>CM055965.1:20295000-21495000 GCA_029531755.1 Holothuria leucospilota
TAAGTGTAAAAATAAGGGAAAATCTAATTTCTGCTATGGTAGTTTAAATGTCACACTTTTTGCCCCCAAAATTGCTAATTTTAGCCAATTTTTTCATCAAAATTGGGAGAATTCACTACAATGATACTTATTTTTTGGAAGACATGCACTTACATAAATAGTGAGGACAAAATGAAAGCATAGCAAAGACCATGTGGATTAAAATAGCAAGACAGTTGCCTTTAAAAGCATATTTTACCATTGGTACCCTAATTTAAATAATCACCCACGTATGATCTACCAAGCCTTAGCCTATATAGTGCAGCTGCAGTTGTATGTGTATTAGAACTTATTCACACCAATGTGCGTACACTTCCATATGCATGCACAGCACTGTATACGTTAACGTACGTGATACATACTGTATTCGCATACACACTGCAGTGCACAAGCCTAAGTGCTAGTGAGAAAAAAAAGTCAGCATAAGTGTGTACTAGGCTATGGATTGTTGTATAAAAGACATCAATGTATATGGAGAGACGTTCGATGATAAGAAAATTTAGTTTTAGTTTGTCAAGCCTTCAACTCGCGCAGGTATTCCATTCTATGCCATTACTTTCCGCCCCTTGAACCAGTGTTTTCCGCCCCTATAACCGGGGCAGAAAATAACTCTTTTTAGGGCGGAAAGTAACGGGGGCGGAAAATGACTGAATTCCTTATGGACAGTGCACACCAGGGTGAGGTAATTTTCCTTGTTTTTAGAGAGTATTATTTCCAGGTATTAAAAATACACACAAGGGTGGGATGCTGTTATAAAGTGCTTGAAAAATAATCCTATTTAGATATGCATGTACCTGAAATAGATTCATTAGGCCTATCATGAAAAACAAAATGCTGGATAGGTTCAAAAACGTTAGGCTTGCTACAGTAACGTTGCTAAGGTGATAGCTAATAATTTTTGAAGGTGCGTCAATTACGAGCCTGCGTCAGTTTCAGTGCCTTTGCTATACTATGAGCACAGGCATTCGAAACATTACGTACGTATACTACACACTTTAATATATATATATAATAAGACAAGGTAAGACATTTCTCACAATATGCACGGAGAAGAAGTAGGTAGGCTCAGTCACACTTCACTGCCAGTACTTCCACACTTTAAATTCATTTTTCCTGAAATGGATATTTAAATTACCTAAAATCAGCCATTTCAGGAAAAAGGCATTCTAAGTGTGGAAGCACTGGCAGTGAAGTGCGACTGGGCCTACTCTTCTCAGTACATGTATGTTGTGAGAAATGTCATACCTTGTCTTATATATTGTCTTATTACATATATATATATATGTCTGTGTGTGTGTGTGTGTGTGTGTGTGTGTGTGTAGTATGTAGTATATGTACGTAATGTTTCGAACGCCTGTGACTATGAGTAGGTTTACGGTTATACTAAAGTAGCATCGTTACCGGTAGTGGTACTGACCTACTAACCTAGTGCGAATCGGAAGGCAAACATAAAATGGTACAATTATAGAATGCAGGTCCACTGTGTATCGGTTCATCAGTGAAGTTCAAGCCCATAAAGTTCATTTTTTAGCCACCAAAGATTTACGCGAAAGGATAGGTGTACCAAATAGAAATCAGGTTGACAAAATATGCCAGAAATTTGGTGTGACTGCTTGAATGCCATGCCAAAGATCTTTGGCATAACATACATGTTTTCCAGACTGGGTTCAAGCAATTGAGACAGTGGTGTCCTGCAGTGCAGGACAAATACTATAAAAATTTGGTTGTCCTCCTGAGTATTTGGTAGTCCTCCAGATAAAACAAAAATTAAATCAGGATGTTTTGTGTCACTGATTTCATACAATCGCTACTGTACTTCCCAGCAATGCTGTATCACACAGTTTCTACACTGTTTTCATGTTGGCTGCCTACAAGGGCTAAAGGCCCTTGTTGGAATATGCTTGTACCGTTTGGGACCCACATCAGATCTCACTTCATGAAAGATTGGAGGGAGTACAAAGAAGATCTGCTAGGTTCATAGCCTGTGAGTACTCCTATATGATGTTGGCTCGATGATTGCTCTCCTGAAAGATCGTGGTCTGAGTACTTTGTCCGACCGCCGTAGGCGTTGTAGACCTTTGTTATTTGCTAACTTATTTACAGTCAAGCTTACATGTATCCCTTTGTCATATCTTTGTAAACCAACACATACTACTCGTATTATGCACTTTGCACCACCGCCCCTCCTCTGCTAGAACTAATTGCTATAAATATAGTTTTGTTCCCAGTATAACTAGGGACTGGAATAACCTCCCAACAGTCTTATCGAGGGGGCTATTAGTCACCTAAACCGGTGGAATTTGTTACAAATTCTCTGAGAGTTTGACTGACCACTCAGCACGTATGTGGTGTTATAATGTCCTTAACTGGATGTCTCACCAGTATCCAAAAGAAGAAGAAGAAGCCTAGTCTATAGTTATAAAAATAGCAGTGTTTGCACGTGGATACAAAAAACAGGAACTGGTTACTCGATGGCAATACCCGTCAGGTACCTGATTTCATGGTGACTTAAAATAGCCTTCATAATGCATGCCTGATAAGTACACCAGGCCTGTACTGGAGATGTAGGCCTAGCAATCATTTCAAGGAGACTCAAAATTGTCATAACAAAATTGTGTGGTTTCCTTTCAAATCAGAAACAATATTAAAGTTAACAAATTAAGAAAAATGTGTACTTCATATTAACTCATAAGCTCAACTTTCTCAGTTTGAATTTTGGGACATTTGATTACCCTAAAAAAATCTTTACTTGAAGCTGTTCTGACATTTAGAGTGCAAAAATTTCGACCAGTCAGAGGCCTGGAGGCAGTTTACAGTATTCAGCCATAATGATGTACACAAATGAGATTCTTGCTTACAGTATCTTTGCTCTGTGTGTGCTACATGCTGTGAAACTCACTGACAAGCTTCATTTATCGTACGTGCACATGTCAAAGCAAACATGCCACGTATGTGGAGCAGCCTCTCCCTCCATGCAGAGCTGTTGATAAGTGTGGGACTGCCTGCATGCAGTGTGCACTCAGCATAGCCCCGTATGCACCAAGCTGCATCATTCATTCATACCACTGATGCGTACTACTGCTTTTTGCAGAAGTAACTATGATGCTCGGCAGCAAGCTCACACGTATCCGTACATACATACATAGCTAGCCCAGGCTGTAGTTTTTTTTCTAACCCTAACCTTATTCCTAACCTGAGCATCATTTTTCATTTTTCATGATTTCAATGGAAATTTCCGAAAATCGCCCCCATACATCCTGGGAAAAAAATTCCACGCCCAGGCCTCTTGTTGACATCCGGGCAGTTTAATGGTAAATGAAGTGTGGTTCTCAAAAAAAACCTCTTCTGAAACAATTTTTAAAGATCAAGTAATGTAATACAACTAACAGTGTTGAGAAAGACAATATTTATAACTGCTGTTTGCTTTAGCAAAAAATTAATATTGTGAGTGTACGTTGAGTCCGTCAGTACCTTGAGTCAGTCGCTGGGTACAAAACGTACTGTATGGCACATACGCTACATATACAACACCTTTTAAGTGACCAACTCATGGTTTCACCATGCTACAGTATTAAACACTTTAATAGGTCTATGTATCAATCATTGTTTGCAGTTGTTTTGCCCCTCTCACCCTACCAGTTCGCCCTGAAAAGCTTGCCACCAAGTGTTGATTTGTCCACCCCTAAAGACCTACCTGTTCGCCTCAAATTTGCCAACCAGTTTGCCTAGTAGTATGTTAGCAGTAAACCCTTTAGAAAACATTTTTGATCAGACCTTTGCCAAAAATGCATTAAAAATAAGCAAAATCAGTGATTTGCTGCCACATGGAATTGTGGGATACACGCTGGGTAAACAAACTGATCTCAGCACAGTGTACTGCCTTCCCCTATCTTCATCTCCCCAATTTTCCTGCAGTATCCATTTGAACCCTCGTTATATATTTGCAAAAGGATGATTCAACAAATTTTTGGAGTAGAACTCAAATTTTGGAAGATATGTTGTAGGTGGGGGTGGTGTCATTCTGCCATCAGTACCCTCCGTCATAAAAAAGGTGTTCTTACCATGATAGAAAAAGTGCCATTATGCCGCCATGGGGGTAAGGTACTTTTCCTATGAAGGAAAAATAAAAGGCACAATGCTAAAGATCAAAGGATTAGTTTGTTTAATGATTTAGTATAGGCTGGGAATTAGGATTTCTAGAAATAAATCGTCAAAGGAGCAAGACGTTGTAATGTGTAAAGTATCAGGAAGAACAATGGCTGTTTGAAAGTGATGCTTGCAGGGTAAAGATGTCATGTCCATAAGGTCGATGTTTCAATCAATGTTATTTAATTGAACCCATTCAATCACTATTCAACAACAACCCAACCACCCAGCCCCTTTTAGATAATATACACTTCTGTTCAGTGGGTAACAATATATCCTGCAAGCTGTGAACCTTTTCCTCTGCCTTTGCTAATGTGCTGTTCCAAAAGTTTCTAGGCTTATGTGCAATATATGCTCTCAACTTGTAACAGTGACAAGTTTCCAAAATTGTGCATCTTTCCACCATGGTGGAAAAGTGCGCAATCTACAGTATGGCAGAATGTACCATTGGGGGAATGACACTAGGACTGTTGTTGGTACTGGTGTGTTTTGTGTATTCCGACAGTTTGGAGGATGTGCACATGTGCAGATGAAACTTGCTTAATGATAAAGAGGCCCAAACTAATATTCCCCACTCCTTTGTTGCAGAATGTATCTAGATCCAAAATTGATTTTGGATGACAGTCAGTGTTGAAACGTTCATAGCTAATATTTCAGAGGTTCATGTCATTCTTTGTATTAATATACAGTACTTGACTGCCGGCTGCAAAGGCAAAGGCCTTGTACAGTGATCCCAATGTCATTCGTCCTTATTTTCTGGTCAATTTTGTGACCCCCTTGCGCATGAAAGTTGCAAATTGTAAAGTACATCTGTTTTGTGACCCAGGGGTGTGTCATGTGACATTAAGTTGACAGTCACAGAAGTGACCGAGGGGTATGTCATTGTGTACATTTTGTCAAGGTATGGACAGTAACTGAACATGCCTTGGGGTAGTGGGTTGCATCGTGTGCATAATACTCATTTTTTTTTCAAATAAAGAAATTTAAGTTATTGCATTTTGATATTTTTTGTACATTGTACTAAAATTTATCTTGGAATTTGTTGCATTTTTTTTTTTTTGAAATGCCTACCAAGTCTAAGAGTTTTATCTTTCTTTTGGGATGCCATTCAATATTTTGATTTTGATTTTCAATTCCAGCATATCTTCTTTTTAAAATGGCTACCAAAGCACAACCAGACAAGCTAAGGGTTGTGCCTTTCTGCCATCAGTACACATAGTACTGTAAAAAATGTGCCATTACTGCCTCAGAAAAGTGTCTGTCTGTCATAATAGTATCATAGAAGTAAGGTTCAATTTGTGTAGACCTTGAGAAAAAGCTAAGACGAAAGATTATGGAATAGACTTTCGTAATCCGTCTCTCTTGTCAAAGGCATTTTACTGTAGCCAAAAATGATGTATAAATACCAAAACAATATCCCATAATCTTTTGTAATTGCAATTTGGGAAAGGGGCTACTTGGAAAGATAAGCACCTAGTGGTCTGCAGGGCATCAACAATTAGTGGCCTTAAGTGGCCTTGGCCAAGCCTTTACATTAAGCAGAAGCCAGATGATTTTTACCCCATAGTCCCAGAGTGTTTAATATAGCCTGGTTTGCATTAAATAACTATGGTGACTTCTTATGTTTTTGTCGAGTGTAACAATTCCATTAAATCTGTAGGTCAGTTTTTTCAGTTTTTCCCATTGTTTATATTTTTTTATACTTTGACTAATTTTTTTCCCATTACAGAATTTTGGAGAAATGTGTATTGTAGGGTTTCCCCTGGGTTTTAGAGAGTGTGAGGTGGTATTAGTTCATGGGGGTAATATGTGCCTGATTTGGCACCAACAGTGAGGGAGAACTTTCAATACTTCTATAGCTAGTGCAGTGCAGGTGGCAATAACAAATTTCTGTGAGGTGGTGGCCAGAATCTGTGAGGTGACTGCCTCACAAAAATAATGCCAGGGGAAAGGTCCCTGTAATGGATATAAGTTGCAACTTGACTTGGTACAGTAATTATAACCAGCTCACTGCAAAAGCTTAACTACATTACTACTGTAATATTAAGAGGAGCAAGAGAAGTACAGTATCTAGGGCTTCCGCTATGGTTTTCTGTCAAACTTGCAGATCAAAAGTTTTTAACAGTCTGTCACTTCCATTTCTTTCTTTTAATTTCAGCTTGATTATTGACAGCTTGGTGACTCTTGTAGTGCTGAGTAAAGATGACGAGTGGTTTTCGAAGTTACGTTTGGGATCCACTTCTCATAATTTCTCAGATTGCTACAATGCAGAGCATATTCTATCTTGGGTTTGGAGTTTGGCTTTCCCTCGTAGATTTGGTGTTGCAAGAACCACAAAGTCTAGATCACATATTCAGCTACAAGGTAAGTTGGAGACATACCTGTTTGTTTAGGCACTATGTCAAAATAGTTAAGCAGCATCAGCTGCAGCTGTTTTGTTTCAGTGTCCCTTACACAAGAAGTTTGAAATTGAATCTTGTTATTGTAGTGTGTATAGGGACAAAGCATGTCTGGAGTGGCTGCACACAGCTGCAACCTGTAGTTTTAACAAAATGCCTTATGATGTGTTGCAATTTTTGGCACAGTTGTCTTTTGAGATTCAGAAGTTCATTCAAGTTTTTTAAGTCCATTGTAGCTGAAAAGAAGCTCTCCCCCCCCCCCACCCCCTGGCCCACATGACAATTATATTTTGAGAATTTATATGCACATTTTGTTGAAAGTTGAGTTGTATCTTGAGTTATGCAGTGCAGATGGAATCTGCGCCTCGTTTTCTAACATCAAGAAGGTTTCACAATGTACTCAATTTTCAGGATCACAACATGAGTATTTCAAAGTAGAAAGGGTTCCACAACAAATTATCTCAATGAAACTGTCATATGGAAGTTTCAGTTTTTCTTATTTCATGCATTCCTTAAAGAAATGATTGCTAGCAGTTTGCCCGCACCCCAAAACCTTCATACATAGACAGTAAAAAGGGCTATATAGCATAAACCCAAACTTATTTAGGGAAATGACCATATCTCTGTCAGTGACTGCACTTTGATTTGATTGACATTACTTCAAACAGTAGCTCCACTCTGGTTGGTCAGTGATTTCTTGTGCATTCAGTATGTTTCCGAGCTCATACACAACATGATCATGTGGATGTGGCCTTGAATAATTCAGATTCGTTGCAAGCCACTGCATACTTTTCGGGAGCTGTACTACAGTTCTGTAGACAGGTGCTTTTGTTTAAATTGGAGGAGGCTGGAAGTAAACTTGTTAAGGAGAATTATTACTGTCTGGGTGAGATTTAAATGCTTGCAATGAAAGTAATATGGTGGTTCCAGACTTTTGTTTAAAATTGACAGTGTTTGAGAATGAATAAAGAAAGCAAGGGAAAGTTGGCCATTTGAGCTAGTCCACTGGGCAGCATTTCAGTGCAGTGCAAAAACATAAAACTCCTCAGTCCAGGCAATCAATTTCTGGCAGGTTGTTTGAAGAGAAATATGATATAAAATAATACCAGCATGCTGGTGTGAGCTATTGTGATCACGCGGCGTCACTCTATCTGTCTGTCTGTCTGTCTGTCTGTCTGTCTGTCTGTCTGTCTGTCTGTCTGTCTGTCTGTCTGTCTATCTATCTGTCTATCTGTCCACACTTGTTCAAAATGCTTCTCCTCCCACATGCTTTCATGGATTTGTTTGAAACTTGGGCACAATGTTCCTTGGGTGGTGGGCCATTTGGGGTGTTCAGGAATTTTTGGTCCAAGGTCCAATGTGGACCCTAGGGCCCATTTTATGAAATTCTACAAAATGCTTCTCCTCCTACAGATTCTCTTGTACAATGTTGATGGTTTGCCATAATGTTACTCTGTTATTGGTCCCTTCGGGGTGTTCAGGAATTTTGGGTCCAAGGCCCAAGATGGACCGTTGGGTCCATTTTGTGAAATATTGCAAAGTAATTAACTTCTTTTCTATTTACTGTTTAAAGAGAGGTAACAGCCTCTCATTATAATGCTTGGTTAGTGATCTCATTATGGTGTTCTTGAATTTTGGTCTAAGGTTCCATGTGGGCCCCAATGGCTCATTTTATGAAATTTTACAACATACTTTTTCCCCTACAAATTGTGTTGTACAGTGTTGATGATTTGTCATAATGAAGCTCTGTTCATGGTCCTTACAAATTACTTCTCGAATTTGGGATGAAGAATACTTTTGATACCTTTCTAACCAATTTTGTGCCACCCCTCTATTTTACCAGTCTCACAAAATCACTTTACTACCTATTTTTCTCTGTACTGCACCCTCTTTAAAACTGTCTGTGTAGAAGAGGTCAATCCTGTGCTGTTGTTTAGGTTAGTGTAAAGGGAGCTGCTTAATGGGATTTCCATTGGGTATTTCCATTGTGTGTGCATTGTCAGAGCACATGGGTGTGTTTGTCATACTGATCCTCTGTTAATGGTTCTTTTAGGGTGTACAGAAATTTTGGGTCCAAGGCCCAATGTACCCTAGGGTCCATTTTGTGAAATATTGCAAAATGGTCAATTCCCCCTTCAGTTAATGTTAAATAGATTTGAAGGCCTGTCATAATGATGCTTGGTTAGTGATCTTTTTATGGTGTTCTGGAAGTTTGGGTCTAAGGTCCCATATGGGCCCTATGGCCCTTTTTATGACATTTTGCAAATTGCTCACTCCTGCAGATTCTCTTGTACAGTGTTGATGGTTTGTCATAATTATATTCGGGTAGTGGTACCTTCAGGGTGTTTAACAAGTTGGGGTCCAAGGCACAAGATGGACCGTAGGGTCCATTTTGTGTAGTATTGCAAGTGATTAACTTTTCCTCCAGTTAATGTTTAACAGAGTTGACGGTCTGTTATAATGATGCTTGGCTAGTGATCTGTTTCTGGTTTTGTGGAATTTTGGTCCAAAAGCCCATGTGGACGCTATGGCTCTTTTATGAAGTGTGCAAAAGTGCATCTTCAACTATAGATTTTCTTGTACAATGTTGGTGGTTTGATGATACTTGAAATTTAGGGTCCAATGCCGAAGAAAAAAGTCCAGTGCATAAAGTAAGATTGTTTGAAATGGGCAGGATAGCTAATGGATTTTCGGTAGCTCATGGAAGATTGCCCTGTGGCCCCTATGGTAGCCAAATGGATTTCATCGCTGTGTACCAGTGTGTTACAAACTTAAAGGTTTAAATCCTGCTTGATGTACAAGTATGTGTGCTTTTGCTGAGGCTCACTAGCATTCCTCCCTCTTGGCACAGGCTTGCCATTAAAGTAGGTTGCCCAGTCAATGAAATGGGCTGCCCACTTGAGTTAAGCAGGTGTAGTTTTAAGCAGGTGTAGTTTTCAGCAGTTTACCAGCTGTTTTGCTCTTAAATTGGCTGCCCTTAGGGCAGTGAAGCTACACAGTGAGAGGTGCTGAGATTGGTTGAAGTGCTCACAGTAATGGAAGAATTTGAACCATTTGGGACCAGGAAATGGAGTATTTAAATGCAGTATCTTGAAGGTACATCTGTTTTCACTGCCTTACATTTGATGTTATTGATCAGAAAATAACTAAAGACTGAGCTTTCTCTTTGTCCCTTTTCTTACAGAATTTAGAATTTGGGACTGGTGATGGAAGATTAATTGCTGCAGCTTATGTACTCAATGCCCTTACAGGGTAAGTAGCTCCATATCTTGAGTATGGTTTTGTTTCCAGATAACGTAGTTGTCCAGACCTTTCTGAATTGTATAAAAGAACTTCAACAGCTTCTCAAATGTGGAGGACATGACCCTGACTGGTCTGTTTCAAGCTTAAATAGCTCACCCCTAGAATTGAGGGATCCAGGGCTCACATAAGGTTCCTTGAATAATTTGGAGGTCAAATAATCTGTGGTGTAACCTGAGGCATTTTTCCTACCATTTTAATCCATTAAATGGCTGTTTCCACCATTCTTGAGTTTAATTTCATTGAACTAGCTATATTGCCAGCAATAAAATCAGTCATGCCAATTTTTTTTGTGAAGGTTCTCGAAAAAGTGGGGAGACAATTCCTTCCACTTTCAAGAGGGATGGAAGGGTTTCAAGAGTGGTGGGGGAACATGTCCCCCAGCCCCCACCTGTTAATGCCCAGGATTGTAAAGGGTATTTCCAGAAAAGTAGGTCTGTGGAAACATGAATGTTGATAAGTGATAATCCAATCCATTCAGATCCACCCCTAGTGGTACACTTTTTCTGGAAATAGTTGAAATACCAGTTTGCATAGTAAAAACATCAAGTTGCACAGAAGAAAAACCAATTTGCACTGTAGAAATGTGCAGGGTAAAAAATTCAGTCAGGTGTGGTTCATTTGTAACATGAAAGATACTACAGAGATGGTTTAAGGTCACTTTCCGAACATCTAGTAAACTTGGCAATTTCTATGTGCTATAAAGTTTCCTGCAGGAACATCTTCGGTAAATGGTGGTAATGAATTTTACTAGGGACAAGCAAATTCCATATCTTGTCAAAATTCCTTGATAGCCTACCCTTTTGGTGTATTACATTGCACAGTAAGAAGGACGATGTACAAAAGTGGCTAAAAAAGTTTATTAGCACCCTACCTCATAGAAACGTTGGATGGGTACGGAACAGTATGTGAAAGTCATCTTTCGATTATCTGAAGTGGTACCCTAAGGCTATGGTTAGTATAAATGATAAATTTTGTGTGGGTGGGACTCAATGTAAAAAATCTATGAATGGAAATATCTCCTATACATTAGACCTGGTCAGCTTTATACTTCATATGAGTGTGTTAGACATCGTGTCAAAACCTTAGGCTGCAGCTGCTTCATCCAAGCTGCAGCCATGCTTTGTTCCTGCACACTCTACAACAGCAGGGTTGGTTTAAACCTGCTTTTTGCAGTGGCATCAAAACATGCATGGCTGCAGCTGTGGCAGCTGCAGCTTAACTATTTTGACATGGTGCCTTAGTGAGTAGTATGTTATTTTCATAAGTTACAGGTAGAAGAGTTATGCATTGAAATGGTTGGAAATGTTCTTAAAAGAGCTAACTCATAGAAGGAAAGCCCAAGGGCCTATCATTATATAATTAATGTAATGAGAAAATTTCAACTTGATATGCTTGGTTTTATTTTAATTTTACAGGGCTTTAGGCTTGTGGGTGGTTGTACAAAGATCAAAACAATGTACAGACTTTGCAGCTAGTGTCCATTTGTTTCACCTTCTGTTCTGTTGGATTTACAACTCACAATTTCCTGTGTCATTTACGTGGTGGCTGATGAATGTTGGATGTGTAGCATTAACAACAGTTTTAGGAGAGTTTCTCTGTATGAAAACAGAAATGAAGTCCATTCCACTTTTGGATGGAAAAAGTAGAGCTGACTTATGAATGTGGAAACCTTCTTGATGATCTGTCTTTCATGAGACTTGAAAAAATTGTAAATTGGAGTGAATGTCTTCCACCTTGAGAAGATGACTTTTCCTGGGAAAATGGAATGGATTACTCGATTACAAGAGTGATGTGCTTTTCTGATAGGTAAGAGATCCATTTCGCACTTAAGTCCCATGGAGCCAGTGCTTATATACACTTTGCACAACTTGAAGCAGATGAGTGCGGTTATACCCCAGGATGGTGCATCAGTCCTGGGTTACCCAGTAGCTGAAGCTAGTTCCCATTTTCAGCTGAGGAGACAAGAGCAAGTGGAGTTAAGTGTCTTTTCAATTACACAGCATAGCAATCCAGAAAGGACTCAAAACTCATAATTTGATCAAGAGTAACAAGCACTGCCATTATGCTATTTTATCTCTTTGGTTTTGCAATTTAAATAATCATTATTAATGCTTTCGTTTACCAAAGACCTTGGTATGTGTACAGTGTACTCTAAAGAGTTGGCTAGGGTAATGTGATGTGAGTCGCACTAAGTGAATCGTGGATGTTAGTGTTTGTTAAGCATTACAACCTGTGTTTAAGTCATGTAAAATTATCACTCATGTTTTCCATGAGCCATTTTTGGGTTAAGGCATTTCTTATGATTAAATCATGTACAAAATGGCTTGTGACAAAATTGGCATAATGTACCTTTCAATTGTCCTTATGACTGATAAGGCTAAGGGTTATTCTATCTCTGAATTGTGGGGAGGTCATTTTTGTTGGTATCTCAATAGCCCTTATGGAAACCAGAAGTGGTGCTGGAAGTGTGGAGTGGGGCTTCCAGAGTGTAGGGGTGGGGCTTCCAGAGGCTGGCCTTGAGGCTAATCTTTGTTGGCCTTGGCCTCAGCCATGAGAGGTGATGCCTCAACATTTGCTTAAAAAATGTAGCTGAGTTAAATTGAATGCTAGCTATAAAGTGGTACCTTACAACTCTTCAAAGTTCCCTTGCAAAAGTGCATAATTTGTTCTCCAAGAATTTTTTTCCTATTGCATATGTTTAAGTTAAAGTGGGTATGACACAGCCAAAGTAAGTTTCTCAGTAAATACTCTTTGGGTACAGCTTGAATTGAAACGATTCTTTTCCGGACTAAACTGTGTCCATATATGGAGGAATACGACCATGTGAATCCCCGAATGCAGGCCAGGCTCAATCCATCGGAAATCTGAAAGCACACAAATGTATGTAAGCGTGTCTTAAGACGTGACGTCATCATTGGCGGCACGGCCTGTAGCACACTACTGTATGAGGCAGTTCACCCATTGTTCCCCACATTGAATCATGTGAGTGCAGGCGTGCATTAGCAGGTACATCATTGCAAACACCTATGCTACGCGTATGATACTATAGGGCAGCGCTCATGACCAGTGACCACATTTTGTATGATGCGTCATTGCACAGTGACTACAATCACTACATAGTATTTGCAATTTAGCAACGTCACTAACAGTACACAGATTATAGGCGCGCTTATTATGGACTGTCCATACATATATGCAGAGCTGTTCTGTACAGCGTGCCAGCCACATTCCTTTTTGCACAAAAACATTACTGAGGCATATGTAGGGAAGCTACAACAAGTGCTCGCATATGCACACATGCATATTGGCAGATGATGGGCCTAGAAGCCCCCAACACAGTCTGCACTTTGTGTTCTGTATGTTGCTCGGGTATTGTGATGTAAGCCTCTTCATGAAGTTGCTAAGGCAACTTCACCTAAGCGTTATACTAGTTTCACATCTAGATACGCATCCTTACACAGCGCAGTGTTTGTGTCGCCAGTTGCGTCATAAAAGTTAGGTGACCTGTTGCAGCATTTTTTGAAACTGGATTTTTGTACTTTTTTTGTTCAAATTTCATTTATGCCGAATTGCACAGGTTTTGATTGTGTGGGAAATGATATTTATACAGTAATGTATCCAGTCTTGCAATACACAAAAGTTGTTTTGGCCACTTTAAGAATGTGTCTCACTGAATCTGTTATATCAGACATGTGAGACTTCCGTTATTTAGCGGAATTCCGTTTTTTTAACTTTGGGAATCTGCTACTTTTGTTACTTTCCGTTTTTTCCCGCTCCGAGTGTCTTGACAGAGTGTGCTGTAATATGCTGTACACGTTCTTCCTTGGATACTGTACATGTTTTATCCTAGACTCCCAGTACGACTAGCCCTCGAACTCTGTCCAATCAGATGGAAGTTCGCATTGCCGTTGGGCCTACGTAGCTAACTGCAATTACCTCATGCTTTTGTACAAGTTTCATGTGCTTTTAACCCAGCCAGATTTGTCCGGCCGGCCAGCTAGCTTCTGCATGATTACTACACACTAATTGTGTGCTCCCAGTGGCCAGTTGGCTCATGCTATTTATTATATATCGTCAGAGGATTCGTACACAGTCAGTCAGTGCACATTTCCGGTAATATGTACGTGACATGTGCAAAATAGGCCTACTTTAGAAGAGCTATCCGCATTATTTTTGTGAGTTTTTCTTGCATAATTTTGACATACGATGCTTTCCTTTCTTGTGAGTCATGGCACCCACCAGTTTTGCTATCCTAACGTGTATTATGTATGGTCTAAGTGATCTAGCCTATACCGATGTGTACTGCTTCATATAAAAACTTTAGCCTAACCACATCCTCTCAACGTTTGCATACTACATTTAGGAAACTTAGTTACAACAAGCTTTAAGGTAGTTTGTTTACATAGGGGAGGGGAGACTAGTGCTTGATGTGATACAAGAAGTCGAAATTATTGAGCCTAGCCTAGCTGGCTATTTGTACAGGTAACAGTTAGCTAAGGACCTAGGACTAACCCAAAGTTGGGCTAGGCTAGATGACAAAAAGTAACAAAACAAGTGGCTAAGACCAGCTGCCTAGGTTTATTATTATTATCAGAAATTGTACTAGGGTATTTGAAGGGGGGGGGGGGTGGGGTGGAGGCAGAATGCTTGAAAGTAAAGTTCAGGGTGACTTTTAGGTGAAGCCTAGGCCACTTTAAGAAATTGCCAAGAGCTTCTGGGGGTTTGGCCCTTGTTAACACCCGATAATGCAACGGTATCGCTTCAGGCTCCCGGATGCAACTTTTTGCATATGCAGAGTTTGTACTCAAAATTTCCTCTATTTTTTTGAGTTGCCACTCACATGTCTGTATATGGTATCAAATCAAGTTACATAGGTTATTGCACAAACTGAAATGGTTAGGCTGTGAATATAAATTTGTCAAAGTTGCTCTTAAAGTTGTTTTGTGTAAACTGGTTTTTGATGTTCATGAGAATGCAGAATACTGCATACAATGTACATGTTAAATTACAAATATTTAGTATGTCTTGTGAAGGAATGAGTGATGTATGAAAGTCAGAGCCAAAAGAAACCTGTATAATGATGGTGCAGTGACTTTGAGTGTTAAGAGGGGTGAAGTAACATGAAAATACCCCAAGAAATTTTGTGCAAGAAAAAATCCAACTGTTTCAGTGTGGTCTTATACTCAAATGACACTCGGAATTGAGCAGTGATTAGAATTTTTAAACCCTGAAAACATGCCATGTCCAGAAGAATAACATCAACAGTCTTGTTACTTACATGTGTATTCCATACAAAATTGATAAGAATAGGCTAGTAATTTTTAAAAAAGTTATGAGTTTATCAGAGTTCTACTTGTAAAATGATATTTGTATAACATTGTAGATATGTCATATTAAGCATATTCCCCATGTTTAGTAGGAAAATCCTGGTACTTTGAGCAGAGTTTGAAGTTCATCTGAGTCAAGAGAAGGCTCATTGTGGAAGCTTTTCAAGGAAGTATCTCGAGACAGATGTATTAGATTAATACCTGGCATGTACATTCCTATTAACTGAATAGCCTGCACAGTAGACAGTAAAGTTTCTCAATGTACAATATCATTATGATACCGAGGGTCTGCCTTTTGCAGAAATGCTTGCCACTTATAGCCAGTCAGAAGTCATTGATATTAAGAGGATGACATTGAGATAAATATTAACAATTTACAACAGTTGTTTCTGTTTTGTATTTGAATCAAGTAGGTTCTTATATGGAACAAAATCCTGGTATGTTGGTACATACTAGCTGTTAGCACAAAGTAGAGGGTTGCAGCCTTACAGTCCTACCGCCCATTGGTATTACAACCCTATGGGCCTACAGCTCGTTGTTACAACCCTATGGGCCTACAGCTCGTTGTTACAACCCTATGGTCTTACAGCCCATTGGTGTTATAACCCTATGGGTCCACAGCCCATTGGTATTACAACCCTATGGGCCTACAGCTCATTGTTGTTACAACCCTATGGTCTTACAGCCCATTGGTGTTATAACCCTATGGGTCCACAGCCCATTGGTATTACAACCCTATGGGCCTACAGCTCATTGGTGTTACAACCCTATGGTCTTACAGCCCATTGGTGTTACAACCCTGTGGGCCCACAGCCCATTGGTATTACAACCCTATGGTCTTACAGCCCATTGGTATTACAACCCTATGGTCTTACAGCCCATTGGTGTTACAACCCTATGGGTCCACAGCCCATTGGTATTACAACCCTATGGTCTTACAGCCCATTGGTGTTACAACCCTATGGTCTTACAGCCCATTGGTGTTACAACCCTATGGGTCCACAGCCCATTGGTATTACAACCCTATGGGCCTACAGCTCATTGGTGATACAATCCTATAGTCTTACAGCCCATTGGTGTTACAACCCTATGGGTCCACAACCCATTGGTATTACAACCCTATGGGCCTACAGCTAATTGGTGTTACAACCCTATGGTCTTACAGCCCATTGGTGTTACAACCTTTTGGGCCACAGTCCATTGGTATTACAACCCTATGGGCCTACAGCTCACTGGTGTTACAAACCCTATGGTCTTACAGCCCATTGGTATTACAACCCATTGGTAGTACAAACTTTCGGCCCTGCAGTCAATGGAATTTTGTATGTTTATAGTATGCACTGGAAGAGTGGGCTGATAGGATAAGTGGACAGTTGTTATAATTGGATTTTATCCTGTATAAGGACCAGTGAGTTTAAGGACCAACAGACTGTGGAATTACATGATTGTGGGACCAATGGGTTGTGTGACTGTATAGTCCCCAAAGTAGATATTGCTCATGGTGTGGTTAAAGTGTAATTTACTCCATGCACTGTACCTTAGTGCAGACTTAGGGTAGGTAACTTTCACTCTGAGCACAATAATGGCTTTCATTGTCTCTATTTATTGGATCAAATGGGGATGAAGCTTTGCTCAGATTTTTAAAGAGTTGGGAAGTAAAATTAACCTGAAATCTCTCAGTGGTGAATAAGCTCTCTGGCTCTGCAGGATACTCATTGAACATTAATCTTACCACCGTTTGGTCACTGAAAGCATGGAAATACAACGAAGGTACTACTTTGGAAGGAGATTAAGGGACAGCTTAATATATGCTAATATATTTAGATCACTACACCGCGAGAAAGATTATCAACGATAAAGTATGTTTTCTGCTTACATAGATTATTGGTTTTATTCAGTAACTTTAATTTGATGTCAGCCACCAAGCAACATCATATACGTCTACAAACCTTCAACAAGTGGCTTGTGCAGAGCAATACTTTGATGTGTAGGTGTGCACCCCAACACTTTAAAAACGGGTGCAGTAAAAGTCGATACGACCGTTTAATTGAAATAAATGAATATAGTTTGTTCATTTTAGGGACCCCATGCAAAGGAGCTGAAGAGGCGGAAGTAAATTTTTGTTTCACCAGTATCGAAAGTTTCCCTGAAATAGACATAAATTCATGTTCATATTATGACATAAAACCCAAATGATATACTCTCGTGAGCGTCATTAAGCGTCCAGAGTTGCAATATTTTAAACCCCAGTCCCACTCCAGTTGTAGCAGACAACAAATCCTTTTTTGTTAGGTTCCTAATCCATTGTAAGCCTTAGAGAAATGTAAGACGAAAGAGACATGACCGTCTGCAGTGTGTGTTCTTGACAGTTCAAACCAAACCTCAGAGCGATGTGCAATATTTCCATCCAATAACAACTCCCTGGAAGTAGTATGTCAATGGGGAAAGTCAGAGCGATTTGATGTCAACCAGTGTGCACACTGGTCACACATGACCTGAAACCTAACTAGATTCGAGGCATATTCCACATTAACGTGCTTACCATGGGCATGATATGCAACTCTGTCGATTGTCCTCATGTTTAGTCTACATGAGAATTCACAAATCACCAGTACAGGGTCAAAAACGCATCATACAGACGAATTTACCTCTCTCACAAGGGGTGGCGCCAGGATTTGCCCGACGGGGGGCAAGACTCCCCGACCGAGGGGGGGAGCAGCGACCCGAAGCCCCGACAGCTCCGATGCCGTCGAGGGGTGGGTGAGGGGGGGGGGATTTGAAGAAAACCTGTGTGTACTTTACCATGCCATTGCAGGGCATATATTGCTAGTGTCTTTACTATAGAAACAGAGTTCCGCGCTGATTTAATGTTTTTCCCGGAATCTAAACTGCGAAATTGCAAAACGCGCGAAGCACACGAAAAGTTTTTCGGTAGGCCTAAACTAAAAAGAAAAAGTAGGCTACTTAATTAAAGTTTGTATAGGTCAATTGCCCTAACGCACCATACAGACGAATTTACCTCTCTCATAAGGGGTGGCGCGAGGATTTGCCCGACGGGGGGCAAGACTCCACGACCGGGGGGGGGCATCGACCCGAAGCCCCGACAGCTCCGATGCCGTCAAGGGGTTGGTGAAGGGGGATTTGAAGAAAACCTGTGTGTACCTTACCATGCCACTGCAGGGCATATATTGCTAGTGTCTTTACTATAAAAACGGTTCCGGGCTGATTATTTTTCCCGGAATCTAAACTGCGAAATTGCAAAACGCGCGAAGCACGCGAAATTTTTTTCGGTAAGCCTACACTAAAAAGAAAAAGTACATAATTAAAGCTTCTATGGGTCAATTGCCCTGTCGGGAATAACTTACATTGTACTTTCCTCCTTGAGTCACTAGCCTTACCGCATGACAGATAAAAGAGAACATTACATCCATAAATTCTTCTTAAGTTACTTCTTGAAAAGGTGGAAAGGGTTTGTACTATATTTACCTATAAGTAACGGAATTGAGGAAGCTAACCAAAAATTTTGGGTTTTATGGCAGACATGACCTTTTTGAAAGCCAATATAAGTAAGCCGACCATGGGTGGTGACAGAACTTTCCCGACAAGGAACTGGGCCATGCCAGCGACCCTAATTCCGACAGCCTTTAAAGGCGAAGGGGTGGTGAGAAGGGGATATGAAGGAGTCTAACTATCCCATGCCATTGCAGGGCATATTTTGCACAGTAGCACTTCATACTTCAAGAGTAGAGTTGCGCACTGATAGTGTTCTTTTGAATCAGAATCGTGAAATTGCAAAGCGCGCGAATAGTTTTGGTAGTCTTATGCAAAAACCATGTAATCATTAACTTAGGAACAAAGCTGGACCGAATTTATTCAACGTTGGTAGGAAGGTACCACAGCCTCAAGGGGGTGAGCCCTTGTGCAACGCCGACTTACGGAAGTTAAGATCAAAGGTCAAGGGTCTAATCTGTGAGGATCATGACTTCAGTGAAAGGTATCCCCCGAAAACATCTTTTTTGTAATCTTAAAATGTCGGCGAAGCCGTCTCTTACGCTCTTAAATATCAGCGTAACATTACCTTATCAGACTTAGATCATTTGTAAGCCTACATGCTTAAAATAACAGTCATATTGATAGAAAATTCCATAAGACAAATAAAGTGTGATTTTACTTTTGCATAGTACAGCTTCGTTAGCCTCTCTCCCCAACGGTACCTAGTAACGCCATTATTTACCGAAACTTTTGTACGCCTCTGTGTTGGAGTTAGAAAAATGACAGATGTATTTAAGGCTTAGCGACTAATCTTTGTATTTGTAGATTGTGCAGACCGTCGTGCAGTCACAATAACGAACCTAAATCCGTCCATCATCCGTACAACAAACTGGTACAACAAAACGTAAACAAAGCATACAAGAAAGCACCACCCAGCACACGCCACGAAATTACTGCAATGGACAAAACTATCGCTTCAAAACTCGAAATCAGTGACAGAGTCGACACTACATGTGAAAAACAAGCGTTTATTACACTAAAGGACCACAAACCGAACTTCAGCAACAAACCCACCTGCAGGCTAATCAACCCATCAAAATCAGAAATAGGGAAGATCAGCAAGCAAATACTAGAAAGAATAAACTCAAAAATCAAACAATCTACAGGTTTCAATCAATGGAAGAACACAAGTGAGGTAATAGATTGGTTTAGGGAAATACACAACAAACATCAACAATCGTTTATTGCTTTTCACATCTGTGAGTTTACCCCTCAATAACTGCTGACCTCCTCAACAAGGCTCTGGATTTTGCGTCGAACTTCACAGACATATCAACATTTGAAAAACATGTGATCTTTCACACAAAGAAAACTATGTTGTTTAACGCCGAAACACCATGGTGCAAGCGTACCGAATCTTTATTCGATGTCACCATGGGCGGTTTCGACGGTGCTGAAACTTGTGAACTAGTAGGACTATACCTGCTATCAGCACATTAACATGAATGTTGGTCTGTACAGAGACGACGGTTTGGCAGTTTGCAAAGCAACACCCAGGCAAACAGAGAACATAAAGAAAGAAATATGCAAGATATTCGCAAACAACAACCTGAAGATAGAAATTGACGCAAACAAGAAAATAGTAAACTTTTTAGACGTAACTCTCGATCTCCGCACAGGCACATACAAGCCATACATGAAACCCAACAACATCCCTCTCTATGTGCACAAACAGAGCAACCACCCTCCACTCATCATAAAGAACATCCCAGAAAGCATCAACAGGAGATTATCTAACATCTCATCCGACGAAAACACTTTCAACACCTCAGCACCCATATACCAGGAAGCACTGCACAAAAGTGGCTATGGGTATAATCTAAAGTACAGAACCCAACCGCTTAACACCAGTCAACAAAACAAGGCCATAAAACGAAGACGTGCCAGAAACATAATCTGGTTCAACCCCCACATTCAGTGACAATGTCACCACCAACATTGGCAAGAAATTCTTCAACCTTTTAGAAATCTGCTTCACACCATGACATAAACAACATACTCTACTCAACAGAAACACGTAAAAACTGAGTTACAGCTGCATGGCAAACATGGACCAAATAATATCAGCGCACAACAAATACATACTGACCAAACAGAATCTGCAACCAGCAACACAAAACAACTGCAATTGCAGAACACAAAGCCAGTGTCCACTGCAAGGCAACTGCCTCACCAACAACATAGTGTACCAAGCCACTGTAACACGCCATGACAATCACAAGGAAGAAACTTACATTGGTCTAACAGAAAACACCTTCAAAACTAGATACAACGCCCACAAGTCTAGCTTCAAACACAAAGACAAGAAAACGCAACTGCACTCAGTGAACATATCTGGAAGTCAAATGTAGAACACTCTGTGAAATGGAAGCTTATAAGCAAAGCTCGGGCATACTCCACATCATCAAAAGCCTGCAACCTCTGTCTAGAAGAAAAGTTCTTCATCATACTCAAACCTTCCTTAGCCACTTTAAACAAAAGAAACGAACTCATCAGCTCTTGCAGACACAGAAATAAACATCTGCTGTGTAATTATTCCAATAGGTAAGGTATCTTGACTCGACCCAATCACCCGTGCCTGTTTTCAAAAACGAACACGTTTTCAAAAACGAACACGTCCACAGTACGATTCAACGGGCACGGCGTATTCAACGTTGTTGACACCATTCTACATCAGGCTTCTGAAGAGTGAGGACCTGCTCAAATTGGCCCTTACGAAACAGTTCTGTAAAGCTGTCTTGTAGTAACCCTGTTACAACCTTTCAATATTTTAGCTCCCTTTACAGGTTGAGCACTTTGCCATTGACTGGTTAACACCTTTTACGATTATATATATATATAATATATATATATATATATATATATATATATATATTATATATATATATAATATATATATATATATATATATATATATATATATATATATATATATATATTTTATACCTCAGGAAATTGAAACTGGACCTTTGCAGGGGGTGGGGTATAGTAATGGGCATGGGCGCATCCACTGTCTCCGCAGCCACTTTCTTTACATTCCAGCATTGTGTAAGCAAACCCGTAGACAAAAGGAGGTAGGGGAAAAGTCCCCACAGAGAAAAATTCTCCCCCTGGAAAATTTTAAGTAATTATTGCCATAACACATATTTACACATTTCTCCCTGAAAATATTTCTCCCTCGTGGAAGCCCTTCAGTACCTTGTCTGCTTACTGGCCTGTATGAAGGGCTCGTACATGATTTAGTAACTTTCCCCTCTACAAAATTAACCTCTCTCCAACAGTGACCATTTGGAAAACATTTCACATTTTACTTTTATTTGTATGTGTACTCACGTTAACGGCTAGCACCCTCATGCGAAAACATTGCCATGGCAATGTTCAAGTGTTTGGCATGTATTGTGAGAACTGGGACGTAACTGTTTCAGCTCGGCAGAGTTAACATTTGTTTATTTTATCATGAAGCATTAAACTGTCTCAAGAAAGAAGTGTTCCTTTAGCAAAGAAACAAGGAAACTATTTAAACAACTCTTAAACAACTCTTTGTTGGAGGTGGTTGAGGTAGCATGTCTCACCAAACGAAGAAGAAATCTCGTTTAGATGCGCGAAGTCCACTTGTAATGGATTTTGTAACCATTTATTTACTTAAATTCGCCTTTCTTGTCTTCTGGACAAAAGCATTGTACTAAATACTTTATTTTCTTTCTTTTTTTTGGACCTTTTCTATTTAGTTATACTACACTTTGGGTAAATATTTAACATCAGTACCATGTTATCTTCTAAGTGACTTTATGTTAACAGAAAGGTGTCAAGATTAAAATCAATATTTTAACGTTCAGTCAGGTCAATAAATGAGTCTGCCCAGGATCCTCCTCCGATTTGGTTTATTGAAGGATTCATCCAGATTTCGTGGTCTAATTGTGCTTCTGTTAGCTAATTTACTTTTCTGAGATAGGATTACTGCTTTGGTCGTGGCATAACGCAGATACAACCAGACTGTCCTCCAGTAGCCGTACGGAGTGGACAGTAAGACCTGACTTAGTGGAAAACTTCACCTGTGACAATTTGGCGCAATTGTTATTTTTATTACCTCCGTTGAGATTCAAGAAGTTTCTTATACCTGCAGAAGATTTTCTACGAAACTCTTTGTCATCGTTCGATTTACTTGAATATTACTTCGGAGTTTGAGATCGGTTACTTTTAGAGTCATATGGATTACTGTTTAAACCCCACAAACATTTATTGAGCATTTTGTGGTGATAAACGAACGTCTTTGTAACTTAGTGCCGGCCAGGGTTTGGTAAAGAGCATTACACATTTTCTCATGATCTTTTCTATGAGGACATGATGTCAGCCTGGCCACGGAGTGGTCAGGTGTGTTTCAAACAGAATTGTGCGACTGATATGGAGAAATCTCTCAATGAGGATGAAACAGCTTCTAGTCAATTGTCAAACGAGAACAGGAATGAGCTAATGAGCGGTAAAGCGTCGGATATGGCTACGAAAAGTCGAATTAATCGACGTCGTCCACGAATTCGGCATAACTACCGGCGCCATCCGAAACCTCCATATTCCTACATTGCTCTCATTGCCATGGCTATTCGAGAATCACCAACCGGTCGCTCGACCCTGGCAGAAATTAACGAGTTCTTAATGAATCGATTCTCGTTCTTTCGAGGAAGTTACACAGGTTGGAAAAACTCTGTTCGTCACAACCTCTCGCTAAATGAATGCTTCCAAAAGATTTTAAAAGATCCGCATAAACCATGGGGTAAAGACAATTACTGGACATTAAAAGAGACCAGTGAGTTTGCTTTCACAGATGGTGTTTTTTCACGTCAGAAAAAGAAATCACGAGAACAAGATGAAGATCTTAATTATGAGGTTCAGGATCAGTCTAGGCCGATACCCCTTGTGGCTCGGAAAAACGGGATAAATATTTCCCTTAATGATGACAACTTACTCCCCCAAAATGTCAGTTTTTCGGCATCTCTGATGCGGCAAATAGTTGGAAGTGAGTTTCCTCAAAGAGGTTTATCACGAGCCTACGAGAACAGACTCTGTAGACGAGAAAATAGTTTTGTTTCAAGAAATTCTCCTCAAGGCAGCAACTCGTGGATGAGACTTGATTTGTCCGAAAGGAGTCGTGAAAAGGACAAGGAAGGGTCAACCCGTCGGTTGAATAAAGAGGAAGTACATTTAGGTACGCGCGCCAAAGGAATGAAAATGAAACCAAAGCCAATAAACCAAGCACCATCTTTGCTTCAATCATTTTCCACGCCGTATGGTTTTATGAATGCTAGTCATCGTGTCCCTATTAACCGCGGAAATTATTCACAAAGTGGACACCCACACGTGGCGGGAGCTTACCCATATTACTACGTCCCATTTCAAATGGTTTCGTTGGATCCAATCGCATTTGCTCCAAGCTGGTATGGTATGACATTTATCCCGACTTACCCATAAAGGAAGACTACGCATTTAAACTTGGGGAAAGCATTCGTCTAGATTTGTACATTTTAGACCTTCATGGCTCAGATAACACTTTGTAACCATGGGCATCCGCAGAAAAAAATTCCAGGGGGCCAAAACTTTCAATTGATCAGATCAGCAGGCCCGGAGCTGGATAAACCACTTGGAGGGGTCACATCAATATAGGATTGTTGCTGGCCTGGGAGAGGGGTATAAGGGGTGTAAAACTTTGAAAAGTTTTGCCTTTTTCAAGGAGCCATGATGCAAAATGGTGCGAGATTTTCGACTTTTGACAGAATCAGTCTTGAAGGTTTAGTTATTTTTTTCTTCAAGTTTTTTTCAAGATTTTTTTTATTTTCTGGGGGGAAGTGCCCCCTTGCCCCAACCTGCGGACTCCCATGTCTGTAACGATCAACTCGTTGCCTAGAGGGAACTGTATTTTGATAAATTCTAATGTATTTAGATAAAACTGCAAAGTTGATGAACATATTAATTAAGTTAACATATGCATATAACACACTCTAGGAATTATCAAGACAACCATGTCGAAATATTAACTAAAATGGTTGACGTTCACACATAGTTTAACAAATGTGGTGAAGGATGTCAGAGATGTAACTAACTGGCTTAAAGGTCAAATGCAGTCACCTCAATTTGCATTAGTGTATCCGGGTGTCCTATTTCATGAATGGCTCTTGAGAATCATGTGACAATATCTTTCCCACTGAATTGTGTAATACACGCAGAGTAACTCCTTGGTTTACCTTGAAACACGGTCAGGGCGGGGCGATGCGCACTGTCTAAAAGAATTTTTATGACTGGCTAACGCTAGCCCTAATCCCTAACTAATCCCTAACCTTAAAGGGGATGACAACAATAACCATTTCAGTAACGTAATTGAAAACTAAACAAAATTCTCGACACAGTGCAAAAACCCCATCTTCATAGCTTATTCGGTTCTTGAGATATCGCCATTCTTATCATTTACGTTGGAGTTGCCATTTTCCAAACAAACTGACTTGTAGCAAGTTGATTTTGACCTTTCAGGCTCACTTTGTAAAATGTTATTGTTTTCCTTTGTATTTTGTTTCATTGTTTCTCTCCACACAGTTTTAGCATGTTCTTGTTGGTATGCAGATTTCAAAATTACAGGACTCCCTCTCTGCATTTCTGAAATGATCTTTAAAATGGTAGCTGGACCTTTGAAAAAAATTGAATTTAATTATAAAGAAATACATAACTTTTGAAAATCAAGTAAGCCTGTGATCGACATCTTAATAGACTTGCTACAAGTTTGGTATGGCAGTGCCCCTGTAAGGGATGAGAATTGTGATATCTCGAGAACCAAATAAGCTATGAAGATGGAGTTTTTTGAATTGGGTTCAGAATGTTATATACTTTCTGATTATGTTCCTGAAATGGTCATTTAACAAAAGATACAATCGATACAATGCAATAGAATCAGCCAATCAGAAAATACCTTTTTAGACAGTGCGCATCAGCTGGTCAGGGCTGTATGCAGGGTTGTTCCCGTTACGCTTTGAAAGTAACTCGTTATAGTTACAGTTAATTCCGTAAAATTGTAACTCGTTACAGTTACTAGTTACAATGTTGAAAAAGTAACTAGTTACAGTTACTTTTGACTAAAAAGTAACTAGCTACATTTCAAAAGTAACTCGTTACTTCAAGGTGAATATACGGTACCTCGGTACCTGAAATGGAGGGGGGGGGGGGGCAAAATTAGATAGTAAGACGGGGGCACATGAGACGACCGACACCTCATTTGTGCCGGTTACCCTTAGGTGTTCCCCAAAGAAAGTCAATGAAGCTAGCTGATCTTCAATGGGCATTGTCGCAGAGGCTCCTAATGCTCAACATGAAGCAGCGAATCATGATACTGTGTCGGAGCTTACGCAAACTATTTGTTAGAGGAATATGGTTATAACCAAAACTTTTCCAGTTACCAAAGTACTTCTTTGAGGGTTGAAATCTTTATACTCCCATCACACAGTCGGCTAATTTAGAGAGGTTAGCGGCTATGCCGGAAAGGGGAAGAGCGTTGTTTCAGCAGTAAAGTCTTCACCCCTCAAGAGCATAAATATGGTATAATAAGAGGATGAATACATTTGTTAGCAGTAAAATTTTAAAACCTCACCGCTAAGGTTGGGCTTAGTGATATTTCCCCATAAATTTCAAGTTTCACATTGTGTCGATATAAAACAGTGCATAGAAATGGTGATACTATGCAGTTTATACATGCAGATCATGTGCACATAATTCACTTTCCCTTTACAATAGGTAAAACTTTAAGTCGGACACTTCTCTTTCCAATAAGCTTTGTTAGGATACTTTTAACGCCATTGACCATTTCAATATTCTGCTGTTTTTTTATATTAACCGTACTATTATTCCAGTGTAAGGAGTTACGGACATTGAAAAGAATATGATATAGCCTAAATTCATACGTTTGATTCATCAAATAAAGATACCATACATGTTAAATTAGATGCATAAATGGATGCACGGTGTTTACCAACGCTTGGCACCGTATAGATTTACTGGGCTCCAACGCAAGAGTCCGGATTCGGTTAGCTTAATGCCGGTCTCAAGAGCGTTTTTCTAGATTAGGAATTTGCCCGGGATAGAAGGTTCCGGAATCGAAATTTTTACGGAATGTGATGTAACTGGACTCGGACTCGGAGTTCATTCCAGCCGAGTTCTCAAATATGAAAGTTACATTAAAAGTGTTTAAAGTTCCATTTGTGCACAATGTACAGATCTAAGGTATTGTCACATACAATCAACTAAATTACTCAGGAGGCCAGGCTATGGAAGTGAGTACAAACGATGACTTTGTTAATTAATGGTGGACATGTACGATAGAATTAAAACATCTGTATGTGTGATATGATATACATTGGCAAAAAGACTGGTCTCGGAATTGGTGCCATTGGAATCAAAACTGGCAGAAATTTGAGGATCCTGAGTAGTACCATGCTCGGAAAGATTCGGGAATCTAGAATCGCAGTTAGTTAGCTCCGACTCGGATAGGGTGAACACGGGTCCAGCCCTAACGTCTCAAGAGGCAATGATTAAACTTTCAAAGTAAGCTGGTATTTGAATGCCCATGGGCCAACCCGTTTCTCACGGTACACTGTCTCCACTGTGTCCTCTAAAGGACAATATGAGTAAACCAAGGCCCAGCTGACTTTACTTAGAATACATAAAGTCAGCTGAGCCTTAGAGGACCGTTCAGTATTTTTCAAATAATCGCACAAATCGGTCTCATGGATAATAAGCATTGATCTGTCTAATAAGTATTTTGACATACAGATCAATTTTAAACTTATTTCAATCAGGGAGTTGCTATTTGACAACTCCCTGGTTCAATAGACAATCAAGTGGCCCGGCCTGTAAGCCTGCAGCGTGTGCATCTAATATCAACTTCTGATTCTAATCGTGAATAAAATTTGATGTCGGTGAGGGCGACGTCGATAATAGCGATGAATGATAAATAGCCTATATCGAAAATAATTTTACATTTTACTACCAAAGTGTCATCAATTTGAAAATTTTCTGTTATTCTGTTATTAGCTCAAAGAAAATGCAATTTGTGGTCATTTTGACTATTTGTAACGGGAAAGTAACGGGACCCAAATGTAACGCCGTTACAGTTACTTTTACACAGAATTGTAACTAGTTACTTGCTCCGTTACTGAAATGCAAATGTAACTCGTTACAGGGTTCCGTTACACAAAATGTAACTCGTTACAGTAACGGCGTTACTTGTAACTCGTTACTTCCCAACCCTGGCTGTATGAAGGCCTATGGAAGTTGCTGCGTAATGCAACATTTATTCAATGTTTTGAATAACGTTTTCACATCTTTACAACGTTATCAAATCCTGCTTGAATTTTTTTACTCAAAGGGAAAAATAATACGTTTGTTAGAACTTTCTAATGACAAAAATATACATCTTGAAGGGCTTTGGCATCGCCCAAAACGGACATATTACAGAATATGATCATATCTCTAAATACGTACAGTTGGTGACTGCACTTTGATCGAATTCAAACAATAGCCTCACTATGGTCGGTCAAGGATGACTTATGAAGTCAGTTGTGTTCCCAAGCTCACAGATAATATGGTTGTGTGGATGTGGCCTTGTGCAATTTAAACTCAGTGCAAGCTAGTACTGTGACTTTGATTGGGAGCTGTACTAGACAGGTTATTTTTTCTTTAAAGTGGAGGAGGGGCGAGAAGTAAACTTAATGAGGAGAATTTTCACAGTCTGGGGCGAGATTGTAGAGCCTTTAAGCACAATTCTATTAGCCGACAGTCTCTTCAATATCATTTAAGCCAAAAACTATGGATAGTAATGAATCGAAGAAAGTGTCTCAAGTACATCGCCATTTTACCACGGAGTGGTTAGGACTCCCTAGTTTTACTAAGCCCAAGAAGTCATTTGCCAGTTGTAAATAAGGCTGTGAATTTAGTTTAAAGTTTACTGGTCATTATTTTTCTGCATTTTAATGATAATTACGACAAGTCTTATGTATTATTGAATTGCTTATTACGAAACTCCGGGTTTTATGAGCTTGTTTTTACTATTACGTCTATGCAAATACTAGTAAACGCTATGCGCAGCAACTATACATGGGCTTACCATGGCTCTCAGCAAGGAGAGCTAACTTCAACTTCATTTTCCGGCGTGTTATGTGATATTCTGTTTCCAATGTTTTTAGTTTATTGAAAAAATGGGAGGGCAAAGTTCGAACCTACGAGAGTCAAATGTACAAAGCCTTGATTGGGGGGTTAGGAAAAATTTGAAAGTAAACACTGTTCAATGGTATTGCCTGACATCTGGCAATCAAATAAGTAGCCTATACATAAAACTATGTAGTGCAAGCTTTGGAAATTTCTCAAAAAATAAGCATGGGCGAAAAAAGGGGGGCTGGAGCCGGAATAATCCCTCTGGATCCAGGCCAAATTGTTCATTATTGGTCAATGTTCATTAAGGCCTACTCAAGTTGGGGCCGGCCGTGAACACTGAAAGTCATATTTCGAAAAATTTTACATTAATTTTTGTCATAGGCCTATGCCTTTTCTGCTGGGCAAAGATAAATCCACGCCGAGTAGTACGATCATAACTGGCCCATAGCCACACAAGGTACACTTTTTGGATATCTTCCATTGACTTTCACATTTTCAAACAGTAACTTTTACCTCAAGAGCCCTTTATCCCCACCTCATATTTTCACATAAGCCTCCGCTACTGCATTCAGCACATATAGTCTGAACCATGATCGACTTTAAAATGTTTTCTTGTTTGTCTACACCTGTGTGGTTAGGCTTGTATGTATAAAATGCTGAAATCTCCACAATTTCCCTTTGGAAATTTTGGTTTAACACCACTCTCCATACCATAACTTTTAATGGACAGGGGAAGGAGAATATTGGTCTCCCAACAGGGGCGGATATAGAGAGTGGTAAGGGCAAAGAGGAGGTCAGAAGACGTTTCATAAGGGGCGGAAGTAGTTTGCTCTGAAATCATGACATGAATTTTGCCCTGAAAAACGACTTCTTTGCTGGGTAGGGAGAGGCTATGGGAAGTCAAGACGAACCCAAACGTACGGTTCATACAGTAACTGCCAGTAACAAGCCAGTGAGCCACAACTGGAAAAAAGGCCGTGGTCGTCTCGACTTGAACCAATTGGTTGGAAACTGGGACGTTAAACCTCATCTAACTAACTAACTAACTAACTAACTAACTAACTAACTAACTAACTAACTAACTAACTAACTAACTAACTAACTAACTAACTAACATACAGTAACTGCCACATTGCTTCCTCCAGTCCTAATTCGGATCAATACCTTCGGTAATTCTACCGTTCAGCTTTAACAAGGAAAGGTTCTGCCGTTCTAAAAAGTTTCCAAATTAAGTGTGATGCACATACCCATGCCCCAAGGGGCAGGGGTATTTGCACCCCAAACATTGATTGTTCCTCCCATGAGATTTTGGGTATGACAAAAATTTATGCAAAAACACACCGTTTCACGCATATATCGATATGAACACGAGGACCCACTGTGACTGTACAAGTCAACTTGCACAAAATGTTTTCAAAACAACAAATTTTGTGGCGCGCTTCGCGCGCATTATTTGCTGAACTATGTAAAGGGCTTCCTTACTGGGGGATGTAATCCACAGCGATTGTTTGAACATTTTACTTTCAACAGGTATGGGACTACTGCGGCCGTGAGTCATCTCCTATCAATACAACCTTCCCACATTGATTATCTTTCAGTCAGATTTTATGTTCGAAAACTATAAAAATTGCGATTTACGTTGCCTTTTCAACGTGTATGCAATAAATATGAGGATAATTAAATAGCTTCACTCTCTGGTTAATGTCCGTTTATTTTAAATATCCGTGGCTCAGATTTGCAAGGGGGAACTCTGCTCTCCTGATTCCTCACCAAGCACTGCACCAGGGATCATGAAGTGGTGGTACTTCCTTAAGGAGTGTAAAAACTTGCACAGAATTTTCTTACCAGATTTTCCTGCTCGCTTCCGCGAGCACCAGGGTGGTATCAGCGGGAGATGGCCACCTTTTTTCCATTTGTTGCTGAAGAAAATGCAGGAAATATATCTGCCATAAGTATAATTTTAAGGTACCCCAAACCCATTGAACCACATTCAAGGGTTTCTTTTTTCCAAATTTTTCCGGCTAGCCCCGGATCTGCAGCCGTATATGCACCTTCGGTGCAATGTGAATGTTTTTCCTCAGTGGCATACCTGGAAGGTAGTTGGCTCAACATCAATTCCTATTTGGCAGCATGCAAGAGTGGATTTAATTTTAAAGCTCAATACAAACCTTACATGATCTTTCGTCCCCACTTTCCTCCCCCAATCATTAAATCGTCGATGCCAGTAAGGCTAACAAAAATGGTCAACTTGTGATTTATAATTGTGTGGCCTGTTTAAATTTACTTCACAACAATGCCATTTTGGACATAGTCAAATGCTTCATTCTAATGTTCACAATTTAAAGATACCTAGAGCCTCCGGGGGCTTCTCCTAATCGTTGTCCCTGGACCCACCAGGGGGCTTACAGTGGGCCCCTTGGGCCCAAAGCCTGCGTCACCCCACTCCGCGTCATTATACGACACCTCCAGAGGCCCTCGATCCGTCCTTAATTTTGGTGTTCCCCTCCGGCGAAACGCTTGCCCCAGTGCTCCCACTTCGAAAAGTCTGGCCGGACGCCACTGATTTCCGAGATCGTAAAAAACATTTTAATTTAAAAGGAAACAAAAGCAACCACTGTACCACAAAATGATATCAATAATTATTGCGCAATCAACCCCCTCCAAAATTTAGTCACTAATTTGAGCAGTCTGTATCTCAGTAACTGTATAGAGTATGGAGATGGAAATTAGTCAAATGAATTTCATTTTCCAGCCATGTAAATGTAAACTCTTGTAATTTTATATTCAAGTTTCGGCTTCGTGTATTTCGAGTAAGCCAGAAACCCTCCCCTCCGGACACATTAAATTTATGTCCGAATCTTCCATTTGCGAAACCCTAGCCACGGTCTTTTCAAGTTTAAATTTTCATTAGTAATTTCGGTTTGCTTCTATTCTCTGACTGCATTTAAGGAGAGTAAGTCGCCATTTTCGCAGATTACAATTTACTATGTGGTTATCAGTCGAGTTATATTAGCGTTTGCCAAAATTCAAGAAATGGACTGGGATTAACCTCGTGTAGCGTACAATAGAAGTTTAATCGACATATTTTACAAGCTGATGAATGTTCACTTACATTTGCGTATGGCCTCTTTAAATATCTCAACAGAATTCTCTTGAAAGAAAATTCGTCTGGGCTAGCGCTGCAAGAGAAAGCTTGAGAATACTCCAAAGTGGAGGGGACCATGGCTTCCCATCAGGCAAGGTTGTCCTTCGCCCCTTCGGGGAAAGTTTCCATTTTGTGAGGGAACCGTTGTTATAAGGGGCAGATTCTTGAAAAGAAACCACAAATTTTGTTCACTGATAATCCCAAATTTTCAAATTTCTGCAAAGAAAGCCCAAACTTTCAAATTTTCCTCAACAAAATTCCAATTTTTTTTACTTCGTCATCCTTCCGGCCACTCGTCAACTTTTTCTGTTTCGGGTTGCTCCCCTAGCCTTTCCCGCTATGTCGGGAAGTTGCTGCCCTCCTGTTTGCCACGGAGCTTTGCCCCGTCGTCGGGAAATCCTTGCGCCACCTCAGATGGAGTTACGACCCCGAAGGGATACAAGACTTGTCACCATGGGCGTCAATCCTGAGGGGACAGGGGACATGTCCCCCACATTTTGGAAATGCACCCATTGGCTTAAGATTTTTACACAGTAAATTTTTGACAGGAGTAGCCATGTCACCCCCCCCCCCCCCCATTCGAGTAAAGACTGACGCCCATGCTTGACACGAAGGCTTCCGACAGCCTTTAGATAGTGTAAGCAAGAACTCATATACCGTGGAGAGTTCAATGGGAGCAAGATATTTTTTCATCAGATAACAACTCTAAATCGTGACTTTACTTTTGTGTGTAATAGTGAAGATAGCAATTGATGTTACGTAATTGTGCATTTGCCCAGACGTCTAGCCTTGTACTCCCAAATCTGATATTTATTCTCGATGTATGAGCCTAGCTACCGTTTGAGTTTGGCAGAGGGCCGGGGCACCGATCAATGATTTAGGCAAACATGTATGTCTTTCGAGCCACTAACAAGTGAATGGTATCCCTTCGTTCAATAAATTACCGTTTGCCCGTGAACTATGTGGAAATCATCGATTGGTCCAAAGACGGTAAGCGGGACGTCCCAATTGTATTACGGAATTGTTATCCGAACAACTCCCTGCTTGCACAAACTGTCGAACTTAAAAGCAAATGGTCATTGAAGTAATGAAACGAAGACAAAGGGAGCACAGCTAGTTGTTAGCATGTATAGCATAGGATAGTAGTCTGAGATTAGTTAGAATTTCAAAATGTCAAAAGGGGGAGGCAAATAACAGGGGCAAGGGCGAAAGTATCGACAACCCCAGTCCTACATACCGCCAAGTCTGTCGGTACAAAGTTCAGACCCGTAGCCAAGGGCAGGGACAAAAGGGCCAAGCCCCCTAAAACTATATCCGCCCCTGAAAATTTAAAAAATCGCCCCCTGAAACATACCTCCAACCCAAATTGTCAGCCCCGTTTGGCTACTGGCCTGACAAAGTTTACTCACAGTTCAACAATGTACTTCATAAAGGTTAAACAGTACTCATTAAATTTATGTTTTTGATGTGATGAATCGCAGCAGACACATAAGCAGTTTTTGCAACAAGGGGGCTCACTTCACGTCAGTGAAGCGTGAACCTGCAAACGGCCTGACGAATTCCCCAAAACTTGCCCGTAGCATGGGCAATATCCCTGGGGGTGGGCAGTACATGATAGGGTCCAGTGGCGTACCTGCGACAGTTGGTGCCCAGGCGGGGCCTTTCTTTGTCATCCACTGCCGTCCTTACGGAGAGGTCTAACGGAAGGACGTGACATTTAAGAAAGGTCACTTAGGTGCAAACTGGTGCTGTCTTTGGTAAAACTTTGAAATGATTATATTTAGTTTCTTTTTTCTTTTTAGGGTGGAGGGTGGGGGTGTGGTAGGCCCCTAAGGTGCGGGGTGACACACCTACTCTTTGAGCCTTTCTGTAGGCCCCTATGTATCTTCCTGGGAAAATTTGACGGAGAAAATGAAACTTTCGGTGTGATTTTTCAGGTCCTGGGAGCCTTACAAACGTAAGCAGTACAATGAAGTTTTAAGCATTTTCTGTATTTTCCTTTAAAAGTGGACAATTTTTCATTTAGGGTTTGGAAAACCAAGGGCGGGGGAAACTTCTCCCTGCCCCCCTGAGGCTACGTCCAGACTTGGATAATTCTAGGGCTTCTCCACAGAAAACTTGTGGAATAAACAATCGCAAATGCTATGTTCTGGCTTCCGGAAATCAAAATCAAGATAACTTTTTTTTCCGACCGTTTTGGTTAGGCTAGGAAGAGAGTCATGCGTTGGTCAAATGGCGTAGACCGTACGGGATCTGCGGTTGTCTCTCAGGAAAATTGCATTTAAACACTCTAAATCCGATTTCTTAGCATTTGGCCATCGCATAGAGTACGAAATATTGTACGGCAACTCACTGACCGTTGCTAAACATGAAAGTTACCGCGCAAAAGAAATCGAGACGCATGTAATTATTGCGTGCGAGTGTGAAGGGGGGGGGGGGTAATAGGGGTTCTTGAAAAAGAGTTTCTGTGTAAAAGTGTGAAAGTCAATAGGGGCAATTCCAGAAGTGGGAGTTATATCCTCCCCATACCCCCGGAATATCCAGCACAGACCCGGGGTGAGTCAGGAAATAAACTACGAGGGAAACAGACAAAGAACAATTCAGAAAACTGCAATTTATACATATACTCCCTAACATGTTTGCATGGTAAAAGTAAGTGAAAATTATTAAATTGCACAAAACTGATTACAAAATACTCCTCATTGTGAATAAACAATTGATTTTCATGGCATCTAGGAACAGACACCCCTTTGGCCAATCCTCCTCATCCAACTTTCGTTTCAACTGACCAACTATTTAATTGATTTGATGAAACATTCAAAGGATGGAAAAGTTGCAATTGTCAGAGCATCCTAAACATACACCCCGTGCCATGAATCGACAGCTATACTAAGATTCAGTCCCATGGCCACTATATTGTTCAAATAAAAGTGAGGTCTTGTGCCTTCATCCCTAATTGTTTCTACACCAGGACACATCCTGGAGCCCAACATGGATCGTCGTGCATACCCATTTAGCAACAAGTCTTTCCGACCTCACCGCCTTTTTGGAAGAAACGGCTTTACTTCTAAGAGTCATCCCACCTCATATGCAAAGACATCCCTACAGCATATGTATAAGTACGCATGGACGTATCATATTCGACATTATTCGGACCCGAGTCCGTTTTTGCTGAACTCGGAATTGGCCCGGAATTCAGGTGGTCCAGAAATAGGAATTGACTTGGAATGGGTTGCAGCTGGATTCGGGCTCGGTGATGATTCCTTTCGAGTCCACAAAAAAGTTCAGTATTGTTACCGGTACTAAAACACATTTTTATTAGTGCACAGTTTACTGCATGAACGGTCGCACATCACTATCAACTAAATTACATGGTGGACCAGACTATACCTACTGTAACATTTTTAATGCAGTGTACTTGCAAAGAACTTGCAAAGTAGTATAGAATAGGACTTGTATATATTCTACATTGTCAAATGGCCGGACTTGGAATTGGGGATACACAAATCGGAACTGGCAAGGAATCGTGGGTCCTGGACTGGAATTGATCCAGAATGGTGGCCACTGGAATAAGAATTTACTCAGAATGAGGTCTGCAAGGCCCGATTAGAGTCCTGCTAAGGAGCGTTCAAAGTCCAAAGAAATCGCCAATTGTTGGCCAATTAAAAGCAAATTATTCTTATTCTGAATACTTATTTTAATTTTCATTATTCATGTGTTAGTTTTACATTTATGATAGGCTTGAGCCAGCTAACAAAAGTACAACACACTAATTTCTACTTTTGCAAGAAACAGTGGTCATAGGCAAATTCAAAATAAACATGTTCTTGAAATGGTGGAATGGATGGAAATATAATAGTAACAATACAATATATGTCTAAGCTTATCAGCTATAAATGGCATTTGATTAAAATTACTTTGAAGCAAAAAACAAAACAAAACAAAAAAAACAAAGAAAGAAAGGAATGAAACTATTAATATTTAAAACACAGATCATAATCTTAAAACGCCCTACAATCTTGCCCCAAACATATGACACATGTAGAAATACAATCATAACTCTAAATGCAATTGGTGATGCACTTTAACTGACATTTATTCAAACAACAGCTTTGCTCTGGTTGGTCAACGATGACTTGTTCAGTAAGTTGTGTCCCCATTAAGCCCCAAAACATAGCTAGTGTGTGGATGTGGCCTTGAGCAATTTAAACTCAATGTAAGCTACTGTAGCTTTGTCTCAGAGGTGTACTAGACAAGTATTTTTTGTCCAAATTGGGGGAGAGACTAGAAGTAAACAGATTTAAGAGAATTTGTACAGCCTGGGGTCAGATTGTAGAGCCTTTTAAACGTGTACATTATGGAAGGTTCACTATACATAAAATTTGGTAGAGTACTGGGGAGCTTACTTCAACTTTGCAAATATACATACTTATATTTACAGGATGTAACAAGGGTCATTTCGAAGAAAGGAACTTGAGTATCAAGTTATGATCTTAGTGGTGACGGTTTGGGGCAACAGAGGTTACTCGTGTGATATTGGTGGTGACTTTCTAAGGAAACAGAGGTGATTCATGTGATGCCAGTCTGTGAAAAACTGTAAAGCTGGATTGAACATCATAAGTGTATTTATGGTATCCTCACACGTCATGAAATAACAAAACAGTCTAAAACAACAAATGAAAAGACTGCTGTAAGGCATTCCAAAAAGTTGGCTGCCAGTCTGGTGATAAGCAGCATGATAATCAGACAAGTGGCCTTGAAACTGTAAAAATGTTAGATGGGGTGGGGGTGGGACTAAGAACAACTGGCTAGCTATCAGGCCGAACGGCTACAGCTCTTTACTCCCTTCTCTAACAACATGAGGAAATTCTATGCAAGGATAATTTTAGAGATGATATTGAGTGAAAGGAGATGATAGAGCTGACATGCTTTCCCACATCACCCCCATCCATGTTGACAGCATTAGGTGTTTCCTTCTACTTACCATTAGGTTCCTGCAATCTCAAAGTTTGAAAAGATTATGTTATGCCCTTCCCATCATATCCCATGATAGTTATGTAACTTTACTTTGTTACACTCAGCAGCTTCAGTTCCAATGGAAAAGTGGGGCTGGGCCATTAATCAACTGAAAGATAGTGCCTGAATAAAGTGCTTTGTGATTGTTTTATGTAAGGCACTATAAAAATCTATTGTATTATTATTATTATGAATATATGTGGATTTTGTCCTCAACCTCCCAAAAAAAGGAGAGGGAGGCATGCCCCCCCTGTTGTTCCCATGAAGGTTTGTAGCCAGATAAGGCACTGAAGGGGGCAAGATGGTCCCATGGAGCAAAAACATTTTTAAGGGGGTGGGTGTCATGTGCTAAAGTCATTACAGAGATACTAATTTTTCACTTTCTAAAGGGGTAAGAATTTTCCTAGGGGGGCTTCAACCCCCTTAGCTACGGGCTTTCACCCATGACTGACACCCATAGTAACACTTGTAAAGAATCGTTTATACTGAATTTGAAATGTATATCGATTAACCAATCTTAGAAGTTAAAATTACTCTCATATTACATTAGCTCCTGCCAACACAGTAATATGCATGAATATGAGTCATGACAATAACCTTGCAGACTGATGGGAAATTAATTGCTGCATTAAAAAATCATTTGCTGAATTGAGGTAACCTACTTAAATACCTAGATTTGGATATGTTTTGAAATGCTATTTACAGCAACTATTTCAAGAGTACATGAAAATGTTACACCAGCCTTCAATAATGTGCAAACAAATTGAGATTGATAGCTAACCAGTTTTTGGTATTGCATTTTTTACTATTTTTTTTTATTTAAAGCATTATTAAACATTAAGCAATTTGTCCTATCTACAGGCATTGTCAGTAGCACCAAAATCAATAGGCTTCAAGTTTACCTTAAGTCAAAACATGAAAGAATGTATATTGCAAAAGTTGAAAAATGATTCTCACTCATCAAACCTCCATCTTAATAGGACATTCCTAAAATAGGTTATCAAATGTTGAAATTGAGCCACTTAATTGAAAATGGTCAACTGCACAATAGTTTGTGATGTCACTCTTGTACGAGTTGAATTACTCACTTTACTTTTCTTCGTTTGAAAATAGGACTGTCTTATAGACGAGTTGGGAAACTTCCATGTACAATGCATGCTGAAAAGTGTACCATAACAGAGACTGCATATGAAAGACAGATATTTTGTATAATCAAGCGCAGTTTTTGAGTTTTAAAACTATGGCTTTCTAGACATCAGTCAGGGGTCAAAGAGAATTTTCTTTACCAGAAAAGTTCTCTGTGAAGGTAATCTCCTTATCTTGGACCGAAAAAGTTGAACAGAATGATGGTAAATTGAGGAAGACAAAAACAACAGTAGCTCGAAGTCTTTGTATCTGTGTGAAAATGTTCGTAGACTGGATCTGCATGGTATAGCAAAATCTAATTTCCCAAGTCGTCTATTGTTATAAAATGATTTGGCTACGTAAGCCCTTTCCTCACAATATGCTATTCCAGAAAAGATTAATATGTTTCAACATCATGTAAACATTTTTGTTTCAAAAGAAAACAAAAGGAGATAATGTGAGTTGTACAAGGACATCACAAATTGTTGCACAATCAACTATTTCAAATTAGGTGAGTGAATTTCAACATTTTTATAACTCAGAAACTGTAAACGTGATGAAGAGGTGAGCTGGATCAAAGAAACCAGCTTTCTAATCTCTGAAGTATATTTCTTACATTTTAAACTTTCAGTACACTTTCATTTACACATTATCTTTGTATAGATTACAGCAATTATATGTACAGTACATTTGCCTCCTGTTGATAGCAATCCATGTACAGTACCACACGATGGTATACAATAACATGTACAAATACTAGCAATTAAATTGATCTACCGGCAAAGCAGGCTTAGGCGGGTTACCAAACTCTTCTTCAGAATCGTGATTCCTTGAGGAGAGTCTAGTAGTGACACCAGTCACCACTTTCCTTAGAATCACAACCCTTGAGGAAGTTTTATTCCCACAAAAACATGAGCAAAATTCACATTTCTTTTGCAAGTTTAATGCAACATTATCACAAAACTAACTCTTTTGTTCTTTTTGCTTTGTAGGATAACAATGTTTTCTCTTCATTTGACAACGATTCTCTGACATTTGCAGTTTGGCACCTCAACTGTAGAGGAGACTGCAGTGTAAGCCTATTGGTGTATTATTGTCATTCTTAAGGAAGTAATTAACAGCTTGTCACCACTGAAGTATATATGCCAGCATCAGTTGTGAGGTCATTTTAGGAGTCGCAATTCCATGCCAAACTGTGACTAATAGAGCCACGGGTACCCAACTCCAAAAATACTGGAGCCGCCCAAGCCTACTAGAAGCATGACTGATGCCATCCAATGCAGAAATGTTAATGACAGAAGATCACATCACTGTCCTCCATCAATAATCATTATTTCAGACTCAATTGTCACACCTCTATATAAAACATACATCTTATCTGGATTTAAGCAATTTCAATGCTTTCAGCATATCAATCCAAAATATAAGTGAAAGACAAAAATCATATGAGATAAGTATAACTCTAGGCATGGGAATATCTTAATATGGTTTGTTGCTTAAAAAGTTTGAGATGAGAAGAGATGTTGCGACTGGTTTATCTTCTGGAGCCATGTGACCAGCACCCTGTGAGGGGGAAAAGAGAAATCTATCAGACACTGCAAAAATTTTAGAATATGAAGTTAGAAATCTTGGGTGAAAGGTATCTATCAATATTAACAGCCATGCCCCCCCCCCCCCGGCCACCTCATTTTGGAATGCTTCTGATGTCATCACAGTACTTTCAACTTTATCCATGGTATGGTGCAACCCCCCCCCACCCACTCTATCCCCCTCCCTAAAAGAAAAAGAGAAAAACATCCTAACTATGTACAACCTATGACCACATCTGCAAGATAACTGTTGTCCACATTATGAAACAAAAGGGGATTGCTCTCCCATCCTACCTCACCCATTTCAGAAAACTTTGTTTGGATTATTCATATTTTGGAGAAATTCTCTTTGTGAACGAAGCATATCCTACAGTGAATTTGCAGGTAACAGTGTATTACCTAGGCCTTCAATAGTTCCTATCACTTTGTACAGGCAACCTAAGCTTCACTGAATTTAACGTTTTCTGCTTACTGAGGGCATCTTCAAACACATAAGTATAAATGGTATGGTTCCTCTGGTAAAGAAGGTGTAATTGTGACGAACGTTCATCTTTGCTTGTGCCATGTGGTTTTAAATACACATGAGAACATCACAGTTTTATGAGCCAGCCTTTAAAATGTAAAGCTTATCCAGTCAAAATTTGTTCAGAGCCATCTCCGCAGCAGACAATGGGAAAGTGGCATCATTACTTTGGCACTGAGGCCAAGTGGATGAAGGTGGTTGCATTTGAAGCGATCAAGCTTAGCTTTAGGTTCAGGGTTCCAAATTTATAAGCCATACGCATCTCCCACACTTGAAGTCCCTCATAAATGACTGCCCTTCAAGGCCTGAATTATTCTGTAAATCTATACTGTAAAGCATGCTTTAGTGACTGTTGGTCACAACAGAGCAAACTAAAATTAGGACCAATCCAAACCAATGTAAGTTCAAATTAATGGAATTTTACAAGAAAGAAGAACAAGCATATCAATCCAACTTTTTGTTTTCGAATTTTACAATTATTCAGTACAATTTGACATAAAAGTCATGCTTTACAAATGTTATGATCTTATTTATCTCAAAAAGCATGCTTATTTTAGGATTGAACTACTTTCTGTGTATGATTTAAAGTTAACCACAAAATATCATAACTTTTTAAAATTCTGTAACCTTTTTATCTGCTAATCTCAACGTTGGGACTAGTGCCCTAAGGTCACCAACCAATTAAGCGCATGATACCACTGGAGAGCACACATGTACAATCTCTAAGGGGCGTTTTGTGTACAACTAGGCACTATAATATGCCCTGTAAAATTCCAACAATTATTTCACCATCCCCAGTTATGTGCAAATGAAATAAATCCAGCTCCAAAAATTGTATACTGTTGTCAGTTTATACTCTTCTGGCCATATGCCCTTGTGGGAATTCTACAGAAAGGTTTTACACAAAATATCTGTAAGGACAAAACAAACCTTGACAGTCACAAAAGCAATATTGTGATATTCTTTGACAAAACCAGCTATCTGGTCTGAGCCATCAGAAAAGATCCAAGGTCTCCATTGGACCTCATCTTCTGCCCCTAGTGCATCCACAAACCACTGGTTGCCAAGGAAGTTGCATGCAGTATCCAGATCGCCATTATATACCAGGATGCGAACTTGCTACAGAACCAAAGAATATGATAATCAGTTTTATACTACAAAGTAAATTATATCAAAGATTACTGAAATAATCTCCATGAGTTTTATTTATGGTGACTTTCTGAATTAGACTACATAAGATTTCATTCGCAAAAACCAATAAAAGATGTGCATTGTGAAAACTTTCAAACTCCTTGATATAAAAGACCTCCTTTCTGAATTCCAAATGTTTCTGCAAAACCTTGTAACAGCCATGTGGATTACAGTGTACATTCTTTGTTTCACTGGAAAAAAATATTAAACAAATGGCAAATAAGCAACAGAAAACACTGATTTATTAGGAGTTGAAATGATTCTCATCCACTTTATAGGCAACTCTTCAAATGTATGTATACTGACTGCTATAAGATAAAAACCAAAATAAAACCATTGCAGCAAGCACATTCACTTTCTAGAGGTAAAAGCTTACAGGTAGTGAATAGCTTTGGAAATCACAACTGTCAGTCTTACAGTTAAAACACAATCTCAATATTTGATTGCCAATACGTTGCAAAATGACTGCAAAGCTTTTTACAGTGAAGGTATTGTGATGCTGGGTTTACAAATTGGTGTTGTAATGTACTCTGGGTTGTCCTATTCACATTCAATGGTGTTGTGGTGTGGGGGTTACGAATGGGTGTTGTTATGGTAATCTGTGTCAGATTCCTGTTTTCTAGGGCAGTGATGTGGAACAAGTATCCTCACCACATTCAAGCCTCTGAAGAGTAGCTTACCACTGGGACTACATTTCCACTTGTCAGATGGGAAACCTCACAATTATTCCCAAACCATAAGTCATACACAATTTCTCCAGTGTGTACCCCTGATTGACTTGACTAGTTCTTGATGAACTACTAAAAGGCTCTTGATTGTGAGTTTCCATGAATCAATTATACACATAGATCTTCACATTACAGTTACTTCAAATTACTGTGATAAAGCATTCTTTAAAATCAGGAGCAAAAACACACTTCTCATCAAAAGGCATTGGCATATATTATGTTTTAAAATTAAGAAGGAATGATCAGAGAAAAGTACGATTTTCAACTTACATGTTGTAAGTTTGACAGTATGTCCCTGTAAACTTGAGAAAGGTCTTTATAAATTTGAACATACTTCATACTAACAGCAGCACTGTAAAGAGGAAAAAGATATATCACTTTAAGCTGTTTACTAAAATTTTCACAAATATCAAAATTTGAACCCCTTCCCTTTACGACTGGATGAGATAGCAAAGAAATAAAACCTTCTATATAAGGCATTAAGCTTCTAATTACAAGTGTCATTCCGATTCAAGACTGCTGCCTAAGATCCAGCTTGCTACATCATTTATGAGCCACATTTGATGGTCATTACACCCACATACATTTACACACACTCCTTCAGCGCAGGTTTTGTAACTCTCATCATTCCCTTGCAGCGTATTCCACTTCATGTCATGAAACTTTCTTCTCACCTGCATGGCTCCCACGATGGTAGTCCTGTCTTAATGTGAAGTGCAGTTTTTGTATACTCATTATTCAGGTATGTTGAAAGGCTCGTGTAATTAAGGCACGGAGGTGTCACCCCCAGCTTGTTTATTGGCGTACTCTGGAATTTCTGCAAAAACCATAGACAATGAAATATTTTCACTTAGTGACAAATTACACAGTTCAAAGAAACCATGCCATGAAATTCTCTGAAGGAGTTGAAAACTAAAACATATCAAATATTTAAACTACAATGGCAGAGACCAACAAACCCTTAATCAAATAGCACAACCAGCTAATCATAATTTTCCTTCCACTTCAAAATATCTATGTTAGCATCATGACCTGTGGCTTAAGACTTGAAGCAAGTCCAGCTAAACAGTTGACAGCCCGGAGAGTACAGCAGCAAAAGTTGAAAGCTGTTCACAAATTACCAGGTAAAGGACTAGCTTTCTGAGTAGCATGTAGGTTTGTTGGGCGATTGAAAGTGTCTCGATGCAGATTCTGAATGCAGTTTTGTCATGGAAACCTTATTTAATGAAAAATTTTGCGTGCCTTGCACGCATGCTTTACGGTTTGCACTCCATCTCATGACCATTATTAAGGTAATAATACATGGAACTATAATCACAACATCTGTAGGGTCCAAGCATCAATATGGGATCTTTCAATCTAAGTTGTCGTAGCATGATTTGAAAAGTTGAAATTACGTATTTGCCGTTATACATTTTCCAAAAAATTTACACAGAACTTTGCGTGCAGCCACTATCGGTATTGTCACGGAGAAGGACGCAAAATTATTTAGGTTCACCCCACGTGATTCTTGCATTAGCTTTGTAAGGAGTATATAGCAATTGCATCAAGGAAGCATTGGCCACGCTTGGCTGGGAGCCAAAGTTTGGAAGGTACTTTGCCTATCAAAGAAACTAAGCTTGTCAATAATGTTTGGGCATAGGAAAGGAATTAGATTTGTATACCTAGGACTGGGGGTTAAAAAAAAAGCGTAAGAGAAAAACAGGTAGAAATAAGGTGTGTGATAAGCGTTCTGGACGTAGTAAGTAGATGGGTAGATTGCATTGTCTGCGACAGGGAGTGAAAAAACGACCGATTCTGTTGAAGAGAGGAGGATAGTTTCTCCGCTGCTATAGAGAGCAGTGAGTCTTCGAAAACTTTGCTAAAGAGAGCAAGTTTATCATTCTTGCTAAAGAGAGCAAGCTATTTCTTCTCGACTAAAGAGAGTCGTCCATCGTGAAACTGTATCACGATTATTGTTACTGATCTCAATTCTGGGAAAACCAATTCAAGAAAGGTCTTGAGTTGTAAGTATATTTTATCTTTATTTTCGTTTTGTAGACCTCCTCTGGGTCTGAAATATGCAGCCAAAGAATTGGACGGTGTGAGCTGATGGTTTTTAATTGTATAGTTTGTCTGAAGTTTGAAGAAGTTGATTTAGTGTAGCCGTTATAGTAGTGACCCCAGCCCTAACTCTTGGGAATCACAGGCTAGAGAGAATGGTGTATTAATAACTTATAATCCATTTCATAGTAAGTTCGTTAATTTCAAGTATATTTGCGGCTACTAAAAAAGAGATAGATTGTACCACCTAAGAAATGATATTATTCAGTTCAAATTCAGATATTGTATTCAAAATTTAAGGGAGAAAATTTGTTGTATAAAAAAAATGTAAATGTGGGTGAAGAAGACATTTTATTGGAAAATGAGTCAATTTGTCTATCTTTTAAGGAGTAAGGTTAACAGAAATTGGAAATGCGAGTTATTTAAATGAAAATAATCATCGATTTTATCTATATTGTGTGTGCATAATGTGTTTGTAGGAGGATATTGAAATGTATTCCTTTGTTTTGTTTTGTAGGGTTTTTTTTTTATGGGTTTATGGTACCCGAATAAACCATTGGGAGCAACCTTACAGAACTGTCGTTAATTTTTGACCGTCATTGTGAGTCTCCATATACCCCACTCGTGACAGGTATAGATGGCAGGCACGTAGCCAAGGGGATGAAGTCGGCATGGACGCCCCCATTGAGCATATTTTTGGTATTTTTTAATGTTTATTTATACAATATTGCTAGTGCTTCCCCTATTTATAAGCGGTATAAAGTAGGCCTGAGAAGTGCCATTTCCAGCAATCTGGGAGGCATTTTGGGCCAAACTTTTCTTGCGCATTGCGCCAACCCATGGTGGCACAAAGTGCTGAGAGTCTGTCTATAGGCTTTGCCCCCCCCCCCCCCCTTCAAAAATTCCTGGCTATGCCTCTGATAGATGGTGATTTTTAATACACCTACCACAAAAAAAAAAAGCATTCTGAAACGTGCTTGTTAGTCCTTCACCCCTTTTGCTATACCTATCAGGGAGGTCTAATATCACCGTACTGCACCTATACTCCCCCTCCTGCCCGTTTCCCATTGCTAGAAGCTGTTCATCTGGATTTTCGTTCAAAATTAGTAGAAATACGATAGTTGTAAAGTGCTCTGCGTCATACTCTATATTATCATTTGGATGTCAAGTAATAAGCATTATGTCATTGCTCAATTTTATGTACTTTATCCAGAGCTTCCAGGAGGCCCTATGCAGGTATCTGCCAGCCATGCTTTTCATAATGCACAATGAAGGGGAGAAAAAATTTTGTTATAGTCCAACAATGTTTCTTAGGACTCCACGCACGTATTAATGGGTAAAAACTTTGCCTCAATAGAAGGCGGTAAAGTAGCTAAAAGGGAGTTTTCAGGAGGTTTGTTGACAACGTACTCTTCTCTTTGACAACATACTCTCCTTTTTCACCTAACCAAAAATTAGAATTCACTAGATTATGGACATTTCCAGCTATATATGATCAGCTTAAAAATATTCCAAAAGATAGCACCATTTTGAATCTAAGAAACCTTAAATTAGCAGAAATTTCTCAAAGGGGAGGGGCACACTCCCTCCCCCAGGACTGCACCTTTATGTAGTGACAAAGGAGAGATCCTCACTGCTGTATTCAAACTCAGGGTGCATAAAAAAGGGAATATTTAAGCCATTCAGTTGGAAAAAAACATCCAGCCAGTTGGGAAAAATTAGAATTTACTAAATTATGCACATTTTCCAGCCATACAGGTATGTGATCAGCTCCAAAGATATCACAAAGATATCACCATTTCACATCTAAGCAACCTTAGATATATACAAAAATTTCTCAAAGGGGAGGGGGACACCCCCTCCCCTTAGACCCCTCCTCCAGGACGGTACCTTATTGTAGTGAAACCTGACAAAGGGAGGATCACCCACTGTGTATACGGAAGCAGGGAGCGCACGAAAAAATAAAACGCATTTTGCGCAGACTTGGGAGGTTAACTGAAGTGCCATTATGACATCATCTGTTGTGCCCCCCCCCAATCACAAAAGCCTGGCGGTGCCACTGGAAAAGAACAATATTGATGAACAATTCATTCTGCTTGCTTAAATACTGTATGTATTGTTTAGCAGTAGTGGTAACTACGCAAGCTTCAACAAGTCCCTTCACCAGAAATGTGTCTTACTTAAGTCTGTCATTCCAAGGTTCAAGTCCTGAAAAAGTTTACTGTGCACAGTTAAGTGTTCAAGGAATATGGCAGCCAGACTAGACTTGAAATTTTTCATGAAGTGGAAGGACTTATTCCTTTCTATGACAAACTTCACATCAGAACTATTTCGTCAAATGAGGCAACCACATTGAAGTTGCATATCATATCAAATAAAAAAATAATCTTTAACTCAGCAATACCAACCTGTCTCATTAGCTTCCCTATTGTGGTACCTCGATACATAAGGTCAAATTCAGGGATGTATCTGAAGGACCTATCCTTGTTCAACACCTTTTGGTGTGGTGCCCCTCCCGCACAGTCTGCTAGGATGTTGTATGGGTTGAGGCCAGCAAGCAGTGAATGGGCTTGGCTCACCTATTGAAAAAGCAATTTTTAATTATTCATATACTATCTTCACACTGTCAAAATCAATGAATTGGGGTTCAATTTAGGCCATGCCCTGGAGGCCTAAGAGTCACTTCCAGTCAATAAAATTCTAAACATCAGGCCTGGAAGGCTAGCTAATTTTTAAGAAAAGCTATATACATTGAGATAGATTTGATAGCCATTACAAAACAATCCTAAATCAAACCTTGCAGTAAATGTAAACAGCCAATGTCAAAAAACTTCCACGGCCAGCTGTCAGCAAAAATAATAATGACACTTACATCAGCTGTGCAATTTGCACTTGTAGTATTGTAAAAATTACAATCTGACGGGCCTGTACAACAATCTTTCTGCAAAGCATCCCAAAGCCTGTGTAAAAGAAAATTTAATGCAACGTCATCCACAGAAGTTCGTGTAATAAAATGAAATAAATGGAACTAAATACTGAAAGACCTTTGTTCTATTACTGATGTGCCTATTTGCCAATTTATGTTCAATTTTCCTGCTGATGTGGGGTCACCATACTGATAAAAACAAATTTTCAAAAACTTCCTACAACCTGAATTGCCTCACTGAAACCAAATATCTGCATATTATGCTGGTCAGTCAGTCTTTATAGCTTTGTGTTTCTCCCAGCAACTTGGGGGTGCAATAACCTTTCATAATCATCCTACACAGACAAATTTCAGCTGAAATGAAGTCTCAATTCAGGTGTGTGCTCTGCAGTCTGTCATGTGACTACAATCTTGGACAAAACTGTTGGAACACCTCCAACCGTTGTACTGTGTATAATATGATGTCGTGCACTATTTACGAACCCCCCTCGTTCCCCAGTACAATGTTGCGCACAATTTACGAAAACCCCGTCCCCCAGTACAATGTTGTGTCCAAACGAAAGCGGTGCATCTTCAACTGACATTACCACCTCCAACATTGTAAGGGGGAGCGGGGGTGTTCCAACGATTTTTGTCCAAGATTGTAGGTTTGTTACAAGTAGTGGTAATTAGTATACCCTCTTAAGGCCTATTACTACTTAGATATTGTATCTACCATTCTTATCCTGTTTTCATGAATATTTACAGCCTCGGCAGAGTACTGAATATGCAGTATACACAATACCCAAACCACCAAATCCGTACGGTTTGTTTTGTAAGTTGACACATTTGTGTCTCAAGACATACATATATGCATGATATCATGTCTCCAGCTTAGGTTAGGGTTAAAGCAGTCAGGAGAGGAATAAGGTTAGAAGGCTCGAGACTTCTTATATGCCTGATATCATGTTACGGATTGGGTGCCCAAACAAACCTTAATTAAGGCACCTGTACTGTCTTTTTTCTTTCTATAGTTTCAGGTTAAACATGATATAAAGAAGGCAGATAATGCATTGTATTGGATGATTAGAGCTATGGCCCTGGAGGGGAATTATCACTTTCCTGGCTTACCACTTGTCAAATCTGGCAGGGAATGATCACTTCTCATCCTGTTGGCCACATCATCATGTGTATAGCAAAGACAATGCCACACATGAAATACTTGACTTGCCACATTTTGGCAACTAAGTTAACTTTTCAGTCCTTCATACCTCAACACACTGCAAAATAAAGCAGCTTCACTAGGAAGCAGCATGGCAATCTTCCATGAACTGAAAACACTTTCTGGACAAACCAACCCACTCTATTGCCTTCATTTATTTCCTTCAGTAATGTGAAGTCTCTTTGTGGAGCCACTCAGCTGTGCAATGGCCATCTCTATTTCAGAGATACTTACAATAGACCTATCAGAGAGGCCGTAATTTGAAGGCTTGGCTTGGATTTGACCTCCTTTTATGACAAACACAGCACTGAGAACTCTCACAAATTTAAGGCTTCCACAAAGAATTATGATTTGCAGTCCTGACTGTTGACTGAGGGTCTGCAAAGCAAAACCAAAGTTGGCAACTCAACTGATCTGCCTGGAGGTGATTGACTGCCACCCACAATCAATTCTAATGGTAAGCTTATGCCAATTGGAAGAAACCTGGAAAGCCCAGAGAATAGCCCATTTACCCCCAGATTACATTCTGACCCAAGCACTCAAGAAACACACATCAATCATTGTGACAGCTCAAACCAATCGCCATGTGAGGACCCCTCAGAGGGTTTGAGAAGTTACTCAGTTAAATTTGTTTTTATTTGTGATCAGCCACGTCCTTTCTTGAAGCTGTTTCAGTTTTCTAACCTGAGTGGGAGGATCTTTACATGACTTTTCACAAATGTATTACTATACTAATTTAAAAAACCTATGAAACCAAAAGTGATGTCTAGTTTGGAGAATTCAAACCTTTCCATTCTCTCTGTTCCACTTTGTTCACATTCTATCAATACAGCTTTAGATTTCACTGACAATGCAATTGATGTTAGGTTCACAAGGTGTAAACTTGTTATCATGCCCACTTTACAAGGAACAAGCCACATACATTCACACAACAACACAAGCAACTGCAAAAGCTGCAAAAGCTATAACATCTTCTTGATGCAAATTAGCATCCTTAGACCATGCTACTGTGAGTTACATTTTCACACTAAACTGCTTTTTCTAATGAGTTTGTAAGACATTTTACTACATGAGCATATGCAACAGAGTAATTTTTACATATAAAGAGCAGGTGAGTTGTTTCAGAAATACTTGACAAGTTGACATATTCCAAAAGATATATTTCATGAAATTGAAAATTTGTGGAAACATAATTATGACGCAGTGACATCACAAATGGTCTCAAATGAGAGGTGCTGCCAACAGGCCACTACAAATCCTCAAATTCTATTGGCCTGGAGAATCATAAAACCTGGGCTTTTTGCTAAACTACAATAACTGTCACATCTGTGATTTACCCAACTGATTTTAATAGCAACTTTTGACCAATCAGTGGGTAAATTGTTACCAAAATACAGGGAAAAAACACAATCCAGACTTTGTTCAAATTTGTACACACATATTTGCAATACTACAATCCTGAACATTATTTATCTAGGACAAGTAAATACACCTGTCTCTACTATTTTTCAAAGACAAAGAAATTTTTAAAGACAAACATCAGGCCATCACTGTTGTCGTAGATGGATGCTAGACCATGCACTGAGAAAAAAGTGCATGATGTGTTTTCTTAACACTGAGATGCTGAAGACATCCTGAAAATATCTTACAGTGCTAAAAATTCCCCGTTAATTTTGTCCAGGATTGTAGGCAGATACTAGTGGGGATTTGAAACCCTTCTTTAAGGCCCCACAATCTCATCTTAGGCAGTAAAACTTCCCCTGCTAAGTTCACCTACTATTCCCTCACCCAATTTAAAAAAAGAAAGAGACATCTCTCTAATAACAAAAGTGCTATAGTGGTAGTACTGTCATGTTTTAATACATCTAAGAGACAAAGCTACAGTAGCTTGCACTGACTTTCAACTGCTCAAGGGACATATCCACACAATACTGTGTGAGAGCAATTGAGAACACAATTGACATCAACTCACAAGTCATCCCTGACCAACCAGAGCTAGACTTCTGTTGAATTAATGTCAAATTGCAGTCCCCTACTGTATTTAGAAATATGATCATATTCCTAAGTATGTTTGGGACAAGATTGTAGGGCCTTGAAGTCCCAATAATGATGAAGAAGTCAAAGTATAAAAGTCACACTTCAAAATTATCCGATGCAGTTACATCCCCAGAAAGGGCACAAAAACTGAACGTGATCAACCCCATAGACTTCAGACTTTTTAAGTATATTGGTCTGTCATGTACACGTCATAACGTATCTGCTTTAGACTGAAAAGAAAAGATACTGTGTGTAGTCTTTACCAAATACAAAGAAGCTATTTGGTATTTAATCCAACCATCAAGCAAAAAGGCTTCAGCAAAACTCGAATCAAGCAAGCCGTCATCAGAAGTACAAATCTTACCTTCTCCCGATAATTCCATGGTAAAATAACAAGTATATCAAAGAATTTGCAAGGTATTCATAGTTTGTTACACCATTCCCCACAGCAAAGCCCTGAAATGACAAAAAATTGTACATAACTGAAATGAAACTGTCGTTAAAGATGTAAACTTAAAATCAAATGTGTGTTACTCGAAATGAAGCTTTCAAGCATTTTTTTTTTTTTCTTTTTCTTTTTTAGAGTTTTATAAATATTTGGGCGTGAGGCCAAAAATGAGGAAAGGAAAGGAGGCTTTCAAAACTTTACATGCCATTTTGCACCCCCCCCCCCTTTTGCCTTAGTATTTCTGGCAGGATTATGGAGGGGATTTAGATGAAGACTCACGAATAATGATAAGACAAAACTCGGATTCATGAACATGAATAATGTCCTTGTATTTAGGCATCATGTCAAAACCTCAGGATGCAGATGCCTCAGCCATGCTGCAGCAGCTGCAGCCATGTTTTGTTCTTACACACATTACCAGTGTTCTCCACTAGCTGTTTTGTCCGGGGGCTCCGCCTGTACAAAATCTGCCACACTACTTTAGCGCCCAGACAAAACTTTGCTGCCCGCACAGAAAATTGACCCGCCCGGTCAAGATGTTGTCTGTACACTCAATCACAAACACCACAACTTAATCATTTAACTGCCTTTTATATTTGATTTCAAATACTCACGACAAGCAATTTATAATAAAACATCTGAGATGCAAACCCAGCTCACTTGCACCTGAGCTCTTATATCATTCAATATGCACTTAGGCTACTGCATTTCTTTCATATGTTTCCACAGTAAGGTATCCGTTACGATCAAACTCATACACTAAACGAAACCGTTTAATTGAACTGTCCCCTAGGTTTCCCGATTTTCACCCGAAATTTCCATTAAAGTGAACTACTTCATTCTTGAATACGTCCAAGTGGAAACTGGAGCTTCAGATACTGCAAGTCAAAGGTATTTAGAAAATGCAATTTACAAAAAAAAGGACCTCAAAATGCCCAGATTTGAACACATAGGGAAGGCTACGAACCATTCCGCAGATTGCACCATTTGCGATCTAAACCCTCCTAAATTTTCAAAATTTTCCCAAAGGGGAGGGGACACCCCTCCCCTTACACCCATACGGTGATCACAAGAGCCCCCGGACAGAAAACAAACCAGTGGAGAACCCTGCATTACAACAGCAAGATCAATTAAAACCTGTTATTGTAACAGGCATCAAAACAAAGCATGGCTGCAGCTTCACTTTTTTTACATGGTACCTTACAACAATGCCAAGGAAGTGTAGTTTGTTGCTTTTTCATCACAATGTAAGGGATGAGATCATGCTATCATTCTGATCCTTTTTTCAACTACAAATAGTCCATTAATGTCAGCCTTAGTAGGGTCGAACATTACTATTGTCATTCCATATACTTCTAAATAGATGTATACAAAAGACAATTTCTAATCTTGAAAATAATTTGAACACTCATTACATGGCAAAGTAAATGTAAAGGTACTGTAGACCCTACAGGAAGACCACCTAATGAGATGATTCAATAGTAGTGATAAATTTAAAAGAAGGGTCTAAGCTCAAATCAAATTTTGATATTATATGTAGAGGGGTACCTATTCTAAGCATTCTGGTGAAATTTGCATTAAAATCTGATGTGTGGCTCTCAAGATAAAGGCAGTTAAAGTTGTCACATTTTCAACACAAAGTGAACTTGAAGCAAGTAGAATGACATCAAAGCCTCACATTCATGAGCAGTCTTTTGTTTTTCTTTAAACTTTACAACCAATTTTCTCCTTTACAATCACATTTATACCAGAATGTGATTGCATGAGAGGCATAAGCATTTTACAAACTTTACATTCCACATGGGGAGGTCCTACCCCTATTAACTTCAAGGTCAGAACAGCAGACCACAAACAAAGGAAACAAAACATTTCTCATCAATGTGAGGAAGAGATATAACCCCTGCTTGCCTCAAGCTCACTTTGGGTCACAAATGTAGTGACTTCAGTGGCTGATAGTTCTAGTGGTACATGTCCTATTTGAATGGAAGTTTCACCAAATCGCTTTGACTAGTTCCTCTTTCACATATGAAAATTAATATTTCTTTTTTTTTTTGCTTTAATCCTTCCTTTAATGTTCTAAATTTGCACAACTGTTTTGGGGGTTTTTGAATTCAAGTCCAAATCATTTCCAGCCTTAAGGATTCACATATAAAATACTGCTTCATATGTTTGCATTTGTGTAGTTATTCTGAAAAATATGACATGATACCTGATAAATTATTCTACTTATACTATAATAAATACTTACTGTAAAAGGTGCTACAAATGTTCCTTTGTCTATTGCATCAATAACCTTTTTAGCTAGCAGAGGAGTATAGACCCCAGAGTAGCTTTCTCCGATTAAAAAGAGTTGATTCTTGGTATAAGTTGGGTATTTCTTGTAAAAGTCAAGAAGAGCAGTGTAGTGGTCTTCTGTGATCTGTTAAAGAGGTACAGTTCCAAGCATTATCATTATAAACTTATGTATAATATGTACAGTAACTTGGTTTCACAACTGCTAAAACAGAAGTGGTACCAAAATATTGCACTGCAATAAAATATAATACAACTGTGGTTCTGCAATACAATTGAATATTCTAAGTATTTGCTGAACAATGAAAGTAGCCCGTGTGTTGGAACTGAAAATAAAGCATTTCTTCCATTTTAGACATTTTAACCTGACATTTTAACCATGCAACAGATCAAGCCTTCCATCATTCTCAACAACTCATCTGGGCAGACTGCAAAAAAAAAAAAAAAAAAAAAACCTGAAATGTATGAATACATACACCCTTCTCACAGTCTTAATCGATTTGAAAGAGATGTTTTAAAATTATTGATGCCCAGTTCTAGAAAAAACAAGAACCTTTTCTGACTAATGTGAACCTGAGGCACTTTAGCTGTGCTTTAAAGCATTCTGGTCTAAGTACACGCAACCTGTCTGCTGACAGTCTTAGCCTCCATAAAGTTAACATGTAAAGATATTTCATATTTATGTATGTTGGGCTGTCTTTTGAGCTCCATACAGTCAATGGGAAATAAGTTTCACTTTCATCAAAAGGACAGTAAAATGTCTGTACCTCTGTCTGTCTCCGTCTGTCTAAAACTGAAACCAAAAGTTAAAGAAGGGTGAACTGAGCTTCGCTCAATTTCATGTTGAAACGAAAAGTAGGAAGGAAACATAGGCTGTGCCTTACTTTGTTTCAACCATTGGACCAATTTCAAGGACTATTTGTGTTTACTAAAATGAAGCAAATATAAAATGAATTTAGTAAGTTATGGGAGCAATGAAGAGTTAATTGGAACTTGAGCTTTAGTAAAAATTACAAAATAACTACATTAAACTCTGTCTTTTATTTCCCTCCTCTTATCTCCTTTTTAACCCACCATTGAGGGTATTCATACTCCTCATTTGGTACAACTTACCAGATCATCACTTGTTGTAACATTACCATCGGGTGAATATGAGAAACCAACTCCAGCAGGTGATTCCAGGTAGAGAACATTTGCAAACTGAATAGGAAAGGAGAAATAAGTTTTTTGCCTGGCATTCCTTTTATACTTTACTGGACATAACCTGGTGTGTGGATCAAAAATGGCAAATTCATGGAATAGCCTGAATGTAAAATCCAGGATTTCATTCAGAACTGTACTTTCTAATGGCCTCGAATTAAAGGTCAGTTGGATTGTAAAGCTACTGGCCCAGCCAGAAATTACTGTACCTTTGTTGATTACCTTCGTTTATATTTACACACCCCAGCCAATCAAAATGTACCCTGTATGATGAGAGAATCAATGAACATTCAAATGGTAATTTTGAACAGACAGTCAGTCTTAATGGCAAAGTCTCACGGTTAAGAAAATTGGAATGTTTAATGGAAATTTGATAAAGGCAGTTAGTGTTAAACTAAATACTGTACAGTAAGTGTTTAACTACAGTAATTGCTTCATATATCTTCACGGCATTTTATCAATCCGTAAAATCAACTGGCACACTGGGCCTGCTTTTAAGACTTCTTTCTGGCCTGCCATGAAACTTATACAGCCTGGTATGACTTGTTTTCGATGCAATTTTCATGTTAGCTTTTACGGAAATTTACTGCCTTAATCAATCTACCAGCAGACTTTGTCAAGTCCAGGTTAAATCAGTACATAGACACCTTCTAAGGTTTGCTATTGTGTGGTAATGAAAAAGATTTATATACACCAGAAAAAATGTAACTTGAACAACAATACAAATGGCTTTAAAAGGCTTCAATTTATTCAATGGCAAAGCTTTCAAAACTCAACTTTTTAGAAATTTGTGACAATTTACACAAACTTTAAAAGAAAACAAGTCAAAATGTTCTTACATGTTAGTTGTTCAAGTCTCTGAATATTATCTATGTAGTAATACCTAGTTTTTAAGGAGACAATGTTGCATGCATCTGTGAATGTCACTTGAACACACATAAGCATACAAGGCAAGGGAAGAGGGGCTGCAGTTCCCCGCCCCCTCCCACTCGTTTGGGCTGAAAATTTGCTATTTTCAAGCAAACGTTTGCTAATTTAGGGCAAACACAAACTAAAATTTTAAGCCAAAGTGCTACAGTGGCCCCTCTCCCAATTGGAAGTAGTCCCATAGGCTTATGTTTGAATATCACTCTATAGTGTATTTCAATCACTTTGATAAACTTTCTGTCAGCAGGATTCTTCTTTCCATCATTAAAAATACTTCTTATCATAAATTTATATGAGGCTGACCCCTCTACAGGTCACTGAAAATGGTCCAAAGTGCTACAACTTTAACAGGATGCAAAAACTGTTCAGATCAACCTCTCAAGTATTTTTATTTTACTCTAGCTCATCCAGGCTTCGACAAATTCTTTTTTCATTACTTGTCCATCGGGCTAGCTGTTCTCTTAGTCCACTTGTCCGCATGAATATCTTATTGTCCACTTTTAATATGCCTTTGAACTCCTTCTGGAGGAGACTTCGGGTACTTGCCTAGCGGGCTGTGATATTGAACAACGCACTTGCCTGAGTAAGTTTTTACTTGTCCCGGACTGTCGGGCAGGGGATTTGTCGAAGCCTGGCTCATCATGTATAACTGTGTTATATGAAAATAATGTTAACAGCCATGGGTGAGAAAAAGTTACCAATAGCCTCAGAGAAAATGAACTTTGAAGAAACATCTGGTCACTCTAAAGCTACACTATTATGAATTCTCCTGGAGTTCTGTATGACTAACACGCACTGCCGAAAACTAATACTGGCATACTGGCTGTTTTAAAAGATGAAAAACTTCATATTTCTCTCTAAGTTTCTCAAGGTACAGTAGTACATGATGTTGATTCTTTCACTGAGTGTGACTACAATAGTCTACCTTATCTCATACAAGTGTCTCTCTTAAATTCTCTCTAAAGTAGCACATTACTATGGCAAACACCTTAAAGCTCAAATAACAGTGGCACCTGCAGCCTGTACCACCAAAGGACCCCTAAAGTAGATTTTAAAGAAAACAGAAAACTCTCTTATTTGCAGAGACTGTTATGATACACCTTTTCAATTGCACATTTTGCTGAAAGTTGAATTGTTCATAGAACTGTGTAGATGAAACCTGAGCTTAAGTGAAATATCACTGCATGTATGCTGTTTGATAAAATACCTTATTCCAGCTATTGTCATTGTAGGCCAAGGTAACCCCATCAGGTTGAATAGTAAACGGACCGTTTTCTGTAAGTATTCCTAACATGGAGCTGCAACCTGGACCCCCATTGGTCCACAAAACGAGAGGATCAGAAGCAGGTTTAGACTGAGATGTTACAAACCTATGCAGAAGAAAAAAGCAGAATGTGAAACTAGTAACAGTTATACCCAAGACTATTTTTCAGGAATAAACAGAATTTGGTAAACTATTACTGATAAATGTTTGGCAAAAGAAACAGATGCTGTGAAGCAATGGCCATTATTTTGCCAGATTTGCCATTGGGAGACAGAGTAATAGCCAATAATTTTGTGAAAAATATGTTTTTTTACCCATTCTTCCATCCAAAAAATGGCACAAAAAGTATGTTCAAAATGTGTTTATACTGCAAACCTTTGGCTATAAACAATTTGTGCATTAACGTACACTAAAACCAATGGAAGGGCTCCATTTTTCGAAATTTTAGGGTTGACCATCAAACAACTTGTCTGACTTTTTGGTTATCAGAAAAAAATAAAATTTATTGTCCAAAAGGAAATTTTAAAATTGTGGGTTTCATGTTTTAATAATTTTCTTCTTTTGCTTAATTTCTATCTCTATTCATTTTTTCTATGGGTTGAGGACAATCTGTTAAATCTTCATTTCTGTAAAATTCTGGAAAATTTGCCTCATTGTTAAGAGAAATTATAAAGTCTAAAACAAGATTCCCTACCAGTAGTGTAACATTTTCCCTCCAGTGCCAGTGAGATAACCAGAAAACTGACTGAAGCTTGGTTGCTTTGTGAGACCTGGAAGAAAGGTGATGGCATCAGGGTTGGTTTTTCCCAAACCAAAGCTGATGCAGCACAGCAGTATTAATGTCACTTTAAGTAGTTCCATGCTGGATGCTGGCATACACCTGCAACAGAGAAAAAATTCAACTTAAGTATTAATTTCCTTAATTAAAAGCAGTAGGCAGTCACCCCAAAATTTGCTTTGAAAAATCAGCAAATTCTTGCATATCTCCTCTTATTGCATTACAAGCACCTCTGAAGATGTTTTGAACATAACTATAACAAACAATAGGTAAAGCATGGTGAAATTCTCCTTGAATTTCACAATTCACTAACAAAAACATTGTCCCATGATCAAAATAGGCCATTCATGAACTAGAGTGACAGGGCATACTAACTCTGATTGGGGTGACTGCCTATTGCCTTTAGACACACTGACAGTGGATAGCTACGGTTTGCAAGGCACTAACTTAAGCCTACTTTTTTCATGTCGTGATATTACTGTTCTGAAAACCAAAAAACCTAATCAATGATTTCCCAAGTATTTGGAATAAATTAAATACAATTAAGACTCCCTTTATTAAAGTTAAAAGAGGTTTTGTGTAGGCTATATATGTATCATTCATAGGTGGAGACATTTTTGTATTACTTATGTAATTTTTGGTAGCTAAAAAGCCATGAGAAGTCAAAGTACAAGCATGAGTTGAATCATCACTTCACGCACGATTGCACTTGATAGTGATGACTCACGACATCTGCAGGTGCAGAAAAATAGAAACAGGCTGTTCTCTTTCACACCCAGACTCCCTTAAGATTTACTTAGTGAATGACCTATGACGTAATTCTTTGTTATCGTGTTGCGTATGTACGTGCAGTACTATGGCCTTTTTACTGGAAACTGCAGGGAGGAGGTCACAAGCAAACAGCCCATTTCCTGTGTGACCATGTGAGGCTGCTTTTGTATCCTGCTGTCAGTTTTGTTTACTTTAGTCCGAGAATGTAACGCTGTCCGAGAATGTAACGTTCAAGTCTCGATGTGGGCTCGTCTTGGCATGTGAGAACGTTTTGGTACAGAGACGTTTTTAGTGGATGTCCAGGGCTGAAAAACTTGCAAAACTTCGCGGGCACACATAGGCCTACTTTGAAAACCAAAATTTCTAGCTCACCTGGTCTACTTAATTTGAGACTAAGATGAAAATTTCTAGCTGCAGCATGATTTTCGCGGATGCAATGCGTCTTTGCGTCCAGCATTTTGCAGGCGTTGTGGATTCCATTGAAACGCCTTCATAAAACAGGATGAATTTTCCTATGTCTGACTCATATAATCAATGATCATTATCGTGTCCATGTAACATGAGGCTAGGAAGAGAACGTCATCCCTAAACCCCAAAATATGGTTAAATAGTACTCATTAGTATGATATCCTTGTTATTTGTGATTCAGAGATAGCTTATTTAAGACTAAGAGGCCACTTAACCCTAACCTAACCCCTAAACTGACTTAGGCTAGGCCTAACCTTATCCCTCAACCAAACCCCAGGCACAATCGCAGTAGGGTGACATTCTCTCCTTAGTCCTTAGTCGCATGTGTCTTCTTCTTCTTCTTCTTTCGGATCACGGTGACACATCCAAAGGACATTACTACACCGCACATGCGTCAGGGGTGCCCTAATAAAATTGGTAATATATTGAACAGGATCTCTATGACTATCTAAACTATCAATTAAAGCAGCAGGAAGGTTATTCCAATCTTTCAGAGTACTAGGAAGAAAACTAAATTTATAACAATTAGACCGAGAGTAGAGTTGACAAAAATGGAGGTTGTGCATCCCACGAGTTTTCCGAGTTGGATGACTGAGTTTGTCCATTGGAATATTAGCCTTACCAAAAAAACCTTTCGAGAAGAGAATAAGTCTGTTTTGCTTGTGACGATCAGCTAGCGTGGGGAGATCAAGGTCCTTCAAAATAGATGTCATCGACCCTGGCTCGCGAGAAAATTCGGAGCTTACAAAACGAGCTGATCTCCTCTGGATGCTCTCTAGCTTATCTTGTAAATAAGACTGATGTGGGTCCCATACGCAACAAGCATACTCCAAAACAGGCCGAAGGAGACCCTTGTAGGCAGCTAACTTCACATCGCGAGAGCAAAATGATAAATTTCTATAAAGTATGCCCAAAATCTTATTACCCTTATTGCAGATAGACTGAATGTGCTTATCCCAGTTTAAGTCGTTAGAAATCGTGACACCTAGGTACTTTATCGAGTCAACCTTAACTAACTTCACATCGTTCAAGACATAATCGAAGTTGACCGGATTTTTTTTTCTAGCGAAAGTAATGATGTTGCACTTAGAGGGCTGGAATCTCATGCCCCAAGTCTTGGCCCAAAGACCTAGATTATGTCTTTCTGGAGCAAACAACAATCATTAACATTCTCTATGACCCGATAACAGACACAGTCATCAGCAAAAAGTCTAATATTAGAGGAGGCAGCATTTACAATGTCATTAATATGAACAAGGAAAAGAATGGGTCCTAGGACAGATCCTTGAGGAACACCAGAGACAACATCATCAAAAGGGGACCGAGTGTCCTTGTAGGATTTTATCTGTTCCAGTTTTTGAATGTTTTAGCATGTCTCCAGTTTGCATGCTTGTTTTCATGAACCAAATGTGTGATTCTAAACAAAAATATCAAGTGATTGAATTTTGGGGTAGCCTCCCTAGCTAGGCTACTTAGGAATAACAGTTAGGAAATCTGGCCCCCTTACCACACCTGCTGTCCCAGTTCGGGGCACTAGGCCTAGGCCAAGGCTGCTTAGATCAAAGTGTACCGTACGGAAGGATTAAGAGTACGACTAGCCTAACTTTAAGAAGAATTGGGCTGGCTGCGGACTTAACGTAACGGCTAAACCTATCGAGTAATGTTAGGCCTAATCCCTAGTTCGCCTGGCCTAATGTTAGGCTAGGCTACCCCGTTACTCGAAGACTCGAACTTCGATCGAAGCAGTAACACCGACACTTCACTGAAACTGAAAGTAACATGAGCGCTTTTGACGAAGGCTTGAATCAAAAATGTATAAACCTTTCCAGTAGATAATTGGGATCGTTATTACTCATTACCTAAAATAAGCATTCAACTTTTATCATATAGCCTATGTGAACCGTAGTTTTGCAGTCTTGGCTGGAAAGTCAAATCCACACACACCGCTAGCCGGCGAACAATCTTTGTTTCCTCTTCTTATGCTATTGTATTCGTGTAATTGAGTCACGAGATTACATCCGACTGCGCTGAAGTTAGCTTTCTAAGAATATTTCATATCAGCCATATTACGAACATCCAGTGGCGGCACCAGGATTTTAAAAGTGCGAGACTTACCGGGTGGGGTCCAGGGGCCCGCCTTAGGGCCCCTGGTGGGGTCCAGGGGCAAAGCCCCGGTGGGGATCCAGGGGGCGAAGCCCCCGGAAGCTCTGAGGTTTTAGCAAATCTCTTGGTAAAAAATTAAGTTTCAGGATAGATGTATGTTGGTCCATAATGCATCATCCAAAGCAAAGATTCCAAATGATTTTAATGCAAGCTAGGCTTATTTGGCTATTACTCTTCTTAGCTGACAACATGAAAAGTTGGAAAGTGACAATATGTTTAAAAGCTACTTATTAGCAATCTCTTGACACTTTTTACACTTTCCTTAAAACAGAAAGGTGAATGCAATATGTACAGTATATTAACAAGGAATAGATATATACATATTATATTGGCAGCATTACCCAACAAATCACTATCATCGTCACCATCAGCAGCATAATTAGCAACATCAGCAAAGTGATCTGTGGATGATGAAAGTCTTTGGTCACTCTGGTGTGTTGAGCCTGCTCCAGGGTGTGACTGTGGTTCAGGTTCTACAGACATCTCAACACTGTCAACTCTCTGACGTTTCTTGCTGGGTTCAACCAGGGAGTTGCTATTTGACAAATAGCAACTCCCTGGTTCAACTGATTCACTGTCTCTCCCTCGACTGGTACTTGCATGCACCACCACCACCACCGGAACTTTAAAGGCAGTAGGGGCAGTCACCCCAAACAGAGTGAGTGTGCCCTGTTACTCTAGTTCATGATTGGCCTATTTTGATCATGTGACAATATTTTTATGATTGAATTGTGAAATTTAAGGAGAATTTCTCCTTGCTTTCCATACTGTTTGTAATAGTTATGTTTAAAACATATTCAGAGGTGCTTGTAATGCAATATAATGCAATAAGAGGAGATTCGCAAGAGTTTGCTCATTTTTCAAAGAAAATTTTGGGGCGACTGCCTACTGCCTTTAAGGTTTTGCAAATCGTCCATATCCATCTCGATATCCACAACAATACTGAAGTTTGATATTGTAGTTACAAAGTTGCTCAGGGTGTTCTGAAACAGCTTCTGAGGTATCAGGGAAAATTGAGTCCTGTTTATCTTAAATTTATTCTCAATCTCATTTCCTATTTTGGTAAAACAATAAAACAGTGTCTACTACTTAAAATGCATGAAATAAGAATTTACATTACTAATACCACTTCCTGTCCAGCATTCCTAAAAAGTTTATCTATTTTACACGGAAAAGTTACTCTAAAAGTTTACAATGACATCATCAGCTTTGTGACGTCACTGGCTGTACAGGGAAATCCTTCAAGTAATAGCCCTGTCTCTTGGAGAGAGCAGTCCAAGGTCAAACAACAAGCAACCTCTTACACACTCCAATGCCCATGAGAGCTTGCTCTGCAGTGAAAAGTTTCAGTGACAGGAAGTTAAAGTATGTGACTTGCATAGTTTTACAGAGAGCTCTCAGCTGGTTTTACTTTGAAAAGTTTGGGAATGATTCAAACAGGGAGGAAAATTATTTGTGAATTATTTTGCCTTGAAAACTCCTGAAAGGACACTATACTTCAGGAGCTGAGTGGGGGGCAACTGGGGGGAAGCCTCTGACTGGGGGGGCATTTGCCCCCCCTCTCCCCCATGCCCCCCCATATCAATTTGTTTGTTACTTAAACCCATACAGCTTGTGTTAGCGTCTCCCACGCAACGAAAATGCGCTCTGTGGAAAACAGTACGGATACGAACTTTCGATCGCTCGTGCTCTGTTGCATAGCAAAATTACAGTAATGTTCATTCAGTTTCATGATCTACTATGTCTCAGCTTCTGAATGACATAAAAACATATCGATATTATTTGACTTTTACATAGGGACCTGGACAGATTTCGAAGGCATCTTTTTGCATGGCAAGCAATAGCTATGAACTTTTGACCTACTGCTCTTTGTACAAATAAGCTTGGATCGCCGATGTTCATGCATTGCTGGATTGGTTATCATGTAAACTTTCCAATGGTAACCTTTGTTTTCAAATTTTTAACACTCCCCATAGGGACCAGGCCAAAATACGTATTAACAGACACAAATATGAATACACATAAGTCTTGCACCAATGAAAAGACCCCAAGCGATGTGTGAACAACGCGACCGTTACCCGCCACAGACTTCTACACCGTGCGCGCGTTGTACAGTATGTACAGCGAACCCGTGCGTGCAGTGGCAAACAAAACACGACCAATCAAGTGTACGGGATGAGCGTGTGTATGAATTATACATAGCCATGACGTCTCAGTCACCCAATCCTCAGTTTAGACAGAAAAGTGTTTTGACAGGAAAGTGTTTTGACAGGAAAGTGTTTTGAACAAATTGATATGCTCCCTGGTGCCGCCCCTGCGAACATCATGCAGATATTGAGATCTTATGTGACCATCTCGAACACTTTTGTCAGTAAAATTTTAAAATGTAAAGGGGAAAAAGCAGTCATGCACCCTAATCACAATTAGTATACCCCGTCATTCTAATTCATGAATGGCTTGTTTTGATCATGTGACAGAAGTTTTGTTACAGAATTGTTAAATTCATGGAGAATATTCAAAATAACTCCTAAGCTTTACCTTTTATTTGTAATTATGTTCAAAACATATTCAGAGGTACTTGTAAGGCAAATTTGAGGAGATTTTCAAGAGTTTGCTTATTTTGTGAAGTAATTTTGCGGTAACTGCCTATCCAAGATGTTGTCAGGCCTATATCAATATTTTAGATATTAACTTACGGAATCTCAATATCTTAATTAATATTTTCACTGAAACGTATAATAATATTGACATCCAACATCTTGTTATCTCAATATTTTGGGAAAAAAATAGATATTAATTAAATCACAGGATCTTAATATCCTAATATCTTTACAGAAAGATAATGAGATATTGACACCAGACATGGTTATCTCAATATTTTTGAATAAATTGTTGATATTAAATTAGAGTATCTTAAAATTTTAACATCTTCACTGAAAGATATTGATATATATTGACACCCAAGCCTTTTTTTTTTATCTCACTATTTTAGTTTGAGATATTGAATCATTAAATACATGATCTCATCCTCCGAATATCTTCCCTGGACGATATTGAGGATACATCCGAGATCTTGCCATCCGAATATTTTGGGGTTAAATACTTAGATATTTATTAACAGGGTCTCAGTGTCTTATAACTTTAACTGAAAAATATTGAGATTGCGACATCCAGTTGCAGGTTACTTCAATAGAGGCCTTATGAATATGACGTCACGGAACTGAAAGTGCGCCCTCTATTGAGGTAGGTGCGTGTTATTGCAACTAACACCAACAAATGCAGACAGCTGATCTGTGGACCGGTAGGGTAGGCGCGTAAATCTACTACTCGCGCTTGCGAAGTCCACATCGTGTGTGCAGGGTGCTTCATTGTTTTGCCCCCAAAATGACGTCGCGTTACGTCAATGCGTAAGGTCTGATTTAGATATAAAGTACGGAGCTTTTAAGGTGTCATGCAGATGTTGAGATGCTATGTGACTCTCTGGACTCTTTTCACTAAATTATTGAGATGTTATCATCTCAATATTTTGGCGAAAAAAACTTCAGATTAGATATTAAATTACAAATCTTAATATCTTAACATCTTTACAGAAAGGTATTGTGGCGAAAATGTATTATACTCGTCTTGTTTGGATTCCTTGACAGCGCCATTTATTTTGTAAAGTTTGGAAATGTTGTCTAGACCATCCTGAGCGCGTATTATTCAGTGGTCTGCAGGAGCTTCATTTCACTTGTTTTAAATGTTTATTACCTAAGCCCGTGTTGTGATGGGCACATGGCAGTGACCAGGGGTCATGTGTCCAGAACCCCGGGAATGACGAAAACATTCATGTCATAAAAGAAGACCTTTGGCCGAGGTTGTAACCCCTTCAACCAATCAGGGAAGGACGGGTTTCCGTTACTGAGGGAATTTGAAATAAAAACCCGTGTTTTCAGAAAATCGGGGCTGCTGCTGCTTGGCTGTTGCCGTAGCTCGTAATATACCCTATTCCGAAGTGCTAATTTTCCGAAGTTGTGATTACTAGAAGTCCTGAGTCAGAAGTTGCATCTCCGAGAAACCGTAAATTGCATTTCTTACCGGTATTCATCTGTGTTCTAAGTCTTGTGGAGTAACAAGTCGCTCTCGTATTCCAAATGGATCGGCACAAAAATTCTGTAAGTTACTTCACTTTTTAATGTCATTATTTTAGTCTGCCTGTCTACTGAGACACTTAGGGAACATGTCACTGTTCGAGGAAAGTGCTCCCAGTCACAAAGTTAACTGCCCATGCTGCATATAATAACGTTATGTGAAGAAGAAAGTCACCTTTAAGAGAGAGAGTAAGAAGAAATAGATTATTTTCAACCTTTATATCGATTATTTGCGTTGATTTTGCCATGTATCTTGTCTCATAATTGTTAAGTCGGAAAAGCGTGGACAGCCGTAACGGTCGACGTTACAATATTGAGATGATGACATCCGATATCTTGTCATCTCATTATTTTATTGAAAATATTGAAATATTTAATTACAGGATCACAATATCTTAATATGTTTACATGAACATTGAAATACTGACATCTGCATCTTGCTATCTCAATTTAATAGTGTAGAATATTGAAATATTGAATAACAAGATCTTAATATCTTAACATCTTTGCTGAAAGATATTGGGATATTGACATCCAATATCATGCACAGTTAATATTTTGTCGTAAAGTATTGAGATATTAAATCGCAGGATCTCAATTTCGAAACATCTTTCACCGGAAGGTATTAATATATTGACATCCGAGATCTTGTTATCCAAGCATTTTATCGTTACATATTTAGATATTAAACCACAGGAGTTCAATATTTAAATATCTTCATCTGAAGACGTGGGGGTACTGACACTGGAAATTTCGATATCGCAATACAATTTTAGGATAAAACAAGATCTCGGATGTCACATATCTCAATTAATAACTTGAGAAAAAGTCCAGATAGCCACATATTTTTTCTTTTTATTTAAACATTCAAAAGGGTAAACTCGGTTAGCTTAAAAAGCTAATCTCACCCGAGGCCCTTTACAAAAGATACAAAAAGTTAAATACAATATAACATGTAAGGTTAGCAATAAAAGGGTTAAACACACCATAGAAGACTAAAAAATTGAGCATGAGCTTAAAACAGATTGAAAACGAAGATGGAGGTCAAATAAAAATCACAAAACATAACTAAAATAGATATGTAAAAAGAATATACATACTGAATGAGACACATAAAAACATCTACAAGCATCTACAAAAATGATAACAAAATTCAAAGAACATGACTTAAGAATAACTTAGGATTGGCTCAAAGAAAGGGTAAAGCAGAGATAAAGGAAAATGCTCAAAGACATGACTTAAATAGACATTAAGATAGCAAAACAAATAAAATACATACAGACTAAGAATCATAAAAGAACATCTACAGGCATGTAAATCAATAAACTGTGATTAAAAATTACGAATACTACCATCAATAAAATTGCCACTAAAAAGAATACAATTTATAACACAGATTTCAAAAGGCGTTTAAAAACGGGAAGAGACAAAGCATTTTTACACTCATTTGGTAATTGGTTCCACTCTTTTGCTGCAATGCATGAGAATTTTCTATTATGATATTCAGTATCAGTATAGTATTCAGTATGAGTACAGTACATAGTATCTCAACATCTCCATGACATCTTAAAAGCTCCGTCTCCTCACCCCCTCCCCCTCCCCACTTTTTCACTCAAATCTTCGCTTCTTCTTAGGGTGTAAAGAAAGGTAGTATCTCGCCTCACGAACACAATACCGTCGATTTCCAACTTGCGCACCTCTGCCGTTTTTGCGATTCGTGCTGATGTCGGAGCTTTTAAAGCAAATTTCCGCCACAGGTACGATATTTATTTTTGCCACAATCTCAGCATGGAAGTACTACTTCCGAGGTAGTGCTTTCATGACTGAAAGGTGGGACGGCTTCATAGTACTAGCGGATTACTCTCTCTGCAACACCAGAACACGGAATCTATAGAAAGATGATGACAATGGTAGCACTGTTTACGCGGTCAGCCTTCCTTGCAACAAGCAATTTGTCTAGCAAACTGCTCGGACTTTCACTTCAAATAAATGAACAATTAGCCTACATGGAATGTGTCACCGTAATGAAAAAGACATATCTGCGTGCCGTTGGCTAGGGGCGGCATCCGGGGAGTGTATCCCCCACCATACCCCAATAAAATGGGCGGGACATGTAAAGTAGATCCCCCAATTAATTTGGAGGGGAGCATTGTTTCTCTCACACATTTTGTGTGGGCTCGATGTATTTCGAGATTCTTCAGACTTTGTTCGAAATTTCAGCATTTCCTGCGCAATTCGCGCGCTTTAGGGATACGGTCCCGTCTTCTCCTATAGTTGGATTCATACAACAAAATAGAGGTAAACCATAACACACGCAGCCTACACAGTTTCTGTGAAACGTTGGGAAATGGGTAATTTATCCTCAATCGCATAGTTGTTCTCTTCTATTTGTTCCATGGTAGGTATCCAAGAGATTTGAGCATCTCGTCGGTGGACGATACATAAGATTCAATGCATGGTGGGGGGCGGGTCATCCTCCCGGACGATTGAACTGTCTTTCCTCAGTGATTACCAATCATTCGCTTCTTCCAACTTTTCAAATCTTTCGTGTAAAGTGGGGCGAAACACGGTGGGTCTATCAAAGTATTTATATCGTGCCTTATATGCTAATATGTTTTAGACCTCAATTTAGGAGCAAAAGAGTGGTTATTTATTTTATTTTTTACTTTTTATTCATTTATTTATCTACTTTTTTGCTGTTGCTGCTGCTGAAGATTTGATAAAGTCAGAGTCACCCAAGTTTGAATAAAAAGCCACAGAACCAAGGAAATCGCACATCAGATCTTCAAAATATCTTCAAATTTACTAGGAATGACTGGACCTATGCTGCAGATTCGGTGCCTTTAAGTACGGGCATTGCCTTTAACAATAGATGCCCACCGCAGTGAAAAGCTGAATGTTTGAAGAGGTCCACTTTGGCACGCTTCGCACGCACTTACCTTAGCTATGTTTCTGCTTGTCTCATTATTACTTCCTCTAGGACATCTTCAGGGGAAGTATCACTCCAAAGCCCTTTACAACGATTGACCGTTGGTCCTAGTTAGGTCATTGTAAAGAAGTGTCCGAATGGGAGGATGGGATACAGCCCCCAGGTTCACACGTCGTATGCCTATGGTTCCCCTACCAAAATTATGCTGTATACCTCACACACACACACACACACACGCACACACACACACAAGCCCTGTGCACCATGAAATCCTCTGGCTGTTATATCTAAGTTTGTCCATTACAAACTGACAAACGCAGTGCTGAATTTACCTACAGAGGTCCCGTAACCTAAGTATAAGGGGGTGGGGCTTTCAGTATAAGTTGTGCTGAAATTGTTCGTGGGGTGGAAGTATTGCGTAACAGTTCCTAGGCAAATGAAAACGTGACCATCAGTTGGCGTGCAGCCTACCAAGAAATTTTTGGCGAAAATACCGCTGCCCGTAGATTGCCAAAAGGGACACTAACTTCCCAGGCCTTTCAATTTGCATTTACACTTTTTATCTCTAATACTGTAATTTAGACATTTTTTCTCCCCTAAAAGGCCCCGGGAGAATTCAGAAACATTTATTCCTTAAAATTATTGCTTCGAGGAGAAACAGAACTATAGCTTACAATCTCTGTTTTATTCGATGTTACTTTTTTAAAACGAGAACATGGTAAAATTGTGATTTGCAAAGTGTGTTAAGATGGCATACAACGCCATTTGAAGACGTTTAAATACCTCATTCTTTAAAGGTCAAGAGCAGTCGTCCCAAACTTACTTTGAAGCAACAGATAAATCTCACAATTGTCTTCTTATTTCTCTTCAAAGTATCTTTCGTAATATGTTAGGACTTTAATATTGCATATTCAAGGTAAACCAATCAGTTACTTCTTGTAAATTTCACATTTGAGGAGAAAAAATATTGTCACATGACTCTCAAGAGCCAATCATGAAACAGGACAGTCTACTACACTACTTCAAGTTGGGGTGACTGCATTTCCCCTTTAACGCACACAAGTTTTATACCCCAAAGTTTCAGGGGCTTCACCCCTATAGTCCCCACCTGTGAGAATTTTTATAATAGAACGGAAAAACTTAATGCAATCTAAAATGCAATAAATTTACTTACATGTCTTCAAACTGCTTTTTAGCTCCCTTCGCGTGCTTCCATCAAACATAACAAATGTGTTGCAATTAATGTCGCCTCACGCCGAACAGTTGGAGTGGGCTGATTGGCCCAAAGTGACATCCAGCCCTTAACACTTTTATACTTCCTTCCCACAAACCCCTGTAATCCTTGACGATTGATCTTTAGTCTTCCTCTAACAGGCCCGTAGCCAGACAAGGTGCAGAAGGGGGGCAAAAAGCTTCTAGGGGGTGGAAAATTTTCCAGAGGGGCGAAACATACTAAAATGCATTACGGCAATGGTAATTTTTTATCTTCCAGGGGGGCGAAAAATTTTTCAAGGGGGCCTCGCCCCCCCTTCCCCCTTGACTACGGTCCTGCCTCTAAAGCTAGTAAAAAATGAAAACGGGTCTAGGGTTTTAATGCGTGTTTAGAGCGCCTCCAATTGTCATACGATAGCTAAACGTGCCTCATTCCAACAAAGGATTAAATTCCATTCAATTTGTCCGAAAACACATTCAACTAAGTAATGGAGTTGACTGACTTTAAATGGTTTTAACTCGGCAATTTATTGCATAACCGGATGGTTTGGAGTTTTGTCAGACGAACAATTTTAATGGTGCTAAATGGTTTTATCCCAGTTTGCAAAGAAAAGTGTTCGGTGCAAAACCCATTCAAAAATACAGGTAGAACCATTCACGGAAATTCAACATTTCGGGAATAATTTCATCCTCAGCTGAGAAATAATGATCATAATTTTGGAAATACACCAAAGCTGAGGGGGCTTCATCTTCTCGTCCTTCATCAGTTGGTGTTGCCAATGGACTCCAGCAGATGCCCCTAAGACGAACCCTTACCCTTGTACTCTCCAACCTCGGAAGGAAGCTTCGCGCACTACTTTGGGGGTGGGGGTGGGATGGGGGTCATGGCTGTTGGGTCATCTGAACCTGAAAATCCCCTTGACATGATGGAATCCTGGTATGAGTGTCACAAGAATGTACAGGGGTGGTTTTAAAGGGGAAATCTTCTCATCCCAGACAGTTCCAGTTCTCTCAACTATGCTACTGAGTTCTAGCCCTACCCATAACTGTCTTCAGCTTCTCCTTGTGCAGACACAAACATAGTTATTGCTCAGGGCCACATCCTGGTGAGTATACAAGGCCCTAATATGTAATCAAAACACTCTCTGTGCCTGCTGTGTAATGTGATCTGATCTGCATCTTTTGAATTTTGCAACACTGATGTCAATCAAAGGGTAGTCACCAGTTGAGACTTTTGCTTACCCCTATGTAAAAGTACGTCATACTTGGGGTGATGCAAATCTCTCTTTAATTATTTTATCAATATTCTTCGCCTCCACCAGTACGGTACATTCCGGACTGGAAGCACTCATGTGTCTGGTTATACCAGACTGAGAGCTACGTTGTCACTTCATCCGTGTTTTTCGGACGCTGTCATAAAGTATGGGGTTGCCAACAGTAAAAGGATTTTCAGTTTTCCATTCCCAGAAGAAAATTCCCATAAAATCTCATAAAAAAAAATTAATGGGATCCCATAAAAACATAAATAGAATTTAATGGATCCCATAGAAGGAATGGGATCCCATACAATATGTTCCAATTTCCAGACCTTAGCTTTGGATTTCTATGGGATCCCATACACCGGCTTTTAGGTAACATTGATCTTTTCATTTCCCATCATTTTATGGGATTCCATTAAATTCTATTGGATCCCATACAAAGTGTCCAAATTCCAGACCTTAATTAGCTTTTAATTTTAATGGGTTTTAATGGGAATCCCATTAATTTTATTTATGGGATCCCATTTAATTTTTATCTGATCCCATTTATTTTTTCCTATGGGATTTATGGGTTATGGGTTTTATGGGATTTATGGGTTAGCTCGAGTGCAAACGGTAATTTCTTCATCCCCCTCCCCTGGGGCCACCTGGCTTCTCAGAGTATTATACCTTTGGAAGAGTGAAAATAAAATAACCTTCGTTAGTAGAAAAAAAAAACATTTTCGCCAACAACACCTTAAAAATGGCACCCACCTGGGTTTTAGCCCTCCCTCTTCCCGTCGACAACCTCTCCTCAATCAGCTCGAGCGACCTACGGACCCCCCCCCCCCCCGTGTATGACCCTTGTGAAAAATGATGAAAACGGATGATCCCTATCAGTGGACATAAATTTTCGTCAGAGGCAGCCTGCCGGCCTGGCAGCAACAGTCTGAAAGCCTCGAAATAATCCAAAATATCTGTTGTTTCCACATAAAACAAATAAAAGACAGCGAATACATCCGTTACGATTACCAAACCACCACCAAACCCCGTCAGTAAAGTGGTCTCGCCAAATCAATTACGTCTTTTTTATTGTTTAGTGACGTCATGTTTCCAAGGAGCAGGTACGCAAATATTTTACCAAAGAATGTACAGTGTACAATGGTACAATGTATGGTTTGCTGTTGCGCCAACCTTGAAGAACTAGGCCTAGGATCAGAGTGATACGTGCGTGCCTATGTCCGAAAGTACACTTTGGAACTGTACCGTACTATTACGATAGCCTTTACACTGTCCATACGTAACGTGTACTGTATACACCTTGCACTGAGTATATCACCAAGCCTGGTTAGTTGATTGCCCTGACCGCGGTCCGAGAACTGGAAATTACAATTAATTTTGTTCTTAGCTAGCTAGATCAAGAATACCAGTAATCATGCGAGTGAGGAAGACGGTCGCCAAATCTCTTTGAAAGAGATCAAATCTCTTTGAGTGTACTTCAACTTTGGATTTAACATGTCGTAAACGTGCGAATACCGGTACGGCGGTAGGGCTCCCGGTTACTTCTTGAAAAAGTTTTCTACTTCGGAAACTCTCGCTAAGTAAAGGCTTACACTACAGGCCTGGTACTGTGAACTGATATTTAGACGAAACTAGACCGTCGACGAACCACCACAGCCAGTACAAGAGTATCTTAGGCCCAAGCCCAGGCCAGGGTTTGTCCTAGGATAGTTTAGCCAACTCGAGAAGCCTGGAGGGACGGTGACATATTTGTAACTACATTTTTCATTCCCGAACTTTTGAAGAGAAAACTCAGTGTGAAGCGGTAACGGTAGCACAATGTCGAGTGGTGGAGAATCGTAAGTTTTATCCAAAATTACAGAATAGCCTACTGTGTTCTAAGGCCTAAGACTCAGGCCTTCTGCCCTGGCAAGTTTGTAGAGATGTGTAGCCTAGGCCTAGACCTGGAAGTTTAAACTTTTTATTGAACATGATTGGCATTGTTTGAGTAGCCAATATACGGTGGGGAGCCTGGAGGTTTTACTCAAGCTAGATTGAAGGTTCACTGGACCAAAGATTCCTAACTCAACTTTGATCCAAACCCTTGGCTAATCCTTTCCCTAATCCCAATCCTGCCCAAGTTAATCCTTATCCTAATTATCCTAAACCTACAGAAATTCTGATAAGCTGAAATATGTACAACCCTATCTCAAACCAAAGGTAGATATTTGGTCAGGCACATCTTTGGTCTAGCAAACCATCAGTCTAACTGTTATAGTGAACCTTCCATCTCAAACATTAGTGTGTATCCCCCTTATAAAGTACAATACAGTTTATCAATAACGTAAAAAAATGGTGTTAATCGTTAATTTGGCCTACATAGGAATTCATTTATGTTGCAGCTTTATTGAGCAATTGTGATTGGTATGCCTACCATTCATTTACTAACAGTATAAGCTTTACGTTTGTAAACAGAAAATGGCTAAATGTCTTCAACATGTCTCACATCATTTTAATTTGTAGGAAGAAATGAGCTATTAAATATTTTAGCCCTGTTTAGTGCTGTTTGTTTGGGTGTTTACATTGGAATATATCTGGCATAGAGTAGTATTTTCATTTTGAGTTTAGGCCCACATGATGCTAGAATTCAATAGGAGGATTTAGCCATCAGGCGACTTAATACGTCTATATTTTTTACCCGGGAAAATAGCCTTTTCCCGGGGAACTTTGGCTAAATGAGCCTATTGAATTCTAGCGGCATGCAGGCAATGTTGATCAAGAATACATACACTCTCCAGCCATCAACTTTACAACTAAGCTGGATTGCATAGTTTGTCAGTCGCACGGAAGAAGTTCCACGTGCATTTTCAGTTTTTTTACCAATTTTACGCTGAATCGGCATGCAATAATTCAGTTTGGTTCAATAATTGGCGTGCAGGGCGCAGGCAAAGAATTTAGCAAAAGATCGTCGCGGTGCAAGCAAAATCCAGATGCTCAAGACTCACTCAAAAAATTATGCTCAGTACACAATTCAGAAAGAACCAAATAATCACCGTCTTTCATACTGTAGCAGACAATGCCCCCTGGACAGGTCTCCAGCAGAGTTTCACGCAGGGCTGCACCCCAGCGGGGCCCTTAAGTGGGCCCCTGCACCCCACGTCCGGGCACAAAGCTTTCGTCGGCGCACAATTTCGAACTTAACAATTAAATTCCACGCGCAATTAACAAACTATGCAATCTGGCAAGTAAGCTAAAGCATGTGTCTTATTTGTAGTTGGCATCAAAATACAATCAACAAGCTAACAGTGTTATTTCATTTCTTCATCCTTTCACACCGATACATCTCTCTTGTTTTCTGTTTTTACAGAGTTAAAGTAGCAGTACGGGTCCGCCCATTTAACAGCAGGTGAGAAATATTTACTATTAGTTTCTGATTTTTAACACTTTACCTCTGTCTGGGCACCAGACATATTATAGCCTGTAATTTTTTACTTATTTTATTTTAGTCTTTATATCAGTTTCATCTTTTGTTCCTTCATGTATTATTTGATTTCAGAGAAAAAGACAGGGGCGCAAAACTTATCATTGAAATGAGTGGACCTCAAACAAGAATACAAAATCCTGAGACACCTAGTAAGTTCTACTTATTTTCAGAAAGGTTTTAATAATGATATTATAAGAAATTGAATATTTCATAAATTCATTCAACACTTCCATGGGCAAGATTCTTTTGAGATGTGGTTTACACTAGTACTGGAAGAAAAGATGCCTTGATTTTATGAAACTGTGATATTTGTCCTTGTAATATTCCTGTCAGTGGGTTACTGATTTTTCAAAGCTCTACTGGATAGTAGTCATTTTGAACCCATGAATGACCTTCATCCTCATTTCCTGCATGGTAACGTAACACGTACCAAATCAGCTTCTTGATAAAAACTGACCAAAGGTGGCACCAAAGCAAATATTCCATCAATCATTTAGACATCTGTCCACAAAAATTGGAATGTGTCATTTTCTAGTTCATTTAGTTTGGACATCCAGTTTGCAGCTCACTACTTTCTTATCAAGAGAAGTGAAATTTAGCCAAGAGGTTTAAAGGATAATCCATTTTTTGGGCATTTTTGCAAAAGTGCAAAGTGTACACGGGAGGGAAAGCTGAAGACCCATGATTGCTAAGAACTCCAAAAAAAGATTTTTTTCTTATATGTGTGTCAGTATGTGTGTGTGTGTGTTTTTTTTTTTTTGGGGGGGGGGGGGGCTGAAATACCATCATTTCTACCATTCATCAAAGTATGCTCTGGGATAGGGGATGGAGACCCATGAAAAAGGACATTTATTACACTATCACAGCTGGTTTAGATGGTCATATCCTGGGACTTCATTGAACCAACATCATTGTACATCTCTGGTTAGAAATAATTTCCCTCATAAGTACTATATGTACTGCTTGTTAGTTGTTGCCAGTATTTCTGCTAAGCTGCTATGACACGATCTTGACGCAATGACTTTTCCATTTGACGCACTGACATTCATGGCAAAAAATTGAAAAGCAGGGTTTCATTCATTCCTTAAAGTTGATACTGTGTGAATGCATGGCCGTGAAATTTCTAGTGAGTCAAATTTTCTCAAAACTGAGTATTGAATACCCAATGGATAATTTCTTAGAGGAAACACTGGTTGTTGTCAAACCTTATCCTACCATTGCTTTACCATAGCCTCCCTTCCTCACCTGCTCATAGCTCTTCATGATCATTTAAATTGTAGTTTAAAGAAGGAATAGAAACTCCCTGCTCAAACCAGGGAGTTGCTATTTGTCAAATAGCAACTCCCTGCTCTAACTATAAGGAGTCTGGTATATCATTGTAACAGGGCTAGCCTTTGTTAAATGAATAAAATAAAATAGTCCTTTGTTTGACAGGAAGTGTTAGCTAGGGTTATGTAAGAGTTCTTTGTTCTTCCAGGAAATGGGTAGCTTAGGTTTTACATTTTTGAGGAGCTGCTTTAGTGGTCAGACTTGAACCACCAAGGAGTCATTGTTTTTATCATCATGGTCATTGTCACCATCTACTTCCATATTTAATGGTCATTCTCATCATCTCACTGTGTGGTTATCTGGCTTAAAAAATGTTTTTAAAACAAATAAAATACCTTGTCATTCTGAGTTGCGATTGCACTAGTACTGTGAAAATGGTGAAAAAAGGATCTAAGGATCTCCCTTTATGCCAGTTTATATTCCAAAACTATTGATTTCTTTTTGTAAAATATGAATGAAAAGTGTATGGCACAAAAACACTCATGTACAGTTTGGTTTTGTATGAAGTTGACAATTATTCTGGCTAGTGCATCCCATTTTTCTGTCCAAAGTTTTTGTTTTGTACTTTTAGACAGTTTCAAGATAGAAGTAAATGTTTGTTCAGTCAGGTTGCCATAAAAATGTTACATTTTCAGCATTTGGAAATATTTAAATACTGCAAGGGTTGAAATGGTACATGAAACAAGGCCATGCCAGATATTCAATATTTCTTTGGGTCAGAAAATGGGAAGAGGCTCTGTTGCTCTGTTTAAACTATAAGTCAGATATTCACAGGGTTTCCCCCTGAGTTTTAGAGAGTGTGAGGTGGTATGAGTCCATGGGGGTACTATGATGCACCTTTTGGCACCATCAGTGAGTGAGAACTATTGACCAATACTTCTATAGCTAGTAAAGTACGGGTGGTAGCTATAACAAATTTCTGTGAGGTGGTGGCCGAAAGGTGTGAGGTGGATGCCTCACAAAAAGAATACCAGGGGAACCTTGTACTGTATTCATACAAAATTTTCAGCCTAGTTAATTCAGTGTGGTCATATGTTAACTTCAGGTTGCCCATATAACAGTTACAAACTCATTTACTTGATTTTGGTTTAATAATTGTTTGGCTTTAACACTTCCCATTTGACCCTCTAAATTCCATGGGCTAGGGTACTGCTTGGCTACCAGGTTACTACAGCTTATTTAGATCTCTCTAGTGTGGCAAGCAGAAACCCCAGAAGTAACATTTTTTGTAAGATTTCAGTGAGATTGCTGGAACTGTCTTTTGCTTTCGGAATATTCTAAAATTTGGAATTATGGGAACAAAAAGATATGACATTGCTGTTAATCAATCAAAAACATTGCTAAAATTTTTTATTTTACTCAACAGCCTATGGTCTAGGCTAGAGCTTGCCACACTTTTTCAATTTCTTTTCCTCTCTTTCCTTTCATTTCTGTCACTGTGAACATCCTACAGATGAAGAGCCAAAAACAGTAAGTTGACATTTGATCATTCTATCGTAGATGAACTAGGTATATGTAACAAAAATAGGTACCAGCGGTTGGATTTCAAAATTCAACGATCTCCACAGCTTTTTCCATATGCCATGCCATGGTGATGGGTAGGGTTGGGGCTACTCAGCGATTCATTTTCTACTCAACCCTCAGAATTTAATTTTGTGAAAATAGGTTTATGATTGTTTAGTTTTTAATTTCTCAGAATTTTGAAGCATTTTTACTTTTATTATTTCTCAGAATTTTGAAGCATTTTTATTTTTATTATTTCTCAGAATTTTGAAGCATTTTTATTTTTAATATTTTATTGAATGCAGATTGTATCGGTTTTGTGAATTTGTAGTTCACTGATTTGTAAGATGATATACTGGTACTGTAGCAATGGTTTAAATGTTAGGCAAGTGTTTCATTAAAAGTGCACAATTTGGGGGATTCTGTAAGCAAATGTAACACACCTGCTGTAAAAAAAGGCTTTGCAGTCACCTTAATAGTAAGTAATTTTATTATGAAACATCATTTAACTGTAATTTTAAGAATCTTGCCTTAATAGTTCAGTTTAATGATTATATCACACATACAAAGGGAGCATGGGTATTGAGAGTAAAGCAATAGAGCTTATGCACGGGACATCAGCGCATTTCAATTTGGCTTACTGGATGGAACTGCCATACGTAGAAGGTGTGTTAAAGATACGCGCTCACGACAGCACCTTAGTAACAATTGTTGCACAATGTACGCCTGGATGGAAAAATAGAGAAACGTGATGTAGGTGCATAAGCTCTATACAGTTACTAGCGCTGAGTTATAGTAGCAGGGACTGCATTTAGCATGACGACTGTTCTTTATACTCCCAGTTCCCATCATGCATTGCAGTCATTCAAGTCTGCTGTTGCTGTATAGTGCATTTTTAGGGTTATCCAATAAGTTGGCTGTGATGAATTTAGCAAGGCTGCAGTTTAGAAGATATTGTGGCATGTTTAAAGAGCCATATTATGATAGGGGATATACTGTATGCTAAATCACATTGGGGTGGCATCAAAATTTACTTTGTTATTTCTGTACAAAGTAGTATGGATGACTCAAACAATTTATGAAATCTCAAGTTTCAAAACTTTGAAACCTGTCAAGGAGTACAATCATGGGCATATGAGGCAGGGGGCAGACAAGGGGGACGCATCCCCTCACACAGGCAGAAATTTTGCTATTTTGGGGCAAAATATATGCTACTTTCAGGCAAGCATACCTGTATTTTCTGGCAAAAGTCCTGCAGTCTGGATGGAGACTTTGTTTGGTACCATCTAGATTCTCTTCAGCTTCTTGTATGCTTGCTCTTTCTGTGTAAAATGAATTCCAGTCACCCCTAGCTACATTATTCCCTTCTCATGAGATGGTGATTCAGTTGCTGAAGACTAATTGTTGTGTTATGCAATATAGAAGAGAGTATTTTAGCATTGTTGTGTAATAGGCCTATACCAAGTTGAATTCATAGCAACTTCATGTCAGTGCAGAGACTGAGAATAATCACATTTCCCAATATTTTCTTTTTTTCAGTTTGCCTTTGATTTTTCGTATTGGTAAGTTATAACAACTGCTTTTTTGTGTTTTACAGTATAGTTTCTAGTAAAATTCTGTAAAATTTCAACAGAGAAAGTTTCATTTTTTTCTTCCAGTACAGAGAATACTGAAGTTTTCAATTTGCTAGTGATTTTGATATTAGGTCCTTGGCCTTGGTATCATTTGTATCCTTAAACCTGTAGGAATGACTTTTGCACCTAGATCAATAAAGATCATCTTTATTGACACTGTCTGGGATCGGCTGTCCAACTCAAATGTGTGCATAGAAATGATGGGTAGACTTGCTTCAACTGTAGCAATGGCCATTTATTTGTGTAACAGTCACTTTAGACCTAGTGTCATTGGCATCAGTAAATTTGATCAGATGTTACCATGGAAACATTAAATAAACAGGAAGTGTTTCATGGACAAAAAGGTTGACCACTGAAAGTGTCTCAGCTACTGTAATCATGTCAAATAAAACTGGCATTTACTCTCTGATCTGTAGACTAGTACCTTTTTAGTCATGCAGTTGATTTGACTTTAGGAAAATGAAAATTTTTATCCATTCTTTATAAATTCTCAAAATTTGCTGGGAAGTTATGGATGTTATCTGTAACTGACACTTACTATTAAAAGAACAAAAAAAAAAAAAAAAAACTCTCAAAAAATTCTAAGGAGTGAATGAGCCAACAAAGTAGGATTACCTTGCAGGCATGTAGTGTGAGTACTAAGCAAGGTTGACGTATTGGTATTACAGACCAAAACCACAAAGTGTAGCATTTTTGAGATTGTGTTGGCTTGGAACATTTTAAAAGCAGAGTCAAAGAGATTATGGTGGTTTTTTATTGGAAGGGGGTGGTGGGTAACTTTGGCATTTGACATTTTTTTCTTCTTTCATTTGTGTTTGCACAATGTCCCCATGAAACAATTATGGTGAAAGCCATAATTTTTTTCAAAAATTATCACCATCAACAACATAAATGAGTGCATCAACTCTATCACTTATCATAATTGAGAAGCTTCGTCCTTAACACATTCATAACTTTTGTGCAGTTGGAGTGTTAGCGCTGTGAAATTCTCATTTAGTGCTTTTCACGCACATGGGACAATACATCAGATTTGGCCAGTTGCTTCACAGTAAGACTGGCTACCCTGGTACTATGTCCAGAACATGTGTACTAGTGATATCTCTGGTTGTGAGTATGAGTCCCACTCTTTGTCATGAGTGTAACTGTAAGAAGACAAAGGTATGCATCAGTGTCAGTGCAGGGTTGCCATATTGGCATTGTAAGTGCCAAACATCGAATTTGGCATTTTTGATATGCAGTGTTCTCCACTAGCTGTTTTGTCCGGGGGCTCCACCCGTACAAAATCTGCCACACTACTTTAGCGCCCGGACAAAACTTTGCCACCCGCACAGAAAATTGACCCGCCAGGTCAAGAAGTTGGCTGTACACTCAATCACAAACACCACAACTTAGTCATTTGACTGCCTTTTATATTTGATTTCAAATACTCATGACAAGAAATGTATAATAAAACATCGGAGATGCAAACCCAGCTCACTTTTACCTGAGCTCTTATTTCATTCAGTATGCACTTACTGCATTTCTTTCATATGTTTCCACAGTAGGAATCTGTTACCATCAAACTCATCCACTAAACGAAACCATTCAATTGAACTGTTCCCTAGGTTTCCCGATTTTCACCCGAAATTTCAGTTAAATTTAAGTGAACTACTTCATTCTTGAATACGTCCAAGTGGAAACTGGAGCTTCAGATCTGCAAGTAAAGTCAAAGATATTTAGAAAAGGCAATCTGCAAAAAGGAAATGACCACAAAATGCCCAGATTTGAACACATAGGGAAGGCTAAGAACAAGGAAGTAGATTGCACCATTTGCGATCTATGCCCTCCTAAATTGTCAAAATTTTCCCAAAGGGGGTCCCCCTCCCTTAGACCCCCCCAGGATGGCGATCACAAGAGCCCCCGGACAGAAAACAGACCAGTGGAGAACCCTGAAATGGTGTTGGCATATGCAACATTTTAAACCATATGCCAAACAGCATTTTGGCATTGGCAGTTTTACATTTGACTTTCAGTTTTTTATTCCCACAATTTTCTTGGGATACGGGTGACAAGTATAATTTATCCCCAAAAATTCACACTCACAGAATAATTGAATGAAAGTTCTCTGTCAGGGTCCATTTAGCAAGGTTATTTCACAACAAATTGGTGATTTTTTAGTGGGGGTTTTTTGGCTTTGAATTTGCATTTAGCATATTTTGACCATATGTATTGAAAGCCAAATTTGGCCTGTTGCAGCACAAAATCTGGCAAATCTGTGAGTTCAAGTACAAAGAAACACAAGTATGTATGGTTGTGTCATACCTGCATTTCAAGCAAATGTTCCAGTGTCCTTGATAATCTGTAAGTAGGCAAATAGTTGTGCAACTGTTTAGTTAACAAAGATCAGTTGCAAAATTACATAATTCATAGTATGCATTCTTTCATATTCTTTTGGCAATTTTTAGGGGAAAAAATCATACTGAGAGCAAATAGGAGGAAAAATAGGAAGAAAAGTAGCAGGTCATAAGAAAAAAATAAATAATTTTTCAATGTGAAATTTTATTTTAATTTTATTTTAGTCTAAAGTAGGTTGTATGATACCATTAACTTTGCAGGCAATTTTAATAGTTTTTATGAATATGATAAAGCACATGTCCATACTAGGGCTCAGGACGCTGAATCCACGTACAATACTGTAAAATTGTTTGCTTACTGGTGCCTGTAATGTTGATGACATTTAAGTGTTAAGGAAGACCTCCTTGATGAAAGTTTGCCCTTTGTGCATGAATCCCCAAATCAATATCCTTTATCCTTTAAGAATAAGCATTCTATTCAACTTGAATAATCTGACTTGAAGCTCAGTGTACATTCCATAGAGGTAACCATGCACAGGTATCCTCAATAGGTATTTATAGCTGTTGGGGTCCTGGTTGCTAGTGCACACAGTGTTGTTACTGTCAAACTGTGGTCGTTGGTCAGCATGGAGTGTATTTACATACGAAGGAGTGTATGGATGGTGTCTGGTCTGGTAGCTCCAGGAAATGATTTGAAACACGACATTTAATGTACCCAAAAGACTACCCAAGGTGTCAAGCATGGTTTTAGGAAACAACACAGAATTGTCGATATAGGTCACTATGACAATATGGAAAAAATAAGTTACATCACACAGTTGAAATAAATCATTTATAAAGCAAGGCAAGACAAACAGTTGCATCACCTGTGTATATTCATGATAGGCATTCAAACATAATAAATGTACAGTTTGCAATCAAAATAATCATTCAAGTTGAAAAATTGTTCATCAAAATTTATTCGTTGTCAAATTTATAAATTGAAACTAGATGATGTTGAAGGCAATCTTCAAGTACTAATTCCTCTGTAGGTTAGATGTTAGATGAGGTTTAACGTCCCAGTTTCCAACCAATTGGTTCAAGTCGAGACGACCACGGCCTTTTTTCCAGTTGCGGCTCACTGGCTTATATTCCCTCCTCCATTGTTTATGCTGAGCACCAAGCACAAAGGCAGTAGGTTCCATTTTTAAAGTCTTTGGTATGACCCGGCCAGGATTTGAACCCTAGACCTTCCGGCTGCAAGTCGGATGCTCTAACCACTTGACCACTGCAGTCGGTGCTTAATTCCTCTGTACTGTTTTGTATTGAACTATATGTTGTTTCATCATAGTAGAATTTCAGTTAACTTACATACCTGTAAAGGCATTGGTCAAAGTCAAAACAGTGTGCTTAATTCCTCTGTACTGTTTTGTATTGAACTATATGTTGTTTCATCATAGTAGAATTTCAGTTAACTTACATACCTGTAAAGGCATTGGTCAAAGTCAAAACAGTGTAATGACCTGTCAGGTACAATGAGAGCGTCATGTACATCGGTCACTTTGAACTTTGAATGAATGAAAGGTAACCATGTCTGGTATACTGTACTGTATAGATAACAGTCTTCCAAATACAACTATCATATATGCCAGTTATAAATGTTGACATAAAATCTATTTTGGTGTGGTCGTTATGCTGGAGACAGAATAATTGATATCACTGTCAATATATTGTTTGCACTTAGTTGATCCTATCAGTCAGAACTAGGAATGACTTTTTCCAAAATGGCCTCATGTTACTTAGCAACCGATGTTACTCAAATCTGGCTGTTGTCTTAGTGTGATAAGGTTGTCCAGTGTATAATGGCCTATAGGTCTTTCGTTGTTTGGCATGCTCCACCTGTGGGGGGATAATCCCCTTCTTACAAACAAGTTTAGAGAACTTAGATGACAAAACACATGTTTGCACTTTTGTATAACAGGATTTCTTGATTTGTTAACCTACTGTAAGTTTGAATGGACAGACCTTGTAGTAGCTCTGGAATAATGAATTCTCTGTTTTACACAAAAAATGGAAAACAGCAGACAAATTAGAAAAAGGAAAGCTCTAGAAATCATTGAAAATGACATTTTGGCATATAAGTAACCACAACAAATGAAGCTACATTATCAAGAAAAAAATCATGAACACAAATTTAGAGATACGGCTTCACATGAGCTGTATCCATACTACTCCTCTTTTCATCTAAATCATGAAAGAGGCTAAAACAAGAACACAGAATTTGACCAAGCAGGGAAAATTTTGCAGTAAGAAAATAGAAATGTAAATTTGCTCACCAGCTGAGCCAGAAAAAAAGGGGGTATGGAGTGTAGCCATAGAAATTAAAGTAATTAAGGCAGAATACTTACACAGTGTGTAGCTCTGTGTCCAACCAGTAATGCCACCTAATTTGTGAAGGCACTTCCACTGTTCAGCAAGAAGCCAGTGGAGTTGTGTGTTTCCATATGGTCAGTGTACATTTAACTTGGGAATTTAAGCATTATTTTATCCATTTTGTGAAAGATTAGGAGTCAGTTTTATAGCAAAGGTAAGTCAAGGTGCCTTAAATTTTTGTCAGTTACTGTACTTCTAACATTGAAAACTGTATTTCCCCTGCCAACAGTGATCCTGCATTTCCTATAATTTCCTTTATTTGAAAAAATCCTACATTTCCAACATTTGTATAATTTTTGACCTGCTTTTTTTATATTTTTCTGTTCTTGCCAAAAAACTTTTTTGTGTTGACCTGGGTTGAAATTTTTGGACGGAAAAACCGAAACCCTGTAAACATGATATCCAGGGCATGATTTATCTGGATTCGCATAGCAAAAAACTACTCAAAATCACTGAATTGCTAATCAAATCTCCTTTTGTGTAGCAGTTCTATTCACCAACAAATGTCAGTTGTGATAGTGATGCTCTGGGTCGGTCTATCAGGAGTGCTATTCAAATTATGAATCCTAAATTTTTGCCCTGGATATCCCTAGGTAGGAAGCATGGATGTTTTTCATACATGGCATGAGGATGCATTATAGTGTAAAGATAAACCGTAGTGATTTTGGTAAAGGTCAAAGGTTATCTGAGGTCACCAGAGGTGAAAATACAGAATTCGTAAAAACTGCTGGCAAACACAACATATCTCAAGATAGCATACCTGGTATATAACTTTTTCATATTGAGAGGAAGAGACCTATTGTGTCTGGTGGATGTCGGAGGTCATTTGAGGTCAAAAATGAACACCTTGAATAAACATATTTCAAGACAGGGATGATGGATGCTTTTCATACTTGGTATATAGATGTGTTACTTTAAGACAGAGGGAGCCCTGTGAATTAATTGGAGGTCAAAGGTCATATGAGGTCATCAGAGGTGCAAATATGAAAACTTTGAAAAGTAAATAGACAGTGGGCAGTATCTCCATATTGTATCAGGTGTTTCGTGACTAACGGAAAGTTAGGGCTGAATTTTGCTACTGTACCACTGTTAAGATAAAGTAATATAGAGAACAGCATTAATTTTTTCACAAGCATAACTGTTACAGTAATAATTTGAATTTGAATTACCTAATTATGAACATGTGTAAAGGATGCTGTGACTATAGCATGATTAGAAATGCCATACACTTATGTAATGAGATCTTTGATGGCATAGTGGATGAGTGCTCGGTTTCTCACACAGATGGCCCGATTCAAACCCCTTCTAACATGCATTCCTTTTTTTTTCGTCTTTTGTTATTTAATTTTTGGTGGGGTTCAAATGTCATGTGAGGTCAGCAGAGGTCAAATTGTGAAAAAAAATTGGAAAAATGATATAATCAAGAAGTATAAATTTGAGGGATGAACCTTAGTGCAACAAAGCACCCCCTTCCGGCTAGGAATAATTAAGCTGTTGGACTTTCTGGTTAAAACTTGGCTCCCACTTAGGATACTGTTATATTTCTATCATTTGGGCAGTATAGTTTCCCAAGGTACAGTACTCACCTCATCCACAAACTTTTAGGAACTTACATTAAAGGCCACCTGCTTAGTACTGTATGTGATATTCCTATTTACTCTATTTTTCTGGAAAAATCCAAGTATTCATCAATATCCTTCCTATAAAACCTCCTGTATTTCTGTGATAGACCACTATAAAAGAACCAGGTATGAAAAATGAAGAGATTTTAGAGGCTTTTTTTTTTTAAAAAAAAAAGAAGAAAACAGTTGATTTGCTAATATGGAGGACAACAAGTTAGTGGAAAAAACCATAATATATCCCATTCAGATTATTAAATTTCTAGGTTGTCAAAAAGTAAAGTGTAATTCTCTATGCAAAGTAACAGATTTAGTGATTTGATCAGGTTTTCATGTAGAGCACTGTTAATATCACTGTCCATTTGGAATTGACTCAGTGTCTAGTATATAATTTTGCCCAGTATTTTATTCAATAACCAGTGTATATTTTTAAACATTTATATAATTCTTCAGTATACTTTGACCCTGGAGGACTTTGAAACTCTTCACTGACAGACAAAGCCAGCCAAGCGATCATTATATTTTAATTACACTTGGAATCATCACCTTAGTTACAACTTTTTAAATAGAACAACGCTTTCGTGACTTGGCCTGGTATATGTGGGAATTCACTTGGACACGAAAAAATTTAATTTTGTTCAAAACCTTAGACAGGAAATGACACGTCTGATATGATACACATCAATAATAGTGTTGAATGTATGTGTGAAGGCGGGAAAAGCAGGTTGGGGGACATGCAGGGAGTTGTGTTTAATAAACAAGATCCTTGAAGTATACTTGTGAAAAAATAGTGAAAGATGAATCAATAGTGAAACTTTTACAATACACACCATGAAAATAACCGGTCGATGGATTTTCAGTGGTTTTAATATAACTAACTGCAAGATATTTTACACATTTTTGTCTGTTTGTACTCTTGATAGAATGTGATATTTGGTTTACATTCAAGTTTTACATCAAGGTATAAAATACAGGCGGCAACAGGTGATTTGCCATTACGGCAGCCAAACCACCCCCAGAAAGCAGTTGAGAGCTAAAGGTACCAAATGTTAGGAAAATAGCCCTCTACTCATCACTGCTATGTTATTGTAAACCAAAACAAAGCTCAAAATAGTCCCCTTAGACCCTAGAAAAGTTCTGTTAACCCTTTTTGGGGGGGGGGGGATTTATATCTCAAAGCATTTGAAAGTAATGCCTGAAATAAGTCAAATTTGATTGTACAATGTACACATGATAGTTCGTTTTGCTTCTTTTGTTCAAGAAGGGCAAGTTTGTAGGGTTATCTGCTAGTTACCAAACATTACAACAAAGTCATAAATGTTCATACATGGTTATACTGGAGCTTAGAATATACTTAATGAAAGTCAACCTGAAAATGAAGTGGATACCTTCTGTACTATATTAATCCTATTCACTTCAGGCTGTTTATCCTATTCATTTCACTTCAGGTGTTGATTCACCTCAGTTTGAGGTAGGCCTGCATGAAGTATCTCCCTAGGGCTTGGTATCCTATAAATGTATACTTTTTTTCACTCTCCTTCCCTCTGTAGGTCTCATGACAAGTTCACAGAGGATAGTGAGGGAGTCCTTCATCCGGTTCCAGGTAGTCACTATGCATCACAACAGATGGTATTTGATGACCTAGGTCAAGGTGTCCTGGATAATGCATTCCAAGGTTTGTTACAATTTCAGATTTCTCCCAAAATTGGCTAAATAAAATGTGGATGATAATCTTTTAGGCTGGAAATATTGTGTATAGACTCCAGATTACTGTTGTACCAATGTCATTAAAAACAAACATTGTACAAAATCTTATATTAAACCATAATTCTAAGAATAAGTGATGCTCATAAACCATTTAGCTATTGTGCATTTAGTATGCCATGATCAGTTTTATCACTGTTAAGGGCATACTGTTGATGGGTGATAAAATTTATAATGCTGTAGATTTGTGGTTCAGGACTGGTATAGTACCAAAAAAGAGTCATCTTATTTGTGTGAGGTAGAAACATAGAACTACTGTACCTCAGAGAGAACAAAATAGCCTATCCTTTGCACTGTATGAAGAAAATATATGGCAGTTGTGTAGCATCAGCATTTTAGGCAACTTTTTGCTGGTACCAATATAGGAAAAAATGTTGGGAATATTGGCTAATTTTCAGTATCAGTAATTAGTTCAAAAGATTTGTGATGTTATTTAAAAAATAATCTGTGGTTAATAAAATGAAAAGAAAAAGATTTAAGAACTGACTATTATGATAGTTCTGTTCCATTTTCTTTGGTTTGTGCTTAGGAATGAAGTATCAGTTGCCTTCATATAAAACCAGTAAGGATACGTCTGGTTTTAATGTAGGAGAGACAATTAATTGATTAGTATCATGTACTTCATGGCATCACACATACATAAATTTACACAAATGCCAAACATGAAACTGTCTGCGCAGCATGATATGATAATCATGTTTCAGATTACAGTTTTGTTTTAATGTAAGCTTTTATTACCCCAGATTTATTTTGTTGTACCTGTCGTAAGATTTTGAACTTTGCCATCTCCTCAACTTTACTTCCCAAAATCCTCCCTTTGCCTCCTCCACCCAGAGACTGGTGTTCTCCAAAACACAGTACTGTTCCATGTGTAGAGAGCAAGTGCCAATTTCCCTGATTAAAAGCATGCAACTTTTTTATTTTGGTGGTAAAGTTCTCAGATTATTCTGAGAGATGCTGCAAAAAAGGACAGTTGCAGGTTTAGTTAAACAGAAACAAAGGTACAAAAGAGACTAAGTTTAATTGATTGGTGTCAGTGTTAAGGTCTGTTATTTAGTTGGTATGGAACTGTTAAATCAAACTTGAACCAGTAATGACATTGCCACAGTTTTTCATTTATGCCAAAAAGATGAAAAGCATTGTGTATAAGTTTCCCATATCATGGAATTCTTTGAGGCAGTGATGAAGCTGTGAGAACATAGAATGGGGGTTCCTGGAGTTTTGTCGGTAGGAAGCTTAAGGCTGCTTATAAAGTGGGACATCTGGTTAAACCATGCAGAGCTTACTGTACTTCTGCCCACAGTGGCTGAAAAAGTCGACATCCCAAGTTGTCTAGACTGCAGAAAATTGCACTCTTATACACAAATTTGTCACAATAATAGTTTTGGGTAAATTCTTTTTTACTTCTTTTGCATTTGGCCTAATGATGCATTAACATTTGTTGTATATAGTGCTGGGTATGCCATATCATGGATGTACTACCTCGGCAGTAGTATTTCCATGCATATATGGGACGTCCATATGATTGAAAGGGGGACCCTTCAGGGCTTGTGTTAGCCTGCCACTTCGTCCTCCCTTTAATAAGCCACATCTTGCAAACCCCTTCAGTTTTGTCACTTTTGAATTGTAATTCTAGTCTTTTTACTCTTGCAGGTTTCAATTGTTCATTGTTTGCATATGGGCAAACTGGGGCTGGTAAATCCTATTCCATGGTTGGATATGGGAAAAACAAGTAAGTGAATCTACATTTATTTCAAATTTAAAGTGAAAATTTCCTTCTCTAGTTGTTTACTCAGTGTTTTACTCTGTAGGCCCAATTGAGAGGTTCCATCTAAATTAAAGCATGCATAAAAATTGTTCATAAAACTCTCAAAACTCTCATAAAGTATTTCTGATTTGCTAGTGAGTGTAGGCTTATCAGGGAAGCCAGACTATAAAGTGTCTCTTGCCAACCACGTAGTTTCTCAATACTATGTTTGAAAGTCTGTCAGTCCCCCAGTACACCATTGCCTTCCTTATACATGAGTATGGGATCCTACTGTGTGCAATAATCATGATTGAGTGAACAAATTTGAAACAGTTTAATGTACTTTTAATAACTGTATTATGTCAAGTGGTAGGTAGGTCAGTCCTAGTTTGAGATGTATTCCATGGTCTTTGATATGCATTGATTAAAATTAAAGTTAGAAGGATATAAAGGGAAAATGCAGTCACCCCAGTTTGGGGTAGTGTACCCGCGTATCCTGTTTCATGAATGGCTCTTGAGAACCATGTGACTATTTTGCTTACTGGATTGTTTATTCATGCAGAGTAACTCCTTGTTTTATCTTGAAAATGCAATATTTATGGTCTAAAATATCATGAAAGGATACATGAAGGGAGATAAGAGGATATTTGTAAGATTTAGCTGTTGTTTCAAAAAAAGTTTGGGGTGACTGCTTTGGTTTTTTAATGTGAAAGCCAATGATGACAATAATGATGGATAAAAATGGCCACATTAGTCGCGACTCCTACAGTGACATCATGAGTCGTGCAGGATCATATACCTCGGTAGCTGTAATGTGTCGACTACTATAGCCTACAAGTGAGCAATTATACACATATACACTACAGGCTTCTAAACATCTAAGGTTCCTAACTGACAATGTCTGTGAATCATAGTGGCTAGCTAATCAATAGAATTGCTAATAAATAGCAAAAATGATCAAAAGAGCTAGTCTTGTTGTAACATTTCATTGAAATGTGCAAAATTATGCAACTATATACTCCAAAATATATTTTTTGTGCATATTTTTGGCAGATTTGAAAATCACCCAGGAGTGATGTGATTCCAAGGAAAGTGGAGTCACTTTAAATTACTCGGCTCTTGGACAGGAGTGACGAATCTTAGGTGGATCTGGGTAATCCAGACAGGCCTAATTGAAACATCAATGTCAGTTAATTTGTGGCTGAAACTGATCACTGTCTATAGAGGTTCTTCCCGTGACGTCATTGCGTTTCAGTTTGACATACTGGCCGTCACTGAACATGCGCAGAAGGTGTGTTATTGATATGCACGATACGGCCTTAGTTACAATTGTTATATAATGGATGCCTGGCTGTCAAAATGGAGAGACGTGCAGTGCAGTGACACCGGTGAAGAACCTCTGTAGAACCTGCTGTTTCCTGTAAACACCCTGCAATTGGACAGATGTTAAGTTCAGGTCGAATTTGGGGGGGGGGGGGGACTGAGGTCAGGAAATTTCTAGTTGCTCTGACCTCTGTTGGAGGTCAGACCAACATATCTCCAGAGACAACCCACCTTTGAATTAAAGTAAACCATACTAAACCATAGATGGAAGTCTAAAATGTTGGTACAACATTGAATTTACAATAAACAGTTCTTAATCATAATGTGGTCTGATGGGCATATTTGCCAATTCTGATGGGGCATCAGAAGAACTTTTTTTGCATCACAGGATCCATCCAATGAAGACAATGACCCTAAAGCTCCTTTCACACTATATGTGATACAATACAATGGGATACGATGTGGTACTGTACAGTAAAAATTTTGCCTAGACTTTTGCACTTTGCACATACTACAGTTGGCTTTTCCTCCATCTCTTAGGGATATTCCAACATCTAATCCAGTCATGTGATCTACCAAATAGGCAGTTGTATGTACAGTATCTCATGACTGGTCACACGAAATATCGCTCTGTGACAAGTGGGTGAAAGTTGAAGTTGCTTTAACATGGTTCCAACACGTTGTATGGTGTTGTGTTAAATATCGCACCGTATTTCCTCCAGTGTGAAAAGTTGTAATTTGCTTTCAACTTTTTTATCATATAAGTACCTCATGATGTCCCATCACACCTAGTGTGAAAGGACCTCGAGCAGATGTCAAACTGACATGAAAATGCATACAGGGTGGTTGCACCCAAAAGGAGTCTTTTCAAAAGAAGCATTGTTTTGTGGTGCATAGGTGTAGTGGTGTGGTAATTAATATGATGTTATAAACAAGATGCTCAACTTTGCAGGTGATGTGTTGCCTGTCAGTGTGATCAGGGAGAATGTTAAGGCTTTTCTCCATGCATGCTTGCTGTGTTAAATTTCTGCAATCTGATACATTTTACTTTTCTTTACAGGGGTATTGTACCAATTACATGTGATGTCCTCTTTCAAACAATGGAAAAGGGTGATGGAAGTACTGTGAGTAGTGTCTCTTTCTTTCACTTTCTTCTCATCATCAAGCAAAGCCTAATAGACCCTTTTCTAAATAGCAATTACACAGGACTGTGGGATAGAACTTTCTGTATGCATTGTTTTTTGCTACAGTAAAATGCCATTGACAAAAATGACATGTTCCAAAACTTTATCCCACAGTCTTTTGTAATTGCTCTTTGGAGAAGGGTCTATATGTACTTAATCTTTGAGCAAAACAGTAGGACAGGGGGGAGTCTATGCCACTTATAGGGGCATAATTGGGGTTATACTCAAAAGAGGGTTTTATGCTATGTTGAAAATCATGAATGTTCATGAATTTGAAGGGGTCAATTCAGAGCCTTGAAATGCTTTGTTCATTCTTATGATTGTAATGGAAAAGTACTTGAACTTTACGTAGAGAATTTATCTTAGAACTTTCTAGAGTTCTTTTAATCAATACCATCTTCTTGATCTCCTACCAATCAAGATAATTATTCAAAATCCTTTGGAATTGGCAATGCTGGCAAAAGTGTACATGTAATCATTGAAAGTCGAAAAAAGTGCCTATTATCATCTGGAAAAGTATGGAAATATTGTTAAGAGAGTCAATATGTGCTGTTTTGTTAAGCATTTTGTCTAGTACTTGACAAGATTTAAAGGCATGGTGATAATAACAAAGATAAAAGCAGCACATCTTGAAATGTTGTAATTTTTAGCATATTTTTTTGCAAAGCAGTGCCAAAGTGTAAACATTTAACATCAGAGGTTGCATCATGTAAAGTGTTATTGACCATGGTTTCCTAATTATTTTGTTTTCTCCATTCCAGAAATATGAGGTCAGTTTTTCTATGCTTGAAATTTACAATGAACAAGTTCGTGACTTGCTGCAGAAGACAAACCCTAAAGGAGGGCTTCCAGTCAGACAGAATCCAAAATTGGGTCTCTTCTACTGTCAGGGATTAAAGAATGTACCAGTCGGCAGCTACAAGGAAATTGAAGGCAAAATAGATGAAGGTATGATTCTGTCATCAGCTGGACCCACAGGCTGTGTACAGTGTATTCTCTGTGGACCGAAGGGTTTTCACAAGTTAGGGGATATTTTGACATGTCCATTACAAATGATTTTAATACAGATGTAGTTGATAGAAGGAAGAATTCAGTTGTTAATTGTGAACAGTTCTTAGCTAATGGGAGAAAGAACCTATTTAATGTTGAGAGTATGTAATTTATTAAATAAGCAGAAGTTGAACAGAATTTATTGTCCCACATTTCCTGTAAGCATAATAGTACAGGGGAGGTGCCTTTTAGCATTAGAGCTGTGCTTGCCTCATTTACTCTCTGTTTAAATTGAAGTCAGATTTATCAGAAGAGACATTTTCAGTGTTTGTCGTGCTTTTCCGTCAACTGTTGACATTTGACCTCACCAGGAACGGCAAACAGAACAGTGGCTGCAACTCAGATGAACGCAACTAGTAGCCGAGCCCATACAGTGGTAACAATCACTTTCAATCAGATCAGTAAGAATGAAGTCGGCCAGGAAACAAAGAAGACCAGTGTCATCAACTTGGTGGATTTAGCTGGTATGTTGCTGGCTACTATTTTTTACTAAGCTGTTCATTAAAAAGCCTGCATTGTTGGCTTCATGTCTCTTTGGTCTCTTTGCTGCATATTGTCTAGCATCAAGCTGTTCATTGCAAAGCCTGCTCAGTTGGCTTTACCATGGTCCCTTTGCTGTATACTGTCTAACATTAAGCTGTTCATTACAAAGCCTGCATAGTTGGCTTAATCTTGGTCTCTTTGCTGTATACTGTGTAGCATTATGTATAATAAAGATGTTACAAGTGATGAATATTTAAAACATGGTAAGTAGGCAGAATGCATAAAGCTTATTCCCGCTGTTCTTTTTTATCCAGGCTGTTGCCATTATATTTGCAGCATCCCAAGTGATGAATGTTTCATGATAAGTGGGAAAGTACCTTACTCCCATTGCTATTTGTATAAGTATCAATGATGAATATCTGGAGCATTATCCGCTGAGTAGAGTGCTAGTCACTATAGCTACAGAGCAAAATTTTGCTCGTTGTCTTTTGTCTAGTGAAATCTGTTAACATTTGGTATGGGCTTATTGTAAGTTTTAGTGTTTGTAAATGCTCATGTAATATTTGTATGAACATACCTGTATTTTGTTACTATTTCATTAACTTACAGGAAGTGAAAGAGCTGACAGTACAGGTGCCACTGGGGATCGTCTTAAAGAGGGCGCTAACATCAATAAGTCTCTATCATCTCTAGGGAATGTCATTTCTGTAAGTGACTTATCTGTTGTACCTAGAGAGGATTTTGCTTTAGTTGAGCTGTGATTAAGTGGGGAATGTTACAGTCATCATTCGCTTGCCCTGTACATCCAGTAACTGTACGTTTAATTTATTGCTGAGAAGTAATATCTAGAAACATTGTTGGAGGTTTAGGAGTTGCAGATATCTGTTGATAATATAAATGAAAACAACAACTGCCATGTCTTGAGGGAAATTTTTAAAGTTGTATGTCATGATTGTCTTTACCAGTCGGGACAGTTGTACTGGAAGGGATAAAGTCCTGCTGTTTGGCTGCTTCCAAGTTCAAACCCTTGCCAGCTCAAAGTAAATTGAGTTTTTCTTTCTTTTTTCTCTCTCTCTTTTTCTGAAGGGTAAGCTGTGGTTGCCTATTAAGAAGGAACCTTCCAAGTTGAAAAAATCTAACTTTGACTCAAAACGTTGAATTAGAAAAGTGTTCAACTTCTTTTGCATGTTAGAATTATGTTGCATGTGTCCCCCAAATCGTGTGTTTCTGTGTACATGTGTAGTCCCATTACAGCTGACAACCACTTCCTTCATGGCTTTGAAATGCCCTGCCTTGAGATCTAAATACACATCCATGGAAGAATCATTTTTATTCAGGTCTGTAGTCAACTTTTTTTCCTTATGAAGTTCTTCCATCTTTTTCATAAACATATTGTCATTTGGGCATACTATAGGTACATTAAAAACTGTGCATCTTGAAAAATGCTTCATACAATTATTTATAATAAGGGAATTGTACCAGTGTTGCATTTTACCATAACAAAACTGAAATGAAGTGATTACTGTTTTAGAGCAGGCTTCTGTAACCATGATACAAACTGCGTGATTAAGCATTTTAAAAAGACTTCATATATCACGTGTGTCCTTTTTGTAGGCATTGGCAGATTTATCAATGGGGAAGAAGAAGGTTATGGTACCATACAGAGATTCTGTCCTCACTAAACTTCTGCAGAATGCATTGGGTGGCAACAGGTAAGATAAGTGTAAGCATTAGTGTCAGATGAGGGTAAACTGAATATTGAGGTTACCAGAACTAGCTAGGAGTTAAGCATTTTTAAACAATATAAATTGTTAAAATGTTTTGGACGTACAAACAACAGATTAGTCATTTTTGGAACATTTCACTTCTGGGGCTTTATGTACTAGTCACTGATTTCAATGAATTGTAACCCTCATCTTTAATGCTGGAATTGCTAAACCATCTCTATAAAATCTCTCTAAACTTTGGATCCATTACAATTTAGTAATTTTTGGCAGTAGATTCCACTTAATTCATGAGATCCAACTTCACATCACAACATTTGGTCTGTTGGGATAGGTTTCAGCAATGACAGGTGCATTGAATCAAAAGAAGAAAATTGATCCATTTTTTTTTTTTTAGCTCATACCAGCATGCTGGTGTGAGCTATTGTGATCACGCGACGTCAGTCTATCTATCTGTCTGTCTGTCTGTCTGTCTGTCTGTCTGTCTGTCTGTCTGTCCACACTTGTTCAAAATGCTTCTCCTCCCACATGCTTTCATGGATTTGTTTGAAACTTGGGCACCATGTTCCTTGGGTGGTGGGCCATTTGGGGTGTTCAGGAATTTGTGGTCCAAGGTCCAATGTGGACCCAAGGGCCCATTTTATGAAATTCTACAAAATGCTTCTCCGTCTAGGGATTCTCTTGTACAATGTTGATAGTTTGCCATAATGTTACTCTGTTATTGGTCCCTTCAGGGTGTTCAGGAATTTTGGGTCCAAGGCCCAAGATGGACCGTTGGGTCCATTTTGTGAAATATTGCAAAGTAATTAACTTCTTCTCTATTTAATGTTTAAAGAGAGGTAACAGCCTCTCATTATAATGCTTGGTTAGTGATCTCATTATGGTGTTCTTGAATTTTGGTCTAAGGTCCCATGTGGGCCCCAGTGGCTCATTTTATGAAATTTTACAAAATACTTTTTCTCCTACAAATTGTGTTGTACAGTGTTGATGATTTGTTATAATGAAGTTCTGTTAATGGTCCTTACAAATTACTTCTCCAATTTGGGATGAAGAATACTTTTGATACCTTTCTAACCAATTTTGTGCCACCCCTCTATTTTACCAGTCTCACAAAATCACTTTACTACCTATTTTTCTTTGTACTGCACCCTCTTTAAAACTGTCTGTGTAGAAGAGGTCAATCCTGTGCAATTGTTTAAGTTAGTTTAAAGGGAGCTGCTTAATGGGATTTCCATTGGGCATTTCCATTGTGTGTGCATTGTCAGAGCACGTGGGTGTGTTTGTCATAGTGATCCTCTGTTACTGGTTCTTTTAGGGTGTACAGAAATTTTGGGTCCAAGGCCCAATGTACCCTAGGGTTCATTTTGTGAAATATTGCAAAGTGGTCAATTCCTCGTCCAGTTTATGTTAAACAGAGTTGAAGGCCTGTCATAATGATGCTTGGTTAGTGGTCTGTTTATGGTGTTCTGGAAGTTCGGGTCTAAGGTCCCATATGGGCCCTATGGCCCTTTTTGTGACGTTTTGCAAATTGCTTACTCCTGCAGATTCTCTTGTACAATGTTGATGGTTTGTCATAATTATATGCGGGTAGTGGTACCTTCAGGGTGTTTAACAAGTTGGGGTCCAAGGCACAAGATGGACCATAGGGTCCATTTTGTGTAGTATTGCAAGTGATTAACTTTTCCTCCAGTTAATGTTTAACAGAGTTGATGGTCTGTTATAATGATGCTTGGCTAGTGATCTGTTTCTGGTTTTGTGGAATTTTGGTCCAAAAGCCCATGTGGACCCTATGGCTCTTTTATGAAGTGTGCAAAAGTGCATCTTCAACTCTTGTACAATGTTGATGGTTTGTCATAATGATACTTGAAATTTGGGGTCCAAGACCGAAGATGTGCCCTTAGGGGCTTTTGCTTTCTTAAATTGTATTCATGAAAAACTTACAAAGCAAAGATAGCATGACAAATTTTTTGTGATATACAGGAAGGTGCTATCAGGGTATGTGAGATTTGGGGTCATAAGCCATTTGACATCATTTAAAGTCATATGATGCTTGTACTAAAAAACACTAGAAGCCAGGGACCCTTAATTGGTTGAAGGTATGAGCTTCAGCACCATTGGTGCTCTAGTTTTTTGCTGTTAGAAACCATTTCTAGTTTATCATGTCATGATCATTGCTAAACTGATATTAGTGAAGTTGGTCTTAGGTTTTCTTCTGGGAATGAAGTATTTTGCGTTTGACTCAAAAAAACTTTTCAAAAATAGCATGAGTAATATGGGACAGTTCTCAGTATCCCTTAAAAGGGTTCCCAAATTATTATAGTAGTGTTGCGTGATATTTAGTTTAGTCACAGTTTCATATTATTCTGCCATGTGCACTGACTTTCAGTGAAAAATAGACATTTTAAAAACATGTTAGTATCATTCAAAGTTTACTGATAAAATTTATTTTACTAAGATACTGAGTAGTACAGAATCTTGTTCAACTCGTGTGTAACATAGATAGACATAAGTTATCCTGGCTGTTGTATTTATAAAAGTAGTATTTAATGCCATGATTGGGGAGGGAAGCAATACGTTAGACTGAACAGGGTTTGTTCAAGTTGAGTTCCAGGCGGTCTCTAACTGCCTATGGGGGAAAAAGTCTTAAGCAGGATGAAGACCTTACTTAGGTTGCTCGTTTGTATGAACTTTTTATCATGAGAACTCTGAGAGAATCCATGCATAGTGCATACACTGTGAAAGGGGAATATGTCAGATTTTCACAGTGAGACCTATTAAGCATTGTTGTGTCAGTTGCTCAGTAAGGTTGCCTAATTTTGTTTGTGTGGAAATGTATTTCACGTAAAACTCAGTGGCATCTCAAAAAAGTATTTCTTAAATAGACTGAGGTTTGAGTTTGATCCTTCCATCAGCCAGGACCACAGCCAGTCTCTACTTACCACCAATCCCCCACCCCTACCCCAGTCCCTACCCCATCTTTGAAAGATGCAGTAAATAGTGTGTTAAGACTTTATCCATGGTCCTCAAATTACAGCAGACACACAACAGTTGTTACACTTAGGAAATTTACCACTCCCCATCATCCTGAATGAGAAAAATGAAGCAAACATCTTTTGTAGATCATCACCTATACATTAACTGACATATGAATATTTCTTTCCTCCTACAGTAAGACCATTATGATTGCTGCACTCTCGCCAGCTGATATCAACTATGATGAAACACTTAGTACCCTGAGATATGCCGACAGAGCTAAGAAGATCAAAAACAAAGCTGTTGTCAATGAGAACCCAGTCGAAAAACTCATTCGTGAACTTCGAGAGGAAAATGACAGACTGAAAAATGCTCTGTCTGGGGGTGCTCTTCCAACCCCAGATGGGTCAACTGGCATGAGCCCTGAAGGTATTGTAGATTTTACTTTGTGAAATAGTAGTTTCTAATCTAATCAAAATTCTTACTGCATATCATTGGGAAAGTTAGTGGTAATAGTATTGGCTTTTTCTTTGCATTTCTTTCTAAAGTGTAAGACTTAAATAACAAAAAAACATGTTACAAAGCTTGAAAAATGAGCTTGTTTGGTTCAACTACCATCCCCAAAGGATGTTTTTATGCTGAGATATACAATTTACAGTTTGTTTGCTTTGTGACAAATGGTAGATTGTTGAATAATTTGTGATGTCACTCTTGCTGTATTCAGATTTTAAAATTTGCTTTGTTGTTTTCTTAAAGGCATTGCACTTTCACAGTGTGTTCACTGCTCTATTGTTGTAGAGGTCAAATACAAGCCCTCTTCTGACCACATGCTATGCTAGAAAAGGGTGTGTTTTTAAAGACCATGTAAATATTTTTACTCAGATATCTCACTCATCTGACTCCCATTTACATAGCTTACTCCATTGCCAAAATATGAAATGTTGAAATTTATTCACTTAATTTGAAATAGTGGATTGCACAATTGTTTGTGATGTCCTTTTGGTATTTGTTTCCTTTTAAAATTAAAATGTTTTTGTGACCTTGAAAAATTGACTGTTTTCTTGCATAGCATGTTGAACTGAGAGGGCTTTAAAGTCAAGTCATCCTGTAACAGTAAGACGGTGATCACATTTTGGCACAAGGTGCAGTAGCTTTTGACAAAACAAAGAAAAACAAAGACTGTCATTAGAGTAGTGCAAGAATGACATTGCAAATTATTCTGCAAAATGTACCATTGTAAATTGATTGAATAAGCTTCAATATTGTATGAGCTCAGGAATGTCCTGTGAAGATGGGAGTTGGACCATATGGATTCATGTTTCAAGCTTTGTAACATATATTTTTGTAATTTTAGAGTTAAGGTAGGCATTATTCAGACCTCAATTTTAAGAACATTTTATAAAGAAATTAGTAGAAACCCTAGAAGCAGTCTGTTAACTTGTTGCATGAACTTTGGTTGTCCAGTGGACATCCAGCCCACTATTTTTTGGTTGTCCATCACAAAGTTTGGTCATCACAGGCCACTGGACAACTGTTAATATCCAGCCCTAATTTCTTGTTATTGAGAGATATCTTCATTTTCAGAGATTGAAAAGATGAGGAAGGAGATGGAGGAGGAGATTAGAGCACAGCTGATGGCAAATCAGGAGGCTATGAATGACATGGACTGGGATTCAAAGGTGAGGAAAGATAAATCTAGAATAAGTGAATGGTTTACAGAGATGCCAACCCTCCCTGATTCTCAGGGAGGCTCCCTGAAAATTCATGGATTTCTGTCCATTCTGACTAACAAATATGACAACCTCCCTGATTCAAGAAGGACTTTCTCCTATTAAGTTGCATGTAATTCTAAAAACCTTCCTGATTTCTGTGTGAAACCTCCCTGATTTCTGGATGTAAATGTTGGCATCTCTGGGTTTGTTGGTTTGGATGAAATGCCAAAGTCATTTGTTCATGGTGGCCTATGTGTACACATGTCTGTCAACCTGCTGGTAAACATAGGCAGAAATTCTGGGGAAGATGGGGGAATATATGCCCCCACCCTTTTTTTGATGGAGATTCCCTCATTGTCTTTCAGTATTTTGCATAGTAAATTTTGCTTTAAGGACCCTTTATCCTCCCCTCCTCCACCCACCACTTTTTCATACATATCTCTGCTACTGCTTGTAAACATGATATCTCAAGAATGATAACAATGGCAGATTTCATTTTTGGCATGTAGATGTCTTAGTGTCTTACTTTGAGTAGGCCTAAACAGATTCTAGTGTTTTGGTTAAGGTTGAAGGTCATTTGACTTCACTACAAATGATTTCTTCAAAAGTTTGAAAACACAACATGTTTAAAATGGTAACATACCTGACGTTTAGATGTATGTGATGTAGTGCAGATGTATTATGTTAAGCAAATGGTAAACAAGTAAAAGTCTCGGTATGAATTCATTTAATAGCTCAGCACATTTTGCCTGCTGTAAAAGATGCAAAGTACCTTTCCACATTTTGTAATTTATATGGACTATTTAATGGAAAATGGACTGATTGTTTTGTTCTAGTTGAAACAAACACGTTCAGAAGAGCAGGAAAAAACAGATGGTAAAGCTCAGCAGGAATCCCGTAAAAGTCATGAGCCTCATTTTTCTAACCTGAATGAAGACAACATGCTAAGTGGTGTTGTGATCCATTTCTTAGGGGCTAGTGAAACCACCATCGGGAGGAAAGATGCAGACCCTGCCCCATCAATAACTCTTAGTGGACTGAGGTAAGGATGCTATAAAGAATGATTGCTCAGAGATTTTATGACTTGAGGAAGCTAACTCAAAGAAATGTTACCATAATTATTCTGGTAAATATGAAGTACTATTTAATAGCAAGGAAAAGTTTTAACTTTGATATCCAACTGAAAATTTATGTACTCATCAATGTTGGAAGAGTAGTGAAATTATTAAGAACAGATTGAGACTATCTGGTGATATAAACCTAGCTGATTTGAAAAAATTGAATGATGGTAATTGTTTAAATAAATGACTATTTTATGGACTTTTTACAGTATTCAGAAACAGCATGCTAAGGTAACCAATGAGAACCAAGAGATTCAGCTGATGCCGGCAAGTCCAGGTGCTAAGATTAAAGTCAATGGAGTTCCCTTGACAGGACCTCATGTCCTGCAACACTTAGACAGGGTCGTTTTTGGTAAGTTTAAGTCAAATGGAATAACTTTTGTGAAGAAAGTTCTTTGTTTTGCTTTTACATCCTGTTTATGTAGTTTGAAAAACATATTTTAAACAAGTCTGTACTTGAATATTAAAGGTTAGTGTGGTTATTTTCAGTCTTACTTTGTTTAGGTAGAAAGCAAGTTTACGTTGCAGTGAGATATGAATCTGAATATTCTATTCAAGAGAAATGCATTCTTTGCAGTGAAAGGCACAAAATGTTTCCAACACAGTTCTATTCTTTATGTCAAATTTCATTATTCCAAAATTGTGGAAAACCTGAAAAGACCAAAATGTTTAATAATGGCAAATGAGGGGTGGCATATAAGCTGATCAAAATTTGACTTAAAGAAGCTATACTTGAAGTATATTAAGTTAAAGTCCATTCAGTGAAAACACTTAGTTATCCCCATTTTTGCAGTAAAAAGGGTTATGTTTTTATGATAAGTTTTGCAACTTTGTTCATCTTACTTTACAGGATCTAATCACATCTATGTCTTCAAGAATCCCATAAACCCTGTCATCCCAGAAGGTTCTCCCAAAGACATTGACTGGGAATTTGCTCAGAAGGAGTTGGCCCAGGCCAAGGGGTTTACCTCATGGGGTGGTGCTGGCCTCACGAAAGGTTAGTGATACCTCTTCAACAGGTCTATGTAGCTAAGTGTTGGTAAGGTGTGTTTATGGAGTGTGGTCTGTATGAATGTTCTGTGTAAGACCAAGGAAGATTGGAATGAATTTGTGCTGTAGGGTAGAAGAAGTAGCTGATTAAGTTGTAATCAGAGAATGTATTATCATAGGCTGTGTAAGTTTTGTGCCTCAAAAGAAAAATAAATACTTTGAAGTTTTATTAAAATATTGCATTATAATGCTTGATATTGATTGTGTAATATTAATGTATGATTCAGAATGTTTTCTTGAAAAAAAAAGAAAGTTTACTTTGCCCAGGGTTCTGATGGTCATGAAAATCAAGAAAAGGCATTAAAGCTTAAAAAATGTCTTCTTAAGTCTTACAAAGTCCATTCCATCCAATTTTTTGACAAATTAAATATTTTACAAACAAAATAACTGCTAAGCGTTATAGGTAGATTTTTCTGCAGTTACAGCAAACCTTTTTTCTCTCCAATATTTGGGAATTTCTCTAACTGTTGAGTGATATTAGTGCAATAAGCTACTTTTTGTGGTACATTGTTCAGTATTACTCCTCTAAAGTTATCCACTGTTTCTGGAAAATTCTTGAAAAAGAAGGAGATATTTTTTCTTTAAGGAACATTTACAGGTTGTGTTCCTTTTCTCTGTCTTACAGAACAACAAAGAGCTCAGGATCAGATTTTGGAGTTACTGCCAATGGTAAATGAAGTGAATGCAGTCAGTGAGGAGTTGAATAAACATAAGAACTTTGAGATCATTTTAATCAGTGGAGCAGCTCAGGAAGGCAATAACAAAGAAACAAAGTAAGTGTGGTAGCTAGTCTTAACTTTGGTTTTTCAAGCTAATTTACAAATGTGATTTTGAAAATTATTGACCAACTTGTGTTTAAAGCAGTGGTCTCAATTGTTTTTAGGTCACCATTCGTTTGGATCGTAGAACAGTGTTGCCAGCCATCCTGAAAATTAATGAAAGCTTGAAAAATGAAGTTCTCCTTTTTCAATCAGGGAATTTTGATTTTCCTTTGTTGTTGTAATCATAAAAATCAATTGAAGATTTAAAATAAATCAAGTCAAATCAGAAAGTCAGGGAATTTGATATGCGGAAGAGACATAGTGGTCAACTTATTATGTTTTGAATCTCATATGCAAGCTGTATGTTCATTGTATGAAAGCTCATCAATAATTATCCAGAAAAAAATCACCAATTTTTTTTTCATGAAATGCTGGTTACCATGACCAGGGCACGTTTTTCTTTCATGTTAAGGTAGAAAGAGAAAATGAACATATCCAAAAATAATTCAGACATAAAGTATTTTTTTTTTTTGCTCTTTGCATTATCTCTTGTATTCATTTTTTTTTTATCAGAGTTGTCGTCAAAATGAAGAACCTGTTGAATGGAAACACCTGGTTGTGGGATCGAGGTAAATTCATCAACAGAAGATATGTCATACAGGTGAGTTCTTGAAGGTGGAGCAAAAATGGAACTGGAGACCTCTTCTACCTGAGGGAGATAGGTGTAGATTTGTTTGCACACCAGTTCTCAAACTCTATGAACATTATCAACATTCTCCCTTCCCCTCCCAGATATCAAAGATTAGAAGGTGAATGAGCCAAGTGGTAGTCATGGGATATACAGAGAAACTGTGTATTACCAGGCACTGAATGTTTGCATAAGCACAGTTCAAGATATTATTTAGTTTGATGCACATAGACCAAATTTGTAAATGACAGTCCTGATCATGGTCCTCAGATCTGTTCTTGCATTCTTAAAAGGATGAGTGGTGTGCAGTGAAAAATGTGGGGATTTACTCCAGTGATTCTTGTTTTCTCCTCTCCCTACATGCTACATGTAATGTATCAGGGGAACGAGATATTTTACTTCACCTAACACACATAACCACATGCGTAATAGATGACGTCATAGGTTAAAAAGTCAAGTAGTCAAAGATGAAATGAGTGAAATTGGCTTTTACCCATTATTTGCATATCAGTATGATAGAAAAGGTCATAAAAGGTCATTTGTAGAGAGTGATGAGACATATTTCTAAATAGTACATTCTAGTTGTTAAAGGTGGAGATTGAAGTTCACATAACCTAAAAGTGGTCTTTTGTCATCATTTGCTTATTAGTATGCTGGATTAAAAATTTCATTACTAATATATGTAGAAAATATGGGGAGGAGATGAGATTTGCAACTCCATGCAGGGTTTCCCCTGGGTTTTAGGGAGTGTGAGGTGGTATTAGTCCATGGGAGTAATATGGTGCCAGCTTTGGCACCATCAGTGAGAGAGAACTATTAATACTTCTATTGTTAGTACAGTACAGGTGGCAATTATAGCAAATTTCTGTGAGGTGGTGGCCAAAAACTGTGAAGTGGGTGCCTCACAAAAGCAATGCCAGGGGAAACCCTGCGATGGATTGTAAAGGGCAATTTTTTAGCTGAAATTGCTCTTCCTTAGACTCTTAAATGAATACATAAAAAGTACAGTGATCTTTATAACAGAGATCATCAGCTTAAGATTCATCTCTTTACAGGATCTGTACCAGCGTTTTCTTGATGGTGATGAAGATATCAGTAAACTTCCAAAAGAAGAAGATCCCTTCTGGGAGCCTCCTGAAGACTCTCTGATTGGTACAGCAAATGTATTCCTTCAAAGTTTAGGATTTGCTCTTGACTTTGATGACAAAATCACAATCACAGACTTCAAGGTTAGTTTAACACAGTCTTGTAACTTAAGTTGGCTACAAGAACTAAGCTAGTCCACATAACATAAGGGTAGTATGTAAAACTTCCAAGGCTTGCAAGCATTATGAGTCAGAGTGAGTGTTAAGAGTTAGATGAGGTTTTACGGCTCAGTTTCTAACCAGTTGGTTTAAGTCGGGCCGGCCACAGCCTTTTTTCCAGTTGTGGCTCACTGGCAAGCATTATGAGGGCCGCAGCTGTCAATACTGAAATCCTACAAATACCCCCAAGGCAAACAACCCTACCATCTTGAAGACCCAATTGAAAAAAAAGAATGAGCATTTCTACTTCAAAATTTCTTAGATTTAACGGAAAAAGGCATCGTGGATGGCTGGCACCCACACAGCACTGAGAATAAGTGATTTCTAATATGGAATACCAAATAGGTGGAGCTGTTTAAGTAAAATACTGAGTCAGTTTAGTACAGTGCCATTTTCAGTTATATGGATCAGATTTTTAGTAAAATTTGCTTGGTCAGCTAGGTGCTAACTGATGGTGGTGTTCTGCTTAGAAACTGTCAAAATAACCACAACACTTCCCACTCCTCACTAGATTTCCTTCAGAATGATTGAGGGGGGAATTGAAAAAATGTTGGATTGCCACATGTCTAATATTACCCAGTGCTAAGCTGTGAAGAATCAGAGTGGGGCTAATTAAGCTTTTCCAAAGTCTACCATAGCTTTTAACTGTTACAATTTTGTTCACATTTTTCCTCCTTTAAATAATTTGATATAAACTTCAAGTGGAAGATGGTGCAAGTTTCAGAAGCAGCCCCGAAATGTAACAACACATGAATTAAGAGCCCAACTTTGTAGATTTACAACCCTTCATTTAGTATGCTGCATGTGGTTAGTGGAGAAGTCGCTTAGTGATAATACTTGTGACAGGTAATGGAAAGGTTGTGTGTTGAAGTAGGTCCGGATTGCAGCAGTGTGTGGTTGAGCAAGACACTTCTTCGTTTTGCCTGCTTCGGTCCATGTAGCTGAAATTGAGTGCTAGCTACAGCTTGTTGGTCATCCAGTGATAGGCTGAATGTCCCATCATGGGAAAGTGTCCCACTTTTAATCTTCTTTACATCACGGAGACTGAAGTGGAGCACTAGCCTGTACAGACCTTAGGGCTAGTGAGGAGGATTTCTTCTCCCAGAAGATTTAAGTTTAATGACTCATGCACTCGAAAGAATGTGGTCACCATAATCACACTTTAAACTGAAATGCTTGCCACGTGTGTAAAGCTGACCAGGGAGTTACTCCCATACTTTGCCCTTACAGAAACCAAAGAATTTCAGGCATAGAAAATGATGTTGTGGAATGTTATAGTTGTCATTTTCTTCTCACTAGATGGATATTAAAGTGTACTTACAGGGTTTGTTTCAAGAATGTGTTATTAGATCTTACTGTCACTTTTTTATTTCAACAGGGCAATGAAGAGGGACATTTATATGTGAATATCACACCCTGCACCCAACAGGGGAAACCCCTAGCTGATGAAGATAGCTTTGTTGAGGATCCAGCAGAGCTGCTTGGCAAGCCGTTCCATTTTAAGGTAAGTCTCAGCATGTAGTAGTCCTATAAGCACCCATTGTCCTGTATCCTTCTACTTTGAATCAGTTTAAAACCTGTCTTATCTGTTAGAGTTAGGAGGTTAAATGAGGTTTTACGGCTCAGTTTCTAACCAATTGGTTTAAGTCGGGCCGGCCACGGCCTTTTTTCCAGTTGTGGCTCACTGGCTTGTTTTCCCTACTCCATTGCTTATGCTGAGCACCAAGCACAGTGGCAGTAGGTTCCATTTTTAAAGACTTTGGTATGTCCCAGCTAGGAGTCGAACCCCAGACCTTTCGGCTGTAAGTTGGATGCTCTAATCACTTGCCCATGCAGTCTTCTGTTACTTCTTTAAAATAGCTGTCTTTTTGTAGTGATTCTTTGTAAACCTTTCATTGTTCAGTGCATTGAATTGTTTTTTTAATATTCATGCTCTGTATAAGAGCTGAATTATTAGTATAATTATCGTTGTTTTTGCTGTTTTTTCAGTAACACGTGAGATAATAAAAACTATTGCTTCCTGTACCGTCTGCTGTCATATGACCTGCACTTCTTCTCAGGCTGCTTAATTATAAAAACAGCTGCTTAGTCCCACACTAAGTGCACTTTTATATTTTTGCATTGGAGCTGTTCTCTCAGCTTAACAACCTACTCTTTTATAAAATCACTTAACAGTCAAAGAATGCTTCGGAGACTGTTGACAAGGATATGAAAAAGTATAAGTTTCTTTCATAGGTGACCATCCGAAGTGGCGAAATCCATAAATCTCGTTTCTCCAGAGGTACCTTTGTCAAGTACACGTTTTTTGATGAAACGGATTACACGCAGACAGAGATGATCAAGGAGACACTGTCCCCTCAGTATGATCACGGTCGAGTGGTATCCATACCAACCATCACACAGGAACACCTGGATCACTTCGAGCAGCAGAGTATCACCTTCCTGGTGTATGGAATGCAGGTGGACACAGACCCTGACCCCAGGGTGGCCAAATTGACCACCAGGGTAAGATTTTACACCTCAAGGTGGATGTTGCTGTGAGATGATAATACTTCTAAAGTTGAAGCATATGGGCAGTAATATGGTCGCTTTGTCATGTGATGTTTGTGATGGTATGCTCATCTTTATGTTGAATGCTGGGATTTGAAGTGATCAAATGTTTTAGGTTTTACAAGTGTCTAAACTTGTTCCTGATAAAAAAAGATATTCAAAAAGTTAGCAGTGATAGACTCCTGCAGGTTGCCTTTGTGTCAGCTTTTGTTGTTCTTGTTATTAAACCATGTTCCTGTGAATAAGAATGTGGCATAGTTCTTTCATGGGCAGTCTTATTTTCTTACTGACTGCACACTGAAAACCAAGGGGGGACCTCTGGCCCACTGGTCATGTATGGCCTGGGAGACCATTTGATGCAGCCCGGTAGACAATGTAAAATATTTGTTCATGAAAGAAATTATGTTTTAATTCACCATTTAACATGCCTTCCATATGCCAACTATTTTACTCATATAATTGATTAATTCCATACATAATACTTCTACAAGTACAGGAATCATCTAAATTACACGAGCCCAGTGTAGTATACATCGGTAGCTGACTGGCATGTGAGAACTTTGTTTGGCTTGCAAATTATTTCGTAAACATTACAATGGCCCTTGAGAGGAAGAAGGTTCCCCATCCATACTGCTAACATTGCCAGAGCCATTGAAAATCACTTTTGATCAAGTATGAATTTTATTAATGTAACAGGAGCTTAGACAGATGGAGAACATGAATGCTGGTGTTGACAAGTCTCTGGCACGGCATGCATCTGTTGGTTTCAACAAAGCTGATGGCACTGATGAACATACTCAGCTGAAGGGAGAACTGGTCCTCTTGAAACGGAAGTATGAAAGGTTGGAGAAGAAGGAGAGAAGGCTTCAGGTATGCTTTCATTCTTCCTTTGCATTTCATGAGGTAATCCTAGCCTAGTGTTCAGGCAACTCATCATGCTGTAAGGCATGTGTTATTAAGTGTTTCAGTCCAAGTGCCACTTCTGCTTGAGTTTCTACTTAAATTATTACACAGTGGCAAGAAATCATTAAGGAGTTTGTTTTGTTAAGAATAATTTGAAGCTCCTTAGAATCTTTTGCAGGTCATTTAATGCTTGTCACAGTCTGCAAATGGCCTGTAGGTCGCCACTTGAAAATCTAGGCAGTAGGAATTATTTGTGGGGATGGTTTGTTGAGTTTCTTTATAAATAATAGTTCTCCTTTGCTTTGAAGTAATATATTTAATATTTTATAACTGTTTGTTTTCAGTGTTGTCTTAGCCGGGGGTGGGGTGGGGGGTGGGGGCAGGGTTGGGGGGAGACATATAACCGTATCTATTTCCTACATCACCTCTGCACCACCACATTTTAAGTGACAAAACTGATGTAGTTCAAATTATGTGGAAGGTTTGTATGGTTTATCGAAAACTTGAGACCAGTGGTGAAGTGATTTTGTATTTCATTATCCATCATTCACCCATTTTTTTCCTCAGGAATTGTGTAAACAGTGGGAAGATAAGCCAGCAGAAGAGCAGGACTATGAAGCATTCCACCGAGCAGTTTCTGCTGTGGCATTCAGTACTGGCACAAAGCTCAAGACAAGGGTCCAAATGTTGAATAAGGTAACCATGTCGATGTCAAGTTTGTCTTGTGCTGTATTTGTGGTGATGATGTGCACTCCTTTTTGGTAATAAAGGCTCACTACATTCCTATTGCTGTGCACTATTTTTTGTAACTTTTGTAATAAGTGCAGAGTTGATACTCTCTTATGTATTGTATAAATAGGAAAAGACCCCCCACCCTCACCCTTTCCTGTTTTGTTAGTGGCTTTGTATACTAGCTGAAAGCTTACTAATATTTTCCTTGTCATTATTTACTGAAACATTAACAGTATTGAAATATTTGCCTTTTTTTCTTCTTCTCCCTTGTGTACTGATGATTACTAACCTATCAGAGATGTTAGGTTTCTTTCAACTTTCTGTATGCTAGTGTATTAAATAAGTCGGTTTTATTCAGCAGGCTTTCAAGTGACTCCTACGTATCCTACATTCTCCTACTTTTTGAACCTTCCTCCTACCTCTCTTCCTGTTTTCTTGAAGATGCTACTTTATCCTACTTATTCCTAAATTATCCTACTTTTGTTCAGAACAGAAATGCATACTATGTCACATTAAAATCATTGAAAAAACATCAAAAGGAGTTGTTATGGTATTTTAAGATTGGGAAGTAGCGATGATTAGAAGCTTGCAAAAGTCCTACTTTGGTCCTACCTTTGGTCTACAAATTTCTACTTCCCTCCTGTTTTATTGAGGGTTTGTATCCTACTTTTATGCTACTCTTTCACCTGAAACCACTTGAAAGCCTGATTCAGTTTTAACAACTGATATTTCTGCGAGCAAATGTTTTTGCTTTATTTGTCTGAATGTTTGTCAAAAATGAATTTAATATGTTATTAGGAGAGCATTTTGCCTCACATCCCTAAAGCACCTTTCTCTAAACAGCTTTGCATATTTTAAGTTTTCTCCTAGAATGCTAGCATGTGGGAGAGGTATGCTTGTAGCCAATTGTTCTGAAGGGTTCAGTTATAAACATTTGCATTGTGTATGTTTGTCTGTGTGTGAGGGGATGTGTGTCAGTGTGTGGAGCTGCTTGCAATACTAACACATTTCCTTTATTTACTAAAACATTTCCTATTTTTCTAATAACTCATCAGCTCATCACTGGTGTAGGTGTAGTGTCAGCCAAGATAAACATTGCCATCTTCGTGCCTACTTCCCTTGTATTACTATCATCATGTAATGAATGTCCATGTTTTGTGTGTGTATGTGTGTGTTGCTCTATACGATAGTTTCCTTTATACTATCAGCCTGTAGACACTTCCACTGTAGTCTAGATAGAACTACAGTAGTATAAAAAATTTGTGATGTAACCAACTAACAGTCCATAGTTTTTCAAAAGTTTCTCTGTAGTCACAATTAACAAATCTTAAATTTTAAAGTAATAAGTAGCTCTGTTTCATTTAGCTGGGATGGTGGTATCCGCATCCTTTTTTCACTGATTTGAAACAAATAGTGATTAAAAATGTGAAATTAACCAATTTTATAAATCCTTAAAAGTATATTTGATATTTTGCATTATAGTTTCAGCTTCTTATTTGAGTTCAGGCAGTAATTGCTTCACAATCTGTTAAGGAATTAAAGACTAGCTATCAAAGTGGAACCAATTTACTCAAAGTAATCAAAAGTTATATCCCACCTTTACGTTTCACACAGGTAAACATGTTTTCTTTAGTTAGCAGTGCTATAATAGTGACATTCTACCTTTGTAGTATAAACCTAGCTTATAAAAGACTTGAAGCATGTCAGTAGGATTACTCATTAATACAGTAGTGGTCTTGTAGTAAAATTCTGTTTGTTTGGATTTATATCCTGGATATTGCATGTGATCTTTCAAGTTTAAATTAATTTTGTATGATCTTCATGTATCTGTTTCTCCAACCTGTTTAATTTTGTAGGTGTTACAAGGCCATAAGCTTGCCAAACAAAGACATTCTAATGGCAATGAGGAAGTAAGGCTGACCTTAAACTCATCCTGTGTCATTTTTGTAATCGTTTCTTGTGAATTGTACCGCAAGAAAAATTTGCCAATTACAGTCAAAACTGCCCACCAAATGGGGTAACTGTGAGGTACCATGACAGATCAAAAATTGTGTTGGCCAAAGGCCACAGTGAGTGGTAACAGTGAAAAGAGCAGGTTCAAAGTTCTCTTTTGATACAAAAAGTCATACATACATGACCTTCCGGTGTATTTGAAAGGTATGGTTAAAATGGGTTTTCTCCAAGCCAGGGAGGAGCCAAGGGGGGAGGGGGGATGATGCCCTCAGAAATATCACCCCATCCCTAGAAAATCAAAATTTGCCATTGCCTTAATACATTTTTGTGTATTTTGCCCCCCTCCCCCCTTATATATTTTGCTTCTCCCCAGAAAGCTATTTTGCCCCCCATCAGTATCTTTTCTGGCTACAGGCCTTGTTCTTTCAATGAATTATGATAGCAAGGAAGGTATAATGACTGTAGTTGATTTGCAAACATGCCAGCATAATACCTTATCTGTCTTGGTACATCATACATATGTTTCTTTCAAGAAGTTTGAAGTCATTCAGTTATGACAGTAATTGGCAGATGTATTCTTGTATGGTCAATGTGTATTAATTCCTTTTATATCTGACACTTTTCATGTATATTAATAATCTTGGTTTGTAACACCTGTGGGAATCAAGACCAGTTTTAATGTTAGCTTCACTCACAAGAACTACCCTCTTGCAAATGTGTAATTTCTGTTATTGATAAGGTGTTTTTCAGGACAAATATTTTTTGACCTTTTAAATAAAAATGGGAATTATTTTTGAACTACCATGAAGGCAAATTGTGAGCATTTGGGTTAAACTGTGGAAGGTTTTCTACAAGTCGGATATGAGTGGCTCTTAAAACTGGTCTTTGAGTTTTGTTTCATCCCAGAGGTGTCCCCTCTTCACCCATCTTTCATAACTGTTTCTTCCACTATAGGAAGAGGACTCAGTAAGTGTGTACAGCTTTGAGTTAGACGAGGAAAATCGTAAAAACGCTTACGAAAGCAACAGCGCGGGCGGTAAAAGTGAGCAGCTGGTCAATGGTCATGGTCAGGATGCCAAAGCCCCTAGTGGGCAAACTGGCACCAAACAAACAAATGGCAACACCAGTGGTCACCATCGTGAAGGCACCAATGGTACCTCAGCCAAGCCTGATCAGACTAATGGTATCAATGGCAAAACAGATGATGTAAGAATGTGAACAGCTCCCAGCTTTCTCTGACTCTCATCGGCAGCATGGCCCCCCACAGCTTTTCATCCCCACCATTCACAATCCCCTCATTTTATTCACTTGTGCTGCATACCCCCATTTTATCTATATACTTATCTCACTCTCTCTCTCTTTCTGTCTCTGTCTGTCATGTTCCATCTGTCATGGCAGTGCTTTGATTGCATGTAAAATTAAATTTGTTGCACAACATCTACAGCCAAAAGAAAAACAGTCACATTAGTTACTGTTTGTGAATATGTCACTAATACCCATTTGCAAAAGCTTTCTAGCAAGGCATTTGTGGGGAAAAAATGCAATGCACAGACACTGCAAAGATACAAACTGTAGAATTTGATGTGAACTGGGGTGATTTCATGTGATATTCAAATGCAAACATTGCATTAACAGCACCAAGAATCACAGGGAATAAAATTGCAACTTAACCTATCTTAGCTATGTCAGTTACATCACTCCTTATGCATATTGTACAGATGAGTAGTTCACAGATGCACTTGCTCAAAAGTCAAAGAAAATCTACTTGCATAAATGGCAGACACTGGACAGTACCCTTTCCAAAACTCGTATGTGAATTAACTGTATTTTCTTATTGATCATGTTACAAATTTCTTATTCCTACATTATTTTTGAAACCATTTCATATTGTTTAATGTTATTGATACACAATGTTTGCATGTAAATTGTTCTCATAAAACCACATAATTGTGATACTGACATTGCATGGCAACTCCCTCTTATGAATGTATTGTACATCATAACTTACTGGCACTCTGCATCTTGATTCATCAATCCATGTCTAACCCATCACCACATTTGGTGTCAAATCAAGCAAAACTGGCCAGCTTTTACAGGAGTAGTCCAATTAATCGGTAAGAAAGTCAGTGAAGCTAAGGAGGTGGTACAAACAGGCTGTACATAAAGAGTGTTGGGCATTTAGTTTGGTTTTGCCCGTCTTTCACAAATCCTTGGGACGGTCTAAATCCCTATTAACCACTGATATTGTTTAGTTTCGCAGTTAAACAAGTCTCCAGCATGCCACTTTTTCCTTCTGTCAAGTTTGGCATTTATTGGAGATATCACCAGCTGGATGAATTGGACGATCACTTTTGGATTTAATCGGATCGGGGGGAAGGTTCTGTTTGGTGTCCCCTTTGTCTTACCTGAAGCTTTCATTCCTTCCTCTACAGATTAATCAAGGCCACAGACATGTCAAAGGTCAAACTACTAGTAGAATGTGCTTAGTCATGTAACCTCAGATATCAACCACTCAGGTACAAGAGTCAGTTTATCCAAATCCATTAGCATCATCCAGTCATGAGATATTTTAACTAACTCTGTCTTCGCTCGCATGGTTTCCGGGCCGTATTTAAAGGGGAGCATACGGGGTCTACTTTACAGAAATATTGTAATTAAAATCACAGTTTCTTTTATTAAAATTAAGAAATTAAAAATCAATATTTTAAAGGGGCTCATTGAGTTGATATCGATAACTTAACGAGGGTGTTAGAGAGTACTACCACATGACAATGGTTATTATGAGCATAATTAGTCAAGCTTCACATCCAATAGTTACGCATAAAGCTAAAATTTTGAATTTTTTGGTATCCTGGCTTGTAACGGTTTTGTGCATAATTTGAAAAAGTGTCTGATCACGAATTTTTGAAACCGAATTGAATTGTTTATTACTCACTTATGAAACATTTGTTTGCATGCAAGATGTGTGGATTGTTTAAATTTGACCATTTGTCATTAGTATGTGAAGAAAACTTAACAGGTTTGGCAAAATTTGGTGATTTTCCTTGAACCAACTCAATGTGCCGCTTTAAGATCGTGTTGTGGAGTGAAAAAAATTAAGAATTTGTGTAGATGCAACTTGCAAGGTCTGAGAAGTGCCATTCTGGTATTCTTGGAAGGATTTTTGGCAAATTTTCTTGGTAGGCTTTGCACCAGCCAGAGCTAGCATTTTAATTACGTAGCAGGGTTGGATTAACACTTGTCTTGTTACCTGTGACTACCAACATTTATAATGGACATCCAAAAGGAAGGTTTGTTGTCCAATGGATAACCAAATTTTATGGAAAAATGCAGATAGCACCCAGGGCAACATAATGATTTTTTCTTAAACAACTAAATTTTCTTTTGGACAACTACAAGTAAAAAGGGCACACAGGTTATCCGATGGACCTACGGAAAATATTCTTAAAATTTCGGTCTCTATAGTGCTACACATATCAATCCCCTCCTGGAATAATGCCCCCACAACTGTACCACAGGAGGGTCACCAAACCTAAAGTGCCCCCAAGGTTTAAATGCGGCCCTTCATGACTTTTTAGAAGTGTTAGGAAAGAAATATTCTTCTTTTAGTCCTAGTAGTGTCAACCTTTCAGATTTTTAGGAGTGAATTTATCATGCTCTGCTGGTCTAGCCTCTTAGTGGATTTTTAGATTGATTTTTTAGTTACAGTTTCTCTGAAGTGATATTGCTTTAATGTATATCCTTCTTATAAAATCTTCAGGTAAAATTTGCTTTTTGTCATGTGCATGCTATTCTTAACTTTCTTGAGTATGATACCATGTATTCATAAAATATTACTACATGCAGATCTCAAATCACAACACATAAGCCATCATTTAATGATGAGACAAATATGCAACGCATTAGTGTACATTGGTAAAAGTTTTGTTGAGCTGTAGTATCCTATCAGCATTAAATTTGTATGCATATATCATCATTAATTTTCCACCAAAGTTTGCCCAATTCTCTCTCCATTTTCTGGATTTCACTCATTACTCCTATATAGCCACCTGAACATATTACAACTAAGTCCAACTTCCCACATTTCAAAGGCTGTAGTAAACTATCCCAAGTCTCTTCAGGGTTTGCATTTTATCATAAATTTGTTGTTAACACAGCTTTTAGTGCCTGCTGTCTACAGCATGTCTTCCTGTATATATGTGCCCATAAAACACACAAATCAAGCTCCCTTTGACCAAAATCCACAATAGAATTGGGCAAGTCTATAGATACCATTGGCAATACAAGCTGTCAAAAGTAACTGCATACACATGTCAAGTTTGCAACATCTGGATGGTATGTTAAAGCTGTATTAAACCCAGTGTCTTTAACCTAATTTATTTCTTTGAATTTTAACATTTTTTCCCCTTCTCCTGGCCAGTTATAAATTGGTCAAGTTTAGCACCTCTCCATATGTTACTTAAAGTTTAGACAGTAAACCCTGTAGTAGTAGCTGCATTTATAATGAAACATTACAAATGGTGTAAGCTACTGACTAGGAGTTTGCCCAGTGCTAGGGTCGGGTTACTCACTACAGCTCACACGGTCAGTCACTTAAACTTTGTCAACTCTGAATGATGCGATGAATTCAGATTATCAGTCAACATATTAGATAACGGGTTTCTCCTATTTCCTGTGCTACTTTGAATCACACAGACTTGTTACATAACACTCGATACAGAAATTTTTGCTCAGATTTATCAACCTTTGACATATTTATCTCAGCGTTTCCTTTAAAAAATTTTAACATTTGAAATAAATTTTCAAGCACTATGTGGAACCTTTCCAATCATATTAAAAAAAAAGTTGAGTACTTAGTTGGTGCAGCCAAGCTCATCCTCATCTGAACAAGTGCCACCAAAAGTATGTTGGAAGGTGTACATGGACAGTATACACTCTCTCCTGTTTATGGTACACACTTAAACCCTGATTCACTTTTAGAAGAAATCTTTTGAAAGTGAAAATCTTTATGTTACCATTCCATGTGTCTAAAGCATAACCTCTTTCAAACAATTTTGTTCGACAATTATGTATCTGACTTACACCTTACACAACATTATTTATTCTTCTCCATGTAATCAAACATGATAACTCCTTTGAAAGTGACAACCCTAATGTAACCATTCCATATATTTAAAGCAGTGGTTCTCAAAGTGGTCCCTACCACCCCCGGGGGGCTTTCGGAAGTTTCGGGTGGGCGCTACAGAGTAAACAGAGAATTGGGGGGCGTTGGCACTGATTTGGGGGTCCCTGACGATTATGACACATCACTGCAGCGATTTAGAGTACAATAAGGTATCCATGGGGTTCCCCCCCCCCCTCTGCTAGTTCTTTTTTTCCGCTTCTCACTAAAATGGAACCAGCAGTTCATAATCTCGCAGGTTACACCAAGCTCACTCCTTTACAATGACTGAACTACATTTGGGCTCTCTATACCAGTGTCACAGTGTGCCTGCCTTCTGAGGGTTTTGTTGTTCTTGCAAATAGAAAAGGTTAACTGAAAAAAAAATATTGTTAAGCGTCCGACTATGAATGGTAGAACGAGGGGGAGGGGTAAGGGGGCATTGAGACAGTTCAAGATTGTGGAAGGGGGTGGTAGTCTAAAAAAGTTTGAGAACCACTGATTTGAAGCATAACCTTTTTCAAACAATTTTATTTGACAATTATGTATCTGACTTACACCCCATGTGCAACATTATATACTCTTCCCTATATAATCAGCTACCCTTTCTATCTTTCTTGTTCAGTTTATATCCAATTTCTGATCTGTTCTCGCTGGGAGTTGACATTTTCTTATATCAAGAGTTTGGCCCTGTTAAGATGGCATTTCAATGGCTTTAAAACATTTGTGCATCATGCATTCGAAACTAAAACAATAAAATTAAATGTACACCGTGTAAAATCTGTTTTTCATTTCTGTCCATCTTTTATGCTTGCATTTGTTATAAGCCTTTGAAATTATAGATCCTCACTTCACAATGCATCTTAAGAAATGCCCATTACACTGTTAATCCTTCTTTAATCCCATAATCTCTTTAAACTTTGTGTCACTAAAGGAATGGTGGAGGTTGTTGATGTAAGGTGGAGGACATCTTTGAAGACAAGTAATGATTGTGTGAATGCAAAACTTAAAATCTATAGCACTGCTCCCAAAATCATTTCATTGAGTAATTCATGCATTTAGCTAGTACATATCACACCACACATGTTATTGATATGTGCTGCTTCCATAACATTGCACTTTGCCACCTGTGTGAAATTATGCAGGAATTTGTTTCACTAGAGTTTTCACTCTAATGCTATGGGCCTGTGTTTTTTAGAGTTTACTAACCAACTACGTAAAAATAAATGTATCATAAAAATGACTTGCCTAGTGCCAACCAGTAAACAAAAAGTCACTGCTCAAAGATTTTTTTCAAAGAACAAAATTAGTACAAAACAGAAAGACATGAGGCTAGAGAGTAACCCGTTGAAAGTAAAAGTTCCAAGCAAATTTGTTTGTCATCTGGTAACTTGTTTGATAGATATGAGATAGAATGTTGAAACTTTCTGCCAGAATAGGTTGACACGCATACGCTTTAGGTTCATTTGCAAAAGAATCAATAGTCTGATTCTACGAAAGAACGTCAGTGCTAGCAATGATGCTAATACTTTTTCAAAAGTCCCCTTGACTCTCTGGCCAAGAGCCAAGGGGTGAAACCAAACATTACTCCTGAAGGAGTTCTGCTCCCCAAAGGAGCATACTAATCCAATGATTTGGAGAAGTTCAAGTTTCTTCATTTGATCTCTAAACATGTTTCCAAAAGGAACATTTTATTCAAGAAGACAAGTTTAATGATCATGTGTATTCACCTTCATCTAAAAGCTTGTGTTACCTTATGCAGTATTCTCGTGTTGAGTGACATCAGTGCTTTAATTGTCATGTACCCGTATCAGGTTTCATATCTCTCAGCTGAAGATAGCTTTTAGCTGGAAAACTTTGCCTGTTGACCATTTGTAAAGTATGCAGGATTAGTTGGGAAAAATATCTCCACCCTTAAATGCATTAGCATCAGCATATTTCTTTTGCTTAATCTTAAGAGCATGTTTTGTTTTAGCTGAAAAGTTACCATCCCAATATAATTCATTTCATTTTGCATATTGTTTGTGTCATTTCCATTGTATTTGTACATTGTTATATGCTTTCATGTTTTGACCTCATAAAAATGCATGAACAAATTAGCATCTTCTGTTCATTTCACCCACAGGGTTTTGGTCCCTTAATTTCATATTTTTTTTAACATTTCTTCAATATTTGATCACTTCAGTTTAAAAACACATGTTTTTCCAGTACACAATTCGTATCTTAACTCCTGTCAAAACTTATGTATAACAGTAGGCCTGCAGTTTCACTGGAGTCAAATATAGTTTATCTTGTGAAAATATTGTTAAAAGTATATAACAATTATAAAAACTTCATATTCATATTTCTAGCTGCAGACTAAGTCCACATACCCATTTGTGAGACCTTTGGTAATTAAATGGAAAAAAAAAGATGACAGTTAGGTGACATTTAGAATACAGAACTGTTAGGTAAAATGACCACAGCACAGCAGAGTGGCTGTGGAATGAGGAAAATCCCAAAACAAATGAGGGTAGATGGTTTGGAAAATCTGGATTAGCTATTGTTCTCAGCCTGTATGTAGATAATTGCCATAGGACTGAGAAGCTGCTTACATGCTTAGACAGGTGTTGCATTTTGTTTTTTGGCCAGGGTGTTGGAGTGTGTGGGGCAGGGGGATTGAAAGTAAACTGCATTGGGAAAGTTTAAAATACTTGGTAGGAGGACATTGGTCCTGTGACTGAAGATGTGTGATTGAATAACATTAAGTGACAAGTCATAAACAGCATAGACCCTTTCCAAATAGCAATTGCAGTGGATTGTGGGATAGAGTTCGGGTAGGCAATGTTGTTGTCAATGGCATTTTGCTCTGGCAAAAAATGATGCACACCAAAATTTTATCCCACGATCCCTTGTAATTCCTATTGGGAGAAGGGACTTACCAAATGGACAAATTTAGATAATTTTAGGCTACTACCATTTTATTGAAGATGTAAGCTATCCATGCTGAAAGAGCGTAATAATTCTTGATATATTTTGTGGAGAATGCAGTGAAATTGCTTTACCTGTTTTGTAAAATTGTGAAAAAACGGGAAATAAGGTAGTTTTATCATCCCTTTTGTAACTTCTTTCTACATTACCCCATGCTGTATAATTTTTCTACATAGTCATCTTTCAAAAAACTTCATTTTCCTTTTTTTTTCAGTTTGTCCTCCAGGGCGGTGATAAGGAGGAGACGAGTAGCAACGGCAAGGTTGTCCATGAAACAAAAGATGGCAAGAAAGTTGAGGGCGGCAGTAAGGCTTGCATTGTACAGTAAAGCAAATTAAAAAACAAGCAGATTTAGATTTTATTTAACACACAAGGATTTTAAATTTCTTTATCGCCTCTTTTTCTACGAAAAGGAAGAGGAGAGGGGCTTAGTATTTCTGGACTAGAGTTGTCTGTATAGACTTCAATCCTGGGTTCTGACATTTTTCTGGCAAAGAGCTTCATACTTTACATTATACTTAATAATCACTGTAGTAGCCGAGACTCAATAAAACAGTTTGTTTCTTACTTAAGTTTTGGCTTCTTGAAATGTTTATGGGCCATTTTTGGTTTCGATGATAAGAGAAACCTATGCAGTCATGATGGCGTGTGTATGTATGTGTGTATGTGCGTGTGTGTGTGTGTGTGTGTGTGTGTGTGTTTGTGACACTTTGCTCGTTAACACGATATCTCAAGAAGGGAAACTCTGACAGTTTTCAAACTTGGTACATAGATGCCCCATATTGAGAGGAAGAACCCTATTGTTTTTGGTAGGGGTCAAAGGTCACCTGGGGTCACCGGGGGTCAAACTCTGAAAACCTTGTTAACACAATATCTCGAGGTAGGAAGCTTGGATGAATTTCTTACTTAGTGTGTAGATGCGTTATGGTAAGAGGAAGAACCCTATTATTTTTGGTGGAGGTGAAAGGTCATCTGGGGTCACCGGGGGTCAAACCCTGAAAACTTCGTTAACACGATATCTCAAGAAGGGAAGCTCTGACAGTTCTCAAACTTGGTACATAGATGCCCCATATTGAGAGGAAGAACCCTATTGTTTTTTGGTAGGGGTCAAAGGTCACCTGGGGTCACCGGGGGTCAAACTCTGAAAACCTTGTTAACACAATATCTCGAGGTAGGAAGCTTGGATGAATTTCATACTTTGTTTGTAGATGCGTTATGGTAAGAGAAAGAACCCTATCATTTTTGGTGGAGGTGAAAGGTCATCTGGGGTCACCGGGGATTAAACCCTGAAAACTTTGTTAACATGATATCTCAAGAAGGGAAGCTCTGACAGTTCTCAAACTTGGTACATAGATGCCCCATATTAAGATGAAGAATCCTATCATTTTTGGTAGGGGTCAAAGGTCACCTGGGGTCACCGGGGGTCAAACCTTGAAAACCTTGTAATCACAATATCTCGAGGTAGGAAGATTGGATGAATTTCATACTTTGTTTGTAGATGCGTTATGGTAAGAGGAAGAGCCCTATCATTTCTGGTGGGGTTCAAAGGTCATCTGGGGTCACCGGGGGTCAAACCCTGAAAACCTTGTTAACACGATGTCTCGATGTAGAAAGCTTGGATAAATTTGATACTTTGTTTGTAGATGCCTTATAGTAAGAGGAATAATCCTATCATTTTCGGTGGGGTTCAAAGGTCATCTGGGGTCACTGGGGGTCAAACTCTGAAAACCTTGTTAACACAATATCTCAATGTAGGAAGCTTGGATAAATTTGATACTTTGTATGTAGATGCCTTATAGTAAGAGGAAGAATCTCATCATTTTTAGTGGAGGTCAAAGGTCATTTGGGGTCACCGGGGGTTAAGCTCTGAAAATCTTGTTAACACGATATCTCCACGTACGAAGCTTGGATAGATTTCATACATGGTAAATTGATGTGTTATAGTGAGAAGATGTACCCCACTGTTTTTGGTGGAGTTCAAAGGTCATCTAGGGTGGCCAAGGGTCAAACACTGAAAACCTTGTTAACACAGTATCTCAAGGGAGAAAGCTTGGATAGATTTTATACGTAGTATGTGGATGCATTGTGGTGAGAATATGAACGCAATCATTTTTGGTAGAGGTCAAAGGTCATCTTGGGTCAACGTGGGCCAAACACTGAAGAGCTTGTTAACACGTATCTCCAGGTAGGAAGCCTGGGTAGATTTCACACTTACAGTACTATGTGGATTTGGTATGATGAAAAGATGGACCCTTTTGTTTTTGGTGAAGGTCAAAGGCCATCTGGGGTCACCAGAGGTAAAAAAGCAACATTTCCCAAGAATTCCTAAGAGTTTTATATGGGGTCACCAGAAGTCAAACTGCAAATTTCCCAAGAATTCCCAAAATTAAATAGGAACACAAAACTTTATTTTTCCAACATGTTAAGATAGCATTTGACCATTGACTGAAAGATATGGGACATCATGGCATTATCTGGAATAGAACATATATCATCGAAACCTCAATGCATTTTTGCATTCTGGTACAAAACAGCACTGGCTCATATGGTCTGTGGGCTGCCAATCCAGGAATATAGTCCTTCAGCTCTTGTTCTTTTGTCGATGTAACGTTATTAATACCAGTTAGTTACAGTAAAGAAAAGTGTGTGATTTAATTGCTAGTTGAAATAATATGATGGACAGTCTTTGCATTTCGTGTAGTCTTTCAATATTCATGATTAGTTTGACTATTTAAGAAATTAACATGTATAGCTCTTGTTGAAAGGGAATGGAGTTTACTGTATTCAAGTTGTTTAAGTGACTAATTTTTATCGTAAAAAATCATTGATAAAATCTTCCTGTTAACTATATACTCAAATCCAGTTGTTCTGTAATCCACTGTTAATATCAAATTGTGAGGAAATTCATTCAAAGAAAAGCATTCCAGTTTATAAAAAGCTTTCTCTGTACATATATTTGAAATAAGACTCACCTTGAGAATAATATTCACCTTGAATGTTAACCATAGTAAAGAGTTTTATTCCATACTTGATCATGACTTTGTAATATTTCAAAAATTTTCATGGAATAACGAGAGATATCTCTTAATAAAAATTGATGGAATATTGTGGGTTACAGAAGGAAGAAGTAAACCCACTTTATTAGTTTGAATTTGTGTGACTAGTTGTATTGGCATCAGAAAGCAATAAGTGTATTTTAAAAAATGCCTGTATGTTTTTTGCTGTTAAAAGATGGGCAGTATTTTAATATAAAGTTGGTTTCCTAAAAGTCGCAGAGGTTGACCAATTCATCTGGCTAGGAGTGAAGGATTTTGGCTTGTCAGAAAATGATACTTGATATATATATTTCTACATTTTTTTTAGAACATTCAATCATGATAGAATTGAGTAATTGAAATCTTTTAATACATTGTGTGGGATGTTCTTCCCCTCATTTCTTCCTATGGAGAGTGTAAATCCTGACGATATGTCTTTACTGGATGACTTGGATATTTTGATAGCAAGTAATATGAATCCATTTCCAGTTGCTTTAAGCAGAGTGATAAGGTCTCACTGACAGAATAGCAAGTAAATTTGCTTCTTAAACCAGTATATCATTTGGAAATCAGTCACACTTGTGTGTACTAAAATAAATCTCCCAAAAAATATAGCTCAAATGAGCAAGAATTTTGTCCTGTTTGCTTTACATTGCTTTAGTAAATGTAGTGCCACTTTATTAGATATCAAATTAGATTTTCATTGAAGGTAGAAAAAAGATCACAATGAAAATTCACTATACTATGCAAATTCCAGTAGGCAGCTTTTAAGAGAGTATTTCTATTGTTCCTATCTACCTGGTACAGAATGTTTAAATATATACAGTGTTGACTTTATTGGAGGTATTGTATTCATACATGTGAGCAGAATTTGCAGGTATCAAAAGGTACATAATATATATTTATGCAGAATGTATCAAATCATTCCAAATATGGCTATGCTAGTTAAAGCAAGAGCCTCATTCCTTGGTCATGTCAAAGTAGATTTGTATTTTACAAAAATAGTTTCAGATTTTAGGAATGAAAAGAGAGCTTTGCTATCTAATTATGTCTTCTTATAGTTTATTATCAGCTAGGGTGTGATGGAATCAAGGATGTATTTTCAAGTCAAATAAGTTCTGGTAGATTTCAAAGGTATTCCCTCTTGAGGTTGCTGGGGGTAGAATTGTATAGTTTCTACTCAGTTTGTGCTTTGAGAGTTAGCCGTCTTTCGATTTCAGATCTGTCCATTAATCTCTGGTGTGATTGTATATTCCGTCCAAAGTGATATTACATATTAAATAGTGTACGAAATCAGCTTGTGTGTTTCTGTTTCTTTGCAACTTACCTACCACTATGTCCTATCACGAGGGTAATTTTAATCCTTAATTCTTTTTGGTTTCCATGTTGGATTAGGTCAACACCATAAATCTTGACTTTTTCTACCAGTGTTTAATAAACTTGCTTTAAAAGTGATATGTGGAGACATTCAGCTTACTTCATTTGTGAATTGTCCAAAAGTTGAAATTTTATTGGCATATTTTTGTAGTCAAATTCTTGAACTTAGTGCACAAAATTCTTATGGTGAGGGGTGTTTGTACTTGAATGTCATAAACTTGGAACATGTTTTATAGTTTGTCACTTTTTCAATGAAATTAAAAATTTGGGGGGCAGTAGCATCAGCATATAGAGTGGATTATTTGTGACCAACTATTTTTTGGCTAAGATTAGTGTCAGGAACACACAGTTTATTGATGGTAAAAATAGCCATGTTTACAATTATCTTGATTGGTACAGAATAAGTATTTAGATGGAGGTTAGCAAGTGGGATGGGCAGGATGGTTGGAGGAGTATGTCAAGTATCATTCCTAATTTGATGAAACTTGGTTGAGCTTCTGATTGTACCAGTCTATGGTTTCCCATCTGAACTCACAACCTTGATACTTGAATTCCAAGCCAGCAATGGTTAAGTTGTAATTTCCAGTGAGATTCTACATATTGCTCAAAAAGCAAGTAGAACACACAAATAAGACTGCATGAAAACATCGTAAATACATAAGCCCCAGATTCGGGACAGTTTTTATTTCTCTTGAAAAGAATTAATATAAGTTTATCATCAAGCAGTGAATAGATTTAATAATTGATCTCTACACTACAAGTGTACTGCATAGGTAATAGCAACCAGTATAATAGAAGTAGATGATTTTGTCACAGAATTTTTTAAAGAGGAAATATCTTTTAACTTGCAACAAAAATCATGAAAGAAGGAGTAAAGAATGTTAATATCATCCCAGAAGGAAAAATTTAGTTCGGTATGCAAAGATGGCAGAATCAAAATTGACACCGACTGTTTCAGGTCAAGCCTGATGACATTTCATTGTCTTTAATTTGGATCTGCTACAGAATTGTTCTCCCCCCCCCCCCCCCCCATTAGAAATGTATCAATGGTTCCCAGACAACTCAACTACCCTCTCCCCCCTCCCAATAAAAAAATAAAGGTTATTTCAATTTTTCTAGAGGGGGATGTTGTCTGACGGTGTTTGTCAAAGTTGGGAATTGTATAGGGAAGTCATGGGGGGGGGGGGGGATTGCCCAGGGGAGTTGTCTAAGCACAGTATGATCTGTGCATGAAATGGAATGCTCTCATAACACAGGCAGTTGTGTGAAAGGAAATCAAACTCACACTGAATGAAGTTATTCTATGAACATCCGCAAGGCCGGTGGGAAATGAGTGAGTTGGCAAATTTATGTAATTAACCTGGAAATATAGGAAACACTGCAAAAGCTATTTTTATACTTTCATGCCGGCCTAGAATTAATTATGGAAATGCAAAAAAAAACATTTGTGCTGTAGGAATACTAAAAATGTACTAAGAAAACATTGTAACAAGTTGGACACTAAGTATCTGTCAAATCCTATCATTTAATTTCATTATTGATCTGAATGTGAATAAATGCTAAAGGTATCCACTCCATAACTCATTCCTTAATGACACAGTGGAGACAAGTACTAAATAAATCTCTCAGAACCAGAATTCCTGTTCCAACCAGGCCCAATTATGCAATCACCAAATTACGTGGTAATTATCCCATTATTTTGAATTCAACTTACAATTTTACTACCTTCAGTAAGTTAATTAAATCCCCATCATTTTGCTCCTCATATCATATGCAAATCGAACGTGGCAAGTGACCTACCTACTTAATAGTCAATGATATGAGGGAGGAATCCAATTTGGGCTTACCTTCCCCCAACACTTAAAAAGTATTACAAATGTGCCCACTGATTTCAACCCTGAAGTTGCACAAATTATCATAACACTGCCTCAACTATAAAATAAGCAACATCGCTGTTGCATGTTATGTCTCACATCATTACTATCACTGGTAACATTACTCATCAAATAGTTTCCTTCCTTAATGAAAATCTGTTCACACAGAATGGAATACCTATCTTGTATATAGATACACATGACTTTCTTATACTGCATATATTAGTGTGAGAACCATAGTGTAGCAAAAGAAAGTCAGTAGTTACACTGACACACAAGGCCCTGTTTGTACTTAGTACAAATTACATACAATGAACAACTTTTTTAGAGAAATGTCCAGTGGATTATCTCCTATTGCAGTTGAAAACCTGAAACTATTTCCAAAAGGAGTAACATCCCTGAGGGGGGCATGAGACTACTTGTGACAAGCAATACTAAGTGAAAGCATCCCTCCTTTCAACTGCATAGAGCTAGAAGTACTGGTTTAAACAGAGTAAATGAAAATCCCAAAGACAAATTTCATTTGCCAATGTGCCCTCTTCTTTCAAAGGGTAACCACTTTTCCTTCCTTTATCAAAACTAGAATTCTTGTGCTCAGAGGGTAAGCAGACATCATTTATAATATTCTCTTCTTCTTTCCCCACTGAGCACATATTTCTTTCACATATACTTCAGAAGTCATTTCTGAAACATTCCCTTCTTACAATATATTCAATTTTTTACTGTTTTCAATAAAATTTTTGATTTACTCCACCAGACCTCCCAAGTGACCTGCAATTGGTGAGGTCTGACCCAACTCTTACTACCAGTTGACCTTTCTCTACAACAATCCCAACCTTCATTTTACACCAATCAATACATTCACATGCAATGAACAATAAAGCTCTAATGCTTCCAAAAATAAGGACACAACATTGATTAAAAATCTTTAGAATTATTTAATGTTCAAAGCTTCTTTCACTTAACACTGTGACCCTTCTCAACCACTTTTCTCCCTTTTAAATATCATCTCCATGTATCCTCTCAAACAGTCATTCTGTATGCCCACCCTCAGTGTTTGCAGTCATTTTTTAAACCTTACCACCAAAAGGTTATGCCCAATTACTTCTTCCATCGTAAAGAAAACCACCAGATCCTAAAATTTCCGACCACTGATTTGTGATGTTGAGTCGAGTACCATATAGCAATTTACACTTTGAATTTCGAAACTTACGACCAAACATCGTGGACTTGGGCGTAAAAATATAAAAATCTACCAATAAATTTACATCCATTTATTTTAGGAAATGCAAACAATGCTGACCCTGTAGACTTCAAATTTTGTCACCAGGACAATATACAGGTTATGAGGAATGTCACTTTCAGGAATCTAACAAAAGGAGGCACAATTTCTTAAACCACAAGTCACAAGGAAGGGGTAGGGATAAAGGTCCTCCCCTCACACAATTTTCAAAGAAACATTTTTACCATCATCGGCAAACACTGAACCTACCCATGCTAGTATTATCCAAGTTTTCAAATCTGAGCCTGACCTTGTCTTGGGTGCCCTTTGTCAGGTAACCTTGGTATACTACTACATAATCTCACCTTATAGAGTCTGGCTACTACACAAAATGTGTGAGGGTTAAAAATAGCTACTCAACAACCCTGTAACCTACAAATGTCATTCTACTGGGACATGAGAATTATTCAAAATGTAGAGGCCCATGACTTCCTCACTAATGCATGGATGGACCACACCACCAAGTAAGTAACGGCCCAGTCTGCAGTCTCCTGATTAGGCTGCATCCTTCACTTTTAAGGTTTCCCAAACAGAGTCAGCAACTGCGAACATTACAACATATCTAATGTGTTCACATATAGGCCCAAGCAGATACACTGAGGTAAGTGGCAATAATCACTGTAGCAACGATTGTCTACACTGTTACCTCACAGTAACTTTACTAAGAAATAAGGTCAGTTTATACTTCCAAATTTTTATGCACTATAAAGCTATAAGAACCATAAATGGCCATCCCTTGCTCCTCTGGGCCAATCTCAAACATAGCTCAGAGTTGGACAGTGTTCAGCTTTCATAGCTTTACAGTGCTATACTGAAGTACGAATCAGCCTATACAGTGAAAGATCTCTCAGGTCTAGTTCAGGGAACAAAGTACAGTATATGGTAACAACACGGCCAATGGACCTTTGGCTTGACACAAACCCTGCCAAGTACTGAAATTCTCAATAACTAAATATGATCTCACAGCAAATCATTCGATGTTACAAAAGGCAAATCTGAATTCTATAACTGCACAAATGTGCTGAAAAAATTCTAGAACAAGTAACTTAAACTTTAAGGAAAAACTTTTAACTGTGCAAAAAATCTTACATATCATTCTAAAATGGCTTCAAATAGGTCTTAATTTATAAGCATTATGAAACATCCCTACATTTTACATTGAAAAAGGACATAGTGCGATGAATCAATTTGCATCTTTTTAAGTGCATACAATCTAATCCATAGGAACTGTTGTACATTATCATTCAACACTAATGCATTGTTTGAGACTTTTTCTTTAAGTTTCCTTAAAATAGAACTAATAATAACATTATCTCTGAAATACTAAATTTGGCACAGCATTTATCATTTTTTGCAAAACCAGCCTTAATGACCTTTCTATTCAAGGACTTACAACTGGCAGAGGTAGCACCGACCTGTTAATTATTCTACACGGAAGCTTTAGTAGGATATCTGACATTAAGGGACCAAATCCACTTCAATAACCTTTAAAGCAATTATTTCCACATAGGCTTCACTGCTTATCATTGACCTAATTCTCTTGCCTCTCCCCACCCCTCCTCCCTAAGAACCACTGCTCTGCACTGGAGGCCCTTTTCTACATAGTAAGGGAATAGTTGCGAGCAGTTCAAAGAACAAAGACTCACAAAATGACTTAATTCCAACAGATCAAAATATCTGCTGCCATCAAAAGGCTACATGAAGAGTCGTTGATGGAAATGAATAAATTCCAACATGGTATACTGATGTGGAAAAAGATGGTTATTAGATCTATTGGTTTGATTTCAGAACCTTCAAAATACACATTTTTGTAGTTGTGGACTTAAGGTCCTTTTTAAACAATCTAACATTGAAAAATGTTTCTGTTAGTAATTTTTTTTTGTTTGTTTTGCCAAATATCACTCAAATAACAATGAAACCTATCAGTACTCAGCCCAATTATCAATACTTTTCAAAAATTTGTCTTTCTCTGGAATCATGTATGCTATAGATACTGTTACACACTTTCCCACCACAACTGGGAAACAATTTGGACATTTCTTTCCAAATTAATTGACAATTTTGTTCTCAAGTGAATATATTTTTCCTCCAATCACTGCTTTCATTGTTACATTATACACACTCAGCACACACACATCAAAAAATTTTGAGGTTATATAGAAATTCCCATACCCTAGTACCAAAAATAATTTCAAATCTAACATTATGATACAATCTTCCTAGGTACTGCTAAATAGGCTACTATGAGGTCAACAGTGGGATATCAAATAGATCCATGGCACCCTCATTCTCTTCCATGTTGTAATGATAATCATGATCTGCTGGCGGTGGTGATAGACTCAAGAAAGGGGCATAATCTAAAAATTGAAAAGATGAGAGACATGACAAAAATGAATATCATCTGTCTCAAAAAATATCATAAAAATTCAGACCTTTCCCCAAATGAGTTAAAGGAATTCTCCATTTTTTTTCATTATGTGGCAAGAGTTCAAAACTTATATTGAGTGGGGTTCGGGAAGGGACCATGAAGACTTGTGTCCACTCTTTTATAATACACAAAATGACAATTTTTTGTTGAAAAATTGTTTTGCACCTTTTGCAAATATACTTTTCGGGGGGGGTTGAAGACTGAGTATGTTTTGAACTCTTGTGAAAAGATGAAAATGAATGGATAATGCTTAATCATATCACCTGAACACATTAGGAAAAATTCTTGGAGACATGGATACCAAAGAAAATACCTGTTGGGACTAACCTCTCCTTCCCTTTCATGCAATTAATATCCCCTACATGTTAACTTTCCTTCCACAACTTTCATTGCATTTTTCACAATTAAATAACCTATTGAAGCTTTTCATTACCATCAATCAGAACAGTGGTCTTAGCTTTACAACTTGTATCTTTTTATGGACAAATTTTGACTTCATTTTTGAATTGTCTTCACAGTTTTCGTTGCTCATGCTGACTTAGTACCTACGTGAGAAAGGAGTATACTAAACACATTCACAGGGGATGATTAGGGGATGATTTGTTGATGTACGCCAAGCAAACCACACACTCATTATGCATATGTACTATACTCCCTCACCAGTAAAACCTCTGAGTAACTAAATGGGTACTACCCTAATCTGTGAAGCACCATACCCAACCAAAGCCCAGCTAGATATTACAGTATATACATGCAAAACATTATTAGTTTTGATTACACCAGCAAGGATGTAAGTAGGTAGGTTCCTCCACAAAAACCTAGAAATCAATCATGTGCACAGAACACTGCACCCTTCTTATGGAGTGAAGGGGCCACCCAAAGTGCCTGGCAATAAATCAAAGTTGAAATACAACAGTCACTCTCATCCCTGTGTGAATATCTTCTATGTATGCCCTTCATGTGTCTACGAAGTCTACCATCTTACTAGGCCAACTACCATAGACTAAAAACTGTCACCCAACGTTGGCAGCACTAGTTTATTCTACCAAGCATGTGCAGAACACAGGTTTTCTTTCCTGCTATTTGTCTTTTCAAGATCAGAAAGATCTTAAAAATTTCTTCTATTTCCCCTCACAAATATGGATTTCCATAAAACTCTATAGAGAACTTCCATACCTGAAGGGGCATGTTGGAGGGTATCTATACACTCAGCACAAGAGTTTTTTTTTGCTATCTTTTTTGTTAAAACTGTGGATATTTTGGCTAATACAAGGGCAAATCACCCATTGCTCCCGCCCTTCTGTATTCTGAACACTGCATACTTATATACTGCGTGTTTGGTCTAGTGGTAGAGCATCCACCTCTCACGCGGGAGGCCTGGGTTGGATTCCCACGTCGAGTCATACAAAGACTTTAAAAATGGAACAGACTGCCGTTGTGCATGATGCTCAGCATAAGCAATGGAGTAAGTGAAAACAATCCAGTGCCCCAAAACTGGAAAAAAGGCTGTGGGCGCCGCTAGATTAAACCATGATGTTATAAGTTGAGGTGTAAAACCTTGTCTAACTTATACTGCATGGATAATGCTAACTTCCACTTACCACTAAAATCAAACAAGTCGTCAACGAATGGAGTACTGAGCTCATCTCCAAGAAGTATCTCTTTGTGGAAGTCACTCAAACTTTCAGCTGAAAAAAGAATGGAAATAGTCTCATGAATGTTTTATCAATACCAGAAGATAAAGCATAGGAAGCAAGAATTCTTGAACCAGTGTCTGGACTATTGGTGCTCTTCTTCTTCAAAATAGCAGAGCACTTTTGCCCTTGCCGAACATGTTATCAACAGCTTATGTAGAGAGACCGATACTAAGAACCCAACATGACAGTACAGTCATATTTTTGCAGAAGTGGTCTTCATTCATACTAGCACACAGATAGAGCCTAACATTTTCTGATATTCTTGTTTTCTTAAGTGGTAATAAATGTTTTATTTATTTCTTACATGTTTTTCTGCATAGTTTGTTTTAAGGATGACCTACTTGCTTGCCAAAACTTCTTGCATTAAAATAATATTTAAGATGGTTTTAACCATACATATCAGTGTTATGAGAAAGGAACACAAAATCAAGATCCCATGTTGATCTGACACACACGAGTTGCTGGAGCCTCATACCACTCTAACAGAATTCCCAATCATACATTTGTCCATAGCTATGGAAAGTGGAGTGACTTCAACTTTATTAGGCCCCTCCCCCTCTCAACCTTCCAGAATATCAACTGGGTTTCACACAACTGGGGTTGGGCACTATTGTTTGAGTACTGACTGTGGTATTTCTGTTTTTATACAAGGGGGAGGCATATTATAGAATAAATTGCTCTAAATTCTGAAATCCCTACCAAAAACAAATTGAGGTAGATATTCTCTACAAAAAAAAAACTGAAAAGGCTGGTGCAAACCCTGCAAGTGATCCATCTCCACTGGTAGTACTATGCCTTTGTATTAATAAGCAGGTTGAATGAAGAATTGTGACAAAATTAACTCTTTTGGTCTTTTCCTTTGCTTCATCCCAAAGTTTTCCCTTCGTTTGACCACTACGATTCACTGCCAATGGCAGTTTTACACCTCAACCGTAGAGGAGCCTGTAGTGCAAGCCTACTGGGGCATTAAAGTCATTCGTAGGCTAGCAACTGACAGTTTATCACAGCCGAAGTATATATTCCAGTGTCAGGTGAGGTCATTACAGGAGTTATGACTCCATGCAGAACACTAACAGGGCCTTGGGTACCAGACTCCAAAGTATTGGAGTCATCCATGCCTACTTCATAAAGGCTTACATGGGTGGTTAACCCTCCCTCCCCCACTTCCCTGGGTTTGTGCACTCATGAAAATGCTTATAATTATAGATGATCTCTTTCTTAGGAATGCAAAGATCTTCAACAATCGCACTACACCCCAGCAACTAATTACGTACTGAGATGGAACTGCACCATGCAGAGACAAAAGTCACACAACTTAGTAAGCAATCATGTTAAAACCTCAGGCTGCAGCTGCCTCAGCCAAGATGCAGCAGCTGGAGCTATGCTTTGTTCCTACACACATCACAAAAGAAAGATCAAGTGACAGTCAAAATTGCTTCTGTAATGGGCATCATAACAAAGCTTGGCTAGAGCTGCTGCCGCTTGGCTGAGGTGGCTGCAGCTGCTGCAGTTTGGATGAGGCAGCTTCAGCTTAACTTTTTTGACATGAAGCCTCACAGCTCTCTCTACTTCAAGCACAAGCTGACAGTCCTCTGACTTACCAAGGCTCTTCTCTTTTTCTTCCGGTGGTTCTACTTTGATTTCTACAAATGACGGTTCTTCCTTCTCTGCCGGCTCTTCCTTTATCTGTACAGAGGCGACTGGAACGTTACGTTGCCGAGAGCTGCGAAGGTTATGTCCAGACGGATGGCTGGTGGTGGCTGTTGATGTAGACGTTGGCAAAGTTTCTGCAGGGACAAGTCGACTGCCCAGTTGCACGTTTCCTGAAGTACTTGCTGCAACCAATCAAATGACGGAATTTATCTTGCTGCAATTTCTTGCAATAATTTCAATAAAAGAAACAAATCAATTGCTGCAAGTGAGCTTTATAGTGTGCACAAGCTGTTACACTGCACCTGCTGGGCAATGTCAAACATAACAGGCCTTATACACGATGTCACAGGGCCTTAGAAACCACTACCGCAAAGGGCAACAACAGCATTTTGCAGATGATCAAACTACGACTTATTCTGAGATTTGTTTGGAACTGACAGCTGTGAAATGATAGTTTATTGTGTGATATGTTGATTTCCTTTGTGAACTGTATCTAACTCTCCTACTTTCAATTATCAAAACAAAATTCACCTACTGTAAAGCAGACCAGCAACTGTTACGCGTAACAATTATTCACAGTTGTGCAACCTATCTTCTGAGGGGTGGGTGGAGAGAATGGTTGTCAACTTAATGACGATATGAAGGCATAAAGGTCTTGAACTGAACACTTCAGAACTGCAGAGTAAAAAAATCCTTACAAAAACCTGACAAAGCATTCGGCTCTTTTATGGCCAAACATGAGATCCGGATGCAGTTAAACTATTCACTACCACAAAAATGACACACTGCTTGACAAGGTGTACATTCATGAATCTGAAGTGCTCTGTTCATTTTATATTCTCATATTTTTGTCTGTAACTACCCAACAACTTACATTGCTTCCCATTTTCAAACTGTAAAATGGAAACATATAAGACACTGACCGGGAGGAGGGAGAGATATTACACACCATACTGTATGCTGTAAGTGAACCTTGAACGTCATTTATTAAGCAGATAAATGTACATCTTGACTAACATTTCTACAAGAGGATGGGCAGGACTTAAATGATGGCCACAGTGGCCATGGCCATCATACTTTTGGCAATGATCCTGGTGTCCAACAAAATGACAAACATACTTTTCAAGGCCACAGTCATGGCCCTTCCTGCGAGATTCATCAGAAAGTACTGTACTGTACAATCAAAGACATACAAGAAAAAAAATCTTTTAATTGAGCCTTGAACTCTTTGAAATGGAACTATGCCATTACTGTAAAACTATTAATAGGAAAATTACCTTGGCCCCATGCTGACTTATTTCCAGCCTTGTTCATTTAATACTGTAGTTCTTAAGTAACAGTACAGTAAGTCCTCTGCCAAGGCTGGCAAGCAAAAGAGCTGAGCAAAGTACAGTACAAGGAAATATTAAACTGTGTGGTGTTATTATCTCAAGCAATAACACACCCAGTATATGGTAATAGTGTATACTTGGTTTAAAGTTTATAAATGACATGAAGAAACTTAATTCCTCTTGTCCACCCACACACTAATGCAATTGATGAGAGGCTCTATACCTGTAGAACTGCACACCTCGTATCAGTTCACTTACTGTAGTATGTGTATCCCAAAGCTGCACGAACACTAGAATATCACCCTATACACAGTACACAGTACAAACATGCAAACACTTCTAATACTACCACCATACTGCACGATACTGTACAATAGACATAACAATAATAGGTTCCCAGACAATTTCACTCCCCTTCCCGAACAAGTCCCCCCAGACAATTCTCACTCGGAAAATCCCCCCCCACAATTCCCACCGAGGGCAATTTCAAATTTTCTGATGGACGAAGTTGTCTAAGGACTAATTTTTATAGGTGGGAATTACCCACCTGGAATTGTCCAAGGGGAGTCGTTAGGTCACAGACCAAATTATAGTGACCCTTCCAAACTTTGTAAGTCCATCAGACTGTATGTACACCATGTAATAAATTGATCTGAGCTGTATTTTAATGTCTGCTGATCATCCTTAAAATTTCCAAAAAGCTACCCAATGAACATGGTAAAGGCCCACATTTTTCTTGTACTGTATATGCAAAGTGTAAATGTTGTCTCCAAACAGGTCAAGTACATGGCTGGCAACTGCATCACTTAAACATACTCCAGATGCATCAAATGCAGGTTTTCCTCAACAAACAGTGTTTTCCTCTTCCCTGCTACTGTAAAAATTGAATGAATTCATTCAACATTGAGCTCAACTACAAATTTATCAGCTATTCTTAACAATTTGTAAGAGCTACTGTATATCCATATGAATGTAAGTTTAACAAATTTCTTTTTCCTTGGCAGATTCAGGATAGGCCCATGCATACTGTTATATGCCAAACTGACAAGTTCATGTAACAACACACCCAGAGACCAGCAAATTTATACCTTTCATTCAATGTCTGCACTGGCATGCCTATGGTTACTCACAAAAAAAAAAGAAATATCAAAACTGCTAAATTGTAACAAAAAAAAAAAAAAAATGTTTCCAGTGTACTATAGAATATTTTCGATACCATATCTAGTTACAGAGATACAGAGGTAGCCACACTTTCTGAACAAATGCAGCACAGCTGGGCAAGGTCAAGCGGTAACGGAGGGACATTTGACAGTGCTCCTTGCACATTTCATCTCTCTTACATTAGTTTGAAAGAGTATGTCCCAATTTCTTATGTGGCTACCTAGGCCAGGACTTACTCTCTTGATTACCATATTACAAATTGTTAGAACAGTTACTAAGGGGAAATGGTCGTTGGGAAAACATCATGGTAACGGAGGGACGCAAAATTAACATGTGTTTTTAACCTTTTTTTAAAGAAGTCAAATCCACGGTTCTTAAATAAGAACACTTATTAAACTTATATCATATGTTGGCTAGTACATTGATTCATACATTCCATGAGGAAATTAGGTCAACATGCATCATACTTCAAATTTAGACTTGTTTTTTCATGGTAACGGAGGGACAATTCCGATGGTAACGGAGGGACACGTAATGTGCACTACCATATGTGAGATGCTTAAAACCTGTTTTGGTAGCTGAAGTAGGTAAGATCAATATATTCATTCATACAGGACTTAACAACTAACATTTGGACATCATTTCCAGTGTCTTTGAATTGAACAGTGAAAAAAAGAAAGAAAACGATGGTTACTATAAGAACCACATTGCTGACACACTAGTACACTGTGCTTAATACAGTTAAAAACCATTACACTATGGATGAGACTGTATATAGTACATACAGGTCTGTCAGGAAAGATAAGTTTCATACTCTTTAGTTCATATTAAATAGCAGACTTTTATTTTGAGGCCTTTGATGCTGTAATAGCAACAAAGTTCTACTGTCTTGAATGACAGCTCTGCACACTTGCATACAGTACAAGAACTTTGCATTCATGTTCAAGACAAAGCCAGCCACAACAGCCACTGAAGTTTTCAAAAAGCATGACTTCCATGTAGACATTTTCACTAAAGCAGGGTACATTAGTTTGACAGTCATTGATACTGGACTTTACAGCAAATATTAAGGGTTTATTTCTCCTTTTAAGACATACATACATTATATGATAAAGACATACATAATGATAATAAACTGTTACTGTTGATACAGCACAGCATGATCATCAGATACAACTGAAGAAACAACTGTGAAATATAGGGCTATAATAATGTTCCTTTTTAAAGAGATTTCAGTACCTACTGAAAACATGTCACGTTTCTTTTTTGTGACGCATACTATGGAGCAAAAGTTCATGTATTCAGTAAGTTGTGCTAATCAAAAAACATGTGTAACCCTGGTCAAAAAGCTGCTGCTGAGATAGAAAAGGGAAGGGAATAAAAGTTGAACAGCAAATCCTCACTACTCAAGTATCATTTACTTTGGTACTGGTGTGATTTGTGGGAAATGCAAATGGTTGTCCAAAGCACAACCAACTTTCCAGTATTTAGTTTTCCTGGTAGCATTTTGGTTGTCCTACAAATTTGTTAACTTAAGGCTTTTTGGCATATTGTGCCTGTGTGTTCACACAGTGCAAAGTTGCAAACACACATAAATAATATACTGTATTTGTACAGGATGTTCAGATCAGTCTCATTTTCACATGTTTAACAGTGAAGTAGGTGACATTAAAGTTTCTTTTTGTATTTGGGACTGATTTGAAATCATTCTGGAAGACTGTCTGTGTAGCAAATTTGGTAGAAGCTGTTTTTTCTAGTTGTCTACTTCAAAAGTTAACACTTGATATGACAGTTTTTGGGCTGCCCAGTGCTTGTTTTGGCATTTCCTGACTACCAGATGATTGCTACAATTGTCACTGTTTACAGCATTGACCTGTTACATCTACTTTGGCTGCAGCATGGATTACCAACAAGTGCACAATTCCAAGAAAACTGGCAATATATGCTGTAAGAAACCAGCAATCTATGTACAGTACTGAGCATTACACACTTGTCCCTCCGTTACCGGTAACGGAGGGACACCTGTTTAAATGTTGTTTTCTCTAGCATAAAAGGAGCCAAAGGACATGATTTGACATTGGTTAATAGGTATGTCCCTAGAACCTGTTTTATACAAATTTATAAATTTTTCTTTTATTGAGTGACTGAGAAACAGAAAAAATATTAACTTTTTGGTAACGGAGGGACAGGTAACGGAGGGACAAATTGAGCAATTAGTAATTACTGCTAATTAACAAGTTAAACACATTGAGGAGGAAATGTGGCCATAGTGTGCTTGGTATTAACTGTGACTACCAGTGCCAAAAGGTTTTGTCTCTAAATCATTTTCATATGAGGAAAGATGTGGTTTTGAAAATATCCCTATTATTCCTTGACATCTGCGGTAAAAAAGCCAAAAGTTGGCAGTAAATTAAATTGCGCATAACTTTTGAATGAATAAGTATATTTTTGTTCTGAAAACACCATGTTAAAATTCAACTTATTAGCTATCCAGCCATACATCATAGGACTATGTTCTATATACTTTACATTTTGATCCAAATGTGACATTTCCCTTGACCCTGCCCAGCTTATAACTAGTGTTTGCACCAGGTCCAAAACTCAGAACCAGGTACCCGAAGGTCGGTCGGGTACCCAGGTACCCGAAAATATAACTTCTGTTAGGCTACAAGTTTGTTGTAAAGTCACAATAAGAAATTTGGCTTTGCACATTGATATAATATAACACCAATGTATCTTACGTACAGGCATGACAGGTGTTCTTAGGTGTGTGCGTGATAAATTTTGCCAGGAAAAAGTAACATATTAGGTGTTCTGTCACACGTGCAATCTATGTTAGTGAAACTTTGGATCCTGGGAGCAATTTCAGAACCAGGTCCTGACATCATCGGTCGGGTACACGGGTACCCGGTGCAAATACTACATATAACCCAAAGTAAGTACTGTACATTTATGGACTACGTATATCCTCTTAAACCCAGGCCAAAGTCCTCCAACACAGCTTATGTGCAGAACCAGTATGCGTTGTTTAATATAACTTTGTAGGAATGACACTTATTCTTCCAAAAGTTCCTCAATTACTATATTCATGTAAGTTATGGTAGCATGCCTACAAAAAGGCCTGATTTTACTTGGCAGGTAGTGAAATCCCCCAAGAAAAGATCTATTGAAAGTATTTCAACATCTTTTACCATATATATATATATATATATATATATATATATATAATATATAATATATATATATATATATATATATATATATATATATATATATATATATATATATATATATATATATATATATATATATATATATATATATATATTATATATATATATATATATATATATATAATATATATATATATATATATATATTGCTAATTTGGGATTAAGGGGAAATATCGTATGAAAAAACGTGCATAAAAGGGGAAATCGTCTAAAGGGGAAAAAATCAGGTCGACTTTGCGAAATCACACGCTTTTTATATAGGAATACGTAAACGGATGGTAACGTCCGTTTCACCACATGATTTACATGCTAGTACTTCAATGTTGACCAAGTTACGTACCCGTATCTTTTAACACGTACGGATGGTGGGCCATTAAAAAAGCATTGTTGTATATCTGGTTTCCAAAAGGGGAAATATTTTTTAATGTATTTTATTGTTTTTTTCTTTGCCTTAACGAAACGGCGACATATCGATTTCCCCGTACAGTTATATATATATATATATATTATATATATATATATATATATATATAATATATATATATATATATATATATATATATATATATATATATATATATATATATATATATATAATATATATATATATATATATATATATATATATATATATTATCAGGCATTGACTGTTTCTGAAGCAACTCATTGCCTTTAGCAAAAATAATCACTGTGTAATACTGTGCACTGTCAGCATTTCTTTTGCAAATCCCATGGATACAAATTATCTCTCAATTACTTAGCCTATCAGGTAGTTTACAGTTTGGTGAGTGATATTGACATTTTTCAAGGAGAAATTTCCACTTCCAAATTAAGCCCTTAGGACAGTGTTACAAAAGTCCTTCAAGTGAAGGTTTAAAAAACAAAGGATAGCATTAGACATATTTTCCAAGTCCCTTGTTTGATGTCACAGATTTGCATACTTAGCTCATGTTTCTTCATGATAGGGTATTAAACATGGAATTGAACTTGTAAAATGGTCAATATTTGATGAAATTTGATGGAAATGGCCATTTCTAAGTTTTCCATGCTTTCTACATCAAAATCTAACTATGTCATTTTCATGTCACCAGACCTTTAAGGAACACTTTTCTGGCAAAGAGTATCAAATGTTTGCTTTTACGAGCTTCGACTTTTCATTTTAAACCACAGTATGCGTTATTTATAAAAGTTCATCCATGAGAAAGCTTTTCATGTACATGCATTGTGACTTTACAGTATCAATGCTTAGGGACAGAAAGTCACAATTTATAATAATCAGTAACGTCCTACCATTCAGCTATTTATACACTCAAATTACAAAGACACTGCATAGCACCTGGCGATAGTTTCACTTCTTTTATACACAAGACAGATCACAAGATCATCCCTTCTTCAAAAGCTTCTAAAATAATTTTCCACTTTTATTTTTATGTTATAAATACTACTTCAGCTCTAGTGTCTCCAAGTGTACTTTAAAATGGGGAAAAAATGTCAGTAAGTAAAGTACTGCATTCTGCGAGTGCAAACAACAAAGTGAAACTAACAAAATATGACTGTGTAAAAGACCCCAATACTGCCAACTGGACTCCCCCAACAAAAGGTACTTTGGTCTACAGTTCACAAAAAATGACAAAAGACTGGCACCCAGCTGTACGGGTGGCAACCGTAGACAATTTTTACCATGAAAAAAGGTATTTGAAAGAAAATTTGTGTATACAAAAGACTAATATAAGCTGCTATGTTGCACCATTACTGTGCTTCTGTGGAAAGATGCGACCTTTTTCAAATTTACTGTATGCAAAACTGAAAAAAGTAGTCAAATATTTTTGGTTGAGGTTCTGATGTTTGAGTCTGAACAATAAGTGCTTCAGAGAAAAATTTATGCTGGTTTTAATTTACCAAAGAGCATACATGATGAACCAATCTATCAGAATCTACTATGATCCTGAAGTGCCAGGAGTTTGGTAAAGTTAATGTACTTCTGAGGCTGAATGCACACTGTATGCATAGGGGACAGGCCAATCAACCAGCTTTTTGCCGTACAGTGGAAGCGCACTCACAATTTTCATGGCTTCACTGGGTTAACACATAGCAATGCACTGTGTCTGTGTTCTCCCTTACTTGAATTTCTATGAGTCATTTACTAATTAGAGTTATAAACACAGCATAATGAAACTACTGTATCCCTGCTTTTGAAAGAAATTTTCTCACTCTTTCTTGAGATGACCGATCAGTATGATGTTTTGGAGCTATCATTCAAGGTATACCTTTTCAGCAGAGTCCAAAAAACATGGGGTACGGGATTTGGAATTCGCTTGGAAGCCACAAGTAGAGCTCCCGACAACAATGGGCAAAAACATTGAAGAGAAAAGAAGTAGAATCATCCCAACTAAAATTCTTACAGCAGCACCAGAAATGAAATTAACTGGGAAAATTCTTGTCGTTTAAATACCACCTGAAAAATGAAAAGTATCTCTGGCTCAGCTTCTCTACTTTTTGGCTACAATCATGTGTACAGTTGTCTGTTCCTTTCAGCCAGTCTAGAACAAAGCCAGGCATAACTGAACCATGATATTATAAGCCTGCCTGCTGACCCTGACCGCTGAGAGTTAGTCACTTTCAGTTTGGTGTCCCTTTTAGTGGACGTAACTCCACTGTCCATGGTTTGTTGGGTTTCACCCTCCAACTCTGGTTGCTAGGACCAAAGCAAAAATGGCTGCAAACTACCTGTAACACACACAAACACTTTACAATACATGCTCCCTCACAGTGAAACAAAAGGCTTTATGTCTAAAGCACAAGTAACAATCAGAAAGACCTACCTCCACTGTTGACACCACCCACAGCTGGTATGACATTAGGGTCCTGTGGGGGTACCGGCACAACCACTGGTGGACTGGAGGCATCGTCTTTATTTACTAAAATTACATAAATGGCACCATTGTGAGACTTCAAATGAATCTGATATCGTTTCTTCTTGTCAGGACCCTGATTGATAGAAAAGAAAGGTAACCATGGTAACAAGGTTTTACAAACAGTGACAAAAACTACAGGGTGGCAACCATAAAGAGTTGTGCCTCCAAGGTGCTCCATTCCCAACATAAAATGCATCTTTTTTATGAACATTCTGGCAAATTCATTTGGCCAACTGAAGAATAGAGAAGACAGGCTGGTAGAGGTTCTTCACATGAGGTCAAAATAGTCCCAGTTTTTGCTGTACCACCATTTTGGATGTCAAACTTAGTGCATACGCAACAACTACAGTACACTGTGGACACACAGTATTAGTCAAGGCATAAAATGTTTTGTTCCAACTTTTCAAAAGGTTTCATCAGTAAACTGTTAAGGATTGATTCTACTTCTGTGTAAATACAGGCCTGCATGTTGGCAACATGTTGGGTACAGTATAAATGCTTTGTAATGATCAAATAGCAAAAATATTCTCTTGTCATACCTTTAATTCTCACCAGATATGAAGTGAGTACTGAGCAAGTACAGTATGTGGACTCCAAAGTCCAATATTTCTTCTCAAGAATCCCAGAAACCCATCTGGCTCCCTATTGTATGCTTGTTGCAAAAAAATAAAACTGCAGGCCCTGAAATTTTCCTTGACAATTTAATTCAGCAAACCTTCTCTATCATCAAGAAAACTTCTTTGATAAGAAGGTACTAAACATTTTTAAGCTTTGACCAATACTTTCATACACAAGGTACAGTATAATGGTCAGCAGCTTGACCTTGGTCCAATATGGCTGACTTTGTTGCTGTCACATGTATTTGTGATGTCACTGACAAACTTCTACAGCCAACTCTTGAGCATTTCTAGCATACTGTACACTTACAGTACATGTTTGAAATACAGTACAGTAATGGCGATACAGAAGAGAAAAAAAGCCTAATAGGCTAATAGGACGGGGTTGTCTCCCCTAGGCAAGGTTATGCCCCTCAACTTGGTCTCTCATTCCCCTCCTTATTCCTGACTAAAACCATTAGGTTTAAAACTGTTGACTTTTCCACACTTGTTTGACAAAGTGTATTCATAGACAGGGTTTCCGCCAAAGGGGGGAAAGGGGGGATTTGTCCCCCCCTTTCCAGAAGAAGGTGGGTAAAATCCCCCCCTTTTCATTTCCATAAAAATTAAAAAAATTGTCCATATCTTGGTTTCTTACTTAAGAAGAGGGCACCTTTGCAGCAATGTTTGGACTTTCATAAGTAAATGGCCTTTAAAACCCTTCAAAATGCACCTTATAGGGGTCTTGAAGCAAGCTTTTGTCCCCCTGAACCCACTTGTAACTTTAGCCAGGGACAGCATCAATTTGGACTAGGGGTTTAGGAGCAATTAATCCCCCCCTTTTTTGCATTTCTGGCGGAATCCCTGATAGAACATACTGCTGGGAACTGTACAACCTAGAGGGCCAAATAGTGTATACTGTTTAAGTACTGTACCACCTGGGGTCTATACAGTGCACTCTCAACTCTCAACTAGACACAGCTAATAGGGACAAAACCTCCATGGTTCAACAAAGAGCAACAGAAGGCAATTCAAATGTCTAAAGGGGGGGTAACACTGGATGCTGCACGACACTGAGCAGTGCTGCCCCACATTTAGTAAAATGTTAAACATACTGTAAGTACTTAAAGGTGTCCCCACCAGCGCGGAACTGCCAAGGTGTTATCACCCCTTTTGTATCCATATTTAACTTTTATCCGAGCACAGCACAGTCCAGCTCAGCATCCCGTATAATCCCCACTTTAGACAGAATAAAACTTGAGACTTTCACAATACCCAGAACTTTTCTGGAAGTTTTCTTTGTTGTTATGTAAATAAATAGTAAAGAATTTAACTAAAAGACATTTCAATATATAGCGGTTGGGTACTGTACTTTGTGCTTTTAAAGGTGAACTGATCAAAATCTAAGGAAAAAATGCATAGGAGGGGTACTTTTTCTTCTCTGACTGTGGGAAGCACTGCCTACAGTACCTAAAGGGGGAGATACACTGTAGTACAAAACTCTTTCAACAGCTAAATAAACACTCTGTAACCTTAAAACTATAAGCAATTGCTTAATACTAATCAACTTTAGAATTTACCAATGGGGAGTCCTTTATTTACAAACAGATGTGCAGGTATTTATAGCACCAACTGAACAAAAGTATGCATACATGTATATGGTTACAGCTTCCTGTGCTATAGTACTATCTAGAGCAACAGTGTAGACTCAATATTAGGTTTATAGATAGGATAACAGTCACATAGCAATGAGCTAGATTTATACCCAGATTTATGACTGCATACTGCATAGCCTGAACAGGACTCTTATAAAATTCGTTGGGGACAATGGGTGATTTGCCTCCACAGCATCCACAATTGCTACCTCCCCTAGAAAGTATAAAGGGTGAAGAAGAAACACCAAATGTTATGAAAATTACCCTCTTCCCCCCCAAAACAACTGCCAACAAAAACAAAAAGCCACTGGGACCCCCAAACAGCCTCCATATACTTTTTTAGAGTGCTATCTTCCCCAAACACCTGAAAAGAACCCTGTTAAAAAAGAAACTGAAATTTGTATCCTGGTCATTATGCCATGTGGAATACCAATAAATTAAGTCCACGTGAGTGTCAAGCCTTACTGTATTTTCCTTTCCGTTGATTTCACACAGTATAATGTACGTGCATGGAGCATGTACGTATGGAGCTTGTGCTTTTAAACCAGTTTCATGAAATATACAACCATAAAATCACTACTGTATGCAGGGTTGGGTTTTTGCCGGAAAAAACCTGTTTTTACCGGGACAGTGGTAGAAACTGGTAATAACTGGTTATTACCGGTAAAAACCGGGAGAAAATGGAAAAAACCTCTTCTGGCAATTAGAAGAGTGCAGTTGTTGTACCCCATTGCACATGATGGATAAACCAGTTGAGATAAAATCATTTACATTCATTTACACTTTCTTTTTGCCTAAAAAGTGAGCACTAAAACTTGTCAAACACAGAATAAAGAGTGAAATATTCTCAGTTATTACAATAGTACTGTAAGCCCTAACATGTTAAGTGTAACAACAAAGCAACTACATGCCAACAGGAACAGTCTGAAAATTACAGTTGGTTTGCAAAATGACTAGATTTATCAAGCAAAGTTTTTCAAAATGAGGATTAATAAAATTATGTGTAAAGTTATGAAAGTTCTCAATGTAAGTTCGGTCACAAATTTGGCGGGGCATATCTGTTACACATATTGAGTACAGTAGCAGAATGAGGCAGATGAGCAACTTCCTTTATAATGTCAGAAACTTCAGTTTGACACAGCAGAGAAGCAAATTACAGTGCCATACATGCTGACTAAGCAGCAACTTGAAGTAAATGAGTTTCATCAAGGGAGCTTTTCTGGGTATTTCAAGTCCACCATACTGAGAGATAATATAATTAAGTAAGAATTTATCGACGACCAAACAAGTACGAAGAGTCTATTTTTTGACTGAGTAATCTTCATTGAAAAAAATTGATAAACCACAAATAGTAATGTTAGAATGAAAGAAACTTAAGTGGATAGCCAGCACTTTATTTTACAAAGAAAGTGGAAATGTTGAAGGAAGGTGGATGGTTCAATTATAAATGAGACATTCACTACTGGAGGTCAATGTACTGAAAGACACTGAGTTATTGTAGGACCTACACAGATGCAGGATCCCCTTGAAAAGGTATACCTAGGAGTGGAGTTACCAACTTGCCAGTATGCTCAGGAAAGCTTCCCATCAAACTGAAAATAAATCCTTAAATTATTCCATGATTTTCCTTCCCATTTTTCTGCATTTTTCCTGCATTAAATATACCTAGTGTATGTATACTTAACACAAAACAGTGTAAATCGGACAAAAAGTGGCCAAAATCACTAAACAAATCACATTCAAACTCTAATATGGTATATATTGTTGCCTAAAATGATTAATCTTGATGTAACAGCATGATTTTCTTCTTTAGACTTTGAAAAAAAGCATAAAAAGTCCTTGTTAACAACATTTTATTCAATGTAGCAGAATAGGTTTTTGCCGTTTTTTCCATTTTTCGGCAAAAACCTGTTTTTACCAGGACGGTTTTTACCGGTAAAAACCACCGGTAAAAACCGCCTGTGGCAAAAACTGCCAACCCTGACTGTATGTCCAGACAAATACCCTACAACTATAGACCGATACGTTCAAATGTGTTATTCAGAGTTCCTTCCGTTGCCTAAAGCATTATCTCTAATCGGAATGCATGACTACTCATACTCATATAAATTCATATAATACAAAATGCCACATCCATACTGTACCACACTTTCCAAAGAAGGTGGCGTTTGAAGTTACCAATAGCCCCAGGGCTAATTGCTGTGACTTCTGTTTCTATTGTAATGCAGGTCACTTGCCCGCTAATGTACCTTGAAATCTTTTCAAATTTCTACTCATGAATGGATAAGGTTTTGTTAATACAACAAATAAACAGTACTTAGTGTAGCTCCATACAAAGTACTGTACATTTCAAATTCAAATCCTGTAAAGCGAGTGCACATGTACAGCTATTGGGGTCAATTTCTGTAACTCATCCAGGATGGGATGTTAACCAAAATGCCATTATCAAGGAACACATATCTGATGCATAACTCTTTCGAAGAGGTTCCTAACCATGGGTGGAAAAAGTTGAGAAGCTGGGATGCTCAGGAAATTTGGGTATTTGGAGGAAAATATTGGTACAGTAGGTGGAAGGAAATGTACCTTTTTTTGTACATGAAAATAAGGAAGTAGTTGTGAAAATTTGACTCCCCAGGATATAACCATTTGTTACGACCAAAAATAAACCTAAACACTGTTTATAAGTTACAACATTTGGACTTAATGTTCTTTGAAAATGACTGACTAATTTAGCCAGTTTTTATGTAAGTTCACAAAACAGAAAATTTTTATGGTTCCTATTCCTACTGAGTACCGGTACTCTTTCAACCAGGATTTGAGGTACCTGTACTGTGCACCATTGCACTGTACCTAAGGATTCCTACTGAGTACTGGTATTCTTTCAAACCAGGATTTGAGGTACCTGTACTGTGCACCATTACAATGTACCTGTACCACTTACATGTCTTGCATAAACTCCTACATTATCACATGTAGAACATTTCCTGCAGTCATTCATTTTCCACAGTGACTTACAACAAAAAAAATAATCTGGTCCACAGCTCTTTGCAACCCCAGAAACCCCAATAGTACAGTAAATCAATTTTTATTCAGCTTCGCATTCAGTGCAAACCAAAAATTTTTCACACTCTGCCTGTGCATTCACATGTTTTAACTGCTCATTTTATTAACTGCTAATCAAGATGGAGTGATGTCTAGTCGGTCCAGACATTGACAATTTTGCTAATCAATTCTCTCACACAATTTTATCCCTTGTACAAGTGTTCAAGAATAAAAAATGAAGCCTTGCATGAAATAACTGTTCAGAATCCACATTCTTAAAAGCATGTTCTGGTGACCAAATTTGATGTCTTCAAAAAAAGCAGAAAATTTTTCTGTGTTAGGCAGTGAAAAGTTAAATCCTATCTCAATAGCATCTTGCATTTGGAAGATACAAATTTTTAAAGAAATGCTACATTTTCAGCTTCCGCAGTGCATGGTGGGAAATCTGTAATTTCATCTGGGCAAATTGAATAGATGTAGCTTTTGTATTTCTTTATAATGTTTATATCACTTTATTGAATACTGCATAACTTTACTTACTGTCCTATAAGTATGCAACAGTTTTACACTATATCTATACAGAAAAACATCTAAACATTCCAATGGTATCAAATTTCAAGGAAAACAAGGTATCCAATTATAAAAAATAACAAAAGGAACCTGAGGCAATTTGCCCACTTGGGATCACATTCTGTGACCTTGAGGAAACCTGGAGGTATTTCTTAAAAAAAGTAACCAATCTTTAGGAAGGGATATCTTGAGTTAGGAATGGAATATTGGTATGGGGTTTGGATGGCATGTAATGAAAATTTTTTCTTTCATATAAGACATCTACAAAATGCCACCAGACAATGCCTTTAACACTTGATGTTGTACTGAATAGACAAATTCCACAGATTCAACAAACATAGCCTAAATGATATACAAAAGTAAAAAAGGAATGGTGACATTCCAAAGTACAATACATCTACCAGTATGCTTTCAACATTCTTGATTCACAATGTTTCTGTGCACAGGGTACTGTATGTGTGTGTATGTATGTATGTATATATATATATACATATTTCTCTAAATTGGGATTTAGGTGAAAAACCGTATGAAAAAACGCGACTGTTGGGAGAACTCGACCCTTAGGCAAAAAAATCGTTTCACCTCAACGTTTTACACACTGTTTTATATAGGAATGCGTGACTCTATACGCAAGTCCGATTTACCACATAATGTTTATGCAATTACTTAGCTGCACACCAACTTATGTGCACGTATCCGTTAAAACTAAGGACTTACGGGCCATTGAAATAATGTGCATATACATCTCAGAACCAAAAGGGGAAATATAATCTTATGTATTTTTTTTCCTTCGCCGGTTGTATTGGCGGTATACGGATTTCGCCTAACAGGTCGAATTAGCGTTATATATATATATATATATATATATATATATATATATATATATATATATATATATATATATATATATATATATATATTGCTAATTTGGGATTAAGGGGAAATATTGTATGGAAAAACGTGCCTAAAAGGGGAAATCGTCTAAAAGGGGAAAAAATCAGGTCGACTTTGCAAAATCACACGCTTTTTATATGGGAATACATAAACGGATGGTAACGTCCGTTTCACCACATGATTTACATGCTATTACTTCAATGTTGACCAAGTTACGTACCCGTATCTTTTAACACGTACGGATGGTGGGCCATTGAAAAAGCGTTGTTGTATATCTGGTTTCTAAAAGGGGAAATATTTTTTAATGTATTTTATTGTTTTTTTCTTCGCCTTAACGAAACCGCGATATATCGATTTCCCCGTACAGTAGGAATTAGCGTTATATATATATATATATATAAATTTTGTTTCGCATTTAGCTGGAGAGTTTTCGATTTAAGTTGGCATGAAGATATCCATTTTTTGTACGTTTTGTTTTTCTTTTCTGATTTATATATATATGTATATATATATGTGTGTATATATATATATATATATATATATATATATATATATATATATATATATATATTATATATATATATATATATAATTATATATATATATATATATATATATATATATATATATATATAATATATATATATATATATATATATATATATATATATATATATATATATATATATATATTATATATATATATATATATATATATATATATAGGCATAATTTCTCCAAGACTATGTACAGTAGACCTGTGCATTTCCACTCATGAATGGTAACACATCATATAGGAGTACCTCAATAAAGAGGAATTAAATTCCCCTGTTGAAGTGAATAAAATATTGCAACAATCATCATACATTGTGTAACTGATCACACCCTTAAACTGCAAATTAGAAGGATCTTTCATTTTGCATTTTCCCAATCCCACATTACAAAGTTTGGAAGGAAATAAAGTCTTGAATAAATAATCTATTTCCTTTTGTATATAGGAGTACACTTTACCATTGTTGACTCACTAGGGACTGCATTCAGGGTAGGGAACTTCCTGTACAAATTTCTCACTTTCATCTTACTAATAATGCACATTTATCAAAGTGCTGTGATTCTCAATCTTTTCCTAACGGAAGCCACTTTTTGGCAGTTTCAGAGGCCTCGTTGCTGTCGTATGGTATAATGTTTGACTATAAAGTGGGTCACTGCTTACCAACTATGTTACTTTACAAAACTGGCAATTTCTATTATAAAAGAAAAAAGGATGAACAAAAACTATCACCATTCACCGATACTTGGCATAAAATGGTATTCTTTCTGACAATGGTCTGTCCTCCCACCCCAGTCCCCTTTTCCATTTCCCCATCATGCTTCTAAAACCTTTTATAGCATGTATAGTACTGTCATATATTTATATAAACATTGGTGCCAACCAATCTTGACTGAAGGCCAGTGTGATTTATGAACTGTCCATACAGTACCAAGCAAACTGCAAAATTAGCTTCAGAAATTATTCTACAGTCAGGCACCTAACAATGTACTGTTCCACATAAATTTAGCCATTTCAGTCGCAAATGTATATTTTAAACTTTTGGCTATTTGCAGATCTAAACAGAAACATAATCCCAGTTGTTACGTACAGTATGTCACTCACACAGGCTCCGAGCAATTCAAAGCTTTAGAAATGCTGCTACCATCATCTTTAAGCACTACAGTAGTAAAAAAAAAATATCTGTCCACAAACAGACATGAAGGGCAACAAAAACTATCATTTAAACCTCCACTTATAGTGCCCTAAACTTTCACCTGCAATCAATGTGTGCAGAGTGCTAACCTTGAAAACTATTTCAAGACCACTAACTCAGCACTTGACTATTTGTCACGAAAAGATGAACTGTCCGTGTTCCAAGAACGAAAGCTAAAACAATTTCACCTTTGCTTTTAGAACATGCATGTACAGTGAAAGGTGATTTCTTCATTCATTTCTCATTGACACTTGAAACTAAAACACTTTGCAATATAGAAAGAAGCATATTATTTGTTTTGATGCAGTAAACTGTACAGTTCTTTTTGAAGAAACATATATTCACTTTCAAGTTTTCCTCATTCTGACAATAGGCTAACATGCAGCAGGATTTTTGAAACTAACAGTCTCACAAAGCATTCCTAGCAACAGCAATACAGAGCTAAATATAATCTCACCACCCACACACACATACTGAAACCTTAATTTTACTACCTAGTTTTCATTTTAAGTTTGTATCTTCTAGTCAAGGAGAAGACTTGTCACAAAATTTTTCGAATCAAATGTTTGCAACCAAAAGGACTGAAATTTGTAATGAATACTACTTCCTTACTGTTTCATTTTGCTGCATCACAATGCTCAAACAGTAGGCTGTGTCTAGATGTCAGTCACTGTTCGCGCTAAGGTGCAGGATTGCGTGAATCCCACTTTTGTCTTTTGAATCCCGCACAAAAATCAATCTTATGCGGGAAAATCCTGCACACCTTTCTGCAGCTGAGATCGTAACTACAATTATAATACACACATTAAATTGCAATAGTATCTTTACCAAGTGATAACCCCCTCCTTGATTTTGAAAATCCCTCGCAAAAAATTTCTAGAGAGGGAATTCCCTCCCAGGTTCAATTCCTTAGCATGAACAATGATGTCAGTTACATTCCAATTTGTTAAACTTCACATTAACTTGACCTCATTTCTAAATTTTTTTGATGTCCACAAAACTAACAGATACAAAGGAACAGTTTGACTTATAAATGTATTGATTCTATCTGCATCTAAAAATCTTTTAGTACTTTTAAATTTTTCACCCTAAGAGACATCACATGAATATCTTGCTTAAAATATTTTCTTCAGGGCTTTAGCCAGTTTTCAAATCAGGGGGTCCATATTTTGCAGGCTGTCACTGAAATAAAACCTACATCAATCACCCTAAAATAAATTTTACTGTACTACTGTAGACACAGGGTTGTACAGTAGCTATGGTGGGCAGCACTGTAGCACCCAGGACTACAGTAATGGTCATGAAGCCTGGCAATGCCCTGTACTAACTTCATGTCCAACTGTAGAAAAAACATGATGGTTTCAACTGGTGTGGGAGGTTAAAGGGAAAATTACCTTTTTGTGGAATTTCCCCAGTTTTGTTGACAATAGTACCCTAACATAGGTCAAAAAATTCAAGGTTTTACCCACTCTTTTCAACAAGTACATGTTTCACTAAGTGCACTCTGGTTGGACTCAAATTTTTAAGTTGAAGCCCACCACCAGAACTGGTCTAGCTGTAACCTGACTGGACATGATACCTTTCCACTTTACAAACAAGGCTGGTCCAAGCTTAATCAGGGAGCCCTCAAGGAATCACCACCATCAGTGCCCTGTCATCAGATCATGGATGAACACCAGCACAATGCACTGTCTTCTATTTTACAGTTGACAGGACAGCAAGGTGTGCCTGTAGCAATCAGGGATGTAGCTACGGTGGGCGGCGCTGGGCGGTGACACCCAGCACTCGATATTCCAGCCCAGCACTCCAGACAAACACACATCCCCCCGCCCACCACAAATCTGCCTACTGAGACCTAAAACTAGCCCTAAATTTACTCCCTAAAGTAAAATGAGGGAAAAATGAAAAATTTATGGCTGAAAAATGGGGTAGATGCCATGGGGTGGGGTGGGGTGCTTTCCCCAGATCAGACAATTACCCGGCACTCAAATTTTGCTAGCTACATCCCTGGTAGCAATACTTACTTACCAGGTTGTAATATTACTTACCAGGTTCAATCTGCTTGTTGGACCACTATTTAATGGTTTCTTCTGATGGACGAGTATGAATCTGGTGTAATCCCAATTTTTGCATTTTTTCAAACGACTTGATGGGGTGGGGTCCCTTCCTCATTTCAAACTACTGCTTGATACAAAGACTTGACATGTACTGTACCTTGATCTAAACCAGACACCGAGAAAACCCTTCATAAACCAATCTGAAACTCCTCAAAACAACTGCGGTTGCCAATTTACCAAACAGAAGAACCCCAAAAGGTTCTCCCAGGAATCAAACTGGAAGGAGTGTTAATAAGACATGCACTAGGCCACCTCAGAGTACAATCTGTTCACATGTGACATAACAGTGGTTTATGTAGATATAGTATAAACATCACTGTTTATTCCTACCATAACCATTCTTGCTATGAATCATTTTAAAGGGCTGGAAAAATTGTTTATTTCCCAGGAAGGGAGCAAAATTTTACACATCTCTTTCTATATTTTTATGCACGAAAAAGGGAACATTCCTTCAGTTGCCAAAATTTCCTTCCAAATGGCCAAATTTCCTGGGAAGGAGTCTTCCAGCTTCCCAACTTTTTCCACCTATGGCTGTGATACCAGCTTTCCACTGATTTACCATGCCTCAGGGTGATTTACAGCTTCTACTGTAGCATGCAGTCAACAATATTTGATCCATTATTTCTGTAATATCTCATTCAAATTACTGCCATATATACCAGTAGCTAGTTCACTTTGACCCCTGCTTAAAAGTACATTTCTATTAAATACAACATTTGAAGAAAAGAAATATATGCCCTGCTAGAAAATCACAAATTAATCTATGCACATTGACTTCAGAACAGTAGAGATTTCTGTTCAATGATATTACATTTTTGTGATGGTATAATGGTTAACTGGGCACACCAGTAGTATACTGTGCATGAACAGTACTGTGTGCATAGCTAACAAGTTTATGTCTACTTCTGTGTATCAAGCTAATGTAATGTAGCTCAGTGTGTTGCAAGAGGCATGTAGTAATGTAAACATTAAAAGTACACATACACACTACAAAGGAGAATTGGTTCCTATACTAGCAAAGCAATTGTTATGAAAACAAGACTCCAAATCATAATATTCCCATACAAAGATACTGTATATGATATGGCTTTTACCTAACACACAAGGAGACATACCAAAGAGTTGAAGTTTCCTTTCACTGGGAAAGAATCAAATGCTGTGACAAGGAACAACACAACAGTCCTGTTTTTAAACATATCTATACTTCAAGATAAGCACTAAAGGTCATGGGCCAGCTAAAACAACCAGAAAGCTCAAAGGCTTAGTGATTCCTTGCTGAACGGAGATGCTTTGTTGCACTGAGGTTTATCCCTCAAATATTACAAGTACAGTACTGTGATCGTTTAACTCCCGTACAATATCGAAGAATCAAATTTCTTCGAATTTGCGCGATTTTGTGTGAAGTTGTTCGAATTTCTGCAATTTTGCGCGATTTCAAAAATCGTACAAAAATTCGACCGCAAAAGTTCGTGGAAAATTCGTACAATTATTTGCGGTTTTTGCGGTCAGTTTTTCACCGTACAAAATCGCGCAAAATCGTTGACAAGGTCTCTTAAAAATCAAACAGTCGTTCAATAATCGAACGCGAGTTTAAAATGTAAACTGTTGATATGGAAAAGTACCGATCATTCACTTAACGTTGCAGTTGCTTATGTAGCAGGATAAGCTTTCATACACTTCAGATGAACGGGCAAAACGTGCGTTCATTGCAAACACTGGTGCACCATTCGTTATGTATACAGTGTACGCCGTAACATAATGATCAAAGGCGAAACATTCATTTTTATATGCGTTTCATAATCCAACTGTGCAACAGTGTATTGTGCTAATACATCACCTTTCGTAACTTGCTTGTTATTAAAAGACATGCAGTAATATTCGTCAAGTTTAAATCTATAAGAAGTGTGCCGTCGAAACATTGATTAGATGACAGTCATCAGCAAGGGTAGGTATTTGCATATTTTCGGGGAAGGGGGCACAACCGTTTCTGCTTGAAAAAGTCTGCATTACCTAAGGTATGACCCGATTTTTCAACAAATCCTCCAAAGAAATAGGTTTGGCCCCTCCCGTTGGGAGGGGGCTGGATTCCCCACCCACCCTTTCTCAGAAATCAAACATATTTTCGTGTTGGATGAGGCCTGTTTGTAATAGTTGCTCCCAAATTTGCAATCCAGTGTTAGCCTAATTTCATGTTTGCAGAAATTTCTCTTACCTCGGAAAGCCTAATCAGCCGTCCCGAACCGTCATTCTTTGAATATATATCCTATTTATTTCCTAGTTTGTGAAATGAGCGAAGCTTTCCTCTGTGTATTAATTAATTCATCTTCAGAGCATATAGAATGGCGAGGTGCAGCAATCGTTTTAACGGCCATGGATGCATGTTTCCATACCTTTCCGCTCGGACAACCGCAAACACAATTTTCGGCGGCAATACGATGGTGAATGACCTTTTAATAGATAATCGCTAGTCCCGCATAAATGAAACTGCAACCCATTTCACTGTCATATTTTTCAGCCCATCATTGTACTGCCTTACATTTTATAGCCCAATGCAGCACACTATCACTATTCGCTTACGCTTCCTGGCTACTGTATCTCGTTGCTACATAGCGAAAGCAGACTACCGCTACAGTACTGTGTGTCACTTCAATTCCATGAGAAACCTTCGACTCGAGAATTCCCAGGCACCTGCAATGGGCCCAACTTATTTGCATGCAACGCTCTGTGCATTGCTTTGCTAGTGACGTCATTGGACTTCCCCCTTTTTTTCACAGACGTGATGTGTGTAAAATTTCCATTGGCTGCTACCAATCACCGTAACCATCATAACTGTTAAATCCCGCCCTACTAGGCTACACCCACCTCTTGAAAACATACAGCACTGTCTGACTTCACTGTCTATTTACGATCGTACTGTCACTTCAGCGTGTAGGCCTGTACTGTAGTACAGTACAGTAACCTAACGAAGTAAATTTCATATCCTGGGTAACGCGCCGCTCTACGTACGTAATTACGAACCAGCTGTCATGGGCCAAAATTAAGCATGCAGATTTTCAGCAAAATCAACCAATACGAGCTAAATTTTGTACCTTATCTCTTTCATGGGTGTAGAATAAGTCTGCTCTTGAGAAAAGTATTCGGTAAAAGTTTCGTATCGGACGAAATATCGCTTATGTGTAAATCCCAAGATGGCGCTGGCTGTCGAAGGTTGAAAAAAAATCCCGGGCGATATGTGTGACGTCACGTAAACGTACGGGGACTAATTGGGCATACAACTTCCAAAAAAGGTTACGCACAAATGGGCGCTGGCCGCTTGTGAATGAATGAGTGCAAAACCCAGAGCTGCGATTGGATATTTCACGTAAAAAGCAGCTGCATTTCCCAGGCATTTGCAGCGGCCCTCATAATAACAGCATGCAACATATGGTATTTGCACATAACGCAGTTGAGTATTAGGCCCATGTGTGAATGAATGGTATTGTACATGACTAGACCTGCAGGCCGGCGCCTGTAGCGTATACAGCGTGTGCCAGTAAAATGACAATGCAGGTACGGTTTCCCAAGGGCCGGGTTAAAATTCGGATCATGTTAGCACAGTACGCCGCGGGTGAAATTTAGGGAGATCTCGGCAATACTGTATTGCACTCCGCTGTAGGGCCCTGAGTCAGAGATTCAGAGGCGAAGTCTCGAAAATTGATTGCCGAATTTTCCATCTTCATTCTCTCACTGAATGGACTATAATTGGATTAATGTTTTTCCCCAAGGACTCGGACTTCAAAAGTTTTGTCCACAGTAGGTAAGATTCAAAATTTTAGCAGTTGCGTCGTAGCGGGTAAAGTATAGGGAGGTTGGTTAGAAAGGTTCCAAAGGTTAGGGGTGGGGTCAAAATGGGATCCATATCCATCGCAACATCTGTGTGAAATGAAAACGAAAAGGCGGCGAGGCCATGGCCGTACGGGCCGGGGGGCGGCTCCCCCCCCCCCCGTCAGAAACCTGACTAAATCGGGCAGTTATTGTCCCAGTCGGGCGGAAAATTGGACAGTTAAATTAGGTCTGGAGTCTGGCAAAAATCACTGCCCTCCCTGAGAAAGATAGTCACGGCCATGGGCGAAGCTTGCATTTGTATTGTACCGGAACATGCGGGTGCCGGAACTAAGATGTGATACCATTGCAATGGCATTCCCTCTGACTATTTTGGTAGACAACAGAATGGTTCAATTTTATGGAATTGAACAATTGTAAAAGTACACTCAAACAGTAGAAATTTATATGACTTTAAAGTTTATGTACAGGAAGTTAATTCTTACCGCCTGTGCGAATTTCGGTCGAATTGTTTAGGGCAAAATTCGTACAAATCGTGGAATCGCGTAAAAGAGAGCAACCTCGTTTTAAAATCTGTAGGTATGAGTATAAATGATATCAATTCGTTGAAATTCCATTCAGTCAAACTTCCAAAGGTGTGTAAAACACCCCACACTCAGAGTGGGCAAATTTCTTGAGCAAATGTCTAGATACAGAGTGCCTATAGGCCTCAGGTGGTCCACTATGCCTTCAGTCAACGTTTCCCGGCCCCAAGTCAACTTGTATAGCTAATTACCGTTATTGATTAACCATCGTCCTATTCGCAGTTTCATGCGGCATTGTCCCAATTTGTTACGAATGAAAAGAAACTTCGTTTGATGGACAAAAGGGTGAAGTTGAACAGAAATTTCTTAATTTGCTTCAGATTACATTTTCAGTAGGTTAAACTCGCTGATAAACTCCTTTCACGTTTCTCTCGTTTACTCCCGGCTGTACTGGAACCCCGACATAAAATTCAGTTTGCCATCCTATTATCCCCTGAAATGCATACAAACCTCCCCTCTCCGCCAAAAGTATACGATTAATAACAATCAAAATAATGTTAATTGTTAAATTACAGTGATTTTTCATCTGTACAAAGTATGCGATTGCTCGTCTATGCTGTAGAAGTCGCCATAGTAAGCTTCATCAACTTTCGTTGAAAGGAACTTAAAAATAGCCTGCATAGCTACTCTGTTGTCTGTTCTATGTGATAATTTTATATCGGTAATGAAACTATTTCATAGATAATAAAGTATGAAAAAATATATGCTGTAGCACAATTACTATGGAAAATTTCAAAAACAATGCTTCCTATTCCCATTCTTGGCGTTCGCCGATTGAGACACTTGCATCATTCGTTAACGTAAGCTTTCAGACTCCAGAGGCTTTGCAGTGGAGGCCTTATCGCACTTCATTCCTCACCGCAGCTGTCAACTGACGAATTTCTTTTGTAGCAGTATTTAATTCACATTGCTCAGCTGCATGGTATTGTTTTTCTTTAGTCGCCCGTCAATACCGACAAGCGTTTAATACAAGTGTGATATATATCAATAATACAGAGCTGCAACACCTTTATCTCCCTTAAGCTTTGGCTAACAAATAAAATCCGCCGGCAACTTGCAAACTTTATTTCAACGGATTGTTCAAAGTTGCCCACAGTGTACCAAAGTATTATTTCTGTTGCCGGCGATCCTTTTTGTGAAACGGCTTCGAAAATTCTAACCTTTCACTTTATCAGTAAACATTCCATTCTCTGCTTCATTGACCACAAATTCTTGTGGTCATGTGTGCGATATTTATATGCGTTGATTTGTACGAAATTTTGTTGAAATCTGCGTGTGCGATTTTGTGTGAATTTGTGCGAAATTGTGCGAACTTGCGCGGTTTTCCGCGACCGTAGAAAAAATTCTACGGGAGTTAAACGATCACAGTACTGTATTACAGGTATCCAGCACCCCGTCTTGAAGTGTCATGTTTTTCAATGCATTTGGTCTTTGACCTCTGATGACCTCAAATGACCTCTGACCTCCAGTGGATCCTGGATCTTGAAAATTCTTGGGAAATTTTGCTTTTGACCTCTGGTGACCCCATCTGACAATCTTGGGAATTCTTGGGAAATTTTGCTTTTGACCTCTGGTGACCCCAGATAACCATCTTGGAAATTCTTGGGAAATTTTGCTTTTTGACCTCTGGTGACCCCATATGACAATCTTGGGAATTCTTGGGAAATTTTGCTTTTTGACCTCTTGTGACCCCATATGACGATCTTTGGAATTGTTGGGAAATTTTGCTTTCTGACCTCTAGTGACCCATATGACTGTCTTGGGAATTGTTGGGAAATTTTGCTTTTTGACCTCTGGTGACCTCAGATGACCTTTGACCTCTACCAAAAACAATGGGGTTATTTCTCTCAACATGACAAATCAATATACCATGTATGAAAAGTGTTCTTCATGACTACCTTGAGAAATCGTGATTACGAGGTTTTCAGTCTTTGACCTCCAGACACCTCAAATGACCTTTAACCTTCACCAAAAACAGTAGGGGTCTTCCTCTCCACATGACAAATCTACTACAAATCTACCAAATATGAAAAGTGTCTATCATTGCTATCTGGAGATATCAAGATTACAAGCGATTTACAAGGTTTTCACAGTTTTACCTCACATGACCTTTGACCTCTACCACAAACAATAGGGTTCTTCTTCTCAACATGGCAAATCTATAAACCAAATATGAAGTGTCGGTCATTGCTACCTTGAGATATCGTGTTTACAAGCCATTCACAAAGTTTTCGCAGATTAACCTCCGGTGACCTCAGATGACCATTGACCTCTACCAAAAACAATAGGATTCTTCCTACTGTCATGAAAAATCTGTGTACCACATATGAAAAGTGTCCTTCACTCCTATCTTGAGAAATTGTGATTACAAGGTTTTTGCACTTTTACCTCCAGTGACCTCAAATGACCTTTGACCTTCACCAAAAACAATAGGGTTCTTGCTCTTAACAAGACAAATCTATATGCCAAATATGAAAAGTTTCGGTCATTGCTAACTGGAGATATCGTGTTTACAAGCTAAGCGTCACATATATACACACACACACGACATCACCATTGCACAGATTCCTTGCTTGCCTTCGGCAAGGAACCAAAAATGGGGTCTTTACAACAGAAAACTCTGGTCAATTTCAGTTTTGCTATAAGTGTCAGCTAATAAATATCACAGTCCCCCTCCTCTTTCTCTTCAAAACTGTACTGTACTCCTATCCTTTTGTTGGGCTTGACATAAGCCTCAGAAAGGGCACAGCAAAACTGAGCATGGGAGCAGGACGCTGGAAGCAACAATAACCCTTGCCTTGATGCCATGTATTCAGGGGGTCCAAAAGAAACTTTCGGCCATCAGTGTTGTTGGTTATGTCAAGCCCTGCTTTCATGCCAATATAATTTTTTGGCTATGTATGTCCATATTTTCAAACTTGTACAAGTTTTTCTATGTATGAGCAAAAAGAAGATAACAAATCCTGAAACAGGATTCAGATGCCAGTAATGGACTTCTTTAAATTTCACCCTGAAGAGTTATACTAATACGCTCAATTTAACCAAACAATGCCAACTGTAACAATAAGAAGATGTGGAAATAAAACAACATGAAACATTGTACTGTATGTCAAAATCAAAGTACAAACTTTTGCAAATCACAGCCAAATTCAGCATGTGCACGAGCAAAGATTTCTGAAAAAAGTACATGCTGTTTCTCTTCGGCTCGAGTTGTCAAAAATTTGCTCTCATGTGTATGATGAATACTGAACTTGCAAATGCAAGGGTATATTTCTCCATCGATGAAATCCCAACCTAAGAAAGATAACAAAAACCAACACTTACCACCTCCGGTACTGGCACTTCAAGTTGGGTACCCGATGGTGCTTGAATAGCTAGTAATGTATCCCCTTTAAAACATTTGCATAAGTCTTCATGGGTTACATATGCCAATGTGAAAAGCAATCTGTCAAGGAAAGACGTCAAGTACCTGTATGGTTCAATACCAACAAAGCTACAGTAAGACAGTTTGGTCACGATGAAGAGGACCAAACTGGTGGTATAGAAGACCTGCAGTAATATTTAATCACAAGAGATCTTGCAGGTTGTTCTTTGGCAAGATAGGGTTGTTACTATCATTAGGACTATATAAATCTGAAACTTCTTACAAATACATTATGCAGGGAATAATTTATATGGTATTGCATTGTATTTTGCCACACAAGATGGACAAAATGCTATACAAATCCAAAACTGTAGCGGACTTTGTACATACTGTAAAACATTAGGGTTTTTAATGATTTTGTGATAGATAACCCCAGGAACCTCAAAATTGCTATGCAAAGTTTGAACACTAAATTATTCCCTGTTATGGGATATCTCTAATTTACTTGAAACTTGAAATCTCATAGGTAAAGAAAGCAAGTGTGATGGGGAGGGGGGGGGGGGGGGTTGGTCAGACACAATCTAGTGGGGATTATTTTATTGCCAGTAGTTGTTTCTGGGTAGATGAGATGTCCAATAATAGTAATAGGGAGGTGAGCAGGAGTGAAATAGATTCTGTAATTTTTAGATGAAATCTCATTATTTTAGGTAAAGAAAGGCAACATATGATTATAGCAGGCATTTAACATGCATTCCAGAGCAGTGATATATGGTAGTAGTATGAACAAAATTCCATGTCTTTGTGCCACATTACTAGGGCTGTGCATTTCCGGTTAGTTCACTATCTGTTTAACCGTTTTTATTAACCGAACGGTTACCGGTTAACCGAAAATAAAAACAAGTCAAGGAATATAAACAAAATAAACATTTCGGAAGAGCGCCACCACTTAAATACCAAAGTTTCTACATTTAAAATGCCGCCGGTAGTGATGATCGTCGAAGTAGCGTGCAAGTTAAAACGTTTGCATTATTTGCGATGTATTGGCAAGCAGTCCGTACCCATGGGCGAATCACGCATTTATTCAAACTTATCACAAACATGCATACTTTTTGTTATGCCACTGATTACTGTTTTCGAGATTTTTGAGGTCTAACATAGCACCGTAAGATGAAATGCCTATGGATATCACTGGCATTATTGCAGTTCAAGACACACTTCTCCGGCTACAGCGATACAGTATCACACACGCCTAGAGCAGTGTCGAGTACAAACGTACCACATATAGTGTACTATAGTGTGCCTTGTGACCTTGCTGCAATTCATACTTAATATACGTGTGTCTGCTAAGAATTCCAGCACTGTTATGTCGTAATGGTGTGAAAATTTTTACCCGTATGTATTACTGCATGCTCAGTAAAAAATTGTAACGTTGAATTTTAACTTGCCTTACATCGCATGCCTTTTTACCTAATACCTACTAAAAATACCAGTTTCTTCGTAATTATGAACAGCGAAACTTTTTGGTAACGGTCGCTACCCTTATACTTAATGTTATAACGGGACTTGGGCATAGTTGTCTCGTACGCAATACTGTACTGTACAATGTACGTAGGGTATGTCATGAACGATCGTTCATGCAACGTGCGAAGCAGCGAAGCACATGGCTGGCCGGCCGGCCCAGTTCGTTCAGCAAGCTCAATCAGCTCTGCTAATTACAAATGCTGTATTGTACTGTACAATGCACGTACGTACAGTGCGCCGGTTCGTTCAGCAAGTCCAACGAACTATGCTAATTATGTTCGAAAATAATATGATTATTCATGAAGTTCACCATTGGAATGCTCCATATTTTATAATTTGGGGTTAACAAATGAAATGGCCGAAAGAATTTCACTCATCTTTGCGAATTTTGGGGGTTGAAACTTTTCCAGGAATTATACTAACGTTGAAAAAATTATAAAAAATGTTTAATCGTCTTTTGATAAAATTATTAAGTCAGCTTAAATGGGAAGGCTAACGTAGTTACAAATATTTTAGTTGCACCCACAAGGCTTGCAAGCCAGGGTTGCATAATTAAGCCCAGAGCTACATAGCTTGGTCCCTTTTTTGTGCAGATTCCATATGTTTTGAGACTGATGAACTGTAAACACGTAACCTTGGAAGTTACGCCCGGGAAAATTCCCGAAGTGCATTTATCTTGAACGATTTTAAGCATATATTTTTCTGCCATCTAGAGGTAACTTTTTTAGTCTTATCTATCAAGTTTACAGTGGTCCACACTTTAAAAGGTATGGTGGATTGTTGAAGCGTCTACTGCATAGTTTAATCCCTGCACCTTTGATAATTTTAATCCTTTCAAAAAGTTGCGTGAAAGAGTTTATTGTCACATTATTTCGGCAAACCACTCCCAGATCATGGGGCGAACGGATCGATATACCAGTCAAAGCAACGCAACGCAGACTGTACAACTGACATTATATAAAGGTCTTTTTTTAAACCTTTTTTAATTTTTCATCCAAAGTTTACCCATTGTTACGTGGTTTTGGGCAAGCAACTTCTGCGGTTTACTGCATAAACGAGTTTAGGTATAATGGTGAACTGCGGCAACAGATTTATTAGGATGCAAAAACGGTTAAACGAAACAACATTTGGCGGTCGTTTAACTGACCAATCGGTCGGTTAACCGTTTAACCGTCGCAGCCCTACACATTACTACTACTGAACTGTCATTTTTTTTCAAAACACACTCATGCGATGAATACATCCAGTGCAGTGATTTAGCCAGGTCACTTCTCCAATTTGACATTGTGAATAAGTTGGAAAACTTCGATATACAATGCATGCTGGGACAGCATGGGGAGAGGTCTTAGGGGAGGGGTCATTCCTCTCAAATTTGGAAAAACTTTTCAATCTGAGAGACACTTACACAGCAGTGATACTGTACAATATTGACCTTGCAAATGGGTGAGAAGCACAATTTGTAATAACTGATTCTTGCACAAGTGAATGGAGGTGGTTCTTTCAAATAAACACCTGTGCAGAAATTGCTCTAAAGATTGTTTTGGGGGGCATTTCTTTGCATTGTGTGACATTTGTCACACAAATACAGCATGGCTAAATCACTGATCCAGTGCACTGAGATTTTGTTCACTCTGCATACTGCACTCTTTGTGCAAACAAGCAATCCCTAACTGATCAATGTCAAAACAATATGGTTGCATAAACAGGCATGCAAAACATCAGTGCTCAATAATGAGGAGCCTGCCACTTCACACAACCTTGCTTTAACTTTAAGCAGAAAATGTGATAAATTTAGCTGCAACCTCATTTCTTGACAACTGAACATGAGAAATGAATACAAATCCCAACAAAATGATCAAACAGAGTTCCTTCTTACATCACAAATAATTTAGTCTATTACACACTTCAGCCTTTGAAATGTATGAAACACAGGCAGAAATCCAGGATTCTAGGGAGTCCTGGGGAGTGCGATTGGGCCAAAAGTTTCCTGGATCATCTCTGGCTAAGGCCATGGTCTAGAACATTCTTTGGTAGGTAAAATAAGTGATGTCTGTGAGGCACCATTTTTCTAAAGGATATCTACTGTTCTCTTGGTCATCTTGTACATTCCTAATGCTTTGATATGCTCTTTGATGCTGTTTGTCCAGCTCAGCCTCCACTTGTTCAAGATCTATAATTTCTTGTTTTAATATTTCAACTCTTTCACTGGCTTCCTTCGTGTTTGTACCTGGGCCACCTCCCCTGTAAGATAAAGACAAGAATTTCTGTAAATGACATCAGGAATGGCAAAATGGTGGTTTGTACAGATCTAGAAGCACAATTTCCACTATAACAGTATACTTTTTCCTTTACAATCTGAAGGCTTTCAACCACCAATTCTTACACTTAAAGTCCATTTACAGTACTCAGGTAGTCACATGTGTACTTAGCCATCATCAAGATGGCCTCTACCTCCTCTTATGTGTTCCAATCATGGCTGCAAAAGATGTTTATTTCCAGGGAAGGGAGTCAAATTTTCCATGTTTTTCTATATTTTCATAGCTAAATTTGCTTCTAATTGACAAAATTAAATTCCCCTCCCGGCCTCCAAATAATCTAATTTCCCAGGATTTCCCAGGAAAGAGTTTACCAGCTTCCCAACTTTTTCCACCCATGCTTACAGTCCACCTTCATTACAACGTTATCATACAATTTGAAGCAATATGAGTTCATTTTCACACAGAACTGTGCTAGTCAAATGCATGTATATGTGCATGTTGGTTGTACAAGATTGCATGACTTTTTTTCTTGAAATATCACCTTTCCATGATCTCTAGTATTAAAGAAAAAAGTTCATGAGTTTCTGAGACAGTTTGAAGTGGCACTATTTTCTGTGACTGTATGACCCCTCTACTATGTAACCCCTAATGACAGGTGGTCACCTACATGTAGATACTGATTTACTGTAACAGAAATCAATCCTGAAAATTTTTTTAAAAAGCCTACACATCTAATGTGCAGCCCTTTTACAGTAAGATGTGTAACCTACTTCATTTTTTTTTTCTTTCTTTAATTGCAACATTCTCAGTGGCATAAATTACATCTGCTTTCTAAACACCGTGTCATGATCTACATTTGACGTACAGTATTTCTGCAAGCCTGGACATGCCTCAAAAAGGGCAGAGCAAAAACAAATATGGGAAGAGTACTGACAGTAACTCAAGACCATTGCCTCAGTGTCTTATTGAATACAATGAAAATCGTCAAGGACTTGATGGCTCTGTGAAATCAGTGAAGCTGTCGGTAATGTCAAGGCTTTAGTGTGGTACAATACTGTATGTCTTCATCCATCATCAGCTGATATGAAAGAGACTCATGAAGGGGACAGACCATCAAGACAAGGAGATTTACTTACTTCCACTGAATACTATTTTTAGATTTTTTCTCGATGAGACCAATTCCTTCTAAAACATTAGTGATATCATAGATCCTTCTCTTCTGTCGCACAGCAAGTTTATCTGCAGCCTATGGGGAAATAAAAAAAGATAAAAGTTGGACTTAATATTTAAGCAAAATGCAAAAGTAGTTTCAGAACAGTACACAAATTTATAGCTTAACAGTGTCCACAGGCTATCTGCAAATACAGTACTCTTCTATATAGAATTTGATATGACATCCCTTACAAGTTCCTCCCTCTGCATGGCAATGTACGTACTGTATGTGCATACACAAAATTCTGGCCCTATACAATAGGGTTGTTGAGATATGACGATATTGGCCAAAAATATCGATATGCTATTTTGCTCACGATATCGTTTATAAAAGAGCCCAAACGATATCGCGAAACTTCATCCACCTAGCACCAAGAAAATCTAAGAAAAAAAATGAGCGGCAAACAAATTCTAAAAGCCGCAAATTCACATTCATGCAAGATCGCATGGGGAATAAGATGATCAATAGTTGCACGTACAGTACTGGTAAACGTACAGCAAGTGTTGCACTCCATGCTAATGTCTGTACAGAGTTAGCTCACTCGGAAGGAATGTGTAGGCTTTTGTAAAGGCCTATAGTACCATTGCAGTACACAAAAGGAAATGTCACAATATCGCGATATTGTTTGGCAGTTGTGGGAAAAGTTTTCGCGATATCGATAACGAAAATTTCATATCGCAACAACCCTACTATACAATGCTGTTTCATATTGGAAAGAGGGATCTTAACATGCTGATGGTTTCTTTTTTAATGTTATACTGGGTGCACTGTAACTGTATGTACTGTAATTAGTAGTGCCCACTACATTTGAACATTCACTAGATCAAAGGAATACTAGATCTAAGGTCCTGAATCTACTCCTTAACCTAACCCTAACTCCCTAACCCTACTGTGCTCTTAATCCTAACCCTAATCTTAACACTAATGGTAATGATTACAGTACCTCAGATAGGGTAATCCTAATCCTACAGTAATCACCCCCATCCTAAGCCTCCCTAATCCTCAGTAGATAATCAGTCTCTCCTACAGTATCTTCAGTCTAGTGGACGTTCTATGAACCTAATTCTCTCCAGTGGCATTGCTCCTTGCTTTATATTATCAGATTCCGCAGGAAATATGTATCCATGGAGGGTACCATGGCTGCGAAACTTTCAAAACTTCTTGGGCGCACATACTTTGAAAACCAAAATTTCTAGCTCACCTAGTCTACTTAATTTGGGACTTAGATGAAAATTTCTTGCTGCAGCATGATTTTCGCGGACGCAATGCATCTTTGCATCCAGCTTTTTGCAGGCGTGGAGGGTACTCAAAAGAAACTGACTCTGTATACACTGTGCTTCTTATATTATGTTCTATTCAGAGCTACAGCAACACACTGCAGGCAATGTAGTTACACCATCATGTCACAGCAGCAAGACATGGGAACAAACTTGCTGTCGAGTGAAATGGCTGGACCAGATTTAAAAGAAGGGTCTAAGCTCGAATCAAGTTTTGATATGTTAGAGGGGTACTTATTCTAAGCATTCTAGTGAAATCATTCTAGTCTTGTCCTTTGCCGCAACGTTGCTTCAACGATCATTTCACACAGTAGGTCAATCACAAGATCTCGCATTTTAAAGACAGATTTGCATCACCCCAAGTATGACTTTTAGTTGGGGGTTAGCAAATGTCTCATATGATGACTACTCTTTGATTGACATCAGAGTTACAAAATTCAAATGATGCAGAGCAGCTTATATCACACAGTATGCACAGAGAATGTTTTGATTACACATGGGATCTTTTATGCTCACCAGGATGTGGCCTTGAGCAGTGAACTACAGTATGTTTGTGTCTGCACAAGGAGGAGTAAAGACAATTCTGGGTGGGACTTACCACCAAGGGAAAGCCATACTTGGGGTGATGCAAATCCCTCTTTAATAGGGTTGTTACGATATGACGATATCGGCAAAAAATATCGATATGGGATTTTGCTCGCGATATCGTTTATGGCAACGCCTAAACGATATCGTGAAAATCCATACATGAAACACCCCCATAAACTTCAAGAGCGGCGTAGAATAATGACAGGTTGTCAAATTAAGCTTTGTTTTATTTTTTTAACATGAGAAAAAAAAGAGCGATATTAAGGCAGAAGATTCAGTTAATAAACCTGCAAGATCGCACGCCAGATAAAGTGACCCAAAAGAGCAAGCATGTCGAGTGTTCCTACACAAACACCAGATTGCTGCATTGCATATTTTAAGTGTAAGATGTTTGTACAGTCTGTACCTACTGTACATCGTGAGTTACGAGTGGAGAGGGACCGAGTGATCAAGTGTTGCACGGGTACGTAACTGACTAACCGACGCTCTAGGCGGATTCTATAACCCATTTCCAAATTTACATCTCAGCTCCTTAAAAACGTTACTCAAGAAAAAAATCATTCCCAATTAATGACTTCTTCATTGTTCTTTTTCATTAAATCCCAACTTCAAAAAGTGAATATAATAATCCGGTCTTGTTACTACACTCATTGTTCAGTAGGCTATATAAACTGCAGCTTAGAATTCACTTCCCAAGCGATTCATTTGTGCTCACTGTCCGTGAAAAACGTCAGTCGCAAGGTCATTGTTACGTAGAAGCTTGATGACAAAGATTCTGGTCAGCTATTGGCTGTTCAATAGCCTAATTGGTTCGAGAAAACTGCCGAAAACCTGCCGCCTAGGACTACCTTAATTAACTACCTCAAATATCCAAGTTTTCATTAACCAGAATGTCAACCCGTTAAATTGTTCAAATGTTTCATAAAACATGGAATTTTTCCGTATCGCACCCCTCCCCCCTTCAGAGAGAAGAGAAAAAACACCAACAGTTTACAGTACTCATGAAATTACGTTTGCAGTCTATCCACTCCCATGCTTGTCAGTATTACATGGCCGTACGGGACTGTTTTTCTCAGGGAGGGCGGTGATTTTTGCCCGACTCAGACCAAATATAACTGTCCAATTTTCCGCCCGCCGACTGAGTCAAAAAATCTGCCCGATTTTGTCAGGTTTCTGGCATTGGGGGGGGGGCCGCCCCCCCCCCCCCGGCCCGTACGGCCATGAGTATGAGATTAATAACAATTGCTTCCGGATATAGCCCTATAATGTTGTACAAAAACAGTTGTCATATTCAGTAGGCCAGCATGGGCGCAAGAGCTCCGATAGTCAAAAGTAGTAGGCCTAGCCTATACTGTACTAAACATCTCGAGTGTACCTGAATTGCAGACACCTCCATCAATGGTTTAAATTTGTCACTATAATGCTAATCAACCGAATGCCATGTGTTAAGTACTAAGATAGGGCTATTAATACTGTAAATGTTCAGGATGTACGGCCCGAGCCATTATATTAAAACTAGTAAGCACCAAAATGGCGCTCGTGCGAAGTTACGATAGATTGAAGGGTGGCCAAATTTAAACTGCAGGGCTACGTACGGAGAACAGCAGCCTACCGAATAGGATAACAGAGACTTCCGCAAAGGTGATACTACACATCGCCAGATTGGATGGGTGAAGGGTTTACGTACGTCATTCTTGAGTGTACTAAGATCAGACCGAGCCGTATATTCTTGGCTCTGCATGCAGGGAGATGCTGCTTTAGTTCTAGTGACATGCTTGCTGTAAACACATGCATGTACCAGTACACAATACATGTGGCATTTCAAGGGAAGTTCCGCAACATTTACTGTAACACGTGCACGATAAGAGAAGCTTCCAAACTCTTAAAATAAATAGTTGCAAGAGGACCTCGAACTGTTTTGGCTTGCGATTGGTTGAAATTAACGTGCTAGAAGAAGTCCCTAAAACAATCTGGGAAAGTTACAGCTGGGACCCTGTGAAGTATTAAATTTCTTTGATTGTTATTTTTTAGTAATATTTGTTTCGTTTATCAGTAATTTTTGTTTAGAAATGAAACACAACGATTTTTTTCTGGACATATTCCGAATGCCAAGCCTCTCTAAATACGATCTAGCCTAAATTGAGGGTCTTTGGGTTCAAATTACCAGTTAGACTTGACGCTTATTTCTGACGCCGAACGGCAGATCACAGGCCCAAACCAGGGACCTCTTCACCACTAATGTATGGTTGGCTCTCATCTTTTTTCGTATTCGGTATTTTTGGCTTCGTCTGCAAGTCGCAGCAGAAAATAACGGTACACAGTGTTCGGGAAAATTTCTTACGGTACCGTACCCCCGCTGCTACGCAGGGCAGTCATTTGGTCACAAATTTTTCGGCATTGAGGCGTCCATGCTGAGGTTCGTAGCACTATCGCGGCCACTGCATCAGTGGCCGAAACCAAAAACATTTGACATGGTGGCTTAGTGAACACAAGCCGGATTACACGATATCGCGATATCGTTTGGGAATAGAAGGAAAGTTCTTGCGATATCGATATCGAAAATTTCATATCGCAACAACCCTACTCTTTAAGCAAGAAAAAAAACACACTAGAGGCCCATTGACTTTTGTTGCAAGATGTCAGCAGTCATTTTCAAGGTTCGGTGCTTATAGTTGCTAGCTTGGGGGGAACTCCCTGAACACAAGTATTAGCCTTTCATGTGGAGGGGATATCAATAAACAGTTTCCGGTCATTTGGAACAAACCCCACAAGCCAAGGGGTGATGTATGATGGCTTTTGCTTGCAGGGCAATAATGACGTACAGTAGGCTAATAATAACTTTGCATAAGCTTTGGCATATCAGGCTCATTTTTCATTGCGATAAAATCATAGCTCATCATCAGCAAAAAAGACAAGTGGATGAATGAAGACTTTGGGCAATGTCATTAATATAGTAATACTAACAGGCAGGGTCCTTAGGACGGTACCCAGTCGTTTCACCCCCTTGCCAGTTCCCCACGGTCATTTCGCCCCCTTGCCAGTTTGCCCCAAAGTGAGTCATTTCGTCCCCATGTACGTACCAGTTCGCCCCCTATTTTTTACTAACACTAACTGTTAGTTGTAAAACATTTTCAAATACAGTTGATTTTGTTTCTCGATTATATTGTTTACAACAGCAGCAACAAAATGACTGAAATATCGCTATACCCACATGACGCCAAAATTAATAATATACCAGCTCAGTGTCAGTATCACATCTTTGTGCTAGTTGTAGTGTAGTGATTTCTTACGTTTTGTTCGTGATTACATTTCCATCTTAATTAAATACACTTGTCATGAGATAGCTATATTGGAAAACTGTTTTTTTTTTTTTTTTTAGAATTTTTAAGAATTGCATGGAATTATACTTGGTAAAATTCCCACATAAACTAGCTCATGCAGAATATACTGTTGACCATACTCACACATATGCAACATATGCTAACAACAAATCAGTTATCATGTTGACACGGTATTCCCTGCCACGTCTAAAATGAATTAGGCACTACAACTCTTTGCAACTAATTTTCTTGTGTAATTTTTAATATTTGCATCAAAGGATGCAACATAAAGGAAGAAAAGGCACAAAAATGGCGAAAATAACAAAGGTATCACTGCCAATAAATTAGGGGGCGAACTGGTCAGCACTTGGGGACAAACTGGTAGGTCTTTGGGGGTGAACCGGTCATCACTTGGGGGCTAACTGCTTTCTGCGGGGCGAACTGGTTAGGAGCGAAATGGCAAGGGGGCAAAACGACCGTAAACCCCTAGGACGGAGCCCTATGGCCAGATGTTACACATATGCTAAATGAGGACACACCATCTAAAACACCAGATTGAATTCTGTTGGTAAGGAAGCTCTTAACCCAACCATCTGTGCTTGCAGTTATTCCATACCCATTTCCAGCTGTGAGCAATGCAGGCCAATGTTACTTGTTAAAAGAGTACTTGGCCTAGTACAGTAGGCTAGTAGGTTTGACAACATGTGGTTGGAAATAAACATGTTGGAAACTGGGCAGTTTGCAAAAATTTTCTTGTAAGTTAGCCATTTAAATGAAAATGCTAACGTGCAAAAAGCTATTAGGTGAAGAAAAGGTTAAAACTGTAGTAGCAAATTTGAAACAAGCAGTTCGAGGCGTGTTCGGGTCAATACAGGCAGTCAAGGCAGAAGCAAATTCCATGCAACCGTCGTGCATGTGACATGTGTCCCAAGGTATAGTACGAACAAAGGATTTAATCTCTTGCATACCTTTACTGCACGCGTCACACCAATCAAAACAAAACCACGTCGCAATTTCAAACTGCTTTTATTTTATTTTAAATAAAATACTTGCATTTTTAAGGTCTAAAACTCCATCTTGTGCCTCCTGAAGCAGCTCGACGAATCGAGTGGTAAGCAGTCCGAGGCTTTTTTCATGTCGACTTTGAGGAGAATTTAGGGGCTGTCCGGATGCAGCCAGCGCCATTCTTTCGGATATCAGCACTGCATGCAGCCTAGCCGTCGATCATCTGTACAGCTGTACATACAGTATATCATACGTACATACCTAAGCTCTAGCTAGCTATCTGCAACTTATACTATAGTATACGTACTGCAGTACGCAGCCCACACTTCACACAATGTGCAGTACAAATTCGCATACACTAACGGTTAATTCGAATTTGGGTCAATGTACTATAATAGAGGGCGGCATCATTAAAGTGCGAAAAGCGTCTTGTTTCCATGGCTACCTTAAAAAAAAAGAAATATAATGGACATATCGTGTACAGTTACTACAGAAGTCGAAAAGCGTCATGTCGCGATCTTTGACTAGGTAAGGTTTCTCAAGTGTTTTCGACCGCAGGCTGCTTTTCCCCTAGTTATAGTTTATGCTTTAAATTATCACTGTCATTTTAGCCAGTAGCCAGGGGGAATCCAGGGTTGAACAGAGCTCATTCTTGGGGCGAATCCCACACATAAGATCTCTGAAAGTACCTGACTTGGTGGTAGTTTCTCAATGGAGCGCAGTAAGGGATCACATCCGACTTCCGCCCCAATAAGGATGGTGCTGAGGTGAGAAAATTTGACATTCCAAGCGAGCTAGATAGCGGGAAAACACAATCTTTCAACGCAAATTTCCCATCGTAATTCCTCGTCTCCCATGCAAAATTTGGCACAGGGAGAAAGTTTGGCATTCCAACCCTACTAGATTTGGGAAATCACTCTAAATATGATGGTATTTGTCATAAGAACTGCTTCTACTATGCTTGATTCACCAGCACTAGAGAAAAACTGGCATTCCAAACGCTCTAGATTAGAGAAAATTCAGTTGGCATATGGGAGAAATGTTGCATCCCAATGTTCTGGATTGTACTCAGCCAGGGAAACTGTAGGATAAAAATAGAACGTCTTTGGTCTTTGTCTATTCTTCGGGACACTTAGCTGATGGATGTTGAGGGTCTAAAAACGCCTGCGGGCCGCCACTTGAGAACCTATATAGGGCATAGGAATTTCTGTTTCAAACTGAGTCTTTCAGCCGCACGACAGGCCCAGAGATGTAGCAAAAAGATTAATAAATTAAAAAGTATCAGTATATGAACCAAGCCATGCAGGTGCCTGTTCTTTCCATAGAGCAGGATACAGGAACCTATATCCTCAGGCTGCTCTATGGTTCTTTCTTTCATGTATAGTTTTTGTTTATGGTCTGGGACAAGTCCCCCTCACTTTTTTTATAAGTGTGAAAAAATAAGGTAGGTTATAGAATGTATGATACTTTAAAAAAAAATCAGTGAAATGTTGTATGGGTAGTTTTTCGATGGACGTGGCCAAGTGTAGTGCCAGAGAAGTAATTTTCATTGGAGGCTGCATCTTGGGAAGTTGTGGCCGGCGAAGCCTTCAACCGCGAGGGCCGAAATCGCGAAGCCGGAGGTGAAGTTGGGGACTGAAGGTCCTCCCCGGGTAATTTTTCTTAAATCTGACGGCTTCTGCGGTCATTTTGGACAATTTCTTGAGAAAATCCTGTCTTCTCAAGTGTAATTTGAAACTCTGTTGAAATATACTTCTTATGATGATTGCAAATTTAAGATAATAGCCGTCACTGGTCACTTACCGTGGATGGTGGTGGATGGTGGAGAAAGTGAACATCAAGAGCGAGGGTTTTGGAAATAGTAATTAACTAAAACTCTCCTACAGGAAGTAATAACGAGAAAATTCCACCAAAGTTTTCCTACGCACAGCATTACAGGAGTACTAATGGACAGGCAATTTATATTAGGCTCACTCCATGCGAAGCACGCCGAAAAGTTTATAGAGAGTTGCGATTCCCTTACATGGGTAGGGTTTGGGATTCTGTTTGCAAGGAAAATGGTGCATTTAATGACTTATGACGCAAATAAAGTTCTTTTGGTGACCCCTTAATTCATGCCACAATAGTGGGCGCGTTCACTGCTTTTAGGTTAACATTGACAACTGTTCTTCCTTGACTGTGGTAGAATTTAATTGTACTGGGCTCGCTTGATGTTGGTTTGGTTGGCCATTTTTAGTTAAGGGTTTGGGACATCTTATTGGGCCTTAGCCCTCCTTTGCCCTTTAACCTGTTTTGTTATGTTATGCAGTGTTATGTAATGTTATGTTATGTTATGTTGGAACATCTACATGTGAAGTATGGGACTCCATCAAGATTACCCTCTATGATATACAGTGTTTACCGTTTGACCTTTTATGACCCAATAAGAACTCTGACCTTCACCAAAAACTAAAGGGTTCTTGTGCTTAGCATGGAGCATTCACATGCCAAATATGAGATCCCTCGCCATGTTACCCCTCTTGGGATACCCCGTTTTCAAGTAGTTTCGTAGTTTCACCTCTGGAGGATCGCACGCGCTGTCTGACCGCTGACAATCATACCAAAACAGTATACTATCCATCATTCCCATCTTGATCGAGAACCCATGTTTACCAAGTTTTTCTAGTCTTTGACCTTTGGTGGCCTCAAATGACCTCTGACCTCCTACACAAAGTTAGTGAATTATCTCATCTGCTACATTAGACTTGGCCAAGTCTCTCGTGGTGTCCTCTTTTCTCTCAGCAAAGTGGGCACTGTGCCGATCTTTTGATCAACACGCCCTCTATCGGCTGCCTGTAGGTATCGCTTTCCACCGCTCTGTAGAAAGCGGTACATGCCAGGAATTTGCAATTAAAAGTGTTTTATTTCCAAATTTTCCCTGTGAGGACCCCCACGATGAAGTTATGTACGTTACCACACGGTCATGAAACGATATTGCAATGAATAGTGTCGAAGGCAACACTTAATGCAATATCAGCATTTTGAGACTTGAATTTACGGACGGCATCATGACATGTGTTGCAGAACAAGAAGCTATGGTATAAATCATTGCAGTCGATCAGAACTTTAGTTCAAAAGCAGTTCCCGGTTTATGAAGTGATGTCTCTGTTTCGGAAGAGTTAGTCCCGGCTCGGATATTGAGGTTTGGACTACAAGATTGTTTAATACACATGACCTAGCTAAATTAAGCAGCAGTTGTTTCGCAGCCGTGCATGATAAAACAATAGTTCGGCTGAGTACTTAAGCTAATTTGTAATCAGAGATTATCCAAATCCCTTAAAAAAATCTGCAAAATTATATAGTATGTTTTGAAGTAATAATTTTGTTATTTCATTCATTAGTAAAGCAGGAAAGACAGGGATGATATTACTGATAACCTCACCACGGATTCTAGAAGTAGTATTCATCAGATTGTTTTTCAAGCTGTTTTACGTTAATGATTCCCAGCTACGTAAATACTTCCCTGGTCCTGTTATTTTTCCCAATTTAATATGTATAATGAGGACATAATCGCACAAAGTTTGATAAAAGGATTGTAAAAGGTTAACCTCATTTAGCAAACAATGACTAGAAGTATGTGTAAATGGGTTTTGTACAAGGAGTGTAGCCAGGAATTTGCCAAGGGGGGAGGGGGCGAAGTCTTTAGGCAATTTATCTAAGCGTAGAGGCACCATAGATTGGCGCAAAGCGTACAATAAAAATTTAGCCGAAAATACCTCCCAGATTGGTGGAAATGGCACTTCCAAGGCCTGAAAATAGTTGCTTCTAAACATTTTTTCACTTTGAGTTACTAGCAATAACATAAAAAAAATCATTTAAAATACCAAAATATGCTTGGGCGGCTGCCCCCTTCGCCCCCCCCCCCACGCTACGCGCCTGTTTTGTACTCAGATCACTTTTTCCCAACAAGGCGGTATCGCCCCTGAAGGTTATTTTGCGCAACTAAGGGGGGCGATAAGAGTTAAGAATGTTATAGTTATATTTGATTTTAATGTTTTCCTTCATTTTACTTTGCAAAATTTATCCAAAATATTACAAATTTCCTTATTTTTCTGGCCTCTTTTCCTTTCTTTCATTTTCTTTTTTATTATTTTTACTTTTTAAGGTTTGGAAAAAGGTGTAGGGGAAGACAATTACCGACCCCCTTGCCCCCCCCCACCCGTAATCCACCTTATGTTTACAAGAGTACAACACATACTTTTTCTTTGAAACCTTTCTCCAAATTTGGACCATGTAACCCAAATTTTCTGCTAAGATATGGTTATAATAGGGACACCTGTATTAGATCCATTCAATGCCCAACGCCAAATCTGGAAAATTTTCCAGTTTCGTCGGGGTACCTTAGTGGGTTGGTACGATTAAGCATGTTATCCCCGACTCGGCAACCAGTCGACCCGAATGTTTACATAAGTTTGCTTTTTAGGAAGACAGATCCTTTAATAAAAACTCCAATATTCAAATATTCTTCAATAAAAACTATAATATTTTAACTTTTCATCAACAATGACCCAATTTTTTAAAATTTTCTCCAATAAAACAAAAATTTATGGCCCGCTCGGCTCGTTGGCCCGCAGTCGGGCAAATCCTGGCTCTTCCCCTGCTTTCCTCCTCAACAAATGCTCTGCCCCTCGGAACAAACACTATATGTGCCCCTCAAAACTTCGTCCCTTTTTGGTGTTCTAACGGATAGGCAAAACCCATTTTTGGTGAACTTATGAATTAAAAAAGCACTTCACCAAATACGGGTTCTGACAGTAAATTTGACGAGCTGGCCATATGGACATGTGTGTATATATGTTAAAAATGAATGTCATTCAAGTCAATCGTACATCTCCCGCAGTGGTTCCCAACCTTTTCTAGCTCATGCCCCCTTTCACCATATGGGGGTGGGCAAACACCCCCCTCCCCCATTCCACGTTCCCTCCAAGTATAAATGCAACGAAAAAAGTTGAAGCACATGTTGAAGTAAAAGATATACACCTACAGCCTTTGCAGGTGTGGGCCTGGCCCAGGGTAGTTCGAACAGACAAAAGTGGTACCGTATCTTCCTTTTTTTATGGCAAATCCAAAACCTGTGATTAGCAAGGGTGTGAAGTCTTTATCAGAGTCAAAGGCGGAGAACCGTGTTTACTAAAAGAGAGAAAGATCTGGGGGATCCCACAATGTGAAGTGTTCTCAATGGGTAGGGAGTCTAGAGGCCTTCCTTATGTCCCAGTATGGGACCAAGAGCGAAGCCCCCAGATGTTCTGCAGTATTTACGAAATTGTCAGCACGGGAACTACACTGAAGCATTTTAAGTCACCCTTTGACCATTTGCCCTTGAGTAGTAACTAATGGAAGGTTTCTTTGATTTTGCGGTTGGCTTGTCTAGTGGGTGGGAAGAAGGATGATATTGGCTGCATGGGGCTTTGGAAGACGTATACTACTCAAGGTGTCCTACACCGGGAATTGTTACAGCTAGCCCAAATTCGCACGCCAAACATAACATTTTGAGAGACATTTTAATACCTTACCTCTTTTTGTATTGCAAACGTTTTCTATTACTTTTCATCTACAATTGTCGATTATGTCAGTATGTGCTTCTATAAACAGCAAGGCAAGAATTACGTTTGAGATTAAAGTGGCAGGACAACTTTGGTCTATGGACCCCATAGCCCCCTTCACCGCCACTGATGAAGGTATGGGGTCCTCACAAAGACAAGTTTGAAATTCAACACTGTTTGATGCCATTTCCAGCCAGCTAGCAGATGAGATGTATAATTCCCAACTTTGTAGTGAACCCTAACAGGAAATGACTTGTCAACATTTTATTGTATACTTATTTGAAAGTTCAGCTAGAGGAAAATACTTGGTATCTTTCTTAGCCCCGTTTAAATTTAGTATGATCTCATTTTTTTTTTCAAATGCCCCCACTGCCGCCCTTTAATCGTACCAACCCACGAAGGTACCCCGACGAAAATGGAAAATTTTCCAGATTGGGCGTGGGGCTTTGCATGGATCTAATACAGGTGTCCATATTGTAACTATATCTTAGGAAAAAATTTGGGTTACATGGTCCAAATTTGGAGAAAGGTTCCAAACAAAAAGTATGTGTTGTACTCTTGTATACATAAGCAGGATTACGGGTGGGGGGGAGGCAAGGGGGACGGCAATTGTCTTCCCCTACACCTTTTTCCAAACCTTAAAAAGTAAGAATAATAAAAAAGAAAATGAAAGAAAGGAAAAGAGGCCAGAAAAATAAGAAAATTTGTAATATTATGGATAAATTTTGCAAAGTAAAATGAAGGAAAACATTAAAATCAAATATAACTATAAACATTCTAACGAGAAAGGTTTTTCTCGGCAAGCTAATGGAAACTAATAAATAGAGTGGGGAGCTCAAAGGTGGGGAGACAAGGGCCGATTGTGTTTGGTATCGTTGTTAAAAAGTTCTCCCTCTTTTACCATTTAAAGACCTTTCTTGAGTTTGCATTTATTATTATCATCATCATCATCATCATCATCATCATCATCATCATCATCATCATCATCATCATCATCATCATCATCATCATCATCATCATCATCATCATCATCATCATCATCATCATCATCATCATCATCATCATCATCATCATCATGATCATCATCATCATCATCATGATCATGATCATCATGATCATCATGATCATCATCATCATGATCATCATGATCATGATCGTCATCATGATCATGATCATGATCATGATCATTATCATTATCATTATCATTATCATTATCATTATCATTATCATTATCATTATCATTATCATTATCATTATCATTATCATTATCATTATCATTATCATTATCATTATCATTATCATTATCATTATCATTATCATTATCATTATCATTATCATTATCATTATCATTATCATTATCATTATCATTATTATTATTATTATTATTATTATTATTATTATTATTATTATTATTATTATTATTATTATTATTATTATTATTATTATTATTATTATTATTATAATCTGTTGCGCTGTACAGTAAAAGAACTTTTAAGAGAGTAAGAAAGAGAAACAAACAAAAGTAAAAAAGTAAAAAACTTATACGTTAAAAGCTTGTCTAAAAAGGTATGTCTTAAGATTTGATTTAAAAATGCTGATACTAGAACACAGTCTAAGAAAATCTGGAAGCGAGTTCCAAAGTCGAGGACCAGCCACAACAAAAGCTCGTTCACCGAAAGAGGTCGAAAACCGAGGGACAACCAAATGGATGGAGGAATCAGAGCGCAGCTGGTATTTCAAACCCTCCCTTTTTGATAGTAAACATGACAAATAATCAGGTGCCATACCATTAAGCGCTTTAAACACTAATAGGATTATCTTAAAACTAATTCTGTACGAAACTGGTAGCCAGTGGAGGTCATGCAGGTTCGGTGAAACATGACAAAACTTTGGGGTAAGAGTTACAAGTCTGGCTGCAGCGTTTTGAACCCTTTGTAATTTGTTAATAAGATTGTCAGGAAGCCCATACAATAAAGCGTTGCAATAGTCAAGATTGCAGGTCACAAAAGCATGTACTAAAGTCTTACATGCATCGTCGGAGAGCATCTTCCTAACTTGTCTAATCCTAAATAGCTGGGCAAAAGACTTACTGCAAATTTTACTAATATGAAAATCAAATTGAAAGTTCTTATCAAACCATATACCAAGATTACGGACTTCAGTTACAGCTTTAATAGATGAATTGCCAACCACAATGGGGTCAATAGAAATCTTGGACAGCATTCTTTGGGACCCAATTATTAAGAACTCTGTCTTACCATCATTTATCTTAAGCTTACTCTTAATTAACCAATTTCGAACATCAGAAATACAAAATTGCATGGCATTTACAGCTTCAGTTTCCGAGAGCTTATCACCAGGTTTAAAAGATAGGTACAACTGTGTGTCATCCGCATAAGTGTGGGCCTTAGGGAGGTGGGAGGACAGGATGTTAAAGAGCTTACTGGCATAGAGAACAAACAAGACTGGTCCTAAACAGGAACCTTGTGGGACTCCACATTTCAAGTTGAAATCTTTAGAAAATGAATCATTAACATTAATACGTTGTGAGCGGTTTAGGAGGTAAGAACGAAGCCAGGTAGCCGCTTCTCCACTAATGCCAAAGTCACTTGCTAAAATATCAAGGAGTATTGAATAATCAACAGTATCAAAGGCAGCACTTAAGTCAAGCATGACCAAGAGAGTGACCTGTTTCTTATCCATATTCTGCAAAATGTCAGATGAAACCTAAACGAGTGCAGTCTCAGTACTATGAAATGGTCGATATGCAGACTGGCACATAGGAAGTAAACCATTGATGCTAGTATGAGTCATTATTTGCTCTACAACTGCTTTCTCTGTAATCTTAGAGATAAATGACAGGTTACTTATAGGTCTATAATTAGCAAAAGATGTATCAAGGCCTGGTTTCTTCAGAACGGGGCGAATAATGGCACATTTCCAAGGGTCAGGGAACTCATGGGTAAGGAGAGAAAGATTAATTATCTTTGTGATGATTGGAGTCAGGACATCTGAACATTTCTTCAAGAGAAAAGTGGGGATGGGGTCAAGAGGACAGCAAGAATTTGAACTAGATATTATAAGTCTATCGACATCATTCACGGTTAAAGGCTCGAATTTTGAAAAAGATGGAATATTTTGGTCGGCTGTGTCTAAGCCAGCTAGGGAATTTGTTGTAACATCAGTTTTATCAATTTCATTACGTATCAAATCAAGCTTACGGACAAAAAATTCACCAAAATCACAGGCAAGTTGATAGCTATCAGTAGTGTCCGGTAAAGTAGATGAATGGTCATTACCAATGACTTCATTAAATACCTTGAAGAGTTTTCTTGGATTATTAGAGTTTTCAGTGATAAGTCCATTGTAATAATTTGTCCGGCATTCATAAAGAGCATACGTATATTGGTTACGCACTCGACGAAAGTTAAGTTCACTGATTTCAGAGAGTTCACGGCGCCAGATCTTTTCGGCTTTCCTTCGCTTCCGTTTCAATTGTCTTAGATGATCCGAGTACCAAGGAAACGTTGTGCGAGTTACCTTTCTGACATTTTTGAGAGGTGCATGCCGATCAAGAATACGTTGTAAAGTAGTACTGAAACAATTTGCAGCTGTGTTTACATCGAGCCATTCCTCTGCATACAGATTAGAGGATAAAATATCCAGCTTGAACTGATCAATATCAATGGATTTGTACTTTCGATAGGAAAACTCTTCTTTGGTGGGTGCTGGGCGTTGGATAGATAGCCCGCATTCCAAGAAACAATGGTCAGATACGTAAAGAGTAGGTATTGGTAATTCCACGAGAATGTTCTCTGTACTTCTGGATAGTATGAGGTCAAGCGTATGACCATTTATCCAGGAAAAAGTAGAAATATCGAAACGAAAAAGTCGAAACATCGAAACCAAAAAGTCGAAACATAGAAACATAGAAATATCGAAACCAAAAGTCGAAACATGTAGAAACATCAAAACGAAAAAGTCGAAACAGAAATATAGAAACGAAAAAGTCGAAACATCGAAATGTATCTTCAGAGCCACGGTAGTACATGTAAACGTACACATAGACTATGTGTATTAAGGTATACGTTATGTATATGGAAATGTACACGTATAGGTTTACGTTTATGTGATGCTGGTAATGAAATGTGCCCTCTATTATAAGCCGAAGAAGCACAAATCTTTTTCTGGCCTGTCCCGCTGGCGCCGCCCCTGCTCACAGCTCCCTCATATGAGTGGTTGACAGAGAGGATAATAGAATTAACAAGAAGGTTCCTGACAATGACATGAGAAAGTTGCACCTGTGCGCGAAGTGACTAGAAAATTCGACTGTTGAAGAAAATTTATGTACAGTAAAACCCCGTTTATCCGAACCCCGTTTATCCGAAACCCCGTTTATCCGAACTAGCCGTCAGATTTAACAACAATAATAGTCAACACAATTACAGTAGTATACACCAAGTTTTAAGTGCTTTACAAGGCAAAATTCCACGTAAATTTTTGCAGAAATGCACTAGTTTTTCTCGGGACTTTAAAAGTAATGGAAAGATGTCACGATGACTAAAACAGCCGACATGTGGACACAGAAAACAATCTGTTATCTCTTTGTCAAATTTGGAAGAAATATCGTACGTATTTGCTTTGAAGTTCTTGTTAGGAACCATGAGTCGGTATAGGCTCAATATCCTCTCATACAAAAATGCGTTAGGCTAGCGTAAGTCTTAGTTTCACTAAATCTGAAAAGTTAGTAACGTAGTGAGCTTCATACCTAAAAATAATGAAAGTAGACCTTACAAAAACATTGCGAACTGCTGTTTGAGAGTCTCCTACACATGTGTCTCTAACATTTTTTGAAATTTTTGCAGAATTTATACTCTAGATACCTCTCCAGATCGTTACAGCTTTTCTTCAGCACACACATTCATTTAGTGTGTAGAAAGCATTGGTCATTCAGTCGAGCGAAGGCTCAAATTTTTGGAATAAAATCTCTCTGTTTTAGACGTCTCAAAATTTATTTGTCATATCATCGGTCACGAAAAATAGTGACGAAATATTTTGGGGGGTGTTGCTTGCAATTTTAAGCCTTTTCGGAATCATTTTCGAAATGTGTTGACACACTGTCTTATATGGACCCAGTGTACCATACTTAAGGCAAAAACTTGGAACCTCGTTTATCCGAACTTTTTCGTTATCCGAACAACGTTCGGTCCCGATGTGTTCGGATAAACGGGGTTTTACTGTACGTAAATACAACATCGTGCGAGATTACGAAATCCGATGTAAGGCCCATGATGTGATCCACAAGGCCATCTGGCCAGTTAGGGTGAAGACTCCAGAGGCCGATATTGAAATAGTCGACAATCGAATGAAGTTCAGAGGTGCAACGTGCAAGTAAAAAGTAGTTTTACGTGTTTTGAAAAGATATCAGGATAAAACTGAAGCTGGTCACTACTGCAGAGAACGGAGTGTGTTCAATGGGAAGAGTAGTGAAAACAGGGCTCCATTGTCCTTAAAATTAAGTTTCGGAACATAAATTCCTTAAGTTTTCCCAAATATAGCTCAAAGGCATCAACTGCCGTGCGCGGAATGCGCTGAAATCACACTTTCAAAGTTAGCCACTGCAGATCCATCTGAGTTGGGGTATGGAGGTGCACGTCGAAAAATGTAGGTCTCCGTGGGCGATCTTACTGTGGGTTTGCTGTCATTCAGTTGGATGTATCAAAAAAGGGGGATTGGAAACACGGGGATACGAAAAAGAAAAACAAAATAATTACCACAATATCCACGCAATAGTTGAAATAAGTAAGTTTCCTGAAGAAACATCTAAAAACATCCCATTAAATGTTGAAAGCAATCTAACCAATACGGCGTGAACAGAAATCTGTTCTACTATGTCATAAGATTAGGCTAAAAATGAACTGAGGTCTCTCATTTTTAACCAAATGAATCAAATTTAGTCAACGTTTTGACAAGATTCCGGTTCGTGCCCCCATGGATTAGAGGTTGTTTTTAGAGCGCTGGAGCAACTCCCATGGTAATACGGGGATATACCAATTAAGTGCTAATACCCTGAATATGGAGTTGAATATAATATTTGCCTGTGTGTCTAAGAGTCTCGGTAATCAACAGGCATGTACTTTGCAGAAGATGCGCGCGAAGCGCTCCGAAAAATTTGCAGTTCATGGTCAATAGAGCTACATACTACGGTCGTGAGCAAAAAAAAAAAAAAAAATGAGAGGGGATGAAAGGCATCCCGTCCCACTCAACCAAAATACTAGGATCATGCATGCCTTATGGGCCCACACACAAATATAAGCAAATATTGCGGGTTTTGCCAAAATGCTAGGGGTATACTCCGTCCTTCTTAAGCAAATTATTGGAGGGGACTATGTCTCACATACACCAATGAGGGAGCTGCCTGAACCAATTTTAGCAGATATTATTATAGTCGACCATTTCTACGCAGGAAGATTGAACAAAGGTGATACGTTCCCAAAAAATTATAGAAATGTACATGTGTCTCTATGACTGTTTTATTGATCAAACTTGCACTCTGAATAGTGCGCGCGAAGCGCGCCGGAAAAAATTGTTTTTCATGACTTTTAACCCATCGGAGAGTCTAATATTCACAGAAACATCAGCAATTATTACGATTTCTGCCAAAATATTAAAAGATATTCCGTCACCTCAACAAAATATTGGAAGGGGACTATGCCTCACACTCACAATGTTAACAATTCTTACACGTTGACCAAATATGGGAGGGGGGGGACGAAAGGTGGCCCCAACCATATTAGGGGGACCATGTCCCCCATCCCTTCTCCCCGCCCCCCCCCTCCCCGCGATCGCCGCCCCTGCTGAATGCCATCTTGTGTGTTCCATAGTTTCGCACAAATTCTTCCATTATCATTGTAACTACCCCAAAACCAAGCCCCCTTCATCATAAAACTGAACTGTTATTCTGAGTAAAGCTATTATTAAAATGGTCAAAATCAGTGCTGTAGTCGAGGCCGTTGAGAGGCCGGTCTCGGTCTCGGACCCTCACTGTTTGCATAGGGACTCGAAACCGGTCTCGGAGACGAGACCGACAATTTCTGGCCTCGAGGCCGGTCAAAATGTGATTTTTGTGATCTGTTTAGTTAAATCATCCGATGAACTTTGAGATAGCCAACTGCTTCATTCTGATGGTATTAATTCCTTAAATACCAGGTCAGGTCTTCCGGGTCATTTCTCCTGCAACCCCATTGGGGCATTGCCCCTGGGCCCCACCAGGGGCCCTAGGGTGGGCCCCTGGACCCAACGGCCTTCAAGGAGCACCTCGCGTTCCCCACTGTGCCTTCGGCGCCGTTTGGTGTTCCGCCCGATTTGCCCCCTTCCTCCTCCCACTCTCAGACATCTAATACCGCCCCTGCTTGTGAAATTGATGCAAAAGAAATGGATGACCCCATAGTGGTTCCTTGCGGTAGGTATGCTGTGGTTACAAATTGACAATGTTCCATCTTGAAGTTACTGTGTGAAATCAATGCTAAAGAACCACGCTTTTGTCAGACATAAATGGCAGCAGGAGTTCATCGAAGTTTTACCTGTGAGGTGGGCTTTCAAAGTTTGACGTCTTATCTGCACCCTTCTTAAAGGGCCTGTTGTTCTTACTAAAGGTCTCTTAAACAATTATGAAAGATCAAAGAGATCGACATTATGTTTACATGCTTGCAGTTCAGATTCTGGCAATTCAATTTTCAGCATTTTGCCAGACAGATGCTAAGCTGCACAAAATATCTGCGTACCTACAGACATACACTCATACAAACATAAAGGCACACATATGTACAATATTGTAAGTAGGTACGTCAGGCGTAGCTGGGATGAAACTTTTAGGGGGCCTAGGTACCAAATGGGGGGTCTTGGTATTGATTGCGGTCCTTAATTCTTACAAATTTTATTAGGACACACAATTTCTGGGGGGGCCTAACGAACATCTGGGCCCAGGCCCCCCGTAGATACCCCCTGGGGTACGTACTCACTTACCGACCTTCCCCCCCCCCTCCGTCCAACCATATGTACAGTAAGTTCATGCTCATACTGCATCATGGCTGCGTCAGTTGATTCCTTTTGCCTTTTGCAAGGGTTGGCTATAAATAACCAGAAAGCCCAAAGGCTTAGTGATTCCTTGCCGAATGGGGATGCTATGTTGCACTGAGGTTTATCCCTCAAATTTATCTTTCTTGCCTACATCATTTTATGTTTTAACAATATGACCTCTGCTGACCTCACACGCCCTTTGAACCCCACCAAATATAACAAAAAAGAAAATCTGAAGTGTCTTGAAAGGGATTCAACTCCAATGGATCTTGGATCTTGAAAGTTCTTGGAAAATTTTTGACCTCTGGTGACCCTAGATGACGATCTCAGGAATACTTGGGATATTTTGCTGTTTGACCTCTGACGACTTCTGATGACTATCTTGGGAATTCTTGGGAAATTTCACTTTTTGACCTCTGGTGACCCCATATCATGATCTTGGGAATTCTTGGGATATTTTGCTTTTTGACCTCTGGTGACCCCATATAACAATCTTGGGAATTCTTGGGAAATTTTGCTTTTGCTTTTGCTTTTTGGCCTCTGATAACTCCAGATGATGATCTTGGGAATTCTTGGTATATTTTGCTTTTTGACTTCTGGTGACTCCATATAACAATCTTGGGAATTTTTGGGAAATTTTGCTTTTTGAACTCTAGTGACCCCATTTAACAATCTTGGGAATTCTTGGGAAATGTTGCTTTTTGACCCCAGTGATGCCAGATTACAATCTTGGGAATTCTTGGGAAATTTTGCTTTTTGACCTTTGGTGACCCAAGATGACCTTTGACCTCCATCAAAAACAATAGGGTTCTTCCTTACATCATGACAAATCTATATACCAGATATGAAAAGTGTTGGTCATTCCTATCTTGAGATATCGTGATTATGAGCTTTTCAGCTTTTTACCACCAGTGACCTCAAATGACCTTTGACCTTCACCAAAAACAAAAGGCTTTCTTCCTGTCAACATGACAAATCTATGTACCAAATAAGAAAAGTGTCGGTCATTGCTATCTGGAGATATCGTGTTTACAAGCCGTTTACGAGGTTTTCGCAGTTTAACCTATGGTGACCTCAGATGACCTTTGACCTCTACCGAAAACAATAGGATTTTTCCTCTCAACATGACAAATCTATATGGGCCATTCCCATCTTGACATATGGCGATTTCAAGGTTTTCGGTCTTTGACCTATAGTGACCTCAAATGACCTTTGACCTCCACCAAAAACAATAGGATTCTTTCTCTCAACATTACAAGTCTATATACCAAATATGAAAAGTGTCTGTCATTCCTATCTTGAGATATCGTGATTAACGAGCTTTTCGGCTTTTTAACTCTGGTGACCCCAAGTGACCTTTGACCTTCACCAAAAATGATAGGCCTCTTCTCCTCAGCATGACAAATCTACATACCAAATATGAAAAGTGTCGGTCATCCCTATCTCGAGATATCGCAATTACAAGGTTTTTTTGGTTTTTGACCTCTGGTGACCTCAAATGACCTTTGACCTCTACCAAAAACAATAGGGTTCTTCCTCTCAACATGACAAATCCATACAGGCCACCCTTATCTTGAGATATCGTGATTTCAAAGTTTTCCGTCTTTGACTTCTGGTGACCTCAAATGACCTTTGACCTCCACCAAAAACAATAGGATTCTTTCTCTCAACATTACAAGTCTATATACCAAACATGAAAAGTGTCTGTCATTCCTATCTTGAGATATCGTGATTAACGAGCTTTTCGGCTTTTTAACTCTGGTGACCCCAAGTGACCTTTGACCTTCACCAAAAATGATAGGCCTCTTTCTCTCAAGATGACAAACCTATATATCAAATATGAAAAGTGTCCATCATTCCTATCTTGAGATATTGCGGTTACGAGCTTTTCGGCTTTTTACCTCCGGTGACCTCAAATGACCTTTGACCTTCACCAAAAACTACAGGGTTCTTCCTCTCAACATGACAATTCTATATACCAAATATGAAAAGTGTCGGTCATCGCTATCTGGAGATAGCGCGATTACAAGCCATTTACGAGGTTTTCGCAGTTTAACCTATGGTGACCTCAGATGACCTTTGACCTCTACCAAAAACAATAGGGTTCTTCCTCTCAACATGACAAATCTATATACCAAATATGAAAAGTGTCGGTCATCCTTATCTCGAGATTATAACCCGATTACAAGGTTTTCAGTTTTTGACCTCTGGTGACCTCCGATGACCTTCGACCTCCTCCAAAAACAATAGAGTTCTTCCTCTCAACATGACAAATCTATATACCAAATATGAAAAGTGTCGGTCAATCCTACCTTGAGATATCGCGATTACAAGCAGCGTCACAAACACACATACACACACACACACACACACGCACACTCACACACACATACACACACACACATGACATCACCATCGCATAGATTCCTTGCCTGCCTACGGCAAGGAATCAAAAAACTGAGGAAAAGTTCAACTGAGAAAAAAATCAACAAAAATCTGCTCAAGTTTCTCTGTGTATTCACAATATTTACAATGTTAAATATATACAACTGTTGACATATTGATGAATTATTGCAGCCTCCTAAAAAGAAAGCTATCTTGTGGTGAGAAATGATGTGAGTGCAGCTCATGACCAATTAAATCATGGGTAAAGAAGGGATAAGGGTCTCATCCTGTCTCCTTTACACAGTGTTAAACTGTGGGGGGGGGGGGGGTACCAGCAGGGTCATCACAGTGACAGATAAAGGATTTGATAAAGGAGTATGGTCCAAATGGGCAACTCTGACTGCATACCAAAATGCCAGAATGCTTGTCTTCCCATGAACCCTTTTAAATATGCCTACTTCCATCTTTCAGCTGCACTCAAGTAAGGAAATCAGGTCATAACTGACAACTTGAGACTATAAGTTTGCACAAGGCGGGGGTGTGGGGGCGGGGCATGCATCATTGGGAATTTCCAATCACCAACAACAATTTACCTGAGATTGGCAACATATTAATGAAAACATAATTGCCCCTTCTCTTTTTGCAACTTATCCATGTTTCCTTAGCAAGACAAAGTTTAAGCCTGATCTGCTGTACAGCTTCTAATTGTGAAACATGGTACAACATTAAAAAAGTCTATGCTTATTTACTAAACCAAATAGGCATCAACATTGACATTCACCAGTATTTAGTAGCCCCCTGCCCCAATTGAGAATAGCTTCCTACACATATGCTAATTTTAACTAACAAATCACAATGATTTTAAGTTCAGCCCAGTCATGAATATGCATATGTTGTGTACAAAAACTGTTCACTTTCACCAATTTTTAAAGGTTTTGTGACATGAAAATGATATAGTTAGACATTTGATTTAGAAAACTTTAAAAAAAACCAGAATGCAAAAATGCATTGAGGTTTCGATGATATATGTTCTATTCCAAATAATGCCATGATGTCCCACATCTTTCAATCAATGGTCAAATGCTATCTTAATATGTTGGAAAAATACAGTTTTGTGTTCCTATTTAATTTTGGGAATTCTTGGAAAATTTTGCTCTTTGACCTCTGCTGAACCCATATAAAACTCTTGGGAATTCTTGGGAAATTTTGCTTTTTTACCTCTGGTGACCCCAGATGACCTTTGACCTCCACCAAAAACAATAGGGTCCATCTTTTCAACATAACACATCCACATAGTACTGTAAGTATGAAATCTATCCAAGCTTCCTACCTGGAGATATGTGTTAACAAGCTTTTCAGTGTTTGGCCCACGATGACCCAAGATGACCTTTGACCTCCACCAAAAATGATTGCGTTCATATTCTCACCACAATGCATCCACATACTACGTATAAAATCTATCCAAGCTTTCTCCCTTGAGATATTGTGTTAACAAGGTTTTCAGTGTTTGACCCTCAGCCACCCCAGATGACCTTTGAATTCCACCAAAAACTGTGGGGTACAGCTTCTCACTATAACACATCAATTTACCATGTATGAAATCTATCCAAGCTTCGTACGTGGAGATATCATGTTAACAAGATTTTCAGAGCTTAACCCCCAGTGACCCCAATGACCTTCGACCTCCACCAAAATGATGAGATTCTTCCTCTTACTATAAGGCATCTACATACAAAGTATCAAATTTATCCAAGCTTCCTACATAGAGATATTGTGTTAACAAGGTTTTGAGGGTTTGAACCCCAGTGACCCCAGATGACCTTTGAACCCCACCAAAAATGATAGGATTCTTCCTCTTACTATAAGGCATCTACATACAAAGTATGAAATTTATCCAAGCTTTCTAAATCGAGGCATCGTGTTAACAACGTTTTCAGGGTCTGACCCCCGGTGACCCCAGATGACCTTTCACCTCCACCAAAAATGATAGGGTTCTTTCTCTTACCATAACGCATCTACATACAAAGCATGACATTCATCCAAGCTTCCTAACTCGAGATATTGTGTTAACAAGGTTTTCAGAGTTTTACCCCTGGTGACCCCAGGTGAGCTTTGACCCTTACCAAAAACAATAGGGTTCTTCCTCTCAATATGGGGCATCTATGTACCATGTTTGAGATCTATCAGAGCTTCCTTTCTTGAGATATCGTGTTAACAAAGTTTTCAGGGTCTGACCCCCGGTGATCCCAGATGACCTTTCACCTCCACCAAAACTGATATGGTTCTTTCTCTTACCATAAACGCATCTACATACAAAGTATGAAATTCATCCAAGCTTCCTACCTCGAGATATTGTGTTAACAAGGTTTTCAGAGTTTGACCCCCGGTGACCCCAGGTGAGCTTTGACCCCTACCAAAAACAATAGGGTTCTTCCTCTCAATATGGGGCATCTATGTACCAAGTTTGAGAACTGTCAGAGCTTCCCTTCTTAAGATATCGTGTTAACAAAGTTTTCAGTCTCTGATCCCCGGTGATCCCAGATGACCTTTCACCTCCACCAAAAATGATAGGGTTCTTTGTCTTACCATAACGCATCTACATACAAAGTATGAAATTCATCCAAGCTTCCTACCTCGAGATATTGTGTTAACAAGGTTTTCAGAGTTTGACCCCCGGTGACCCCAGGTGAGCTTTGACCCTTACCAAAAACAATAGGGTTCTTCCTCTCAATATGGGGCATCTATGTACCATGTTTGAGATCTATCAGAGCTTCCTTTCTTGAGATATCGTGTTAACAAAGTTTTCAGGGTCTGACCCCCGGTGATCCCAGATGACCTTTCACCTCCACCAAAAATGATAGGGTTCTTTCTCTTACCATAACGCATCTACATACAAAGTATGAAATTCATCCAAGCTTCCTACCTCGAGATATTGTGTTAACAAGGTTTTCAGAGTTTGACCCCCGGTGACCCCAGGTGAGCTTTGCCCCCTACCAAAAACAATAGGGTTCTTCCTTTCAATATGGGGCATCTATGTACCAAGTTTGAGAACTGTCAGAGCTTCCCTTCTTGAGATATCGTGTTAACGAAGTTTTCAGGGTCTGACCCCCGGTGAGCCCAGATGACCTTTCACCTCCACCAAAAATAATAGGGTTCTTCCCCTTACCATAACGCACCTACATACAAAGTATGAAATTCATCCAAGCTTCCTACCTCGAGATATTGTGTTAACAAGGTTTTCAGAGTTTGACCCCCGGTGACCCCAGGTGAGCTTTGATCCCCTCCAAAAACAATAGGGTTCTTCCTCTCAATATGGGGCATCTATGTACCAAGTTTGAGAACTACGTGACTTTCCCTTCATGAGATATCGTGTTAACAAGAAGTGTCACAAACACACACACACACATACACACACACGCATACTGGTATTCATCACAAACCGAGGACCTGCGCACGTTGTCATGTATGCATATTCACCTGCGGACCAGCACATACAACTATGAGATTGACAAATGAACACATGCATTGTATTACTACCCTCTAGAGGGCGCTATACACACCAACTGGGAAGCCAAATATATCTCCTAAGTCCACTATATTGGCAATATAATATAAGTCCACCAGTTGTATCCTACATACCTGAGGACCTCTGAAATTTTCACACACCTGTTTCAAATTCATAGCCAGTAGAGGACTCTGCCCTTACCTATACCTAGATAATGGAAAATGTGTGTAGAATGCAATGGAACTAAATTTACCCGAGGACCTGGGTTTAGGTCCTCAGGTGGAAAAAATGTCCTCAGGTGGTAGGTGTGTATTCTGGTCAAGGTCCTCGGCTGGATATCAATACAAGTGCACATACACACGCACATACACACATACATACACGCCATCATGAATGCATAGGTTTCTCTTATCATCGAAACCAACGAGAAAATAGCCACAGTTCCCATCAAAATCTATCAAATATTGACCTTTTAATGTGGTAATTTCTGTTTTACACTTTAATCACGAATAAACATGAGGTCAACATGCACATTTGTGATGCTGAAAGAGGGACTAACCAAATATGGCTAATGTTATCCTTTGGGTTTTTTTTAACATTGATTTCAAGGACACTTGTAGCTTTGTTATTCCCTGAGGAATTCATTTTGGAATATTAAATTGTCTCCTTGCAAAATATCAAGATCACTGACCAAACTGTAAACTATCTGATGAGTAATTAAGAGGTTATTTATAATGGATTAACAACAGAAATGCTAACACTCTGCAAACACTCCACATTATTACTTTGCACAGGCAATGAGTCACTTCAGAAACCATTTGAAGGGCATGCCCTAAAATGGTACACATTCTGAAATAATTCCAATGGATCTCTCTTTGGGGAATTTTCTGTTCTTTAAATGCCAAGTGTAAGCAGCTCTTTTAGTACTGTAGCATGTCACCATGACTTTTAACAGGTAAATACCTGGGATTTAGTACAGGTATGGTTTGCAAACAATACCCATTCACAATATGAGGGAGGTATTCGTCCTGAAAATTTTACTGGTTGGATAGCAATCATGACTTGAGTATAGCCCTGAAAATAGAGAGCAATTGCCCTAAAATCAACTTTTTTTGGCACAGAGTGGGGGAGGAAAGTGAGAGAGGAGGAAAGAGGAAGGAGGGGAACACTGCTGCCTTCCAGACCCCCTACATCATATACACCGTGTGTTACAAACTAAGTACAAGAAATGAAGAGTATTCAATACCACCCTTCATGGAAATAAAGGCAGAGCAGCTAGCTCCTTTTTCCCCCTCCCCTTCCCCACCATTTGAATGATGTTACCTTCCCCAACAATATTCCACAGCTTTCACACTTATGGTTCAACAGCATTAGTTTCATTATAATTCCATAAAAAACACACATTTACCTGACCACTCCAAAGCTGAGCAGCTGGCTATGTGACCATGGAATGGGTCTGACATAGTCAGACTGGAGGCCCTTGGCTTGAATGTTTTCCTCTATGGCAGTGAAAATTTTCTAAGACACAGGCCCAGTGACCAGCTGATTTTAAGGATAGGCGATATACATTACGAAAGTTGGGCTAGAAAGTTTCTTCCTTGGCCCAGTAGAATTTGAACTGTCCCTGAGGGCCAGCAGAAAATGCAGTCCTAAATCAAGCCCTCTCCATGGCCATACTTTCTAGGAAACAAGGGAGTCAATGCTAACAGTGGTAACTCTTCTATAAATATTAACAACAAATGTGAAATCAAAACTATGTACCACTGATCTGTTACTGCCAGTTTTATACATGAGCACTGAAGGAAGGGTTTAAGCAAAAATTACTTTCTGATATGTGAAAGAAGAACTAAAGCTAAGCTATGACAAAGTTTGCATTCAATTCCAACATGTAGTTCTAGCGCCCCCAGTGTTCAGGCAAAAACCTATTTGAGGGCAGATTGTTGGAAAAAATTGGCCAATTTTATCTGGTACTGTAGTACAGCTTTTCCACTAGCAGAAAACAGCTCAGCCCCCTTCCCCCAACAACCTGGGAAAATATCCTGTGTGCCAAAGCTGAAAAGCCATCTCCACTTTGATAAGCACCTCTTTCATGCATGGGTCATGTGCACAGCACAAGAATTCTCTGTCTGATTTCATCTTCACTTACAGACTGAAACAACCCTTTTATTCCCTTTACAAACAAATATGAACAGGTCATCACTTTTAGTAAGAGTGATTTCTCTTGATATAAACTTAAGACAAACTGTCATTACTAGGACTTAACTTTAATTGTTTCTAGGCTTTGACAATGAATTTGAATTACAACAATTCATTGCCTAATGGGTTCACTAAGATGAGAACGATGTATATCATTTTTTTAGGTTGACATTCACACTACCTTACCCCTAGAGTACACCAACAACTATTCTGTAAGCAAATGCTTGAATTGTTATGTACACTTAAGAAAACCTTCAGAAAGAGTTTGTGCTGATAACTACTTTCATGTCATTTGAGTAAACTAGTATGGTTGGTTAGACCCCTGTCAGGGTCTAGCTTAAATAAGCAATTGGAAAGGACCCTAAAGGCCTCTTTTGGGGTATCCTCTCAACCCCCAAATCCCAGCCAAGTCTGCCCCCACTCTAGATTATTATGCAATACTGTGAACATTGGTAAGCACTTGAAGAGAATAAGGGACCCTTATCAGCTAAAAAGGATATTGTGTGAAACACACAGGTACAGTAGAAATTCAATTTAAATTGTGGAACTGAAAAAAACCCCAATGTTTAGCAAGTCTATCCTGTGCACAATCACAATTGCAATGCTTTACTTGAGTTGCAAACTGAAGACTTGAGATGCGAGGATATGCACAGAATTGTCACAAAATAACTTTTTAAAGTTGCATTTCATTTGCAATCAAAGTCTATACAAACAAAGAACTTCTTATAAAACTGTTTTCAACTGCTCAAGTGAAATTTCAAGAAAGAGCCATACAGTAGTTCTTCGGTAAGGATATTCCAAAAGTTCTTGTCTTGAACTCTACATAATATTGTTTAATTTAACTACAGTGTATGTAAGCATTATTATTTTAGTCTACAAGGTTTACTACTTTCTGTTGACCATATCAACAGCCAACATATTACTTCATCTAAATTTAACAAAGGTCATATAAGTAGTGAAGAGTTGGCTTTGTGGTTAAAGTGCTTACATTGCAATCAGTGTCATCCAGTGATTCAAGTTTTCCTTCCTTAAGAAGTTCCAGTTGAAGCAGAACTGGCAGCAATTAGTGCATCCCTGCCTCACTAACCTCTGAACACACACCAAAAAGTAAAAGAGTATCTCCCAGGTGTAATCCAAGATCAAGCTGTTTTAAAATATTTGAACAGCTCTTAACTGGCTTGCTGACCCTAAATTTGCTAAAGGTAACTTGCACTGTTGACTTTCTTATGTGTTGTGCTCTAGGGCCTTGTGAGTTTTTTTTCACTGCAATTGTCAACAAAAGTGCTAATTCCACTCTCCCCCACTCCCACTTCCCAACTGAAAGCACTACTATGCTTCCAAGAACAACAAAGCTCTAACTAACCCAACTTCAAAAACTTGGATGATATCAACAGGGTAACCCTGATAACTGGTCTGACACTACTAATGAATATACAGTACAGTACTTAAGCCCTACAGACTAACTGAACATTGTACTTACCTTTCGGGTCCAATATTTACTCTATCAGTTATGCAAATATTTCCACATTGTGAATTACATTGGAAGCAAGGGCTGAAGACAGAAGGACAGGTATTCTGCAATCACATTATTTTACTCACACCACCACTAGACAATAATGTGCCTCAGATAATTTCAACACTCACATCCTGGAACCACACTGATGTTTTGACACATTTAAGTTTTTGATACTTGCCACAAAATCTTGAGTCATCTCCTTCTAGCACTTCATATACAACTGTAAGAAGCCTAACTTCCTATTTTCCTTACTTCCAACATGTCAGTACTATCTTAATTGGTTAAATATGTTCCATTTCTGAAGCCTAGGTAATGGCTTGGTATAGTTTGGGGGTAACTTATGCTGTGCTTTAAGGTATGTAAGTATAATTATCATTTCAGAGACTGCAGTGCTTTATCTGAAGCCTGCACAAAAAATTGCACTTTTCCTTATGGATGGCAGTCTTGTAAGCCTCCTCAGAGGCATACACAGGATGTGAGCAAGGAGGAGGCCATTCCCCAGAATTGGCTCCTCTGTTTGCCAGTGGACTGTTTAATATATAAAAGTTCATTTAAATAAGGAAGGATTCTTCATAGGAAGCTCACATATCACAACATTTTACTCACACCAAACTAGTAGAGTATGTTCCCTCCCACATTAAACCAAATTCAAAATTACTACCAGAGTACCATCTTTCAAACTAATCTCTAATGATGTTCCCAGCCAATTAAATGTTAGGTATGTTACCCACCATGAAAATGGATTAGTAGACCTACTGTACCATAAATAGTGTTTTTTATACAAATTCTTGTGCCACAAATAACTTATAAACATAACAGAAAAACTATCATCACAAAGCAGTGTTCTCAACACTTCTAGGACAAAACAGAAGCAAAATACACTATTTTCAAAATATCGCTATTTGTTACGTACATTCCAAGGTACTGAAATAATTAAACACAAATGTTAGCTTGACCTCATGTCAGCCACTTGACTCGGTCAAGATCACTTGCTTCCCTAATCCTCGGAGCGCATTGATCGCATTCTCCATCTGAATCGTTCCTGCATCATCCGTCAAGATGGTGGCAACGTTTTCCCCATCCACCGATAATTCAATGGTGTTTGCAACAAGTAGCTTAGCTCCAGCACTGTCACCACTGGCCTGCACTCCAAGCTTGCTAGTGGCACCAGAATTGAAGAGCCCAAAAGTGGTACTGGGATCTGGCAATTCTTCTGCATGAGATAAAAATAAATCTTTCAGGACACTAAGTTCTTTAGAAAGCAGACTAACCTTCTCTTCTAGCTTGGCATTTTCCACTTTGAGTTCATTAATTTTGTTCAGAGTCTCCTGAGTTTTCATACGGCTCTTATCTCTGCTTTTGCGAACTGCCACATTGTTGCGCTCTCTCCTCTTTTTGTACTCCTCACTGCTTTTGTCATGTAGGTACTTTTTGTGGGAACGACCCATCTTGCCCCCTCCAGAGGATTTAGACTCCTGTGTGTCAATCACATCCACAGTAATAATGCTCTCCTCTGCAGCAACTGGTGGTGCTGCAGACACAGGGATGACAGTTGCCATTTTTCTGAACTTTTTTTTTTTCTTAAGGGCTAGACAAAGGAAGCTTCTGGACTATCACCTGAAAGAGAGCAAAAGAATCTTTTAGAATCTTCCAAAGGGGCTGTGTTCAAGGAGAAATTTACCTCCCTATGCAGATGCATAATCTGAACAAATGAATTTATCTTGTTTTGTTTTCAGTTTATCCAAGATTACGGTTTCATGGCTATGTTCCGACGTCTCTTTGTTTGACAACTCCAAGTTCTGAAAACTCTATATTTCAACATGAAATATACATATAGATATATGCAGAAATGTGACTTTCAGTGAAAGATTTACATTGTTTTAATTTCAGAGACATATTTAGATGAATGGCTTTTGTGTTTGACCAATCCCTGTCCCTGGTCCTTACACTAATACCACTAAACTATACCACTAAACTACCTCTAACTCCTACTCTTTTGGTGTCCATATTGGGATGTAGGAACAAAGAGACTTTGAAAGAGAAAGCAATCATCATTCCTTACAGTTTTTGCTACCATGTGCAAAACGGTAGCCTATAAAGTGGGAGTGTCTTGAGTCAGTCACTGCATATAAAATGTATGATGGGGTGGTTGAAAGTAAACATCTATCAGTCAAGTAATTCCAGCACAAGAAAGGCCGTGGCCAGCCCGACTTAAACCAAATGATTAGAAACTGAGCCGTAAAACCTCATCTAACTCTCACTCCAGCACAACATGAGGACAGCTTACAATGTGCCAAACACAGTCAACTAACTAATCTTTGCAAAGGAAATTTAACCCACTGTACACCTTGTGTAACCATAGTTTGCTTTTATATTTCTCATGATATGCTGAAGAAAAGGGATGCACTGGATGTCCGGCCTCAGTCATTCCCAACACAATTATACTACTTGAATATTAATGACACTTAATTATGTACACCAGACTGAAGGGCCATATACTGTAACACAAACTTATATTGGTTCCAGTGGGATCTTTGAAGAAATCTGGCCGGAATTTCTGCAAACAGAAGCCAGAATTACATCAATCACTAAAAGATCATAGGGATAGCCCCACAGATGAATTTAACACCTTTACAAAAGTTTTTTTTTTTTCAGTCCATGTTATATAGAAAGTATGTAATTGTCTCATTAAGGTGTTGTGTACGTCATGACGCTAGAAATTTAGCAAGTTTTAGCCATCTCTAGTTGACCACTCTTAATCCAGAATCTATCAGAGAAGTTCCTGTTCAGGTATCTTGAGATCAATAAAGTTAAAGGGTTTGAACCCCTTTAAAGCCTGTTTGGTCAATAGAGCAAGTTTATTTGTAAAAGGGAATAACTGCTGCAATTATAGAGATAAGCTTCACCCGGGAAAAAGCCTTTTTCTTGGGTAATATTTGCTAAAATGTCCTATTCAATTCTAGCAGCATGGTAGGTTAAGTGGTCCTAGTTCATTGTGGCATGACACAATATATCCATCTTGCAGTCTTAGAGCAGCCTTTGTGGGCACGTCTAAAGTTAGTAGCAGCTGTGGAGCTACTGTAACAGTGAAGACAAATTCAAAGTTAAGTTTGCCTATCTCCAATATCTCACAGAACCCACATTTGCTAATATCATAATGTATGAACATTTACAATAATACTAAGTTAAGTTCATCATTCAGTATTTAAAATCTGTCAATTATTCCTTGACAATATGCACAATCTGAGTCAAATTTTTCAAAAGTTGTGTATGCTTTCATTCAAATCTACTGCCATTCTGACAATCAAATGGATTTTTGTTTAAAAAATTGAAAGATTTATTTTAGATAATTTTACTCTGTCAATTAATTTTCTGTCTGTCTACAATCTAAGCCCTACGAAATCACACCAGCTTAGTGACCTACTGTAGAAATATCATGAAGTCAACCACCAGCTTGCCTGCCTTGACACCTCCCCACCCAACTGTCCTTGCCCAAAGTGCTACTTTTTAAATATTTTCTCTTTACAACTGAAAAATTCCGGTTCCGGCCGGACTTCATCTTGCCACATTTGGGATACTAACCTGCAAAATCTGCTTCTGGTTGATCCAAAAATTTGGATCCAGTGCATCCCTACTGAAGAATTACTGTGTGTAAAAATTTATTCCAACTCATATGAATGTGTCTCATCCCATCTTAAGATCCTCTGTAATACAATCCCTACTGAAAATCTGTTGAGGGAGTAGGTACAGTACAGTACCTGTACCTTCTGGGAACAGCTTTGGTGTTTATGACTACAGTACCTTGATTGTATACTGAAGGGCTGTTTATTGGACTACTGTACATGGCTGTATTTTCTCTGAGATCAACATCTTATGTGGGCTTAAACTATGAGCATATAAACCTGACGTGTGTGTGGTAGGAAGGAGGGAGGGGGCAATTAAGATGGAAGAGAGACTTAAAAATATCAACACTACTCTCCCTTCTGGAAGTTTGTTCCACTCACTTTACTTACAGTTCCTAGGAAAAAAAGTATTGATTTGGCACAGAGATTGTTGGACATTATGAGTGCTTTCCCTCCAAAAGCATTGCATAGTAACTGGAGTTTAATAATGGTCACTGGGTACTGGGTTTGTCTATGACGCCATGTGTCATTTTACACATTAAATTTACATGTAATCTAGGCCTGGATGCTGATCTTCTACTGAATATTGAGTATTGTCATGCTGGCAAGCTGCAGGCCATTCTCCCCCCATCCAGAATGGCCTAAACTGATAGTATGATCTGAATTACCATACTGTGTAGAAAAGGGTTTTTAGTTAACCCTTATCCTTAAATCCTAATGTTTACTAACTACAGTATGTGTACCAATAGCGTGAAACCAATAAAACCGTGTTTACCGATATCTTAATAAACTTTGCGAGATTATTTTAATGCTGTATGAAAGACTTTGTCTTTGTACTGAATATGGATGATACTCGATGTACAGTTTGATAAGTTGTGAAAAATACAACCAAAAAATGTGTTTCACGCTATTGGTACACATGTATACTGTAGTCACCTTCATGTAGACTTTTGGATCTGGAGAACAGAATAAAGAGGCTTCTGAACGGAGAGCTGTCCCCAACATAAACACGATTACAGCATACTGTAGCCTAAATTAATTACAAATTATTTTTTTTTTTTTTTCAATTTGGACAGATGAATAATAAGTACAGTATTGCACTTGTGTTTTCTCTGTTTCCATATGTACAGCAGTTAAAAAAGAGGATTATGAACTAAAATTATGTTTAAAAGAAGAATGCTTGTTCATCTCCATTTTGTATGTTAGTTTCACTTTTTAAGTTGGTGGAAATAAATTTTCCATCATCATCAACAGTCAAATCAGAATGCTAAATGCTTAACACTGTTTTGTCACAGGGAACATTAGACCTCCGCTACGTATTTAGAACTGCTGTATAGTATGCATCCACATGGCAAGTTGTCTTCTCTGCAAGCATTCCATACAGACAATGATGTGGCTCACATTTTTCAATAATTATACAGCATACTGATATAAACAAAAGATCTTTTGCCACATGGTGGAGTATCTGAAGAATACAATGCCCCACTGAAAATGCAACCTTCAAAAATCATGGAGCCACACTGCATGCCTTTTCCACTTTCTCACTGGATGGATCACACTGTGCTAGTATGGAAATGTTCTATATCTATGTTTAGAAGAAAGGTGTATTTAACTACATAGCCATACAAAAGCTATGTAAGTTAAAATGTTATTAGGGGGAAAAATGGCCTTGTCCACTGAGCCTCCCACATACGCAGAGTAGAGATGCAGTCACTGTGGTCGTCCTCAAAGCCGGTGACACAGAGGCATAGTCATAGTTCAGGGTTTTCCCTGGGCCTTTTGAACGTCGCGGCCCGCAACGTTCAAACTTCAAAAACAGGAAGACCGCGACGTTCAATAAACAGCCGCGATGTTCAAAAATTCCTCCGGTACCCTGAGAAAAAGTTACTTAAACTTTGTATGACATCAAATGTGTGTCCCAATTGACAGTGCCCATTATGGAACTTGCAGTGCCCTTTTGCAAGAAAGAATTGATCATTTAAAAGGAAGGTAGGAAGAAATTCTTAAAATCTTTCACAATTTCGCTGAAAACACAACTTAGGACGCCTTAGAAAGGACATTTAATGTATTATTCCGCTAACGATCTGCAGTTGTTTCACTAGGGCACTACGTAAACATGTTAGTAACAGTCTGCAGCAGGTATACGGTATATTATTCTCAGCACGCGTGAAGTTGTGTCACATGACTTGTACGTAGCTTCTGTTTGACGCGACCGATGACCACCAGGAGCAAAACATTTAGAGTCCAGATCTATTAAAATTGAAGCCATCTCTGCAACATTCTGACAAATTTATGGTTGGAATGTTCAATTACGTCTAAAAGAGCAATATAATGATAAAAATATTAGTACCTGACCTTTATTGTGTATGTTATGGGATGTTTTGGTTTCGAATTTTAAGATCGTAGCGAGAATGTTTACATACTGAAGGCACTGCAGATATTGCAGTGCTTCCACACTCTAAATTCATTTTTCCTGAAATGGTATCTAACATTTCCTGAAATCGGCTTGGTATTTCCTGATATTTTCAATAATGCTTCTTTTATGCTACTTTAATGGCTGATCCAGGATTTCAACCTGTCAAGCCATACGCCATTTCCAGATTTCCCGAAATTTCCCCAAATTATCCACCTTCCCGAAAATTTCCCGAAAAGTACCCAGATTTCCCGAATTTCAGGTAATTTTGGGAAGACTGGAAACACTGAGATATTGTGTGCTACAATGCCGCAAGTTTCCCGCGGCCAATTTCTGTACAGCATATTCCTTGTTCAGTCACATCCCAGTTTTGGAGGTCTTAATTTAAAGGGTCCGAACAGAGTCCGCTCCGCGAGGAAACTATTCTTTGTTACCGAACTGTGTCATAATATCTGAATATGGTAACTTTACTCCTTTGTATTCTTGTGCTTTTTCAAAATACAAATGCCTCCACAAATTACAAGCTGTTCCTACAATCAGTAAGATGGATTACCAGCTCCTTGCCGCTAGGAACTTCTTGAACTTTGCGGCGTGCGAGTTCTCATACTGTCATATAGTGACTATCGTAAGCCTGGAAGCCAATGGCTTTTGATCTAGTATAGGGGCGGCTTGATGTTAGAAACACGTATCGCGGGGCTTGTTTCTGGTAAAAAATGCAATGTAACAAAAGCATGGTACGAAACAGACAAAAGCAACTCCATTTCAACATAACCGTGAATGAGATGAGGGTAAATACATTTTGTTAGTTGCAATAACCATGCTATTTAGCGAAGATCAAAAGGGAAAGGCTGAAAAACGCTACCTGGGTACAGTAGTAAAGTACTGTGTGCTCTCTGACATACCTGAACTGTGCTGCATTGGAAATTGCGGTAACTACTAGGCCTAACAATAGCCAATGATCGCTATCATTTGGAGAGGTTAAAATATTACGAGTTTGTGAGTTTGCACCAATGGTGAATATTTTGGCGGAAACTTAAAGAAATTCTGATGACTGATTCGCCTCAAAAGTGCCACTATTTTGCTTTTAGACATTTCTAAAATTCAAAAAATTTCGAAAAGGGGAGGGGGACACCCCCTCCCCTTATACCCCACCCCCAGGCCGGCGATCCACCGTTGGACGCAGCAGAGCCGCGACGTTCAATTCTAAACCCAGGGAAAACCCTGTAGTTAGTTGCAGAGCTGTCATTTATGAACACATTACAGTCATTAAGTTGGTTAGACAGTCGACCTATCAGGACTTGGGCAATGGCATTCAAGTTCAGGCAATGTACTAAGTCTTAGCCAAGACTACCTGAAAGGCCTCATGCCTTTATCAACCTCTTTTGGCATTCGTGACTTGAATGCAAATCAACTGGCATTTGCTGGCATTCGTATGGTTTCAACAGTATTGTATAGACATTCGTTTTATTATGTTCCATTTGCGGAACATTCAAGGGGAGGATTGTCCAACTCATACTGTAAGTCCACTGAGGCTCCAATCTGGAGTGGCAGCACAGTCACTCTTACTCCCAGATGCAGTAGTGGTACAAGCTGGATTGCATAGTTTGTGCACGCACGCATTTTAAATTTATTTACTGATTTTACGATGAATGGCGCACAATAATTCGGTTTGGTTCAATAATCCAGGTGTAGCGTGCAGGCAAAGAATTGAGCAAAAGATCAGCATGGTGCAAGCAAAATCCCGACAGTCAAGACTCACTCCAAAAATTAAGCACAGTACACAATTCAGAAAGAACCAAATGATCACCATCTTTCGTAGCAGACGACGCCCCCCAGACCCCCAGCAGCCTGCATCCCAGCGGGGCCCTTAAGGGGACCCCTGCATCCCACGCCCAGGTGCAAAGCGTTCGTCAGCGGGCAATTTCGAACATAGCCTTTAACTATTTAATTCCACGCGCAATTAACAAACTATACAATCTGGATTCTGGGTTGCAAGGTCCTAGTCTCAAGTCAATGTGAGTCTTGTGTTCAACCACCATGTGTCTGGTGTATCTTTTTATTGAAGGCACAGTTGCAGTGACTATGCCTACTCTTTGAGAGTTTCAGTGGTAGGTCTTGGTGGATTTGTTCTGCAGTTAATGGACCTAGGCCAGAAATACTAGCATAGGCCTAGGCTCAGGGCTAGCTACCCCTTGCAGCTTGTACAGCATGACTGAGTTGAAAATTTCAACTTTTTTACCCTTTCCAGGGCATTTCTGTCATCAAAAGCAACTGCAATACCCATGTAAGGCTAAGAAAAGTAAATTCATGCTACTTAATTAAATTTTTGTGGCACAACTTCCTACTCGTAGAACTGTTATTGTTAATGTTAACGCTCATGCATACTGCACACAGTTAAGCCCTGGCCTACACTTAAGTACCGGTACCGTATCTCCACTATAGTAATAATGTAGTATGGTATGTCGCAATCATCATTTCTGTTGTAAACAAACCGTTGTCAAACGTTAACACATGATTATTTCAAGTATTTCGAAAAACCATAAAACAATCATTATACAAACCGTTATGGAAAGGCATACAGCATTCATCGACCACCCTTAATTTCGGAAGGATGCAAATCTGGTAACGAATGAATGTGAAATGTAAATCGGTTGGTTTGAAATTTCAGTACACCACGCCTTTCACACGGTTTGTATTGTGCAATCAGGGACTGCCGAGTTGGCGTGCTTTGCTAGCGCCCTCAAAAATCTGTTATTACGGGGGGAATTCCGATGTCGTCATGTCGACCGTGTGACTTATTTGGCGCCAAACAAAATACTGCAAACAGAGACGTTGACTGAGAAAAATTCTGCCATGAAGCTGCACTACGACTCAGGGATCCATGCTTCAACTGACTATGCCCTCACTACAGCAGGCCGTAGCCAGATGAAGACAGGTTAGGTTAGGTTAGGTTACAGGGCCTTTTTTAACGAATTTGTACTGGGGGGCTATTTCACAAAAGGGACCATCTGATACGAAGTTACTAAGTGGAGCGCCACCATCAGTTGGCGCGTAGCGTGTTGAATTTATTTGGGATCGACAGACACCCCAGATCGCAGGAAATGGCACTTCCCGAGAATTTCGAGGCTCTATCGAACCATCCTAAAATTGAGATATTATGCTCTGCATGTTTTCATTCTAAGAAACATCCTCAGTGATTCCCAACACATTTTTTGACTGGGCGAAGTACCCAAATCCTTTTCAGTTTCCTAAGCCCATGCATTATAGACCTACTGTACTTATAATTGTTTGATTAAACTCATGTACTGAACTTTCAGCAACTGGTATCGCGCAGCCGTGACCCTGTGTCCAGGTGTGCAGTGCGTGCCGCAAGCGAGTTTTTTTTTTCGTAGGATAACGAGGGGAATTCTATTCATACGGACCAATCAGCTTCTTGGAAAGAGGTCACACCCCTAATTCCAAAATAGCAGCTTTCCGACCCTTGTTTTGTAATTCTGACACCGGATTATGAAAGAACAGGCCAAATAACCCCCATCCATATAACCTTATTTCTAACCCTAACCATGATTTTGAAACAAATTTAAAATTTTTTGAAAAATCGATTTTCCCGTCGGTATGCTATGAAAAAAAAAACTAGCGTGCCGCAATATTGCTCATTGTTGATAATAACTAATCAGCACACTAGAAATGGAATATTTTCAAACTGCTGTCATTGCAGCATTGTATTGTATGGTCACAGTTCGTATAACTTGTAGCCGCTGAGCGACCTAAAGAAAGAAGGGAAGAGCAGGGAGTTGCTATTAGCAACTCCCTGGGAAGAGGGTGGAAATAAGAGGGGGAATAAAAGGTGGAAAAGTAGACAACGGCAGCTTCTGCTGTAGGCGGCGATCAGCCGTCGCTGACCGGCTACTTTTTATTGCCCCTGCATTAGTTGGCTAGATTGCTAGAAACAAAAACTGCATACCACACCCAGAGAGCTAGCCCTCCTCCTGTGGGGTTCAGATGGGCAACCGGATGGGGCCCATGTGAGTTATACCTCGTTTTGCCCTGCGTGCCTGGCTCTCCTGGCCAGTCCACATTCAGACCATCTGATCCCAGCTGGGCTGAAGGCTGGAGCTGGCCCAGTGGGCTCCACCTGGGCACGCAGGACAAAACGAGGTGTAACCAACATGGGCCCCATCTGGTTGCCCATCTGAACTCCACATGGGGTTCAGGTGAGCTTGCTGGCTGGGAAAGGATAGCTAGTTACATCTTAACATACTTTATTTTGGGATTTTGATAATATCTCACGTAGATACTAGCTACCTCCTCCTGCGATGCCCCCCCCCCCCCCAACATACCTTGCGAAGTAGTCTATCACTTGGCAATATGTCACTGCTCTCCTTGTAGGCCTGGTGGCTCACCTACTTACAGGAAGAACTTCTCAACAAAATCCCTTCCTTTGTAGGACTCGATGTTTGGGAGGTTCGTTCGTCTCTCTTAAATAGCAGCCAGGAAGCCTTCCACTGATAGCTTTGGGTCGAACTTGGCCATTGGAACCCCATTCCAGTGGATAAGCAACCTGTCGTTGAGTGATCGTTCGCTGGTGGCCATTCTTAAGTCTTAGTATAGTATATTGTATGTGGAAACACATTTCTCCACTGTCATACTGTGTGGTGTGACCACACAGAAGCTTGACAGGAACCCATTCACCGGTGGCTTGCTTCCTCGCAGCATATGTTACAGCTTTATTCCATGGTCTTTAACAGGAATTGCAGATGGTGGCCTCATTTCTTCAAAGTGAAAGTGTTTTCATGCCTTCATAGGGGCAACCATTCTTTAATGTCAGATATATTGATCATTTATTATCATCATTATGTGTTTTATATGTATGACAAAAAAGGACCTACGGGGGGGGGGGGGCCAAATGGACTGAGTGGGTGGGCTGAGTAGGGGACTGGGTGGGCCACGGCCCACCCAGTATGTATGTTAAAAAAGGCCCTGAAATATACTTGATTAATAGTATAAAAAGCATTTGTATGATATTCTACATTGTCAAATGGCCGGACTCGGAATGGGGACACTGGCATCGGAACTGGCTCAGAATCGGAGGGAAGTGGACTCGGAATTGGCCAGGAATGGTGGCCACTGAATCGGAATTGGCTCGGAATCGGGTTAGCTGGACTCGGATACAGTCCTGGTATTTAGAGGAGCTTTAGCAAATAGATATGCAGTACTGTAGTCGAGCCCCCACCTTCCAGGGTCGATTCCGAGTCCAGTTACTATCCTAGTCCTAAGGTCCCTGGTATTCGAGTCCAAGTCCGATTCACAGGGTCCGATTCCTAGTAGGAGTCCCTCTTAAGGAAAAGAATATACTGAACAAGGACGGAGATTTGCGTTACATTGGGGGGGGGGGGAGGCGTGGAAAACTTGAACTGAACTACAAGTATGTGAGTAAATATATGTATATACACCTTAATGTATAGGTATATACGCATATGAATAAGTAGACGTAGGCCTATACATGCACAGACGTATGTGTATACATAAATATTTATGGAAATGTAAATGTATATGTTGATGTTATGCTGTCAACGATTTGCACTGAGCTGCCGAGGGAACACAGATCTTCCCTTTTCCTATTCGCGAATACTAATGGTGTGCATTCAGAAGTCAAGAACAACCAACCTTTACCATGCAGTTTTAAACCTAACAACCGGTTGATTTGAGTGGTTGACAGAAAGGATAAAAGACCAAAAGAAGGTGCCAGACAACGACAAGAGAAGGCTACACGTGCGCAGTGGCGTAGCTAGAGGGGTCAGGGGCGGTCGCCCCCCCCCCACAAAGCCTCCGAGGCCTCTGTAGGAAATTTCTAGTCTTTCTCGGAAATTTTTACCACCTTAATTAAAAAGTCTTACAACGGAAATTAGTAGCTAAAATTATATTCTTAGGGGTTTATGCTTACAACACTTATGTTTGTAAGCAGAATTACACATCGAAATTGTTACTGACAAGGCCTGGAAGTATCATTTAAGGCAATCTCGGATATATTTTAATCTAATTTTTCCCCGCGCTACACGCCAGGTGATGGTGGCGCTACGCTTAGATAGTACATCATAACTTCAAGATAATATTCTGTCGGAAATTTTCTGCTTTTGCCCCCCCCCCCCCCCACACACACACGCACACTGGTATTCATCACAAAACGAGGACCTGCGCACGTTGTCATGTATGCATATTCACCTGCGGACCAGCACAAACAACTATGAGACTGACAAATGAACACATGCATTGTATTACTACCCTCTAGAGGGCGTAATACACACCAACTGGGAAGCCACATATATCTCCTCAGTCCACTATATTGGCAATATAATATAAGTCCACCAGTTGTATCCTACACACCTGAGGACCTCTGAAATTTTCACACACCTCTTTCAAATTCATAGCCAGTAGAGACTCTGCCCTTACCTATACCTAGATAATGGAAAACGTGTGTAGAATGCAATGGAACTAAATTTACCAGAGGAACTGGGTTTAGGTCCTCAGGTGGAAAAAATGTCCTCAGGTGGTAGGTGTGTATTCTGGTTAAGGTCCTCGGCTGGATATCAATACAAGTGCACACACACACACACAAACACACCCGTTTACGGCGCCGATCGGGGACATACACAAATAATGTGCAAAGTGGGGACATCCTCTTCCTCCTAGTGAATCGGGGACAATTACAGGTTTACACACCAGGAAACTGTTGATGCCGAAAAAATTACACACTCATTTACACATGAATGAGGACTTAAAACATGAAATTAGGGTACTACCTCAGATCAATTTGTAAAGTTGTAGGCACATATCTGACACCCCACTTTGCATTATTTTAGACAATCTAGAAACGGGGGTATCCCCATTTCGCGGCGTATCCCCATTTCACTAGTATTTTTTCCTGTGTGTATCCCCAATTCACGCCCTAAACAGACCTACACACACACACACTCACCCACACACACATACAGTCCCTGCAAGTCTCTTCGAGGACCTCCATTTTGTGAAAAAAACTAAGTCCGAAATGTGTGTTACACACGTCCTCGGAAGGTGGTTGTAAGTCATCGCAAGTACGGTAGCATGTCCTCGGAAAAATGGTAACACTTGACATCCCCTTTCTTCCAGAAAAACAAACTTCACAGTATTAAAGAGGACATGCTTGTGACGTCCTCCTAGGTATAGTAGGGGGTATGTAGTATCATTTTAATGCAGTTTCTTCCAAGGACCTCATTTGAGGTCCTCGGACGACAAAAAGTCCTCGTGATGCAGGTGTGTTATCAAGTTGTGGTCCTCGGAAGTATAATGAAGTCAACGCACACACACACACACACACACACACATACATGTGTAGTATCCCAACCGGGGACAACTGCACAATACAGGATATTGGGGACATAGCAGTTTGGCCTCCACTACCTTTCAAGTTTTCTATAATAACTCCTCTTTAACAAAGGAAGTAAAGGCTAATGCATGCCTTGCATTACATGTCTTTTATCTAAGTTTTAGTGAATCATACTTGCTACATATCAATTGAGGACACACAGTGTGTACTAAATGGGGGCTCATTGTGTCAACCAAATGGGGACTTGCTGTGTAAACTAAATGGGGACTCACTGTGTAAACTAAATGGGGACTCACTGTGTAAACCAAATGGGGACTCACTGAGTTAACTAAATGGGGACTCACTGTGTAAGCTAAATGGGAACTGTGTCACCCAAACGGAAACTCACAGTGTTTACTAAACCTGGACTCACGTATTCTGTCAACTAAATGGGGACGCACTGTGTCAACTAAATGACCCACTGTGTTAACTAAACGGGGACTCAATGTGTAACCCAAATGGGGACACACAGTCTTTACTATGTGAGTACTCATGTACTTTAACGACGAAATGGAGATTCCCTGTGTCAATGTAATGGAGACTCACTGTATCAACCGAATCTGGACTCCTGCATTGTGTCCACCCAAATGAAGACTCACTTTGTCAATTAAATGGGGAATCCTTGTGTCACGTATAGGACTCAATGTGCCACTAACATGAGAAGGTACTGTTTGTCCTAATGCTGACTTTGCAGCAAATTACTGTGAAACTTTTTACTTTGTCTTCTGTGTTACCTAATACGGACTTGCTGTATTGATCTCTTGAGTGTTACTCTGGAGCAAGTGACTGGAGACAAACTGTCCCTCGGCTCCTTTTAATTGACAAACATGGTCTTATAAAGTAAGTATTAACTCAAGAGGAACAATAAAAAAAGCTTCCTTAGTTTAGTTTGACCTCCAGTTAGGATAGACTCCCTCTCCATCATGGAACCTGTCAAGTTGACGATGGATCTAAATTAGCTCTCTTTGCATCCCATTCAGAGGATACCTTGACAGCCTATGCTGATCCATCTTAATCTTGCTTAAGGACTTATTTATCTCCACAACATTCCACTTGACAGTTTCAGTATGAGGTCAGTTTATACCCACTTAACCGGAGGGTAGGAGAGGTAGGGGTTCCTGATAACGTACCACCCCCCCCCCCCACAGTTATGTCAAACAAGCAACTTTTGATGAAAATTTGGAAAACCCTTCATTATTACTGTAAAACCCTTTGCATACAAATAAAAGTATCAACTTGGGCTTTAAAATTGCGGCAAGCTGGTACATGAGCTACATCAACATAGGGCTTGTCACAGTGTGCACAAACCATTGGCCACTCAGTTTCCACAAACTGTAACAAGAATGACAACCTGATGTAGCCCAACACAATTTTTAACTCCATTTGTTTGAAATGAAGCTGGTTAACTTATCTACCATTAACACTCACTCATTTCTACAAAAGCCCATTTGGGCCATGGATAAGTTTTTTCTTAATTTAATTACTCAAATTATTAGTTTAATTATTCAAATTATTAATTCTATTAATCAAATTAAAATTTGTTTAATCAAAGTGTGATTTCTTTAAACAAATTAAGTAATTGATTAATCAAATTACTAATTTGATTATCAAATTAAGAAAAAAAATTTCTATAATCAAATTATTAATTTGTTTAATCATCTTGTTTATTTGATTAAATAAATTCAGTAATTTGATTAATCAAATTTTTAATTTGATTAAACAAATTAGCTAATTTGATTAAACAAATTAGCTAATTTGATTAATCAAAGTGCTAATTGTTCTCCTCGTTTCAAGGTGCAATGATTTGTAAAAAGAAGAGATTGTGTCTTTTAAAATTGATCAAGTCTCCTCCACATTTTTCCTGATGGCGTTTTAAGGTAGCACGCTCCTATTCATACCTACAGTACAATCCACTTGTTCGCCTTCAAAAAGATTACCGTGAGGAGACATTGGGGCAACATTTGCAATATGTTACCGAATAGGATAGGGGTTTTTTGTCAATTTAATGTAAGAGAAGACTAGATGAAGTATCACTGGTGCCAAACTGGGGTCAATTGACGCAATTTTGAAGAAATTATGGGCTTAGAAGCTGGCGGCCTTAGATCAGGCTTTGAGTGATCAAAAACGCCTGGGTAAAGGTACGGCGACTTTGAGCTCCGCTAGCAAAAAACTTCAGTCATGGTAAGGTAAATTCAAATTACCATGAATGGCCAAATTGTTGGATTTCTTGTAAGCTTATACTTGGCAAAAACGTCTACAAGGTTTTAGGTATACGCGAACCACTTATTATTGCCAGCATGGACTTACACACTAAATCAGGTCAGTTCTACGACCCCTAGTTCCCTATAATAAAAGTTCTCAACCTGGACATTTCACCTCGGGTGAAAGCACACAGTTAGGGTTCGTCACTATTCCAGGTTTCGTCGGGAAACGATAAAATATGAAGTGACCCACAACGACCAGCTGCTTCTGTAATTTACTTGATATTTTACAGTTCTTTAAATAAAGGCAGCAAATCCTGTGATAAATCCCCCAAATTTTCATATTCCACTAACCAGCTAACTGAAACCCAAAATACGCGCCGAAAGGTTTGCTCTTGATAACCTTTCGGCAACCTTGTCGGGGCTTTAAGCTTCAGTCCCACGTCGGGGATCATGGGCCCCGTCGCAACATTTCTGGCTTAACCCAACTTGGAGATTACACATTTTATCGTACCTAATATCCTGACTACATGTCTAGAGTTGATGTCAAATTACTAAGTTGATTTATGAAATTATTAATTTGGTTAATCAAAGTATTTATTTGCTTAATCAAATTTTTAATTTATCAAATTACTAATTTCATTTATCAAATTACTAATTTGATTAATCAAATTGTTAATTTTTTTAATCAAATTGTCCATTGATTAAACAAATTAAGTTATTTGATCATCAAATTACTCATTTGTTTAATCAAATTATTAATCTATTTAATCAAATTGCTAATTTGGGTAATCAAATTAATAACTCAATAATTTGCTCGCGCCCACATACTCCATGGACTAGGTCTTACGGTCTCTCGCTCATGAACCGTAAGAGCCTCTTTGTGCAAGTACACACCTTTAGCTCCTGACTGTCAAAACCCTGTCGATGGCTGTATTGGACAAGGCCAGATGCAGGAGTTGCCTACAAGCACTCTTCATCAGGCTGGGCCATGTCAGGTTTGAGAATCATGGGGTCCGCTTAATCCCAGGTTTCTCAGCGAGCAGCATATGGGAGCAAGCAAATTATCCAGTTATTAATTTAATTAATCAAATTAATCATTTGATTACACAGATCAATAATGTGATTAAGCAAAAAAACTTAATTTAATCAAATGAACAATTTGATTAAACAAATTTACAATTTCATCAGTCAAATTAACAATAGGATTAGTCAAATAAACAATATGTTTAATTAAATTAACAATTTTATTAACTTGAAGAAATTAATTATTTGATTAAACAAATTAAATTATTTGATTAATTAAATTACTTAATTTGTTTGATAGTAGTTCAATTTATCAAATTACTTAATTTGTTTGATCAGATTAAAAAATTTAAATTGATCAATTTTTTCTTTTTTTTCTTCTTTCATCGTTCTTTGCATTTTAGTTCTGGTTAATAATTCAATCGAATTTATATACAACAGAGTATATTGAGAATACTGAGCAACTTATTCATAAAAATAAGGAGAAAATGTTGGTTAAATGGTCATATGAATTAAGAATCAATTTCTCAGTATGAAAAGCAAACTAATACTTGTAATAAAAACTGTTTACATTTGGCTTAATGGACTGTAATTTACATGAAAATAAATAATACTTAAAATGCAAAATCAAGAAATTGTATGGGTGGCAATGACTACACTGTACCCCAAAAATCTTGCTTGGAAAACACAAATTGCTTATGGAGAAACCTCTTTTCTACATCAAGAATAAAGGTGGAAGTAAATGTACATTTCCAAAACAGATGCCCTATAGACTCAACCTCTCTTTGGTAAATAGTACAAAGCTCTGAATCACCTTTTCCCACTAAATTAAGTCTGTTTGTAGGGAGGATCCTATGAAAAATTTAAAATGAAAAAGAAAACACAATCTTGGGTTCTCTGGTAGTGGCCCAGCAGCACTTGAAGATATGATCCCAAACAGTAATAGAAATATCTGGAAACTAGTTTATCCATTTTACCATAGCTGTGGGAGATCCGACTACTTTTTCAATAAAACGACAACAAACTGATTGTGACACTGAAGGAGGAAGGGTGAATTTATGACAGAACAGCTGGTTCCAGTTTTGTGTATTATTTTGCCCACTTAACAGGATATCTACTCGACAAGCAGTTGTAATACTGGCCAACAATAAGCACTAAAAAATGAAGGAAATATCTGGGGCTGGATAGGTATTTCGGAACGCTTCCCAAACTATCAGCCTACCATTGTGATCAAAAATGTCCTTTTGTATACACTAAACCAAGATTAAATAGTTGATTGTTAAAAACTGTTTTATTATTAGTTATAATGTAAGAGTTATTCCAAAGTATTTGATTGCTGAAATCACTTTGGGTTGAGAATTAATGGAATTACTTTACTTGTTTAATCAAATTAACAATTTGCAATTTGATTAAAAAATTAATAACTTTGATAAAGGAATAGATAATTTTGTTTAATCAAAGTTATCAGTTCATTTAATCAACTTAAGTAATTTGCTAAATCATATTTTGATTGATCAAATTACTTAGTTTGTTTAAACAAATTAGTACTTTAACTAATCAAATTACTTTGTTTTATCAAGTTAACAGTTTGAATAAACAAATCAATAATTTGATGACACATATTAATAATTTGATTAATCAAATTAACAATTTGAATAAACAAATTAATAATTTGATTTAACAAATTAATAATGTGATTAAACAAATTAATAATTTGATTAATGAAATGACTTAATTTGTTATTTATTTGATTAAGCAAATTATTAATTTGCTTAATCATACAATTAATTTGTTTAATCAAATGACTTAATTTGTTATTTATTTGATTAAGCAAATTATTAATTTGCTTAATCAAGCAAATTATTAATTTGCTTAATCAAGCAAATTATTAATTTGCTTAATCATACTATTAATTTGTTAATCAAATTATTAATTTGTTTAATCAAAGTGTTAATTTGTTTAATCAAATTGTTAATTTGATTATTCAATTAAGAAAACTTATCCATGGCTCTAATGGTTTTCCTACATTTCCCCTTAAATGCAGATATCATTGTTAGGTACTTGACTGCATCCGACTGTGTGTAATAAGATACAGTGAGGATTGTAAAAGGGAAATTATAGCAATTGATACAATAGTACTTCTGCCCTGCAGAAAAATACAAAAAAGCAAGAGCAGCAGTGTATTATTCTAAGACACCTTGATTAGTTCAGACAAACTTTGAAAAAGAACCTTTCCAAAAATTCATGAAGACAACAACAACAGATGGTGTCATCATACATACTTACAGACTACAGTTAACTGAATACTGAATGTGCTTGCTTGGGATGCAAATATATGTGCTTGCATGCTTGGATTAAGATGGCAAACAAACAGTTACTACCTATTATGAAACAATGATGAATTGTTTTGAATCTTCTCTGCACTCACAGGAAGTTGCAGATATCAAGCTATGAGCCTCCCATCAGATTATAAACATGCTATGAATTTCTTCACTGAAGTATTGAAGTCCTTTTCAGGGTTTTACAATTTATTGGAACATTCATGAAAAGACAAGCTTACACATCTACAGAATTCTTTTGCCCTTTGCATGAAGCACTACACATTGTTCACTCGGTCATCACTAAACACCTACGGTAACATTCCCCCTCCATAAAAGATGGGTGCAGGCAAATTAACCAAAGCTTTTCAAGCACATTTTAATTTCAGTTATGCCGTTTTTCGAGTTGTAACACACAAGAGGAATAACGAAAGAAGCCTAAAACTTTAACTGCAACAGTGAAAACTGTGCTGCCTGATGTTATAATCCGATAAGATAATGACAAACTTGAATAACTTGAAATATTTAACAAACTTACATAAACTACATACTTTTTCAAAAATATAGAATTCTTCGTTTCAGTCGATACCCTCAGAGAGATGATGCACATTGTCTTCATTTACAAGTTGAACATTTACTCAGTTGAGATGTAACTGATACTGCTCTAAACCTTAGATTAGAATATGTACTACACAGGGTCACATAGAACAAAGTCTTTAGTTGCAAAATTAGTGTATTAGTGTATTTTCCTGAACTTAGCTTTATCCAATTTTTTTTCTGAATAGCAACATATTTTTAGGCACTTCATACTCGAGGTACACATTATTGTTAGGTTAGTTAGTTAGATGAGGTATAACGGCCCAGTTTCAAACCAACTGGTTCAAGTCGAGCAGGCCACGGCCTTTTTTCCACATTATTGTTAAGCAAACAGTGACAAATAGGTTGGTCAAATATACGTGCATAGACTTTACAAGGTTTATGTTTCCAGTGGTGCGTAGGTCTTAAGATTATATTGCAAAATATGTGTGTATCTGCAACATGTTGGGAGGATCACCGTTTCGTATCAGATCATAGCAAATAATACCCAGGTATTTCTTGTAAAATGTTTCAAATATGCCACATCCTTTACAAAATCCTACTAATAACCAACGCATATGTTATGAAGCTGAATTCTTCATCAACATTTTACATTATGTAAAACAGCCACAATATCCATATTTAAAGTAATTTGAATCTTCAACAAGGATGCAAACTACTTCCTTTTAAACAGTAAACTGGAATGAAAACCTAAATTACCCAAACCATAAAGCTAGCTACAAATTCACAGGCCATCAAATCACCTAAGTGAAATCATGGTATCATGTTAACCCAGTCCAACCTCTCTCATACTCTGAGATCACAGCTGCTCTAGCAAACAATAGATTAAATGAAACATAAAATAAAGGGTAACAATTTTGTAGATGTAAAATGAAGGTTGCTTCTAATGGCTTTACTTTAAAATGGCTAATTTCTACTAAACATATACCAAACACTGTAGTTTTGTGTGTAGATGTCTTTGGAACTGATAGTACCATATTCAATAGGGGACACTGTCCACAGTTAGTATTGGTGAAGTAGACACAGATCATATGTTTCCTGCTGACTAATTGGGGACAGTTGTTCACAATGCTGGCAAGCCTCCACAAGTCACGTGACATGAAACTAATACACACAAATGGGGACAGAGCTGATTTGTCACTAACCACACGCCCTCTCCAATTTAGACACAAAGAGACACAGGGAGCTGTAGGGAGAACACAGATTGGGGACTGCAACCAAAATGGATGAGACTTTAGGACAAACAATCCTTTTGCATGTAGATGCTGAATCTACACTAAATCAAATTGGGGACGTCCCCAGTTTGACACAGGTCCCCGGTTGAAGGGTGTGTCATCCTTCAATTGTCCCCATTTGTCAACGTGCACATACTCACACACACACACACACACACACACACACACAAATCTAGCTACGCCACTGCACGTGCGGGCTAGGCGAGCAGAAAAACTTTTTTTGAAGAAAATTAATTTATGTAATACAACATTCTGCGAGATAACGGAATCCGAAATAGTATACGCCCATGGTGTGATCCACTAGGCCTGCCCGGCGTAGGATGAAGACGGGCTCCAAAGGCCCTAAAGCTCAGTGTCGCAAAGTGCACGAACAGAGAAACATTACTTGTTTTGGAAAAGAAGACTAAAAGCTGGTTAGATTTATAGAACAAGGTTGTTGAATGGAGACAGTTAATGAAAAGAGGGCCCATGCATTTCTTTTGTCTTTGTGATTGAAGCTGGACTTGCAACTACACTCAGCGAATACATTTGGATGCTAAAGGATACTAATGTCGAGTACACTGTGAAGTGGAAACTTATAAGCAAAGCCCCTGCCTACACTAAATCATCTAAAACTTGCAACCTCTGCCTCGAAGAAAAGTTCTTCATCATACACAAACCTTCCTGTGCCACTCTTAACAAGCGAAACGAACTCATAAGCTCCTTCAGACACAGAAATAAACACCTGCTGTGCAATTATTCAAATAGGTAACGTATATTTTTTTTCACTCGGATTGGTCGTGTCCGTGCTTCAAAAGACGAGCACGACATTCAATGTACGGTTCGAAACGGGGCACGTACGTGCAAACCAATGCCAAACCTTTGTTGACACCATTCTACATAAGGCTTGTGAAGAGTGAGGACCTACCACACTGGGCCCAATACGAAACAGTGCTGTAAAACTGCCTTGTAGTACCCTATAGTCACAACCTTTCAATATATATATATATATATATATATATATATATATATATATATATATATATATATATATATATATATATATATATATATATATATATATATATATATATATATAAAAGCAAGCAGGAAAAAATTTAAAAGGCATTTTAATGACGTTTTTATGCACTAAACCTACAAAGGAGTCGGAAAGCGAACCTCCTTCGCAACCATTGCAAAAAGAAAAAATGAAGAAAGAAGAGTACGCACTTTCAAGTGTTTACAGGCAAACGCAAATGAGTTCCGACTTCAGATTTGAGTAGACCTGCGATTCACATGATCCCCGACGAGAAGTCAGGTTGGGTTGCATCACATTTCAAAAGGCCTTCATTAGTCATGGCAGACCGTTATGCAACACGCTACTTCTGTTTTCCCGACAGCCTGGATTTTTTCAAAAGACAATTAATGGCTTCCCGAATATAGTGTTGTAGAGATCATTTTACTGACAAAGAACCCATAATTTGTATTACTTTCCCAACAGTATAAAGTAATGTCCCTACTAAATAGCTTGCCAATACAATTAAATCTGGGAGAGGTTACCGAGTTTCTGGTTAAATGTATATTTTTCCACCGACTCTGATTCGTTTTGATCATAAACTGAAATTTCTCTACATTTTTTGTAGACGCAAATTACATTTTTTTCCGAAAAAGTAAGTGCATTGCATAAAGTGACAATTTTCCCCCGACGGGACTGCAAAATTTTCCCGACAGATGGCACATTGAAAATTTCCTGAGGGTGTAGTCCCCACACACGCCTGGTAGTAACGCCCCTGATGAAGTTACTGGGGTTCCTACATAAAGGGGCTCTAGACGGTACCACCATGGTTGATCTTGCCCACTTGGCGGAAGTGTATTATTGCTGCACCTGTATCGGCTGCACTCGTAATATTCGAAATCCCAGCTGCTATGAAGGCCAGGCCGCGCAATTTTTTCCCCACGAGGTTATGGGCAAATGATGTCAATGAACCAATCAACTTCTTGGACATTGGCCACGCCCCTTACTCCCGAAATGAAAGTTTCTCTACATTTTTTTTGTTTTTTTGTTTTTTGTTTTTTTGTTTTTGTTTTTTGTTTTTTGGCAATTCTGACGCCGAATTATGAAAGAACATGCCAGATATCTAACTACTAACCACTAACCACTATTTTGACACAATTTTCAAAATTCATGAAAATTCGGATTTGCCCATGCATAACTTCGTGGGAAAAATTAAGCGGCCAGGCCATGCACACTGCACATGCTACGTACGGCTTTCCGGCCGGCTTCATAACCTCGTGGGAAAAAATTGCGTTTCCAGCCGGCCTTGTAGGCCAAGCTTTTGATATAAGGGTGATTCCATAAATAAGGGAGTCAGTAGATTTGGTGTCCCACTTTACATTGTGATAGCCTATATTTCACCTTCAAATTGGCTGTGCATAAAAGCATTTAAGTAGCGGGAGATGCTGTTAGTCACAAGCTTTAGTGGTGCCTAACATATTCTAAAATGGACTAAACGTATCAATAACTCGTTATGATATTATGTGCCAAAAACTGATTTTTTCCCAGTGTAAATGGGACACCAAGGGGGGCGCGTGACATTTACAAATTTAGTTAAGCGTTTTTCCTTATTACAATGATCTGTATAAAACCCCTAAATCTTGAATAGGTTTTAAGATGTATCTTAAGGAAGCATTTGAGTAGTACTTTGGAATATATGCATCTCTACTACTGTACTAATTCTGTTTGTGCAAAATGAAATAGCACTGTGAACAGAGTACAGATTCCCCGTGTCAAACTACGTGTAAATTTTTGGTGCCCCACTGCAAACATAAATGTGTGATTTTACTACAATTGTACTTGAAATATTTAAAAGTATCTTGATGTATTTCCAAGTACTATATAGTCAGGGCCGTAGCTAGGGTCATATGTTTGGGGGGTGTGAAGGTCCCAAATTCCGACTGGATGGATATTTTTTCCAACTGAATGGTGGCGCGTAAATCGCACCATTTTTATGCGCCCTGCTTTTACATACAGCAGTGGGGATCCTTCCTTTGTCACTAAATAAAGATGCCGTCCTGGGGGAGGGCCTAAGGTGACGGGGTGTCCCCCTCCCCTTTGAGAAATTTTTGCTAAGGTAAGGTTGCTTAGATGCAAAATGGTGCTATCTTGGGATACTTTTGAAACTGATCATATATGGCTGGAAAATGTCCATAATTTAGTGAATACTAAGATTTGGTTAGGTGAAAGTAGAAAGTATGTTGTCTGAGAGAAGAATACGTTGTGAACAAACATCCTGCACCCCCCCCCCCTTTGACTACTTTAATGCCTTCTATTCTGGCATCTAATGCTAGCATATACCTGTATAGGCCTCCTGGAAGCTCTAGATCAATTATAAAAAATGGGGCAATGACATAATGCTTACTACCTGGCATCTAAATAATAATATAGAGTATGACGCCAAGCACTTTACATCTATCGTATTTTTACTAATTTTAAACGAAAATCCAGACGAACAGCTTCCAGCAATGGGAAATGGGCGGGAGGGAGAGTATAGGTGAAGAAAAATGATACTAGACCTCCCAGGTAGGTATAGCAAAAGGGGTTTAGGACTAACAAGCACGTTTTCAGAATGTACACCTAGTTTATGCTATAAAAGTTCACTGGTACGTTGTGCTTATAATGTTCGTAAGTGATACAACGTGGATTGTGAGGATTGCGCGCGAAGCGCGCCGAAATTTGGGGTATACTTCAATGCCAAAATGAAAAACCTGCACGCAAGCTGAGCCAGGGGTGGTGCTTTGATTTGCCGACATGGGAGGGGGTAGCGCCCTGACTGGGGGCCAGCTACTCTAAGTCCCGACAGATGCAATGGGTTACCGAACTCAAAATGTAAGGCGCGCGAAGCGCGCCGAAAAATTTGGGGTTATATTGAATTTTCATTAAGGAAAGTTGAAAAAGTTTGGGCTTTTACTGAAGAATCTGCACAAAAACCAAGAAATTTGTTCGGGTGACTGCATGGTCGTCGTCGGGGATTACATTCTTTATCTTACCCATTAAGGATCTGCTACGAAACTGAAAGATCTTTTTCTTACAAAATATGTTTGCCACGATGGCGAGGCAGAAGAAAGAATCTTCCAAAAGTTAGGAAAAAGAGGAAAGAACTTCGCAACGATGTGTTTCTCTAGAATCACGCCTACACGGAAGAACAACATTTGTGGAAACGTTGAAATCCAATACGCTTGAAACGGGGCGTTACCACTAGATAGAACTATAGATGAAAGCGCGAGTAGCGCGCGAAAATTTTTTGAAGTTATAGAAAGAATCGTTACAGAACTTAGTGGCTACGGGCCTGATAAATAGACGTTCGGAATATTCTCTGAGTATATCTATGTCTTCACCAATATTAGTCCATATGAAATTTTGCGCAATTTTGTGGGGCTCGGAAAAATTTGGGGAGGGGGACTAAAGCGCCCTAGCTCCCACAGAACTGTGTCTGGTATAATTACTTTAATAATGTCCATGAGACTGATTGTAAATCGTGACGCATGCGCGCGAAGTGCGCCCAAATTTCCATTAAGTAAGATTTCCATAATAAAACCTGCATTCAGAATCTGCATCAAGATACTTTCAGTTGCCCAACAAACCAATATGCCACTCAAAAAGCCAGTCTTTTACCTGGTAATTTGTAAACAGCTTTCAACTTCTGCTGTTGTGCTTCTCCGAAAGTTGCTATCGGAAGATATTGATAATAAGAACAACACTGAGGTTAGGTTTAAGTCGCGCGGAGCGCGCGAAAATTTTGAGAGTTTGAGAAGAATTTGCGAAAATAGGACAGCTTTGGTTTGATTTTACGTGAGGAAAATAACGTTTGGTATTATTCTCACTTGGTCTAGTTGGAAAATATATACAAAGTTGACACAGGCTCAGTCGGAAAAATGTGCTAGACTGAGATATCAGAAATTCCAACTGGAATTTCAGATTTTCCGACTATCGTCGCTCTGACGAACTTTGGGGGGTGAGACACCCCCCACACCCCCCCGGTCGCGACGGCCCTGTATATAGTCACTATTTAAAAATGCAAAGTTTGCCCAATTAACAAAGCTGTGCATAGTTAAGTTTTGAGAAGAAAGTTTCACTTAGTAAACAGGACACCGTGGGACACTCACCAAACGGTGTCCCGCTTTTAACTTGAAGGGGTACATTTCCACAAGCTCAACCCAAAGGCTCCTCATTTTATGCATTTCCAATCCATAGAAGATCAAAAAGATACCGTCTACAACGTTGCACACTAAATTTTAATCGTTTTCAGTATTACTCTGTTTTTGGTGTCCCGTTTACACGGGGAAAATGAGCGTATTTTGAACCGTAACTACTATAAGGAATAACTGTTTTCAAACTTTTGACATGATTTACACTTTTCATGTACCCAAACATTATATGAAAAGGTAAAATTTCTACTTAGCTTTTTAATTATAGAACTGAAAATTTCACCCAAATGTCACAAGTTGGCTCCCTTATTTACGGAATCACCCATAACTACTCACTGAGTACAGCAAGAATTAACTACCACCTTTGCGACTTTGTGGACATTTGTTGCAAAAATATCTAATTTTCTAGAAATTTTGATAATTCTTCCTCAATTAGTGTTGAATATTTCATTCTGGAAATTTTGTAAAGTTGTAATTTTATGTTTCAAACTGACTTTTTATGTTTCAAATCTAAATTTAAGAAATTTTTGTTTTATGTAAGGAATTTCGGTTTTGATATGTAAAATCTGTAGTTCAAGATAGCCATCGGGGCGTACTGTTTACATTTTTACCACCTGAGGAACAGGAAGGCTGAAAGTTACAGAATCAGATTGTCCTGATAAGCTTTCGGATACCAAGCTTTCTTTAAAGATTCGAAGCTGGCCAAAAAAGTTAAATACGTTAGTCGATCACCACCAGCGTCTTGGGTGCCTTGTGGGTTATAAACTTCATGGAAAGAACTTTGTCCAACTTACACATAAATCAAATAACGTTAGACCAAGTTACTGTTGCAGTAGCGTACCGTACAGTTAGGCCTACTAGTACTAACTTAGTTGTACTGGTGACAGCGGAGTTTCGCGAAAGTAAGCCTAACGTTAGGAGGCCCAAGTTTGGCTCTGTAGCACTAGTAGTTGCACGAAGTTAGCAAATAGCAGTGGTATAGAACAGTACAACATAAGAATGTGTTTAAGAACAGATGTTCCAGAATCTGTGCATGTTACATTGAAGGCTTAAATGCACCGAATGAGAAGTGACTCATCATTTGTGTTTGACCTGTTGGATAGTCTAACATTAACAACTTCTGCTTGTCTAACATCATCAAGTTCAACTCTGAACTGTCGGGTGAAAGGGTAATTTGGCCACTGGCACCATGGAGTTAATAGTACTGTCATTAATTAGTCTAATAATTGTGGAAATTTCATCTGCATCTCAGCCGGGAATAAAAACTAGAATCACACAGTCAGGACTTGACTTTTGTAAGTATTCATTACATAGTGCATAAGAGTTAGCCTACAATAGATCGTATGCATTGACGTCATTTTTGGCGGCAAAATAATGAAGCACACTGCACACACTACATAGACTTCACACATGCTCTAGTAGAAGACTTGGCATGTATCCAGCTGTTAATACACAAATCAGCTGTCTGCATTTGTTGACCAGTGCAAGTTGAAGATCTTGTGAGCCCATGGCAAACTTTCTTCTTAGGCATAATAAGCAACAACATAGGCTTCTTAGCCATGTCCAAACCAAACGCAGCACCATGTCATGTCCCTTCAAAAAAGGGACATGTCGCTTCAAAAGGAGGGCCCCAATCCATTTTCAAAGGGCTGAAATTCAGAAGCCCTGATGAGTATTTGGCTAAAACTTTATGTATGTTCATCTCTAGCATTTATATGGCCATTTTGATGAAGTTTTAGCAAAATCTGAAGGGATCAATATGCAACTGTTGTAAATTAGGTGGTTTGGCATAGAATTACCCTATTTTATTTGTTTGTTACATCATACATTTTAATAAACTTACAACAATTGAGCATTAGAAGAATACATAACATGAAAAAGAAAATGTGATTGCAAGGGAGTATGTACAGTAAAAATACTTAACAGCTTAACAGAGTGCCCTTTGATGTGTCTAGTGAAACTTTGAAATGTTGATTATTGCCTACTGCCATTGTAACTTTTGTGAAGCTTGTTACCAGGGATGTAGACTCAAGTCATGTGACTTGGACTCAAGTCACTAGATGTTTTTGACATGTGACTTGACTTTCAAATATGAGCAAAGACTTGTGACTTGACTTGTGACTTTGACTTAGACTTGCCAAAAATGACTTGTTACCAAGGCAGGTCATAAGCTATTCCAGGGACCCTACAAAAGTTTCAAGAAGCCATTGATGATTTGCATGAGTCACCAAAAATGTCAAGATCGTGCTTTGGCCACCAGTTGTTGATTCTGGAATAACCTGACTAGGATAAGTTGTGCAAAGTGCCCTGATAATTAACAGTCTGAATGGGTTAGTAATAGCAACAGCAACCCTCCCTCAACCCTGCCATTTGCTGTGAGGGCCCTGGCTTTCCTAGAAACCCCAAATCGTGAGAACTCCCACATAAAATAAAGAAACCACAATTAAGTTAAGAAAGTCTTCTTGAAGTTGTGACATATTTGTCTTCCATCAAGTTTGAAATGCAAATTCCCTAAGTTGATGCCTGATTGCATGTGATTTAATAATAATAATAATAATAATAATAATAATAATAATAATAATAATAATAATAATAATAATAATAATAATAATAATAATAATAATAATAATAACAATAATAATAATAATAATAATAATAATAATAATAATAATAATAATAATAATAATAATGATATAATGATAATGATAATGATAATGATAATGATAGTGATAGTGATAGTGATAGTGATAGTGATAGTGATAGTGATAGTGATAATGATAATGATAATAATAATAACCAGAAAGCCCAAAGGCTTAGTGATTCCTTGCCAAATGGGGATGCTTTGTTGCACTGAGGTTTATCCCTCAAATTCACAAGTATTACAAGTATCTAACACCCCTGTCTTGAAATATCGTGTTTTTCAATGCATTTGGTATTTAACTTCTGATGACTTCAAATGACCTCTGACCTCCAATGGATCTTGGATCTTGAAAATTCTTGGGAAATTTGCTTTTTGACCTCTGGTGACCCCAGATGACAATCTTGGGAATTCTTAGGAAATTTTGCTTTTTGATCCTTAGTGACCCCAGACGATGATCTTGGGAATTCTCGAGGAATTTTGCTTTCTGACCTTTAGTGACCCCAAATGACACTTGGGAATTCTTGCTTTATTACGTCTGGTGACCCCATGACAATCTTGGAAATTGTTGGGAAATTTTTGCCTTTAAACTTGTGGTAACCCCATATGACAATCTTGGGAATTCTTGGGAAATTTTGCTTTTTGAGCTCTGGTGACCCCATATGACGATCTTGGGAATTCTAAGGAAATTTTGTTTTTGACCTCCAGTGACCTCAGATGACCTTTGACCTCTACCAGAAACAATTGGGGTCTTTCTCTCAACATGGCAAATCAATATACCATGTATGAAAAGTGTCCTTCATTCCTACCTTGAGATATCGTGATTACAAGCTTTTCAGTCTTTGACCTCCAGACACCTCAAATGACCTTTGACCTTCACCAAAAACAATAGGGCTCTTCCTCTCCACATAACAAATCTACACACTACTGTAAATATGAAGTGTCTATCATTGCTATCTTGAGATATCATTATTACAAGCGATTTACAAGCTTTTCACAGTTTTACCTCCGGTGACCTCAGATGACCTCTGACCTCTACCGCAAACAATAGGGTTCTTCTCAACATGACAAATCTATATACCAAATATGAAAAGTGTTGGTCATTGCCATCTTGAGATATCGAGTTTACAAGCCGTTTATGAGGCTTTTGCAGTTTAACCTCCGGTGACCTCAGATGACCATTGACCTCTACAAAAACAGTAGCATTTTTCCTCTTGACATGACAAATCTGTAGACCAAATATGAAAAGTGTCCTTCACTCCTATTTTAAGAAATCGTGATTACAAGGTTTTCAATCTTTTACTTCTGGTGACCTCAAATGACCTTTGACCTCCACCAGAAACAATAGGGTTCTTCCTCTCAACATGACAAATCTATATACCGAATGTGAAAAGTGTTGGTCATTGCTATGTTGAGATATTGTTTACAAGCCGTTTATAAGGTTTTCGCAGCTTATCCTCCAGTGACCTCAGATGACCTTTGACCTCTACCAAAAACAATAGGATTCTTCCTCTCGACATGACAAATCTGTATACCACATATGAAAAGTGTCGGTCATTGCTATCTTGAGATATCGTGTTTACAAGGTTTTCGGTTTTTTACCTCTGGTGACCTCAAATGACCTTTGACCTTTACCAAAAACAATAGGGTTCTTCCTCTCAACATGATAAATCTGTATACCAAATATGAAAACTGTCGGTCATTGCTATCTTGAGATATCGTGTTTACAAGCCATTTACGAGGTTTTCGCAGCTTAACCTCCAGTGACCTCAGATGACCTTTGACCTCTACCAAAATCAATAGGGTTCTTCCCCTTGACATGACAAATCTGTATACCAAATATAAAAAGTGTCGGTCATTGCTATTCTTGAGATATTGTGTTTACAAGCCGTTTATAAGGTTTTCGCAGCTTAACCTCCAGTGACCTCAGATGACCTTTGACCTCTACCACAATCAATAGGGTTCTTCCTCTTGACATGACAAATCTGTATACCAAATATGAAGTGTGTCGGTCATTGCTATCTTGAGATATCGTGTTTACAAGGTTTTCGGTTTTTGACCTCTGGTGACCTCAAATGACCTTTGACCTCCACCAAAAACAATAGAGTTCTTCCTCTCATCATGACAAATCTATATACCAAATATGAAAACTGTTGGTCATTGCTAACTGGAGATATCGTGTTTACAAGCTAAGCGTCACATACACACACATACACACACGCATACGCACACACCCACACACACACACACACGACATCACCATCGCATAGATTCCTTGCCTGCCTTCGGCAAGGAATCAATAATAACAACAACAACAACAACAACAAAGTCGTCTTATATAGCGCAGAATCCAACCAAGGTTGCCCAATGCGCTTTACGAGTGATGAAAATACAAACATTAATAACAAGAAGAAAACAAAAAGGTCTTAAGATGGTGTTTGAAAAAATTTCAAATCCCAGCTCAAACTTTGATTTGAGCTGGGACCAAATGACTTGTGACTTGACTTGTGAAAATTTGTGACTTGAGTTATGATGAGTTGTGACTTGACTTGTGACTGAACCAAAAGATTTGCGATGTGACTTGGACTTTCAAGTAATTACTTGTGACTTAACTTGGACTTTCTCTTTTCCTTTGGTACAGTACATGATTTTTGGCTTCAAATCACACCTTTTTTAACATTTTTGCTAGTGAAAGAGTATTATCAGCAGGTAAAACATGCAAGGGGTTGATGGACTGAGTTTTTGAGAAAATATTGTAATTTGAGAGGGTTAGAGTTTCTTGGACATTATGACCAGGGTGCATGAAAAAATTCTACACTCTGCCTAAGGACTGTGATGGAAAAGTGATATTGGAATCACCCAGTACTGTTCAAGGGCTAGGTACAGTGTTGAACCCAAAAGACCTTTGTGGTCAGCAATCTGTACACTATGCATGTACCTGTATGTTACATAATTTGGACCCTTCACAGTGACAGCAATACAAAATTGGTACTGTGCAACCACCTATAAACTGGCAAGAAAACTAAATCCAAGGACTAACCGTTGAATTCTAATACCCTCTTATCTTTACAGTGTATCTCTTCTTTCTATGGCTGTTTTCAAATTGTAAATATAGTGTACTGTAGTGCATACTACTGTACATCATAGTACAGTGCAGTGAAGTTGATGGCATCACTAACAAGTCACATGCAAGGCACAATGACTCTGCCATACTGTAAGTCTGTTAGGTTTCTATAGATTATTAAAATACAGTATATATGAAGTTGCAGTTCCTATAAACATCAAACGTGCCTTGTTTTATGTTTTTTTTTATTTACAGTCACTGATGCTGAACAGATCTTGTCTATGCTTCCTGAGATTCCTGACTTTGCTGATAAAACAGAGATTGCTGTACTTGGCAAAGTAGATTATGATGTAACTGAGTAAGTGCTTTGTTTATGTATATCCATTAATTAGATTTTTTACAAAACAATCAGATTTAGTTGGGTGCAGGAATCCCCAATAGTGTGCCTATTGCAAACACTTGTACAATACATAGACTTACAATTAAGTGGCAATATTCTGCCCATTCATGTTGAATACTTGCTATTTTTGATTACAGGTTTTTTTTTGGGGGGGGGGTTGTTGGAGGGGAAAGGGGACATTTTTGGGGCAAAAATGCGCAGCACACCATGCTGCAGTTTATGAAAATATGTATTTTAATACACACTATAATGTTGAATTTCAAATGCGTGTAGCACTCGTAGTCTTTCAGTACTTAACTTTCTGGTCAAATATTTTATTTAAACTGCTTGAAATAGAGCCCAGGGTATCATTGTTTTCATGTAGGATCAGTAGCCTACTGACAAATTAATGACTGTTTTTGCAGCATCAAGATAAAGAGACTCTCCAGTCACCCACAAACAGTCCTAGCTGTTGAAAGAGACTTTGGCCTGGTGTGGTTAAGCAAGGAACTCCGTGTAGCAGTGAATGGCAACTGGCATTATCAAACCCATGGTTTGTAAGTCATTCTGGCATAAAATACCAGCATATTCCTATTGTACACTGGTTGGGACTGTCCTACAGTCCTTCAGCCCATTGGTCTTAAGCCGCGGTCACACTGCAATGAATTCGGATCTGATTCTGATCCGATTTTTGGAGTTTTTATTAAAATAATCTCCATTTCGGGTCGGAAAGAACCCAAAATTTGCCAGCCTGTGTAATTATATGATTTTTATCGCAGGACTGTGAAAATTAAATTTATACGAATTATTTCGTGACGTCACATCGACAGACAGCTTTTATCGGACTACGCGTGTCCGATAAAAGCTGTTTGTCGGTGTGACGTCACGAAAAAATCAGTTAATATTTTATTTTCATAGACTTCTGATGCAAATCATATATTTACACTGGTTGGCAAATTTGGGGCTCTTTCTGACCAGAGATGGAGAAGATTTTAATAAAAACTCACAAAAATCGGATCGGAATCCGATCCGAATTCGTTGTAGTGTGACCGCGGCTTTACAGTAAATAGTGAAATGACAGTCCATCGTTCCTACAGCTTATTAGGCCTGCAGTGCATAACTAAATGCAAAATCTCTATGATTGTAGGACCAATTGGATTTGACACCAACAAATATGTGGGACCTATGGGCTGTAGGACAAATGGGTTTTAACAAAGGGATGTAGTACCAGTGAGCTGTAGGACTTGAGGGCTCTATTCCATGTGTTAGTGGTTGGGAATAAGGCTTTAGCTAGAAAGCAGTCCAGGAATCTTTTGGACTTCTTGAGCCCCTCTAGGACTCCATGGAATTGTGGATTGACTCACATATCTTATAGATATTATTGCAAGTATTTTACCAGTGTCCCATACTTTAACTCCCTGAGCTTACCATGCTTGGAAATGAGTCCTGATTGGGATTAGTATGAAAGAGAGTTTGTGGAACATACCCCTTAAAGGCATTTTGGGGTCATTTGAGTTTTCTTGCTATGGTTTCTTAAATATTTTTGTCATCCTCAGGGGTGGCACAAGGATTTGTCCAATTGGTTTGCTAATCTCACAACAGGGGGCCAGCAATGGGGAGCCCCAACAAAGTTGGCGAGTTTCCGTAAGGATGGTGCATCCCAAATTTTTGGCATGGAAAGAGCCCTCAAAGTTGTGGTTGTTTCATTGAAGAAAATGTGAAAAATCTAGGTTTTAATTTCAGAAAATTGCAAATATTTGATGAAAACTTGAAAATTTAGGATTTTTATTGAAGAATAGGCTCTCCTTGAGAGCTAACCCAAGAAAACCATTGGGGCATCTAGTCTTTGTCTGTGATTACTTATAGTAGCCATTAAGGTTCCATGAAGAAATTGGAAAGGTTCCCTGATGGGGAGGGGGGGGGGGGAGATAACAGTTTGTGACAGGGGAGGGCCTGTCAGAAGGGGGCCCCATGGCCCCACTGGCACCAGCACTGCTCATCTGTGTCCTATGTACCATCTTAATACAGTTATATTGTACTTTCTTCTGTGACAGTATTCCTGTTAGTGATGATGGAAAGTTTGACTTTGAAGTTGTCATCAAATCATCTCCTTTCAAGTTGAAAGTTGGTGAGTGTAATGTTAGTATTTATTTGAGGTGGTTTCTGTGGTATGTTTTACTCTGTATAAAAGGATTGCTTTAGATGTCACTTTGTAAAGAAGCTTTTCAGCTTTCTTGAAAACTTAGAAATTTTTTTCTGTTTTATATATTTGTAACATTCAACTTTATTTTTCTAAAATTTACCATGTTTACTATTACCACTTATGGAATGAAACATACTGCCATCAAACTGTATAATTTAGAACTACTTAAGTAGGTTGACCAGTTACAAAGTTTAGGAATATTGCTTATCAAATTTGGCAAGGAGTAATCCATCCCCTTTTGTATATGAAGCAGGTGGGATGGACTTCACAAAAGCTTTGTTTTGTTGACATAGTGATCAGTATTTTAAACTTTTTACCTTAATTTTTTTTATAGCCTTTGTACATAATTTTCAATGTCATGAAAAAAAATGTCTTAAGTGATTACTGTTCATATTAGTCAACCATATGTTTGATTAAGGAAAAAGTCATTCCTGAATCCTATCATTCAATTTTTCGCAGATGCTGATGATACTGGTCGTTTGAGTATAGAAATGGTTGATAAAAGATGTCATTTTAAAGTTGAATCTGTAGACGTTGAGTTGTATGGTGATAAAGAGTAAGAAAAGTCTGTTTATTTTGTTAAAGGGCAAATGCAGTAGGTTTAAATTAGTATATGGGGTCGGTTGGTCATCCGGGTCTTTCTCCGTTACCCTAGTGACCTTTGAGTGAAAACAACAACTGACTACAGTATGACCATATGGGAACACTATACGCGCAATAAATTGTCTTCACTCCAACTCATTGTTGTGTTGGTGCGGAAATGACGTGCACACCTGCAAAAAGCTGGACACAAAGACGCATTGCATCTGCAAAAGTCAGGCTACAGCTAGAAGTTTTCATCTTAGTCCCAAATTAAGTAGACCAGGTGAGCTAGAAATTTTGGTTTTCAAAGTATGTGTGCCCGCGAAGTTTTGCAAGTTTTGCAGCCATGATGACGTGTCACCGACCGACCCCATACCAGGGGTGTCGAGTGTTTTGGTGGAGTGCCTCTTTCACTTAAAGTGTACCTTAAGTCTGAAATTTCAAAAATGTTGAAAACTGCATTCAAATGATCCAAGTCCCATATTCATAGGACATTCCTGAGCTGAGATATAAAACATGGAAGTTTATTCGCTCAATTTAAAATGGTAGATTGTGCAATCATGTCATTCTTGTACTAATCAAATTACCATCCTTGTTTTTGTTAGTTTTTTCGAAAGCCCTTATCACCTTGTGCCAAAATGTGATTGCTGTTTTACTGTTATAGGATCATGACTTGACTATATAAGCCCTCTGCGTACAACATGCTATGCAAGGAAACAGTAAATGTTTCAAGTTGATTTAAATATATTACTTTCAAAAGGAAAAAAAGCAGATAATTTGAGTTGTACAAGAAGTACATCACAAATTATTGTGCAATATTTCAAATTAAGTGAATAAATTTCAACATTTTATATTTCAGCAATGGAGTAAGCTATGAAAATAGGAGTTGAATAAATGAAATTCATTTTCCAATCTTTAAAATATCTATTCTTGTGATTCTAGGCTTTAGGTCCACTTTAAGTTTTTTACCTTAAATGAATTGCAGTAGCCAAGGTATCAGCTTACTTTCATATTAAGATTTTGGGTTCCTGGAATCTTCCAGGGGCCATGAAAATGGACGTTGTAGGCTGCAGATGGTCCTTGAGCTGCCGTTTGAGAATCTGTGGTATATATTCTGCCATAACCCCGGTATCCCATTTGTGACTCTTTTAAATCTTGTGAAGAAAACTAGACTAATAATAAAAACATTGCAAGGAATACCAACAATTTACAAAACTATCATAAAACTACAAGCAATTCAGTCCAGGGGGATTTTGGTACATGGACATTTTTGCAGGGAGACGTTTGACGAATAGCTGGTGTGTTTTTGAATGGGGATTTTGTGGTAAGCGTGGGTGGTACAGAAAACTCAAAGGGGGGGGGGGCTTTCTGGGTGTTGGCAGTGTACCTTAACAGTCGTTGACATGATTCATTCCCATAATTTATGTCATTTTGTAGGAGGAAGGGAAAGGGAGGGGGATGGGGGAGTGTTGCGTGCAGTCAACTTTTGAACTTTTTGAGTATAGAAAACCTATTTTGTCAGTATGTGCAATGGAAGAATGGCAGTAGGAGTGGTTTGTATAATTCAGACCCAAGTATCCCAAATTTCTGGGTAGCTACAGAATTTCAGCCAATAATTTTTAATCAGGGAGGCTCAATCTGGGGTCATACAAACCATTTTCTCATTTTAAAAATTAAGATCTTGGGTAGGATAGATCTGCCTGTTTAAGTCTGGGGTTGAACAAAGGAGCATAGTATGAGCATTTTGCAAAAAAAATCATATTGTGATGTATTCATGATTTCATCTTTGACTATTAAATTGTGGTTTTCTCTCATTTTGGCAGGTGGTTTTACAATATGTTTGAGGGCAATATTGAAGAAATGGTACAAAAATATGCCAATGAACAGGTAAGACCACCTGTGTGTAATATGTGACTGAACTTGCACTTAATCAAATGGTTTTGCATTGTGAACTTGGTAGTCCAAGAGAGTGAAATGGAAACCAAATATAAAGGGAAAATACAATCATCTCAATTTGAAATAGTGTACCAAGGTATCCTATTTCATGAATGGCTCTTTTTAATCATGTGACAAAATTTTTGTTATCGAACTGTTAAATTCATGGAGAATAATTCTTTATTTAATCATAAATACTCATTGTTTATGTTTGGAAACATTAAAGGTACTTACAAGTGAAATAAGAGGAGATTAGAAAGATAAGGTAATGCTTCAAAATAATTTAAGGCGACTGCTTATTCCCTTTAAGCTTCATGAAATGGTGGTCCAGCATGGAACTTATAATTCAGGCCTTGAAGGACAGTTGTTTTACGACACTAAGTGACCACAAATGTGGGAGAAGCCTATATGGAATATGAATTAGAACTTCATGTTGGGTGGCTAACCAACACAACAATTTAGATCAAATTGGTTTCTTTTGAAAAGCAGAACTTAAGCTAGAAAACCCTAGCTGTAGGTGAGATTTTTACCATATGTGCTATAGGCCATTTGTCTGAGAGATATTTCTTTCTAGGGGGCTGAGTTGTTTTTGCCTGAGGAAAATCTTTATTGATGGAGAGAATTGTCTGATTTATTGGAAATTCTGCCCTAGAAATGGGTTTTGCTCAAAGCCTTGGGAACTGTATTCCTCTGAGCCTTCCCCAGACCTGGCTCATGCATCTGTTTTGTAGGCTGATGAAGGAGGAGTTGCATTATTATTTTGTATCTTCTGAGAATTGATGTATAATAGTGTATACCAATTTGGAACATTCAGTGGATGCATATAATTATTCTGTTGTTTTGAATCAGATTTGTTCTACAATTTCAAAGCTGATTAAGGAAGACCTGGGAATGATGATGAGGTCAATGGAAGGTCAGTTGGTCTATTTCACTCCCTTTTGTAGACCCTAGTGACATGTGCATATTCTCGTCATTTGATCATGGTCTAGTATCATTACAAGTTTCTTGTATTTGTGATTGCAAAATATTTTTGGCTTATTTTAATGGTATGTTTATCGGTGAATGATGAAGATACCATCTTTCAGCCAGGCTGTAGCATGATTGCCAGAATTTGTGGCACAAAATTCCCTTGTACCAATATCTTGTTGTACAATTCACAACTGTATCCCAATTAGGGAATCCTCTCCCATTGAAGAGAGCATGCATGTGTGGTCAGGGTCTCATATAGTTTGCTTTGCTACCAAGAGATGATAGCTTTTGTTCTTGAAAATTTAAAAGTTTGTAATTTGAAAAGATATGTGTTACTGTATCAACAGAGTTTGCACAATGTTGTTTGGAAATGTTTCCAAAAGAGACTTAAATTTAATTACCCATTTTAAAGAAATGTTTCACTAGACCACCATTATAATGTGGCCAGGTCAGTTGGTAATGTGTGCCTTGTTGTTGCCTAAAGTTCTATGGTATTATTGACAGAATCCTTGTGGTTCAACTGAATTATACAACTCCTTCAAGCTGTCTTGCTGCAGTATGCTACAGATTCTGGCCCAAACATTTGTGCTCTGTTTCCTTCATCAGTAGCATCAGTCTTCATCTTTTCTTGTCTCTTAGTTGTTGCTTCAATCATCCCAGAAGTTGCTGCACTTGACCTCTCTCTGATAGCCAGACCTTCTATGACATCTTTCATTGACATTGGACATAGAGTAAGTTGGATTGCATCTGGCACAGGGCTGGAAGAATTGGGTGAATGAAAATCTGTGGGTACTCTGTCTGATCACATGACTGGGATAACAGAAATTTAAAAAAATTCCACAGTGGAATGAATGAAAACTCCTGTGTCCTTTTCTTAGATGGTAACAAGGCTGCAGAAAAGTTTCCAAGCACTGATTCTCTCTTTATAAGGCTGCCTTGTTGCTAATTCTTGATCTTGTGATAGATATTGATGCTGCCTGACTTCTTTGTGAAATTTTCTTCATGCTACAAAGGTCATTTCTTGAAGTTTACATAGCATGGTGACATGAGAAAGTAAAACTTTTTGTCAGATTAAGCTGATGTTTCAGAGTCCCTTTAATATGTTATAGTCAGACAGGCATGTCCCAAATAAATTACATTTACAATGGATTTTGAAAAACTTATTGTTTTACAACAGAGGGCACTTTTCTCATCATCCATAATTGAGTAAAATTGGTTTTGCCTCAAAGTTGTGATGCGATAATAATAAGTTAAGCCTTGGGGCATTTGCGTTTTGATTTTTAGAGTTCATGAATATGAGGGAAGCCTTTAAGGGATCATGGATCACAACATTTTGTCAGGTAGCCTCTAATTTAACAGATAATTCAAATTTGGAACTTTTTGTAGTCATTTCATAACTCAGTAAATAACAACACACAACTGTTCTCTGTCAGAAGAAAAGTTTATTTCACATTTGAAAAATACTGTTCAATAAATTTGAACTAATGCTTTTGCTTTTCTGAAACTTGAAAGGGTGAAGTTTACGATGTGAACAATCGCATGGAGTCATCTCTCCCCATTCCAAGCCTTCCTGAAGATAACGATGATGCCAGCATGTTTTATATATGGCTGACAGATTATGTACTAAATAGTGCTGGCTCAACACTTCACAACTGTGGATACCTCAGCTACAGTCTTACACAAGATCAGGTAATATTAATGCACAGTGACACATATATTGAGGTCTCAATATACCAGTGAAAGATTACAACGCTATTTGCCAAGTATACAGATGCGCCAAGAATAAACGTAAAAAACCGACCGGAGCACTAGATACCAACCGCTGAAAACCCAGTTTACCACGCTTTTGTGGACGTTGTTTCACTGAAATCGGCGGCTCATGGTTTTGGGCGGTTTGAATAGGAGTAATCTGATAAGTCAAGTAACAGCTTACACAAAAGATTTCACCAATGAAATTCTTTACAATGAGGAGCGTAACACAATAGCTGCATCCTCAGGTTTCATTGATCAGACTTCCTGTGTAATCGATAAGAAATGTTATCACTAGGCCTTCGTTAATAGCGCAGAGGGTTGTTATCCGATGGTTAGCATGTGCTGACAGAGTTTGGAAACGGTCGGACTATTCCTAGTACTGTACGTCACTGAACCGTCCTGGTTTAGGCTTACGGGTTTGTGAAGTTTTAGGCCTAGGTACAGTAGCGTAGTTACTCAGGCCTGTTCATTCAAAGACACAGCCGTCACATACACATAACAAATTACAGTTTTATAGCAAAACGGCACAACTTCAATTAATCTACTGCATACGTTTGATAATACTACAATCACAGTAAATTTTTGCAATTGTCTTCCCTGTAAGGCTGCGTTATTACTTTGATCAACTTTTTTAGAATAAAGACCGATCGCTGAACGCAGCACGATGTGGGGACAACTTTTTTCTTTGTAGAAATTCCGATTTATTAATTCCATTTTTCCAATGCTGTTTGAAAAAAAAACTTAGGTACAACTGGATTAACTAGAAGAAATTGCCGATTTTACTGCATCGTTCTATATCCTCGCAGTAAAACAGCTTATTTCAACACTTATGCGATGCTGCAAATCGTCCCAAGAATTTGGTTTGGCATCTGTTGGGAGTGGCCCAGCTTCTCCCCCCCCCCACCCGTTCTCAGTAACCGTACAAGTTTTTGTGTTAGATGGGGCCTGTTTGTAGCAGTTGCCCCCAAAATGTACAATCCAGTGTTCCCATAATTTCTAGTTTGCAGAAAATTCTCTTACCTCGGAGAGCATATGAAAAGTAGTAGGCTAATTGCCGTCCATTCTTTGAATATATCCTATTATTTCCTAGTTGGTGAAACGAGTGACGCTTTCCTCCGTATATTTATTTGTCTTGAGAGCATATAAAAAAGCGATGTGTCAATGTCTTTTAAACGGCCATGGATGAAATATTCCATACCTTTACGTTCAAACAACGGCAAATAATTTTCAGTAGCAATACGGTGCCGCATGACCCTTTAATAGATAATCAGTAGACTTGCATTTTAATGAAACTAAAACCCACTGCATTGTCTTATTTTTCAGCCCATCGTTGTACTACGTATCTTTCATTTGATAGCCCCATGCAGCACACATATTCGCTTTCCCTTCCTGGCTAGCTCGCTTCTACATTGCAAATGTAAACCACAGATACAGTAATGCATTAGTGTGTTAAATTCAATGAGAAAACCTTCGCAGTTCGACTCAAGAATTTCCCAGGCACCTTGCAAGGGCCCCAGCTTATTTGCATACAACGTTCTGTACATTCCTTTGCTAGTGACATCATTGGACTATCAGCTATTTTTCACGGATTAACCCGTGTACAATTTCCATTGGCTGCTACCAATCCACGTGAAGGTTTACCGTAAACGAACAACTGCTAAATCCCGCCCTACTGGGCCAACACCCACCTCTTGAAAACATACAGCACTCAGTACTGTCGCTTCCGCGTGTAGGCCTGATAGTGGTGTAATGTACAGTACATAACCTAACGAAGTAAATTTCACATGGGTATCGTGTCGCTCTACGTGCGTTGCGAACATGCTGTCATAGACCTTATGCCAAATAAAAAGAGGGCGCTTTCACAATTGCATTCTGGGAAGGATTATTCCATGTGAACAGCTAGGTCTAGCTGGCCGTGACTAATGTAAACAACATTAACATTCCACGATCAGCTGATGTACAATAACATTCCACGATCAGCTGATGGATCAAACGTTCAAATGGAACTGTGTAAAATCGCGAAATTCGTTACAAGAACCAAAGAATACCTGCGAAGTTTCTTAAGAACGAGGGGAGTGCCTTCAGATGGCAGTGAAAGCCAGAAGGACTTAGCAGAAAGGTGCTTCTGGGCAGAGAAACTGGGTTTGGAAAGAAGACACACAGATGATGAGGCCGCTGAAGAAATAGCTAGCTCAAAGTGCAACAAATTAATTTTAGATGGCGGTCTCATCAAACTTCCTCGCCCGGAAACTCTCGCAGAATGGGAGTCATCACTTTCCAGCCTTCCAGACCTCACCAGAAGCCGTATGGAGACATACATTACATCAGGTAAGTACGGTCCTACTGCATATGAAAAGTATAACAGTTAGGCCTAGCCTAGGCCTACATCTTCAATTTTTAATGCTCTCAGGCTCAGGCTGAGTGTAGGCTATACTGTACTTCTATAATCAAGGTCAGGATAAACGTCAGAAAATTTCGCTTGTCTCATAGCGTTGTCATTGAGTAAAATAGTCCACCTGAGTTGGTTGTTAATGCTTCATGATAGAAGGTTGACAAGTTCTGTTGTGATTAGGGTAGCATCTTATAGGAATAATATGCTGCATGGATTTTGGCTTGTGTTTTCTTTTGGGTAAATTTGGACTGCAGGGCATCATATCTTATGCTATGTTATGTTATGTTCAAAGAACAACCTGATCAGATGCTCGGCTGATTGAATGGATAATGGTGGTACCATGTAAATCATTAAAGCTTAGCAACCAGGAAGTTCAGGCGGGGTTTGATCCCCAGCCTAATCACGGTCAGGTGGGTTCTTCATCCCTGAGAAGTCTGTGGTTCATATCTGGCCTTACCAAAAAAAAAAACAACCACACAAATTTAATCATAATCATGGATTCTCCATAATTAGGTACAGTAGGCTACCCAATGTGAAGTTGTATTTTACAATACACTTCCTCCAGATGTTTTAGTGCCAGTTGTAATAGAAAGCTTGCTGTTCAACTTCAAGGCTTGAATTGTTCTTGATGCCATTCAATGCCTGAAATACTACCACAATCATTATTAATATTCACTTTATGTAATATATACAGTATGCTACAAAACATCAAACAAACCAATACAACTTGAACAATACATGGCCAGCCAAAGGATAGAACTGAACCTGAGATCCAAGGCATATGAAGTGCTTATTCAAATCACCATCTTATTTACACCATCTTTTTTTCACAGTTGGAAGAAAACTTGGCAGCAAAGGTTCAAAAACACTTGGCCTGGGAAAGGGACTTTACTTGTCCAACCATGTAACAGATGTGGAGTTTCATGGCGTCAGTCCAAATATAAACTACTGCTTTGTCCGCGCAAAGGTACGTCATTTGAGAATCTGCCCTTTAGGCAGACTGCCATGACTTTGAGTGCAGAGGCATTCAGATCACATTTGAAAGTCAGTTGTTTATAGTTGTGGCTTATGTGGGCAGGGTAATGTTCAGTCCAGTCTAAATTCATTGCCAATAATTGGTGATCATAGATCTTTATGATACTGCTCCTTGAACCGGAGAAAGCATTCACCCCGAGTTCATTATAAAAAGTCTGCTATTAAAATTTTACAAATATCCTGTAATTTTGCTCTCAAGTATTTTTGATTGTTTGTGTGTAAAAACATTGAATACTGAAGGTACTGTAATTAAACCAAGGACATACAATATTCTGCATGAAGTTAACAAGTAAGTAACGAAAATATTGTCACATGCTTGGTATGAGGAGCCATTCCTGAATTTGGATGAAGGGGTACACTAATCCAATTGGTGGGACTGCATTCTCTGTCAGTTGTAAATTAGATTGTCGTTCGTTATTCCAAAGGGGTTTTATTCCAAGGGGTTGTCATTCCGAATATAACTTAAGGAACATTATTCTGAAGCCAAGGGCCGTTATTCCAAAGGGTCCTCAATCCCAAACCAGAATAAGGGTTGTTATTCTGAAGGTTCATCATTCCAGAGTGTCGTTATTCTGAAAAGGGAATAAATTTTGGCCCTAAATGCTCTAAACCTCCCTCCCAAAGGGTATTCATATGTTGATTTCAAGTAAGTCATGTCATTTTGCCTATGTTTGCTCCAAAACTTGTGCAAATTAGAATTCTTCGAATGGAACCCTACCCACTAATTTTAATCTGGTCATTTACTCATACAGGTAATACCCCAGACTAAGTGCTCAAAGGCTCCATACAATCCATGGATAGTCCTCAACAAGCTGAATGGATCTGTCGTTACGGCTGAATGCAGTTGCATTGTTGGGTAAGTCCAGTGTGGTAGGGGATCATCCATTTTTTCCCTTTTTAAGGGGATGGGGTGAATTGGGGTGGGGGTTAGATGAAGACTGATGAAGCTTTTTTCATGGTTTAGTTAATGACAGTAATTTTATGTCAGAAAACTTCAGTTTTAACACATGGAAAAGACTGTGCTAAAAAAGTGTTAGGGGCCCCACAGAAAAACGTTTTGCACTGTCATAATTGATAATGATGAAGAAATCAAGATAGCCCTTTACATGGTGCAGCGGTGTTCAAACTTATGAACTTGTTCTAGGTGAATTTCTGCAGTGGTGATGAAGGGGCTCCTCTCATACTTCTTTCCTCCACATTCAGGACACTGCTGCTCCTGTCTGCTTAAGCAGATTCAAGTTAACAATAGGGTTGCACTTTAAACTACACTGTCTAGGAATGCTGGTCAGGCGAGAATTGGAGGTGAATGATAGCTGTTCATGCACTGGGAAGGTACAAACACTTCTGTTGATTTGTGATCATGTGCTTGTTATAGATGGAGTCCAGAGTGAGGTGGGGGGGGGGGAAGTTTAATTCTCCCCTCCAACTGGGGCAGAAATTTGCTATTTTGGGGGCAATATATATCCTTTGTGCTTAATTTTGGAAGCAAAGCACTCCCCTACACTCAACAGGTATATCCCAATAAAAATGCTGCTCGCTTACATCTGTGATGGAGGGAGCTGCAGTAACTTTAACATACTGTACAGTTTTGACAAATTCTTCCATGACTGAGGTAGATGAAAATTGTACTGCTCGCTTGGTGCTTTTCTGGTTAGCTGTTTTTATTAAACGGTTGAGCTTCAGGACATCTTATGGAGCCTTAGCCCTCCTTTGACCTTTAACCTGTTATATTATACAAGAGAAAGTGGTGACAAAAAGACAAACTACAAACGAGTATGATATTTATGGCCTTTTATTCTCTCTCTCTTTCCCTCTCCCTCTATAGGCCATAACAGGCTAAACTTTCAAGAATGTTACAAAGAAATGTCAAGTTAAAGAAATGATTCATAAGTGGCCTTAGCAAAAACATTCAGTTCATAGAACCGAGTGTCATAATTTGAGGTACCTTCACTAAATTTTTGCCCCTTTTCTTCACAGGGTACAATCAGGATGCAAACACATTGCAGCTGTTCTCTTTGCTCTTGTTGAAACTGTGGAGAAAGGCTTAAATCGGTCATCAACTTCAAAAAAGGTATCATGGGGACAGCCATCGAGGGGCAACTATTCTCGTGCTGTACCAGCAGAGGACTTGCATATTTTGAAAGTCAAAAATAATGCTGAAAATCAAAATTTGCATAGTTCATTTAAAATATATCGTTCTGGTATTGATTCACGTGCTGTAGCTAGTCGTAATTCGAAATACCTAAACTCGTTTAACTTTGATAAGTTAGCAGATATTACAAATGGTAACTGCGGTATTTTATTGTATGTTGATCGTTCAAGTGATCACCAAAGACAAGTTCCTTGCATTGACAATGTTGCTGCTAGCAAAGAAATAAGCACAACAGTCCTGCCACTCACAGTTCCAGAGGCAGTTGCAAGTTCTAACGGCCATTCACCTGATTTCAATGAACAAATTTTTGACAAGCTACAAATTGATGAAAATCAGAAAAACCAAATTATTCATGACACAGTACAGCAGTCATCTTGTAGACTATGGCACAATCATAGGGTTGGTCGCATTACTTCTAGCACTGCAAAACTGTGCATTGATACTGTTGTTGGTATTCCTCCTACACATTTAAGTAATAAATCTCATACTGCTTTAGCGAACATAATGAACTACTATGGCAATCCCTCCTCACCATCTTTGGATTGGGGAAAGAATATGGAAAAAATTGCGATTAAGCATTACATAGCTCATCACAAATTATTGAAAAAGCATGTTTTAGTTTGTGAAAGTACTGGTCTATGGTTAAGTGCTAGTCATCCATATATTGCTGCCTCTCCAGATGGAATTATAAACTGTCGACAGTGTGGTAAAGGCTTGCTAGAAGTGAAAAATCCATATAAATATCGCAAAATGATGATCAGTGAACTCTATTCCCAGAAGGACAGCTGTCTCGTATTTTCCAATGGTGTTATTCAGTTAGACCATAGTCATGACTATTACATTCAAATTCAAATTCAACTCTGGGTCACAGGCTTTGATTGGTGCGATTTTGTTGTGAGAACCATATCAAATACAGATAATCTACATGTGGAAAGAATTTACCAAGACCATGTGCTTATTAACCAGATTTTGCCCAAATTAGATTTTTTCTTCTTTCAAGGAGTTGTTCCTGAAATACAGAATCGAAAAGTATATTGCAAAGTAGTTGAAAATGCTGTAAGAAAAACCGTTGATAGTATGCTCACAATTTTAGATAGGTCATCAAAAGAGGTCTACATAGCTTTCCCTTGCAGTAAATGCGGTCAGGAATGTTCTCAAACCCCTAAGTCATTTGCTTGTCAGAGCATTGCTTGTGATAATTGTGAAAGATGGAGCCACTTTGCTTGCATTGGTTTGACAGGAAAGGAAAATTTCCTGAAGAGAAGGAAAGCTTCATGGGAGTGCAGTACTTGTAGGGTTAGCAAAAGGAACCGTCTGCTATAGCTATACGTAGCAAAGGCACAGTAAACTGAATAGGTAATGCAACTCAAAAAGCATATTTACTCCTTAAAGGGTAATCCTCGTTGTCCCAGACAGTTTCAAACCTCCCAACTATGCAACTTTAAAAGAGCTACATATCCTGCCTATCAAAGCTCGTATTGAGTATAAAATTCTCCTTCTGGTATTTAAATGTCTTCACAATTTAGCTCCAACTTATTTATCCTGGCTGCTTGAATTCAAAACCTCCTATTATTCTACTAGATCCTCGGATGGCTTACTTTTACTAGTTACAAGTCCTTTGCTGATTGTTCTTTTAGTGTCACTGGACCTAAGCTTTGGAATGCCCTACCGATCGATATAAGGCGGTCTTTGACCTTCCTTTCTTTTATGAGGGCTTTAAAAACTTTTTGTTTTAACAGATCGTTTTCTTGACTCTTGTGATTTCTTTTTCTATGTACAGCACCTTTGAGTGTGGTACACAATAATGTGCACTGTATTAAGTTTTTCAACCTTAACCTTAACATGTAGCTCTTTCCATAACTCTGTAAAGCTCCTTGCATGTGCAGACACAAACCTGTTTTAATGCTTAAGGCCATGCTCTGGTGAGCATACAAGGCTATGATGTGTAATCCAAACACTCTGCATTCTGTGGCCTGGGAGCTACTCTGCATCTTTTGAATTTTCAACTGATGTCAATCAAAGAACAGTCACCAACTGAGAAATTTGATACCCCCACACTAAAATACACAGTGGGGGTGACAAATTTTTGTCTTTAAGTGGACCCAAATTTATGAATGCTGGTAACATTGAAGACCAGAAAATACTACTCTGGTTTGCTAAAATATTAATTACACACACCACAGCTACTCTAAATGACTAATTCACTAATTCTTCTAAGAACTCTATGTACCCAAGGTTGTCTGAAATCATTTCTCAGGTAGTTTTATAAACCCCTTTGCAAATTTGTGCACACTTCCCACATCTTGTCTCTTGCCTACCAGAAAAAATAGCCCCCTTTGGGCTTGAAGAATGTGCCCACGGTGTTCTCCGCCTGTCATAAGAGGTAACTTAAAGGAAGGACTTGAACCTTATATGAAACAGAACTTGAACTGTATTTGAACTTAACCGTATTTGAACTTAACCTTTTTATCTAGCTGACACTATATAACACATTCGTGTTGGTGTGTCATTAAATCCCATCTAACTAACTAACTGTGCAGAGAAAATTGATCTGACAGACCTTAAAGCATCCCTGTCTCCTCCAGGAGCATCTGACAAAAAAGTCTAAAAATAGAAGCCTTGAGTAATAGCTAAAATGTTCTGATCAACAAAAAGACCAAAAGTCTTCCTTTAAACAGGGAAGACACCAGGACCAAAATTCCCACTTTACAGTATCTCATTGGGTACTGTTGATTAGCCCATGTGCAATAATGAACATTGAACTGAAACTTCAATCTGAAATAGTTAAACTTGACCTACAAGTCATTTAGGACAATCATAACTTGTTTATATGTTGCTATTTAGTTCTTGGTGCTACATACTTATTTCAGTATGAAGTGCATTTTTTCAGGGTTCGTACACAGGTTGATGGAAGATTTTTCATGACTTTCCAGATTGTCAGTTAGATTGGGGAGCTACATGCTCCTGCAGCAGGATACTACATACAATGCTAAATGTTTACTCTCTCAGAATCAGATGCATGTGTGTGAGTGTTGCAGTTGCTCAACTCTTTGCAGGAAGTGAATTACTATTATGGGATAAGGACTGAGAGTCCTGATTGGCTGAAACTGACCAGCCTTAAATAACTCCAACGAGAGTGGGGATGGGAAACCAGACAGAACAAGGGTGCGGCATGCAGAGTAGAGGTATCACTTGCATGTAAATAAGGTATTGCACTCACTCCAAGGCCTCATCCTGTGAATGACAAAATGAGGGCCTTCAATTGAGTTAATAAGCCTAAAATATATACTTCATTACATTAGTTTACCATGTATTCTGAACCCATAGTCCATCATGGACTTTCCACGTTTTCCAGATGGTATACAAACCCTGTTTAATTTCATGGCTGGGTCACCTTACATTTCAGCCTGAAATACAAAAAATAATTGGAGATTAAAGATAACTATGAATGAAGTGGAACAAGGACTGGCTGTAAATTAACAATTACTGCACAAACAGTTAAAGCAGCCTCCATCATATCAATCATGTTCAGTGCTATTGGCCCTTGCAATAACATAAATTCCTTCAGACGGCCAATAGCACGCTCCACATGGATACGAGAATTTGCAACTAATTTTGTCTTTGAATTTTCCCCCTCTGTAAACTGATTGGTACTTGATGTGGTTCTAGTAAAAGGTGGTATTATTAATTTCACTTGACGCTGTAGTAGCAACTCTTGAATGTTAAAACCCTGGTCAGCCAAAAGAATGTCACCTTCTTCCAATAGATCTATTAAATTTGTAATTTTCACCATTTCTTTGTCAGATGCTGAACCACCAACTGGCTTAGACAGAAATGAAATGGTACCCCCAGGGGTAATGCCTACTAGAACCTTCAGAGTAGGGGAAGATTTGTATTGGCTGTAAACATGATTATTTGAAACTGCTAATGAGGGTCTCTGAATTTTTATTTCTGTGCAGTCAATAATACACCTAACACATCCTTCATAGCTTTGGAAACATGATGGATAATACTTTGAAATTTGCTCTCTGGTTGGCCAATAAATGAGGTGCTCAAGTTCATGGGCTAAAAATGGTATCCACGTGGAAATAATTCGAGAAACTGTAGTTTGCGAAATATTAAATCGAACAGCTAAATCTTGCTGATTAAGATTAAGTCTCAATTTCATGAGAGTAAGGAACAGCTCATCTTCCAGAGATAAAATACGAGTTTGACCAGGCCGTTCATGACCACATACCTGATACTGTTTGTCACTACATGAATGATTGTAGCCTCGGTAATATTTCATATTAATTGCATGAGGCTTCACTTCATTTAGTACCCATTGAAAGAGAGCATAGGAAGGGAGTCCAGTATACATTTTAATAAGATTATCAGAGGCAGATACATCTGAAATAGAGAAATAATTTTTAGAACTAGACATTTCAAATTTTTGAATAGTTGCCCTAGCCTCTTCAAGTTGCTTGTCAGTCTGGTGAAGTGTAGACTCCATCTGCCGGATTCTTTCCTGTAGGTCGTTGACAGTAGCTCTGGCACACCGTATGCAAGTTAATTGATTACAATTACATACTTCATCTAGAGTGTAATCATGGCCATTGATGAGAAGGACATTTTCTGGTTTCAGAGCTTTGCATTTACCTTTTAAGGTCATCTTTCTTGATTTTGAGGGAACTGGTGGTAGACCTTCAGACCTCCTCTTTAATGGTGGCCGGCGTTTTGAGGCTGTTGAGGTCTTTGTGCTATAGCCTGTTGGAGAATTTGAATCAGTCAATATTTCTTCCAAATAAAATTAAGGCTAAGTTAAAGATAAAATATGTTTGCATGTGCAAGTCTTCCAAAAGGGAGGGAACAAACTTCATTTTCTTATAAAAATATATTTAGTGGGGAAACTGGGGTCAACATTTTGGTTTGGGAAGTGCATGACCACCTGAGTACTACTGCAATTTCTGTGTTACAAGCATTTCAGTTGGGATGGGTTGGCTCCATTAAACCCCTTTTGGAAAGTAATTTTCAAAGCAGTAATTAAAATACTCATTTCAATAGAACTGTGTACTTTGTGACATGAGATCAGAAATTTGCATTGGCAATAGATAAAATGGTCTTTGATAGCAAGACCATCACCAATAAGCCATTCGGTAAAGCTCTATAAATTTTGGAGGAAAGAGAAGTATGATTTTTATTTTCCACCTATTGGAGTGTATATCATATCATATTTTCATGTAGTGTCTCATATTGTACAAGTTCACAACTTTTGCACTTTTTAAGCTCAAATTTAAAATTTGCCTTCAACAGCACATTTAGTCCTCCTATCTCATTTCTTCCTTTTGTAACCAACTTGCACTATTTGCATACTTTAGCCTCTTATTTTTGAGGACAGTCAGAGAAAAAAAAAACAATTTCATTGGAAGAACTGCAGGAAGATCTTCTTACAGAGGGAATAAAATTCTGTGAACAGACTATCCAGTCTGGCTCAATTCTGGACAAATAATGGCAATATAGGGATCTCTAATGCACATAAATAATAAGCGATTTGACCAGTGGCATAACTCCTATGCACTCTGAGGGAGCAAACCCCCGGGCACCCGGCGGGTCTGGCACCCACGATGATACTTTGTTGACAATGGACTTTGGGGCACCCAACCCATTCTTGCCCCTGCCGCCGGACACCCGAACTTAAGTTACGCCACTGGATTTGGCACTTGAGGTTATCAATTTTGTGCAAGGAACAATCGTACTATCTTACCTCTGAGGTATAAGGTAGGATGTGGGTCAACACTGAAAGGTGCCCCATACTTGAAGTGGTTACTGCAGACTGCAGTGGTCTTCGTCACCCTGTAGTTCTTCCACCCTAATAGCTTCGTCCATCGACTGAAAAATCGCTTTGGACAGCCATGAAATTTTAGAACCTTTACATGATCCTTAATGATATTTCTGGAAAGAAAATGTACTTACAAAGTTAATGTTGGATTTAAGAATGAGGAGTATGGGAGAGGACTAATAGCAGAAAGGAGTATGGTTGCAGCTCCACTAAAATGTTATCTGCTATCCATAATGTTATCAGCACTGGAGAAAAGTTTCAGCCAACACCTTTTGTTCCCTCTTCTTCAAAATTTTAATTGTGTATAATTGTACTAATAATTTACCTGATACCTTATTAATTAGTTGTGGAGAAACATGTACACTCGTGCTTTTTGTTCATGGTTGGGGAGGGGCTGGATGGTGGAGATGGATAAATTACATTTTCAACCAAGTAAATTATCAACAGGTACTTTATGATTTTATAATTTAATACTGTGAAAGCATAGCTTATAATGTTTATAGTTTACTATTGATCAAACTGTAACTGTTCTCATGTTGACTGAGAGGTATGAGTAGTAACAAAAGATGCAATACCCATTATTTCAATTCTAACTTATCAATACTGTTTATAAATGTATATGCACTCAATTGACATTATTACCAGATATAGTTTCATACTAAGTATGTTATATTATGATCATCATAGTCTTTCGACATATTTATTCTATTCAAGCACACCTTGCAAATTTTGACATTATAAATATAATGAAAACTTTTAATAATCCTTGGTTTCTTCTTTTTCTCACAACCGAATACTCAGGTGAGGGACCTGATGTGAGCCTAATGTTTATCTACCTGTTAGCTATCATGTTCTCTGTCATATTTTTTACTTGCGTTAAGTATCATACTGTATTGTGTTGCAGAAGTACCTAACTAGTCCTACCCATACAGGCCACATTCACATTTTTTGTGTCAATCAATGTAGCCTACATGAAGAGCATGTATAGGGCCTAGGCCAATGTTTGTTACGTGGGTGGTATGTTTAATGGCAACACTAACTTGTTAGTTGTCTTTACAGGTTTCAGTATCAATATCTGGATGAGACATACACACCATACATGGTTATCCACCAAGAATAGGTGCAGGCCTTAAACCTTGGTGCTGTGCCAAACATCAGTAATGCTAGTCTAAATAATGCATCTACATTGTGTGATGATTTATCTCAATAAAATTGTTAGGCTACTGCTATGCATAATGTCTTCACAATTCTTCATATAGTGGTCATTTTTGTTATGATATTGTAAACTCAAAGGCTATAACTTAAGGGCTTAAGTTATGCTGCAAACCTTACAAGCCACCAGGAATCAAGATGTATATTATTTGCCTAGGCCTAGGCCTTGAACTTGAGGTGCAAATTTAAGGTAAATGCTAGGTCTATAGCTGTGGTTGGATTTTCACTAAAGGGCAAATGTTCTCCCATGTACAAAGTTGAACTTGTTGAATAGGTTAATATAAATGTTGAGCCTAGCCTGACAGTCTTGGCTAGGCCTAGGCTAGTTTTAAAGTTGGGCCACTGGTTATTTTTGTGACCCAGCCTAACATTAAAGTTACATCTGTAGCCTTCTAGGCTAGGCACATAGCTACGGGGATCAGGACTGGGCTCCCAGAGGCCCTCAGAAATTATGTGTGCCCTAATAAAATTTGTAAGAATTAAGAATGGTGATCAATGCCATGACCCCTGCCATTTGATACCTAGACTAGCCTAGCCTAGGTCCCCCCGGCCTAAAAATTTCATCCTAGGCCTAGATATGCAAAGGCCAATAAGTACCACCCAGCAGTAATTAAAGTGCATAGGCCTAGGACATCTCCAAGTTAGTTGTGCTACAATAGCTTAATAGCCTCCAGCATAACGTTCCTATACACTCGAGTCCATTTAGCAGAGTGTGCTCACATTCAGTGGCTAAGTTAGTGTAGGCAATAACAGGGCCAGTATAGTCCTTGAACAGGACTCTATGCTACGTACACTTTGTTTTACTCCGCCGTTAACGTACGTAGTACACGGTCCTGTTCAAGGACTAGTATAGCCTAAGCCCCTATATAAGGACTTAGGAGTTTGACTCAGACCTGCTCCAATTTACTGAATCATTAAATACAACTACCAACCTTTCAGGATGATGTCGATCATTACTACAACCAAAAACTGCACATTTGTCACGTACCATGGCGCTGATTAATATAAATAATCGTGAACGTCGGAAACGTAACTTAAAATGAACTGTAAGTGTAAGGTTATTGTACAGATCGAGTGAACCAACATAACAGACGACAGCCAAACTTTTTGTCACTCCGTGATTTATAGACGAATCCGGAGAGCAAGTGATGGTCTGATTTCAGTCGGCCATACCTGGGGTCTATCACCTTTAATCTTTTAATTTCCTTGCTTACCTGTATGATGGATGGTTGGACATTAAATTGTATCTTGATTCGTTCAATTTCACTGAATATGTGGGTTTGAAATTCATGTAGAAAATAAATGAGGACGATTTAAGGCTGGTGGACCCCATTAATGGCTGCCTACAGTCACTAAACACAAGCGCTGATCGGATTCGTCTATACTTGGCGCCACACGCAGCAGATCGGAATTTTCCTTCCCATGATGCTTCACGGTCTCTTATTTGGCATAAGGTCTATAGCCTGGCCAAAATTCAGTATGCAGATTTTCAGCAAAATCAACCTTTACAAGCTAAATTTTGTACCTTATCTTATTCATGGGTGTAGAAGAAGTCCGATCTTGTGAAAAGTTTTCGGTAAGAGTTTAGTATCGAGCGAAACATCGCTTATTTTTGAAAAACAAGATGGCGCCGTCTGCAAAAGTTTGAAAAACATCCGGAGAGATGTGTGACGTCACGTAACTGTTAAGGACAATCAAATGGGCTACGACTTCCAAAAAAGGTTACGCAAAAATGGGCGGTGGCCCTTATGAATGAATGAGTATCAAAACCCATAGCAGCGATTGGATATTTCACGTAATTAAGGCAGCTAGCTGCATTTGATTTTCCCAAGGTATTTGAGGTGGCTCTCATAATAATAGCGTGAAACATGTGACAGGGCCCTATGTACATATTAGCGCGGTGCAGTTTTAGGCCCATGCAAATATGCGTAGGCTATACAGCGTGTGACAGTACTAAATGACAATGTTATACGGTTCCCCAAGGGCCGTGTTAAAATTCGGGATCGTGTTAGCTGGTGAATTTTACCGAGATCTGGGCAAAGAATGGTAGGGGAATGTACTGTCTTACATTCTGACATTTTCGTCTTCATTCTCTCCCACTGAATGGACTATAATTGGATTAATTTTTTTCTATTAAGGAATCGGACTTCAACGGTTTTACCCTTGTAGGTAAGATTTGAAATTTTAGCAATTGCTGAGTAGAGGGTACATATTCTATGTGAATGAAAAATAAAACGCGGCAAGGCCTTTGTATTGTACCGGAACATCGGAGGATGCAGGAAGTAAGCTGTGATACTATTGGAATGGCATTCTTCCTGATTATTTTTTGGTAGAAAACAGAATGGTTCAATTTTATGGATTTGGCGGCCCTCCCTTTGTCATCCTTTGTATATGAAAGACTCAAAAAGTTTCAGGAATTCAGGCTAACAGATATAATTTTCAAAGGTCACGCAATTGATTTTTTTTTTTTGGAATGTGCAAAAAAAATCGAAGGTTTGAAAAAAAAAGTGTTCCGTTACGGGAAGGATTCGCAAACGCGCAACAACATTTCCGAACATGTGGGAATATGTACGAAAAGATTTGGAACGTTGAACCAGATCTTTTTCTTTCCAAACTTATGAAATGTATTCATAATTGCAAAGAGAAATTCGAAAGCAAATTGCGGCCCTCCTTTTTTCCATACTCATGAAGTTTCAGACTAGAACGCGGGTCACACTACAGTGATTTCGGATAGGATTATGTCCCGATTTTCATGAGTTTTAGTTAAAATCTTCTCCATCTCTGGTCAGAAACCGCCAAAAATCTGCCAACCTGTGTAAATGCATGATATCAGAGGACTACGAAAATGAAATGTAAACTAATTATTTCATGACGTCACATCGACAAACAACTTTTATCGGAGTACAAAACTCGGGACTGATTTTCAAGTCAATATCGCTCTATTGGGCGATATAAGTTATATGGTGATAGGAGAACAGTTTATCGTGACAAAAACTCAGTTACGGAAAGAATTTGCAAACGCGCAAGAATTTTTCCGAACGCAATCTTTTTGACGGAAGGTACGAAACTTTGGGAACGTTCTAGTTATTTCTTTCTAAACTTACGAAATTTATTAATCATTGCAAAGGGAAATTCAAAGTAAACTGCGGCCCTTCCCTTTACTTTGTATATATAAAAGACTCATGAAGTTTCACGCTAAATAATATAATTTTCAAAGGTCATGTTGTTGACAATTTTTCGGAACGTTCCAAAACTTTTTCGAACTTCAAAAAAAAAAATCGTTCCAACACGGAAAGCGTTCGGGGGATTTGCGGATGGTCGCAAGCGTATACGTACTGTATTCAATCAGAACGTACGATTGTGTGCAGGCAGGCTTTCACAGGAAATTGATAATTGCTTTTCCCCACAAGAGAAGATTTCTTGCTACAGCGAATTACGGACACACAATGGGACTTCTGTTTACACTGGCACAAAGGCACCTCGGTTTACCGGGTTGCCGATAATCCGCATTGAAAGAGCGAGGTACCTAGCGGTTCTATTGTACAATGAATAGACCGGAGCGTGACCGAAGCGAACACGCACACTTATTCTTGGCGTATCTGTATCTGCCAAACAGTGTATCAGATGCAGGGCCTTGGCCAGGGTTCAGAAATTGGGTGTCTCACTTGTGTATGAAATGCTTCCTATCACACTGGTACCGCTGGAGCATGGGGTCCAAGGGCTGCCAGAGCATGGGGTCCAAGGGTTGTCCATGTAATGTGTCCAATGCATACTGTAATATCTGCGTGTATTTTAGGGGATATTATTCTGGTTGGTAATATCAGTGTGCTTTAAATTCTTTTCTAGACTGAACAATGTCAGATTTACACTCAGTTTGGAAGGCTGTCCCTAGCAACTTTTTGCTGTCTCAGAAGCAGTCTTGCATAAATTTGGCAGACAGCAAGATGCATCACTTGCTAATGTCTTCGTCAGATGCATTTAAATGTACTTCTTTTACTTTATATTCATTTGCAAATGGCTATGGTATTTGTGCAATTATGTACCAAGTCCTTCATACACAACACAATACTGATATCATGTCACTGTTATTGGTGACTACCATATTTACTCTATTAAACACCCTGGAGGAATGAAATTTTCCAAGATGGGGTCATTAATGAGGGGTAAATTATTGTGTATTCAAAGTCTCACCATACACTGCACATAACCATACACTACACATGCATGCACAAAAGGCCTGCTCATTTTACAGTGCCCAGTTGACTTGCTTCAAAATCTGTATTAAATGTGGTACAAATTTTCTGCCTGTGAAAACAGTTCCTTCATTGAGCAGTGCACCAGAAAAATTTTAGAGGGGGGGGGGATTATTAGAGAGGGGGCATTTAACAATGTAAACATGGTATGCTGTATTAGGTCATATCATGACTGTGCTAATTTCATGAGTAGATCCTTTGAATCCTTTCAGAACTGTGGGCACATTTACATAAATTGATCTGATCAAAAGGGCTTTCTTCAGTCAAAATGTTATCAAACTTGTTTATATGTGTGTTTGTAGATTGGTGTAGATGGACTTCTTTTGCCATCCAAATCATGTATGTGAACAGAAGAACCTATTGGTGTATAAATGATGGACGATTGTGATTTATATTTTGGTTGGAAATATTTGTTGCTTGAGATTTATAATGCATTAAAACCATTTCATACTAGATAGAAAGTTGATACATTAGATATACAGACTACTGTTTCTTTTGGAATAGCTGTTAATCTAAAGCTTAAAGTATTACTTATGGTATAATGTTAACCGGGCAAGGGGGGGGGGGAGGGGAACGGGGAGGGGGAGGTACATTTAGTTCAAAGCAGCCAAAGTACTTTGAGTAGTGTTAATAGAAAAAAGCACAAAACCACAGTTGAACAATCATGTCAAATGCCAATTTTTAAACTGAATTTTTACAAATACAGTATCTCAGTGTCTTTTTAATGAAGACTTTGGAAACAAGAAATGAAGTTACTTTTAGAACAAAAAAAAAAAACAAAAGGAAAAGAACAAAAAAAAAAGGAAAAAGAACAAACTGAATGAGACAAAAATTGAAAAAAGTGACATTTTAAGCCTGAGTGTGTGCTGTTTGTAGGCCTACAATTTGTTGCTGTGTGTTGTGACTGTGCATTATGTGTGACTGTATTTACATTGTTTTGTGGCATAGTGGGTTTGTGCTGTTGTGCTGTGTGTTTTTGCACTGAGTGTCAGAAAGGGTTATGTATGTTGTGACCAAATATTTAGTGAAGAAAAGAAAGTGGACTTTTTGGTGATGGTTAAGTTGACTATTTTTGTTCATCAGATCTCAGAGGATACCAACATCACTCTCAATACATCAACGTATGAGGTTACTCTTCTTCTACCTCAGGTAAATGACTTAGTTGTCATGTGACTTTGTTTAATTGTTGAATTTGGAAAGTTGTTATTTATAAACTGTAAGCTTCCTCCATGTTAGTGGTGGCTTAGCATGGTAAAACAACTGTTCTTTAAGGTCTGATTTATTATTTATTATGAACTTTGATCTGATGGGAAACTTTTGACAAGTCTTAATATTCCCTGGTAATAACTATTTTTCAAGGTTTTCATTTCGAGTTTACAAATGCATAAAAGACCTACAAAGTGTATATTCTGTATACCTTTGAAGAAAATAGTTATGATTCTTTTAGCAACCATACTACTTCAAATGGATTCGATTGCATGGTTTGTCAGTGTGCAAGATGGGGGCTGTTAGTTCTGGTCATTATACATTCTATGATGGAATTATATTTATAAAATGGGCTTTGGTAAGTTTAATTATTGTCACAGCATTGCCAGTGTGCTTGTAATGAGTAAACTTTGCATATACATTTATTTTCTTAACCTCAGAAAAACTTTTTCTTGTGTTAGGTCAGCAAACTATACCCAAACATGGAAATCCAGTGCAATATTAATTCAAGAGAGCCACCAACTGTGCAGGTGTCCGAGGAGCTGGTTGAGGCTTTAATCTCTGCTGACATAGCTGTATCAGTCGTTAATGAAGATAAATCTCTCAAACATCTGTTTACTGTATCCAAGGTATGACTGGGTGTGTACTTCAGTATCTGGAAGGCTTGTTCTTTGGTTCATCAGCATTCAGCAAGGATCTTGCCATGAATAGTTACCTTTGCTTAATCTTAGGCACTATGTTTTGTTTTGGTGCCCATTACAATAGCAGCTAGGTTTAAATTAATCTTTCTTTTGTAATGTGTGTAGGAACACAGCATAGCTGCAGCAGCTGCAGCTTGACTGAGGCAGCTGCAGCCTTTGACATGATGCCTTGGTTTTCAGCATGTAAATCCAGTCTTTAAGGTCTTTCCTACAGTTTGTGGGCATGGTGGAAGGGGGGGGGGTAGTGGAGGGGTGGTGGTGGTTGGTGAGGGAAACTTTTTTTGGTACCATGTTTAAACTTCATGCATCTCGTAGTACATACAGTGTGTTGTGCATGTTAGGCTAGTGATATGAGAGCAGACAACAGGGCTGCTGTTAACAGACAGGAGTCAAACGGAAGGGACACATGCACACAAGGCCATATGCTTATGTGCAGTGCAGAGTGGCCTTATTAGGTATCTTGCTAGAAGGTAGCTTGGGCTAGAATCTGGAGAAATTTACCTCAGTATCTAATATGAGAAATTTCAAGTAACAAAAACATATACCATGCAGCAAAGAATTGGCACAAAGCATGATGTACCTACAGAAAATGTTCTTATTTTTGCAGAGAAAATATTCAACGCTTTTTCTTCTTAGAGTGGCCTTATTAATTTCAGCCATAGAAGTAGAAGAATATCAGTTCCACAATCATTTGTTTTTGTTGAAAATAAAAAGGAGTGCAAAATAACCTTTCCAGTTGGTTTTGCATGCTGTGTGCCACCTAAAGTTATCTTATACTTTTGCCTTTTTTTTTAACAGACCATTGAAATGGCTGGGACTGTCAAGGTTGTGGATACCCAACTTACATGGGAAATAGATTCATTTTGGTAAGTGTTTTCATTTTAAACTGAATCTTGCCAAGAGCTAAGGAGTTGGAGTGTATAAAATTAAATGCAAAAAGACCCTTCATTAGTCTCAGCTAGACCAAAGCAATTAATTAATACCTTAGTAAGTGAACAAACATTTTTGGTTTCGATGAAAAGAGAAACCTATGCATTCATGATGGCGTGTGTATGTATGTGTGTGCGTGCGTGCATGTGTGTGTGGGTGTATGTGTGTGTGTTTGTGACACTTTGCTTGTTAACACGATATCTCAAGAAGGGAAACTCTGACAGTTCTCAAACTTGGTACATAGATGACTCATATTGAGAGGAAGAAGCCTATTGTTTTTGGTGGGGGTCAAAGGTCACGTGGGGTCACCGGGAGTCAAATTCTGAAAACCTTGTTAACACAATATCTTAAGGTAGGAAGCTTGGATGAATTTCATACTTGGTATGTAGATGCATTATGGTAAGAGGAAGAACCCTATTATTTTTGGTGGAGGTGAGAGGTCATCTGGGGTCACCGGGGGTCAAACCCTGAAAACTTCTTTATCACTATCTCAAGAAGGGAAGCTCTGACAGTTCTCAAACTTGGTACATAGCTGCCCCATATTGAAAGAAAGAACCCTATTGTTTTTGGTGGGGTCAAAGGTCACCTGGGGTCACTGGGGGTCAAACTTTAAAAACCTTGTTATCACAATATCTTGAGGTAGGAAGATTGGATGAATTTCATACCTTGTATGTAGATGCATTATGGTGAGAGGAAGAACCCTAACATTTTTGGTGGGGTTCAAAGGTCATTTGGGGTCACCGGGGGTCAAACCCAGGTGAAAACCTTGTTAACATGATATCTCGATGTAGGAAGCGTGGATAAATTTCATACTTTGTATTAAGATGCCTTATAGTGAGAGGAAGAAATCCTATCATTTTTTGTGGGGTTCAAAGGTCGTCTGGGGTCACCAGGGGTCAAACCCTTAAAACCTTGTTAACACGATATCTCAAGGTAGGAAGCTTGGATAAATTTCATTCTTTGTATGTAGATTGTTTATAGTAAGAGGAAGAATCTGATCATTTTTGGTGGAGGTCAAAGGTCATTTGGGGTCAACGTGGGCCAAACACTGGAAAGTTTGTTAACTTGTATCTCAGGGTAGGAAGCTTGGATAGATTTCATACCTACTCTGTGGATGTGTTATGGTGAAAAAAGGACGCTGTTGTTTTTGGTGGAGGTCAAAGGTCATCTGGTGTCACCAGAGGTAAAAACCCAAAATTTCCCAAAAATTCCCAAGGGTTTTATGTGGGTTCACCAGAGGTCAAAGAGCAAAATTTCCCAAGATTTCCCACGATCGTCATCTGGGGTCACCAGAGGTCAAACCACAAGTTTTCCAAGAATTCCCAAGATTAAATAGGAACACAAAACTGTATTTTTCCAACACGTTAAGATAGCATTTGACCATTGACTGAAAGATATGGGACATCATGGCATTATTTGGAATAGAACATATATCATTGAAACCTCAATGCATTTTTGCATTCTGGTTTAAACCTTTTCACATATTTTTTGAGGTTTCAATGTTTTTGTATTACTCTAACTTTTACATTCACATATAAGTACGATGTCTTTATTGTGATACTTCTTTTGTGACTCCAGGTGCCGTATTGATCTTCGTGAGTCTGAAGTTGAAGACTTGGATGTGAGTATTGTATCAACCTTTTTGTTATTTCTCATTCATCTGTAATTAAAGTTAGACTTACCTATAGTCTCATTTTAATGACAGGCTAAAAGGCCATTGTTATTTTGTGTCTGTAATTACACATGTTGGAGTAAATTTATGCAATTGGCTCGTGCAAATTTCATCATGTAACCATTTTTAATAACGTTTACTTTACTCATTGTTCTCACCTGGCCAATCAGAAGAGGGCATCACAAGCTAAGAGCCAACCTTGCTGCTCTTAACTCTGTCAACTTCATATTTAGAGATGCATATTCATTGCAGTATGAGTGATGATGACAGTCATTAATGCTTATCATTAATATGGATTGATAAATACTGAAGGTTACCGAGATATCTAAAACAGTTTAAACTTAAGGCCAGCGCACACTGCATCGACCTGACTGCAACTCAGTTATGCTGCTTCTCAGTTGCTACTGACTGCAACTCAGTTTTGTTCCCAGTCTGACTGTGGTCCGACAGACGGTCTTCGTTGTGGCCAAAACTGGCATATCAAACATGTTTGATATTTGTCTTGGAGTTGAGAGGAGCTGTGATGCAGTAGAGTTGAGTTGAGGCGTGGCAGCTGTCACTGACCTGACTGTTACCTGATTTTTTGGGATAGCCAATGAAAAGGTGCTGTGGATCAGGTGATGGTTGTAGAAAGTCAAAATGGTGGCTCCAATATGGACACTGTCACCAGCTTGAGTGAATCCAGTTGTAGTCATGTCTGCACAGTGTGTGCACCAAACCTATGATCTGACTGCTTCAGGACTAGCTGGCCATGGTTGCCTCCAACTCAGCCACGATGAGTATTTGGGCTGAGTTGCATCTGGTCACAGGTAGGTCAGTGCATTGTACTCTAGACTTAACTCGCAGGCTAATCGAACTGGGAAAGATTTTAGTGGCAGTTTGCTTAAGGGACGATAATTGTTCATTATCACTTCGTTACACTGTGATTAAGTCGGAGTAGTTTGCTATTATTACAGCTGTCAATACTGTGACAGAGGAAGTCTAAAAAAATTGCTGGTTACTACATACCTTTCCTATAATGAAGAATAAATTCTGACAAAAGGTCTGCCCATTTATGATGATTCATAAATTCTTCATGCTTATCTTTATTTTTCAGTTTGACATTGTACGTAGTGCACTGGAGTTTGCCTGCCATGCCTTCATTAAACAGTACATAAAAGGTACAGCTGAACCATTGTTCTAAAAACATTTAGGAGTAAATTAAGGAAATAGATTCGGAGGTTAGGAGTCTCCCCCCCCCCCCCACATCCCAGCTTAGAAGCCTTTTGACGCTCCTGAATTGGTTGTGTAATGATGGCAGGAAAGGTTTAGAAATCATAGTCAAACTTAGTTGGGTGTATTGTGGGTAGTGGAGGCATTCTAAGGAGGGTCTTCCCACCATCTATCCTCAATTGGAATGGATTGATAGTAGGTATTTCAAGAATTTTTGCAAATATTCTACCTGACTTAGATACAAGCAATCATACTGTTATGGTTAGCAATGCTATACAGGTAATCTGTTAATTTATTGATAATAAGAAGTTAAGTAACACAACTAGAGGCATGAAGGGATGGGGATAGGGTGACAACTTTCCTTCTTCATTCTTCAACCCAGGGATGCAAATATTAAGGTTCGTAAATGTATGACTCTGATTGTTACTTCATATTTTGGGGCCATTAGTTCTTGTTGGTAATTTAATGAGGCATAATTACTATCTTCATTGACCTCTAGGTCAGTTTGTGACTTACTCTTTGACATTAACATAAGAGAACAGCCTATCTCATGACTTTGATAAATAGCTTTAACATTTTATCATTACGCCTTTAGTTATCATCAGTCCTTTAGTTAAAGAAATCATGGAAGTCCATTCAGATGTTGATAAGCACCTGAAACTGTTTTTGACACATTTTTTCACAACCTTCAGACATGGGGACCACTGGAGTTACTTTACCTGAGCTACCTGGTGACTTGAAATTAACAGATATCCAGTTTAGTCAGGGAGAGGTGAGTTTGTTTAAATGGTTGCATCAGACTTGCATTGAGTATTTAAATGTACTCAGATATTTTGAAAATAAAGCATTTGTGCAAATGCAAAATGCAGTCACAACCAGAGACGCTGCACTTGTCTCAGTGCTCATGAGAAAGTCGTCAAATTACAAGTGTAGTTGAAACACTGAAACATTTAAAACATAAAATACTTCCCAAAATTCCAAATTAAGATGTTTTTTTTTACACAATGTGAAAATATTCTGGTCTATTTATGGTAATGATCCATGTTTACTTTAGGAGTACAGAAAACTCAAGTGCTTCAAGAACTTTTAGTAGCAGTCAGGGTTTTCTTATACTTTAATAGTATACAGTATAGAAGTCTTGTTTCCCACAGATGTACAAAATGAACAGACAGGTTTGTCAAATTCACCATTATCTGCAGAAATCATTTTTATATCCAAGATTTCAGATTTTGTTGGGAAGGTTTAGACATTCTTAGTTGAGGAAGACTGAAAGAGGCTTTAAATTCATCTTAAAATTTTTGCTTTACATAAATGTGTTTCATTCCAGAATTGATGAGCTGTATTTTAAGTATATTCCAGTCTTTCTGAATTTTTCCATCATTTTTTTTCTCTCCAGGGATATGTGAAGATTGGTTTTGATCTAGAATGATAACCACCATGAATATCCTGAATGCAAATGTGTGCTCTGTATCGTTCATTCAAGAAACCAAAGAGAAAACCTTTGAGAAAATTAAGATAATTACCAACCTTGCCTGTATGGTGGTAACAATATCATGTGCAGCTGAGTTGTACAGAAACAAATTGAGTTTTAGTGAAATTTGATGGTTTTTGTAGCCTTTTTGAAATCGAGTTTAGCTGGTGGTCTATTTTCTTTTACTCCAAATCATGAAGTAAGTAATTGTTTCACTATCAGTTTCTACAAAGTTTGCATAAAGCACAAAAGATTACAAAAGAAGTATATTTTACATGAAAAGATTAGCAAAATCATGTGACGTAGTTAGTACAGTATGTTTGTAGTGAAACACGCAAGAAGTACCCTTACAGAAGCACAGCTGATTGTAACTCCATGAAGGTGGAAGACTGGGCTTTCAGAACACAATGATTTATGCAATCCTTTTCTACCTTTGGAAGCTGAATACAAAATCATTTTGTTCGTTTTGTGTTTAAAGTTTCATGGACTTCACTGACACAATTGATCATGAGTTAGTAAAGTCAAAATGTTGTTATGATTTCATTTAAAGATGTAAAGGGTGTCTTCTGTGAGCAGTGTCAACCAGGATTTTCACTGACCAAAGAGACAGCTGGCTTAAATTTAAAGCTTGAGTGAACATACAAGTATTTGTATGCTCAAAGTAAAATTCGTTTAGTGTGTTACAAACCTGGAAAACTTTAAAGTGAGCCAATTCTTGGAGTCGGAAACAGTGCCTGATATCACTGACCTATCGTGCATTTGACCTTTGGAATGAAAACAATCACTGCACTCTAATGTGTGTTACAAGAGTTAAGCATTGTTTTCATTCCAGTGCATTATGGCATATGCAGAGGTGATGTGTTTCCTACTGTATACTGAGAGTATATTATCTTTTCCCATGGTTTTGGTAAAGTATTCACTCAATTTTAATTTTTTCCCAGCTGTCAATAGCATGTTCACTTGCAACAGAATTCAGTTGGCCAGTTCAGCTGCTGGTACTACTTCTAATGGGTTCCTGGACAACTCTTCCCTCCTCCCCCTTTGCTCCTCCCCCCCTTCGCTTTCCCTGGACTATGCCTATTGAGGACAATTTCACATTTTCTGGTGGAGGAAGTTGTCTTAGGGTTAATTGTCACGGGTGGGAATTAAGTGGGGTGGGAATTGTCCAAGGGAAATTATCCTGGTGGGAATTGTCCTGAAAGCAGTTGCACAGGGAGAAGGGGAATTGGTGGATGGGAGTTGTCTGGTCACATTTACAACCCTGTTATCAAATATTTGGGTGATTAAAGCACCGACTGCACAGTCAAGTGGTTAGAGCGTCCGACTTGCAGCCAGAAGGTGTGCAGTTCGACTCTTGGCCGGGTCATACCAAAGACTTTAAAAATAGAATCTACTGCCATTATGCTTGGTGCTCAGCATAAGCAGTGGAGTAGGGAAAACAAGCCAGTGAGCCACAACTGGAAAAAAAGGCCGTGGCTGGCCCATCCTCAATCCAATTGTTCAGAAACTGAGCTGTAAAACCTCATCTGACTCATCTAACTCGATTAAAGCACTGCTTTGTACATACCTGTCTGCCACCTTGAAGCAACCTCTGATACCTGTCTGAAATTTGTTTTATTGAAACAAAGTTAAACATGTGAATATCACTTTTTTCCAGAGGAAATTTGAAATTGCATCTGTCAATTTAACTATTTTGATAGCAAGAGCTCATAATTATTTTTTCTTCTGCAGTTTTTAAGGTGTTATTGTCTTTCACAATGTCACTTATCTATGCACCCTTCAGAATCATGAAATCTTTGTAATATTTTAAATGAAATTTCTTTCAAATGCTTTTCTCATGTTTTGTAATGTTCATAAATCATACCTAATAATGCAATCATGCTTTTCAATTAAATATGTAAGAAGGATTATTACCACAAATTTAACAGAAGTATGAATGTACATAGACATATAGAAGACTGTGCCTGCCAAACGTCTGCTCAGAATACAGTAATATTGTTTGAATGACATAAAAGTCTAGTAGCTGAATATCCATATTTCGGCTGGAAGGTTGGAGATCAAATATGGTTGGGTCATACCAAAGATTTAATGGGAGGCAAGGGATCAAACCCCACTACTCTGGTCACACAGCAGATTTCCAATACTGAGGAGAACTGGTTGGTGTATTGCCTGGTCTCAGTGTGAGAGATTGGAACAGAAATAGTAATTCACTGGTTACTTATTTAATAGTTTTCTCCTTAATGGCTGTGGCTGTATAGTCCTCAGGGACTAGAGGAGGGAATGAAAAGATTGTGGCATATCTTTCTGGAGCACTTTGAGACTTATAGCTGTTGTACCAACAAGTGATATAAGTTAAAAGTATTTCTGTTGTAATGAAGTTACCTTTGTCTTTGGGTTTGTCTCTGTGGTGTACAAGGTAGGAATCAGGGGTAGGGGTAGGGGATGGGAAGGAAACCTCTCGACTAAAAAAATGTTGTTTCCCAGGGTAAAATTTGTATCATAATTGATTGCCGAGTAGGAAAAATTTCAGGGCCAGCACCTTCCGCCTCCATTGTGGAATATTTTTCCATTTTCTTCCCACTTGCCTATGTTTTAACTTAAAGGGTGTATCCAGTTAATTACCTCAGTCTCATTTTGATAGAACAGTGTAATGGGGAGTTTGCATAGTTGCGTGGGTTAACTCAATGTTGCTAGGTAACCAAGCACTGAAGACAGGTGTAGGAAGCTGTTCAAGACTGGGGGGGCTGAATGTTGTTTTGGATCACTATCCTGGGGAGAGGTCTAAGGGGAGGGTGTCACCCTTCCCCTTGGAAAACTTTTAAATATTTGAGGGTCCTTAAATGCAATTTGGTCAATTTGGTGCAACATTTTGGACAAATTTTATAGTAAATTACTGCAAATTTGTGACATTTCTGCAGAGGAAACAAATATGGGGTTTTTGTCCTTGGATTGAGGGGGTGGAAGCATAGTTCTACCACACCACATTTTTACTGGGGAGTTTTATCCCCCCCCCCTTCCTACGCCTATGGCTGGAGAGCAAACAAACCCTTGCATGTACTATTATATACCTACCATGGTGGTTGCAAAGGCACAGCAATATTCGTTGCAGGTAATTTCAAAGCAAAGTAAAAACTTTGATGTGCTGAGTTCACATGCAGTTTATTGCATTGTTTTTGTTTGACCTTCATGACAACAAGTTTGTCACTGAATTCAACCTCTTGACCTCAGTTCCAAGCTCTCTGGAGATTATGCAAGAAATGGCTCCCAACTTCATACAACACTTATTAAACATTGGAGATAATATTTACTCACTGGATGTATTGTTTGATGAACTAATTCTCCAGGCTGGAAACCACATTGTACAATACAACTGGGGTAAAGCAAGGAGCTGCCATGGCAGCTCCCAGGGTAAAGTCATCTCTGGACTGTTACCAATGCCTAATTAGGCAACACATATGCCCTATAAATTGTTATCATTCCATAGCATTGAATCTTTCCAGGTTATGCAGACTGAAGTGGGGTGTATCTTTCTTGCAGAATTTCGATCTGCAAGATGGTTTAGGCTTAATTAATTCCATCTGATTTTAGGGGACAGGTTGCCTATGATATCGATTTGAAGAAACTGCATATGCCCTTGAAATAAAAGTGTGCCTTAGACTGACCAGTACTGTAAGTGATGTTTTTGCAAGTTGTGCCAAAAGCTGATAGGAAAGATTTTCTAAGAATGCCATGGTTAATTTGAGAAAGTTTTCCATGAAAACTTATTTCTTTCATAGAAACATCTCTCTTGTTGAAGTAACTTTATTAACTTTATTTCATGATATTATACTGCTTTAATTAACATCATGAGTTTTATTAAATCTACATTTAACTGCTATGGTCATCCACTTTTGGAATAATTTTATTATTTTGTCATGCTTTCTCTTTAAATAATATTAATCAGTGAAAGCATAAAAGTCTGCTACTTTTGTAAAATTAAAGAGTGAGTGTGTTCAGACTTTATTATTCAGAAATGCACAATCTTGGTACCAGTTTTTGTAATTACATCATGTATGCAACTCATTTATTTTGTATGAGGAAATCAGTGTCAGTTATGAAAGGTGTAGTGTCTGAAAAGTTTGTGCTCTGTACATTTTCCAGTGTAGGCTGAAAATATTTCAGGGAATATTTTTAACACCTTGTGCTTCTTTTAATGGCCACAAGGATGAACTTAGAGATAAAGTAGGCATTGACATGTGGTCCATCTTGTATGGGAACTATTAACATAATTTTTAGTGTGCAAGAGTGTTTTTATTTCATTTTTTTTTTTTTGGCATTGGTATACACACTTGTTATATCTGCCAGTTGGTTCTTCAGGACAGTGTTTACACGTGAACCTACGATTTTGGGCCTCTGTTTGAATAATCACACCGTAGTTTTTCAGAGGAGCCGTAAAGTAGTAACATTTACACCTTGTAGCTGTGAGGTGAATCTTTATATACCAAGTCATTAAGAAAGTCTCTTTGAGTGTATGCATTTGTTGTTCATACCGCCATCTTGATCGTGGAGTGGTTGGCCTTTTTGTGATACTGAACATGAGGTTTCACGTTCCAAGATGGGAGGTTCAACAATGGAAAGTCTGATCTTGAGGATCACATTGCATGCTTGAAATAAAGTGTTAATACATTCTGTCCATGCCAGCTGACATTTCTTGTGAAGAAAAGAAATGTTGCCTGTCTTTGTGAGTAATAATGCCACTCCCATTGCCAGACAAGGTACTGATGGGGGCAAGATAACCCCCCCCCCCCGGGGGCAAAGTATTTTCTTTTAGGGGCGAGTTACACTAAGATGCATTAAGGCACATTAATCGGGTGAAACATCGACCACTTTATTTCAGTTTTATTCATTTACAAGGTTGCTATTAAAAGTGTTGCCATTTTCGAGTGTGCATGTAACTTCTACAGACGTTTTCTGAAATTTATCAAGTCTGTAATCACAAATCATGGACGGAAATAAATTTTCAAATTGATAACTTGAATTGATAAAATACCGTGTCCAAGTCGTTTCCACTTACCGTGTTTGATTCTGTGAGGCAATCATGGGCAAACAATGCTGTTGGAGGGTCTCCAAGATTGGTTGGGGGGGGGGGGGAGGGCAAACATTCAACTTCGAAGTTTTGGGCTTCAAAGTTTTGGACTTGTGGGGTACTTTGTTTGGGAGCTGTAGCCCCCTCCCCCAGCCTCCAGCTCTGGCAGCCCTGACCAAAATGGTTACAAGTCTGTTGCCCCTGCGACCAGGGTTGCCAACATTGACTTGCACATAACTGCCAAATTCTTGCCCCCCTACAATGCCAAATAGCTCCTTTCAATGTCAGTGTGGAACAAAGGTCACAAAATTCTAATTTCTCTGAAGAAAACATCACAAAAACAATAATACTGCATTTATCTACTTTTGGACAGGCTCACAGTAGGGGTGGCGCCAGCGGGGGGGGCCATCCCCCCCCCCGTCGGGAAGGCTGGTCCCCTGTTGGGGAAATTTTTCAGAGGCTTAATCCGTACGATAAAATATGAAGTCCCAACGACCTTCAGTCGCCCCGACGATCTGCTTGATTTTGCTCATAGGAAGGGCAGATTCTTCAATAAAGACCCCAAATTTTCCAATTTTCCTTACAAAAAACCCAAATTTTTCAATTTTCTTCCATAAAAATCCAAATTTTTCAAATTTTCTTCAATAAAACTCCCAAATTTTCAATTTTTTTTTTAAAAAAGCCAAAAATTTTGCGTTTTTTAGTCCTTTTGGCCTTTGTCGGGGTTTCGGGCTGCTGGCCACCCTGTCGGGCAAATCCTGGCCCACAGCCAGACGATGTGCTGAATGGGAAAAGTGTGCACGGTATATTTTAAACACCACAGGGAAGGAGTAAACGTGCTCATTACCTCCCCCTTATATCCTGCTTTGTCATATTCAAACTAAAACCATCAATCATTTTTTTGTCTCCTTTAATACGTAGCATCTATAAGCGTCCTTAAAGATGGTTAACAATTAATTAGTTCTAATCCATGTACTCCTTTTCGGAAATTTTAGCTGTCCACAGATATGCTTAACTTCGCCATACATTTTTCGATATTTGTGTACTTATGGTCACATCAACCATGCCTTTCGGACCGCCCTTCTTATATCTGCATGGATCTGTGACTATAGTACACAGGCTTTCAAGTGATTCCTACCATGGGCGTCAATCCTGGGGGAGGGGGGACAGGGGGACACGTCCCCCACATTTTAGAAATACACCCATTGACTTAAGATTTTTACACAGTAAATTTTTGACAGAAGTGGCCATGTCCCCACCCCCCCCCCACATTCCAGTAAAGACTGACGCCACTGCTCCTACCTATCCTACACTTTCTTCCTTTTCAGCCTTAATTCCTTCTACATTTCCTATTGTTTTCTAAAAATCCTATTTTTACTGCTTTTCTTTCTTTGTCCTACTTTTTTGGCCCGGCAGCTTAGATTTCTTCAAAGCTATGGCTTCCCGAACAGTGTGGTATAGAGCGGATCAGTTACGGACGCAGGACCCTTACCTTATGATTACTTTCCCAACAATATCTAATAATTTCCCGACAAACAGAATAGTTTCCCCATACAGTTAAGTCTTGGAGGGTTAGGTCTCTGGTTAAATTATAACCAAAGAAATATTTCCACCCGACTCTAATTCACAAGTAATCACAAGTATGACGTTGTGATCATAAAATTTCTCTTTTCTGTAGCCCCAAATAAAAGCTTTTTCCTGACAAAGTAAATTAATTGCAACAGAAAGTGGCCTTTTTTCCGACGGACCGCAAAATTTTCCCGACAGTCGACACATTGAAAATCAATGAAAATCAAACAATACTGAGCAACGATGAATGAAGCCTGCCTGTGTCCTATACTTTTGTCGTATATTTGGTCTTCAAAAATCCAACTTTTGATCTATATTTATCCTGCTTTTAACATCTGGGTTCATTTAAAAGCCTGAAAGCAACTAGTGGCGCCGCCAGAATTTGGTCATTGGGGGGCACCACAGATGACGTCGCAATGCCACCTCAGTTAACCTCCCAAGTCTGAGTATATTGCACCATTTTAATGCGCCCCTGCGATTGTATACCGTACATCAGAGTTGAATCCTTCCTTTGTCTCCAGTAGCGTAACTGAAGGGGGGCAGTTGCCCCCCACTTGTCGTCCTGGGATGGTCTGTCGGTGCACTTGCTGATGATGTCGGTACATCCGCCCGGTGTGGACAGCGACTAGTCTCCTCCCCGACGGTTTACCTGTTTTTGCTCTCAAAAGGACAATTTCTCTAGTAGGAACCCAAAATTTCCGGCGCGCTATGCGCGCTGTAGAGCGGTCGTTCCAGTTTCTCCAATAGTTCCATTCCACACAGCTAAATAGCATAAGCCCTATCATCATGAGGGCAGAGTGCACAATTTATGTAGAGATCGTAAATTTCATCCCATATCGCAAAGCCTAGTTAAGTTTTCTTGTGTGTGTCATGCGGTTGGGTCAGTTGGTGAGGGACTCACGGAGCAAAGTTTGGCTATTTCAGAGGGTAGTCCAGGTGGTTTCGATACAGTGTATGTTATCCCCGATACGGTCTACAGCCCCTACAGTTTTTTTTTCTTTTTGTTCTTAATGATTGCGTATGTTTTTAGTGTAAGCCTAACTAAAAATTTTCTCCCTCGCTTGGCGCGCTTTGCAATTTTTGGTACGCTTTACCCATTCTTCCTCAGTTCCGTTACTTATGGCTAAATTTAGCACAAACCCTTTCCATCTTTTCAAGTACCTTAATAAGAAGAATACATGGATTTATGTAAACATCGGAAACTTCATCTCATTTCGCTAAACTGAGTTAATGTTCTCTTGTGTCTGTCGTGCGGTACTGCTAGTGACTTGAAGAGGGAAGTATAGGCTCAAATGTAAGTTGTGCCCGATAGGGCCCAACTTCCAGGACAATTGACCTATATATAAGCTTTAAATAAGTATAAATTCTTTTTAGCGTAGGCTTACCCGAAAAAATTTTCGCGCGCTTCACGCGTTTTTTCATTACATCAGCGCGGAACTATTTCCCTCTAGTTTATACAAATTTTATGAATTTAAAATTTAATGGAATCGTACACAGGTTTTTCCCAAACCCTCCCTCACCAACCCCTCGACGCTATCGGAGCTTCGGGTGCGGGGGCGACTTGTTAAGTGATAACCCTTTGAAAAAGTGTCGGTACATTGACTTTATGCTATAGGTACATTTACCTTATTTTCATCCCTGCCCCCCCCCCCACTTCTATCACCCCAGTTATGCTACTGTTTGTCACTACAAAAGGTGCCGCCCTGGGGGAGGGGTCGAAGGGGAGGGTGGAAATTTTTGTAAATTTAAGGTTGTTTAGATGCAAAATGGTGCTATCTTTGGGATATTTTTGGAACTGATCATATATGGCTGGAAATGTCCATAATTTAATGAATTCTATTTTTCGGTGAGGTGAAAGAGGAGAGTATGTTGTCTATAAAGGGAAGGGTATGTTGTCAACAAACCTCCCGAAGCCACCCCCATTTTTGGTTACTTTACTGCCTTCTTTTCGGGGAAAGTTTTTACTACAAATTCGTGCTTGGAGTCCACAGAAACATTCTTGGACTATTACAAAAAATTCCTTTGCTTCATTGTGTATTATAAATGGGTATCTAACGGTGGCAGACACCGGTGTAGGGCCTCCTGGAAGCTTTGGATTAATTATATAAAATGAGGCACTGACATAATGCTCATTACCTGACATCCAAATGATACTATAGAGTATGACCCCGAGCACTTTACAACTATCGTACTTTACTAAGTTTGAACAAAAATCCAGATGAACAGCTTCTAGCAATGGGGAGGGAGACTACAGGTGCAGGGAGGTAATATTCGAACTGAATCCCTGATAGGTACCGCAGAAGCGGTGAAGAACTAACAAGTGCGTTTCAGAATGCTTTTTTTTTGTCGCAAGTGTATTTACAGTCACCATCTATACCGATAATGGCTGCTCGCGTAGCGCACGGTAAAAATTTTTGAGAAAAATGCTATAAATTAGATTGAAAGATCCCTTATTGATGCGAGGCTCCTACAGAGGTTGGAGGGTTACCTCTGTTTTCGGAAAAGTGTTGTGATCAGAATAGTTGCATGTATTATTACCTTAATAATGGTCATGAGACGGAGTGCAAACCGTGACGACTGCGCGCCAAAATTTTTCATTAAATAAGATTTTCATGACAAAACCTGCATTCAGGCTCTCCCGGGCAGGCTCCGCATCGAGACACTTTCAGTTCCCCAACAAACCTATATGCCAATCAAAAAGCCAGGTCTTTACGTGGGAATTCGTAGCTTTCAACTTTTGCTGCTGTTTTCCCCGGGAGTTGCTATCGGAAGATATTAATGATGAGAACAATATTGAGGTAACGTTTGAAGCGAGCAAAGCGCGCCAAAATTTTCATAGTTTACGAAGTATTTGCGAAAATTCTAATAGTTTGAGAACCATTTGTGATAGAAAATGTTTACAATAGATCCATCACTCGGTCGAAAGCACACCTCACCCTACCCTCTACAGAAATCTATAGGTTATAAACGCCTTTTTGGGATCATTTTACTATTTTCAGAATTTTTTTCAAAAATCGATTGGATGGGTGCACGCGCACCCATGCCCCCCATACCGGCGCCTCGGAAAACAACTACAAGCAAGAACTGTTTTGAACCGATTCAAAAATTTCAACTGAATGCTCTAGACCAGTGGTTCTCAAAGTGGTCCCTACCGCCCCCTGGAGGGCGTTGGGAAGTCTCAGGTGGGAGCTATGAGTACACGGAGACTAGGGGGGCATTCGCACTGATTTGAGTCCCTGGTGATTAAGACACATCACTGCAGCAATTTAGGGCACAATAGAGCATCCAGGGGGTCTGTTCCCCTCCGCTTCTCACTAAAATGAAACCAGACATTCGTAATCTCGCAGAGTTACACCAAGCTCACCCTTCACACTGACTGAACTACATCTGGGATCTCTATACCAGTTTCACAGTATGCCTGCCTTCTGCAGGTTTTTGTTGTTCTTGCAAATAGAAAAGGTAACTGAGAAAAATATTGGTGAGCTTCCGACTGTGAATGGTAGGACGAGAGGAGGGGGTAGGGGAGGGGGTATTGGAACGGGTATTGGAACTGGTTCAAGATAATGGAAGGGGGCGGTAGTCTAAAAAAGTTTGAGAACCACTGCTCTAGACCATTGCTTCACAAACTGTATTTTTTTTTTAAGATAAGGGGCAAAAAAAAAAAAAGAGAGGCAGGGATGGGGCGAGAGCCGCATCTGAGAAAAACGTTATACACAAATGTGTGGCCAGGAGGAAACAAGTCTAGTTTGGAAGCGCCTGAAAGATTTGGTCTTGGGGTGTAGGGGCCGATTGAAGGGGAAGCAAAAACGTGGAGGAGTGGTTCTTCAAAGAGCGTTGCGTCCAGGGTCATGCCAGTGAGTAAGCACCCTTGTTGTGGACAGGTATACGTATACGGGAAAGCCGTTGACATGAAATCGGAGTATTAATTTACACAGTTAGTATGAACTATGGCATTAGGATAAAAACTAACTACTACAAATGACATTGTATACACCCAATAAACCTACTAAAAAGTCACACTTGTATCGTTTATTGTAACAGCTTAACTCCGACTAACTTCGACCAGTCGCTTTGATGATGTGGTGGGATTTGTTGGTGATGAGGATAGAGATGACTGGTTGTAGGGCTCTGGAACAAAAATTCCACTCGATCGAGCTGTCCCGAGGGAACAAATAAATGAGACTGTTGTCTACAGTTTGGTACACGCGGGAAAAATTAGCGTTGTAAGTTAAAACATTCATTAGTGATGTTTTACTTTATTTAAAGTTGCAGCTTTCTTTTATGTTCAAGAACCTTCCTACTACGATGGCTTGTAAGGAACAAGCAAAATATGAAATAAAATAAAAAAAATCATGGGCACAAAAAAAAAATAAATAAATAAACAAATACATAAAAAGCACTGGCAAGAAAAAACAACTGGGCCAAAGAAACGCCCCCAAATTAACTTTTTTGGCCCATGATTTGTTTTTATTTGCCCAGGAATTTTTTGTATGTCTGTAAAGAGTCACCCTTCCCCTAGTACTTCTCTTTCTTTTCAGTTAGTGTAGGTTGTTCTCAGCTTCTTTTCAACCAACTAATGGGGTTAATTATATTCTGATGCTCCAAATGGTACCCGGCACCTGCCCACACCACTCAGATGTGATATGAGAGCGCCGGGTACAGTGGCGCCGCCAGAATTTGGTGATGGGGGAGCACCACAGATGACGTCATAATGCCACCTCAGTCAAACCCCCAAAGTCTGCGTAAATTGTACCTTTTTATGCGCCCCTGCGATTGTATACAACAGTGGGGGATCCTTCCTTTGTCACTACATTAAGTTGCCGTCTTGGGGAGGGGAGGGGTGCCCCTCTCACCTTTAAGAATTTTTGTTAATTTAAGCTTACTTAGATGCAAATAGTACTATCTTTGGGATATTTTTGGAACTGATCATAATGACGAAAATGTCCGGCATAATTCAGTGAATTCTAATTTTTGGTTAGGTCATGAAAGAGGAGAGTATATTGTCTACGAGAAGGATAAGTTGTCAACAAACCTCCTGAAGCCCTCCCCCCTTTTGGCTACTTCACTACCTTCTATCCGGGGAAACTTTTTACTCAAAAATTCGTGCGTGGAGTCCACATACAGAAACATTCTTGGACCATTACGAAAATTTTTCTTTGCTTCATTTTGCATTGTAAAAGGGTATATCTACGGCCGGCAGACACCGGTATAGCGCTTCCTGGAAGCCCTGAATTAATTATATAAAAATTGGACACTGAAATCATGCTGATTACAGTACCTGTCATCCAAAGCCTGAGTATGACGCCGAGCATTTTACAACTATCGTATTTTTACTAAATTTGAACGAAAATCCATATAGCCAGCTTTCAACTTTTGCTGCTGTGCTTCTACGGGAGTTGCTACCGGAAGACATTGATGATAAGAACAATTTGAGGTAAGGTTTGAAGCGTGCAGAGCACTAAAAGTTTGATAGTTTGAGAAGGATTTGTGAAAATTCTGATAGTTCGAGAAACATTTGTAGTGATAGAAAATGTTTATACAATAGATCCATCATTTGGTCAAAAATACACGTCGTCCTACCACCTACAGAAATCTATAGCTTAAACACTTTGGGGATCATTTTAATTTTTTTTTTAAATAATCTGAAACCGATTAAAGGGGGCACGCTGACCGGGTACGTGTATAGAGGGGGTACAGATCAATTACCTTTCCCTGGCAGGAAAATGCAACGCTTATTTCCCCGATTCCTGTAGGGCTTAGGCAAATTAATTATGGCAAAGCCGACCGACATCTTTAGCATGCAGCAAATAATTACGTGCAAAGGGGAGCTTCCACCTGTCATGGCCGGCTGTTTCCTACCACCCCTGAATCTGCCCCTGAAGTAGTTCATTATTTCAAGTTCTTTTCCGAACTTCCTTACAATTTTTGTTTTCTAGTCGAAGATGATTTTTTTTCAATACGAAGTCACGGTCAATTCGGGGCCGCCGCACCGAGAGAGTTCGTGGGCAGAATTTGAAAATCAAAGCTCTATAGGCAGATCGCACAGTTTGGAAAGCAAATGCACAGTTGCTGTAATATCTTAATACCAGAAGGCCAGTACAGGCTGTAGCCAGGCAAGGTACAAAAAGGGGGAGGGGTGAGATAGCTTTCAGGGGCGAATTTTTTTTATTGGGGGCGAGGTATACTCAAATGCAGTAATGCAATGGTAATTTTTCGTTTGCTAGGGGGCGGACATTTTCCACAGGCTTACCTTAATTCCCCTCCCCTCTTGGCTACCGGCTTTTATTAAACCACCACAGAAATATGCCATATACTACGAACTGCCAGAGCATCTTCTTCTTTCGGATCACGGTGACACATCCAAAGGACACTACTACACCGCACATGCGTCAGGGGTGCCCTAATTTGCCCTAATAAAATTGGTAATATATTGAACAGGATCTCTATGACTATCTAAACCATCAATCAAAGCAGCAGGAAGGTTATTCCAATCTTTCAGAGTACTAGGAAGAAAACTAAATTTATAACAATTAGACCGAGAGTAGAGTTGACAAAAATGGAGGTTGTGCATCCCACGAGTTTTCCGAGTTGGATGACTGAGTTTGTCCATGGGAATATTAGCCTTACCAAAAAAACCTTTCGAGAAGAGAATAAGTCTGTTTTGCTTGCGACGATCTGCTAGCGTGGGGAGATCAAGGTCCTTCAAAATAGATGTCATCGACCCTGGCTCGCGAGAAAATTCGGAGCTTACAAAACGAGCCGATCTCCTCTGGATGCTCTCTAGCTTATCTTGTAAATAAGACTGATGTGGGTCCCATACGCAACAAGCATACTCCAAAACAGGCCGAGGGAGACCCTTGTAGGCAGCTAACTTCACATCGCGAGAGCAAAATGATAAATTTCTATAAAGTATGCCCAAAATCTTATTACCCTTATTGCAGATAGATTGAATGTGCTTATCCCAGTTTAAGTCGTTAGAAATCGTGACACCTAGGTACTTTATCGAGTCAACCTTAACTAACTTCACATCGTTCAAGACATAATCGAAGTTGACCGGATTTTTTTTTCTAGCGAAAGTAATGATGTTGCACTTAGAGGGCTGGAATCTCATGCCCCAAGTCTTGGCCCAAAGACCTAGATTATGTATGTCTTTCTGGAGCAAACAACAATCATTAACATTCTCTATGACCCGATAACAGACACAGTCATCAGCAAAAAGTCTAATATTAGAGGAGGCAGCATTTACAATGTCATTGATATGAACAAGGAAAAGAATGGGTCCTAGGACGGATCCTTGAGGAACACCAGAGACAACATCATCAAAAGGGGACCGAGTACCATTAACTACAACAGCTTGCTTACGATCAGAGAGAAAGTCGTCGACCCACCGAAGAACCTGGAAACACCAAGGCTAAACAGTTTGGTTTTTAGCAATTCATGAGGCACGGTGTCAAAGGCCTTTTCAAAGTCCAAGATCATGAAGACATCAACCTGCTTTTGTGAATCCAGGGCCGAAGCCCAGTCTTCGACGACTGATACTAGTTGGGTATCACAACTATGCGACTTTCTAAAAGCATGCTGCTTTGTTGAAAGTGTATTGTTTGCCTCAAAGAAGTCCATCAAGTTGGAACTTATAATATGCTCTAACAATTTACAGCAAATACAAGTGAGCGAAACAGGCCGGTAATTATTTAAAGGTTCAATGTAATTCTCGGGTTCGAGGCCATTGTAAGAAGCTAGTTAAGAATTTTGCAAGGCTCGACATTAGGAAGTTCAGCTTTTCTCATAGAGTTGTTAACGAGTGGAATAGTCTGCCTGAGTGGGTAGTTAACTCCACATCTGTGCACTGCTTTAAGGTTAACATTGACAAGTTCTTCCATAAGTGTGGTAGAATCTAATTGTGCTGGGCTCGTTTGGTGTTGGTTGGTTCTTTGTTTTCAGTTATGGTTGTTTGGACTTCAGGGCATCTTATGGGGCCTTAGCCCTCCTTTGCCCTTTAACCTGTTATGTTATGTTATGTTATGTTATGTTATGTTATGTTATGTTATGTTATGTTATGTTATGTTATGTAATTACTAGGGAGAGAACTGTCATTTTTTTGGTAAACAGGGCAGACGTTTGCCATCTTCCAATCAGCCGGTATCCGGAAGATAAAACCTCTTCTCTGGCAATTGCGCTCTCTGCCATATGACAGTTCTGGGGAAAGGCAAAACTCCCTTTCGTTAGAAAAGTCAACTACGCAGGCTTCCGACATCGACACTGCACATGACTGACGGACCATACACTGACTCAATAATACTTACGTACCTCCATCCGTTGGAGCTGTGTGTATGTGTGTTACTTCACGATGGTACAGCTGCCTGCTATTTTGAACACAAAAGGCAATCAAGCTTCAACAAGCAGCATTGACAGTGCAATATACACTGCCACATTCCGTGAAAAGGTCGTTGCTCATGTCGATAATTTGTCAAACTATTCGTGCTTGAGTGTAAATCAGTACAATACATCAGAAAATCTCAAGTAAAATTCAGATGTTACATTCACCTTGGATGTACAGAGAGCGACGAAATCGCCCTCGATCAAAAGTGAGTGAGGTAAAGTATGCTGTTACTATCATGTAGGCTATGTAACACTGGCTGCATTTCCACAAACCAGTAACGTGTACATACTGTAGCCTAGGCCTAGGAAGTTATTGTTAACGTTAGGCTACCACTTACCGCAGTAGTACCACTTTCTAGTGACATTGTCGTGAAGTACTAATAGTAATGCAGTTCAGTAACTTGCAAGTTGTAACTTCAGCAAGGCATGGCCTACGAAGGCCAAAGATTAATCTGAATAGATCTAATGTAATAAAAAAAATTCATAACACAGGCACTGAATACGGCGTGGAAAATTTTGTTCTTGTATGATGGGGTGACCGTCAACTGCGTGGGCCCGTCGAGTGCGCATCTAGCATAACGCATCATACAAAAAGCTTGTAATAGTAGGGTTCTTAAGTGCGCATACGACGGTCAACACTATACACTAAGGGCACCCCCATCGATCGCGCGTCTAGCCTAACAAATAACATTTCATGTCACAATTGTGGAATGATAGATTTCTTAAGTGCGCATTCAATGGTCACCCCACTATATCATACTGTAGCCAGGGTTACACCTCTCTGTTCCAACGTCTCATTCTTCTGACGTCTCTATAGAGGTCGTGCATTGACATCATACAGACTTAGGACGTGGGTTTGTATGGATTTGTCGTTCATTTTGGACAGCAAAAAGAACTGCTACATACACTGCTGTTTGCTTATTTCTTCCGTTGACTTTCCAAATCTTGAATTTCTTTGAGCAAAACTTTCTTTTTCTGTTCTTGGAAACATGTGCAACAAATGATAAGCAATAAATAACAATTCTGGCCAAAAATATTATACAACAGCGAGATTGAAGGCCCTTTTTTGAACCAGCCTTGCATGGTAAGTCAATGTAATAAGGAGCAGTTTTGCCATCCAGCGAAATTAATCACGTGGTACAAAGTACATCATCTGCATGTTCTCTATTTTCCGACAAGTCTACATTGGAAGGGATGATGAAAGCCTTTAGGGTTACATGTGTTGCAGCATAGAGATGGCTGCCAACTCAACAATTTATATCAAATCTGGCATCTTTTCAAATCCAGTTCAGATGGGAAAACCATAGATTTCTCTTGGATGAAAAACCCACCTTACTTTGACCCAGCCGGGGATCGAACCCCGAACCTCCTGGTTGCTAAGCTTCATTGCTTCAAATGCCACCGCCACATCACCAGTTATGATATTATATCATGTTAAAACAACACTAGGGTCATGGCCACTATAAGTCTAGTTGGGCTATACAATTGTACATCTAGGGGTGTTGCAAAATTGTAATTTTACATTTTTGTGGTAGATGAACTTGTGCCATAGGTAAAACTATAGGATAAAGGGCCACTTTTTTTTCCCTAGGTAGCATCAGGATGTGGATGAGATGTGTCACTGTTTATCTATATTAGTAGCTCCCTAAACTTGACTCTGCATCAGAGCATCCGGTCATCCAGTCTAAGAATGATATTGGTGAAATCATTCACCCCGCATCCAAGCATCCACACATCAATCCCAGAATAGTGGTTGAAGACTAACTAAAAAAGAAAGAGCAATGATGAGCCATTTTCAAATTAAACTTTTCTCCTTTATTTGTGAAAATCTTTCACTATGCATTAGAGCATCCATGCATCCATGCCAAAAGATTGAAGGTGAACTTAGATTCTTTCCTTTCTAAATATCTTTTACTTGGCATAGATCTGTGTATCCACCTAGCAGATACATATAGAGTGCAAAATTCAATCTCTGCACAAGACTTACTGTAATTTTGTTAAAAGCTGACTGAGCATGGCCCTATATTTTATAGTTACTACATGTGGTTCTCAAAATAACTCCTGTGTGACAATTTTTCGAAATTAAATATATTACAAGCTGTACCATTTTGAGAACAAAACTCCTAATAGCCTTACTGGTATTTAATTATAGCAAAACTCCATCATCCCTAGGATTGTCTAGGTACTACATAGTCTAGACGACCTAATAGTGGCAACGATCCCAACACAAAATTGGTTTCAACCCATACAGCAGGTTTTTGGTGTACAGTAGGCCTGTACAGTAAGTTCTCTTACCCTAAACTCATCTGCAGGTATCCACTGACTTTGTACATTGTGTTTTCATGTAGGGTTCTTCAAGTGAAGAATCTCAATAAAGAGTTGGAAGGCAGTTTTTTGGCTTAAAACAAACTTTTGTGCAAAGGAAAGTTTTCAACTTTATACATGTGACCAGATTCAACCAAATCCAGGGACCTTCCTAAACTTCAAGGTATAAGGGCTGTACTGCATTGTTCTGTTACTATAGCTGCCAGGCCTAAAGTAGGGTGGTCATTCATCCAACTTCATACAACATGGTCTTTGAACACTTTGTCCACTATCAGGTGCTGGTGTGGCACTGAATGAGCTGGACATTGGGGGTCTGAGTTAAAATTGCACAAAAATGCTAGATAATGGAGACATACTGGAATTAAAAACAAATGTTAACAGCATGTACTTTAGTATACTGTAAATATACACCCTCACATTCATGAAAAGATGCTTTTTCTAAAAAAATCTCAAGCATGTGTGTCTAAATGTCATGTCATTGTTTTTCTCTCTTCACTAACTCATCCATGGAACATCTTGACATACTGTATTGGAAAATATTGTGCCTACATGCTCATCTCTGCTCCACCAAACAGAACCTTGGGAGGTAATAATTGCCCTGCATGATGATGCTAGGGGTTTGTACCTGGAGACATTTTATGATATAGAACTTGTGGTTCTGCTTTGATTTTATCATCATTAGATGCTTTTATGTTTCTTTGATAACATTATGGTTCAGGTTAAACCCTTTGACCTTTGTATCTGGGATTAAAGGAGGATGGAGAAATATGTGTGGCACTTTTTTGTACCATGCAACTTAGAGCATTCCTTCATCATTGTTAAAAAATTAGAGGTACTGTTCCTACAGTAATGAGAGGATTTCAAATGACATCAAACCCAACCTCATTATGTTTTCTAAATTACACTTTCAACTGTGGCTTTTTTTAGATCTAGCTAAGAAGGAGGAGGCTGGGAGGGGAGAAGCTACCTCCAAGATTAGTTTCTGCCCCACCTGCTGGAATAGTTTCTAAGCAACAGAGTTTTAATTGCTTAATTACGAGTGTTTTCAGTGTATAGAGAATTACATTTTGAACAAAGACCAGGATTTTCATGTTTTACTGTAAGTTCAGGCCATTGATACTGAGATATTGAAGGCTGAGGCTACAGTACTAGATTTTTCTACCAGAAGTAGAAGGAAGCTTATGTGAGTTATAAATTCCCTTGTTGTATATATATGTGTCTATTTTTTAACCTTGGATTGATTTATATATAGTCCTGGCTAGTGTTACCTACAGTAAGGGTATATATGCAAATTTTTCAAAGTTTCAGTGCCCTGGACATAGTCATGGACTCACATTATAGGCCTACTGTATATGGAAACATCAAACTTCTGTAGTGTAGAATTTGATGTTTACAAAACAAAACATCAGTCATAAATGTGAAGCCACAAAATGACACAGGTCTACTTGCTTCAGGTTTACTTAGGTGAAATTTCTCTGCTTGGCAGGATTAAGTTACTCTTTAGCAAATCAACATAAAGGTACAATAATCTTTGGCTGGTCTATTTTTCTAGGTGTAGATTGACAGTCCTGTAGTCATGCATGATTTCCAAAACTAAAATGTACTCTATATAATCAGTTCAAAGCTTTGCCAAAGATACAGTATGCTAGCAAAATTTTGCATGCACTGTGTTCACCAAAAATTTTGCAGTGGGGAGAGGAAATCTGTCCCATCAGAACAGCTTCCCCAGAACAGTTTACACTTTACAGTATGAAATTAGAACCAGTGTATTACTGCTGCTCCACTCCCTGGTATTGTAGTTCCACGTCAGTAACTTCAATCCAATGCTAATCCCAAATATGTGAATTCTAGGTTTGACCTGCCCTCACCCTAATATTAAAGTTTCCTAACTTCAGTGTCTACAAAGCTACTCTTGCGGGATTTGATTCTAACTTACAAGCCAAAGTACATGAAAATGAAGAAAACTCATTGAATTCGTTTTCTAGACAGTAGACACAAAGGATTTCATAGATGATGACACTGTTTAAAATCCTGCTATTGTAATCATTATTCCTTTGTTTTAAAACATTTAGCATGAACATTGATTTTATTATCGATCATTTGGCTTCATTCATCTACTCTTCTTACAGTAAATTTACAGGTCATCATTATAGTCCTCCAGCTGACCCCATCAATCTGTGTACATGTGTATGTAGATTACCATCATGGGGTAAGGTAACTTCTTTCCTAACTAGCTCTTATAGCCATGCATGCCAGATTGCCCATGGTGTATACAATGCAACCTCATATCATGGCCCCCCTATTTATCAGTATGCATTGACTAACACTGTATCCTCATTTGCAGACCTTTAGCATGGCATCACTAACAATCATGAATGGTTAAAGAGACCCTTACTTTTACTGAACTGTTGTTCAATACTTAGAAGATGTCGAATCTCCTTTCCTGAAAATTGACTTTGTATAATGAAGCATCATTCAATCGGAGAGGAAGTGGGGCAGGGGTGGGGGGGGGGGGGTACTGTAGGTCATTTGACTGGTGTGAAGTGCCTTTTATATTATTTACTATGTAGTAATAGTTCTTGACAATGAAAAGTTTGCTTACCACAGTCCCTGGTTTCAGTTTAAATCATAGTGTTTCAGGGCCATATTTCATAATGAGTTGCAGTGGTTCTAAATGGTCGAACTTAAGATGGACCGTAACTCTTTATGAAACAGGGCCCTGGGGCCTGTGCTGATGTGTAGTAAATTTTGTTTGGCCAGAGACTTTAAATTGGGCAGGGCAGGAAGAAATGTTTATTTATCAGGAAGTCAAATTTTTCACATTTCCTAACTGTAAATTTACATGTACAAAAGTGGTCAATTTACCATTTAATTGCCTAACTTTCCTCTGAATATTTTCTGGGAAGGAGCCTCCCAGCGTCTCAACTTTTTCGACCCATGAAATTTGGAAGCCCTGAAGGCATCCGTCTTGTCCTGTTTAGTGTTTAAATTACCAGCACTAGTGCCATTGTGCATTCAAATTATGGCCATGCTATTTATACATACTGTACTTTAAACTCGTGGGGTCTAAGTAGAATTCATTCTTTTGCCTCTGAGGTACAGTAAATTAGTAAAAAGGGCTTCCTCAGTTCTGTAAATGATAGAAAAATGAAACAGCAACTATTTACCCTTGCTTAAAAATATTTTTAGCAATGCCATAATTATGTTCCCTTAAATACTAGTAAACTTCAGATGACATATAATTCTGTACATGCTCACTGTGGTCTCCTTTCAAGCTAGAGGTCTACCAGTTCCTGAGTTGAGTATTCGTTGCAATTCAGTGGGTAAATTAGTCTGTGCATATTCTCTTGCTGTACAATTGGGTTGTGTCGCTTTTTTCTCATACAAGCTCAAAAAGTTGTGTTTGGTTGTTGGTGCACAATTTTTGGTTGGTTGCAGATGGAAATGTAAAAAAAGCCTGTGAAGGGAAATTGACTGCTATGTACATATTTGGAACAACTTGGTATAGTGATTGGTTGCATGATAAATGCATTTACATTTAACTGCACAAGAATCGCTTGAGACTGATAATGGTGGAATGAATGTTTTTTTCCAACTGCTGAATACAGTATCATTTGTAAATTGTATCAGTCTTTCTGTCGGTCCGTCCGTCTGTCTGTGCTTCCATCCCTCCTTCCTTCTGTCCTTCTATCTTTCCTTCTATCCTTCTGTCTTTCATCCATGAAAAGTACCTGTATGTTTGTGTAATTCTCACTTGTATTCTTTACATTTGTTGCATGTCCATTCTTTACCTGTGAACTTCCTTTTGTACCTATAGGCACAGTCCTTGATAAAGTGTATAATTTAGAATGCTGATATCTTTTTAATTCTTCTATGGTATGTGGAAGTGACTGTATTAATAGTGTAATTGTTTTCCTACATGAGAAAGAAAGTTTTTTGCATCACATCACCATAAAGCAGACATTTCAGAAGAGCTTTAGTTCAGCAGAAAGTACAGTAAGATTAGATGAGTGTCTTTTAGAAGCAGGTTCAGTATTTGTAGATTACTGTTTGCAGTGCACTGGTACAGACTGAAATCAATCAAACATTGGCAGTAGAAATTTTATCTCTGTATTTTGCTCATGAACAAAGTATTTATGCCCCAGGTTTTGGTAGTTTGGAGGCCTGAGGCAAGTGGTTTTCGCGCTGGGCAAAAAAGAGTGTTAAGAAGTTGGCCTTGTGGCCCAGTTAATTTTCAGCATAGGCAGTATACTGTACATCAAAAAAATTCATTCTGTTTAGTTTTTTGCCTTTCCAGTAGTATTCCACTGCTTATGCTGGCCAGGAGAAATGGAAACCCTAAATCAAAATCCCTCTAACACTCTATGATACTTAAGGCTCTTTACAACTTGTTTGTTGCAGTAACTTTAAGCTTTCAGTCACTGAAAGCTCATTGCAGGTTGCCTAAGGTTCATCAAAGACCTTCGGTATAGTCAGTAGATAGTGAATGAATGGTAGTACTAATGCCAGATTCTCTTTGAATTGGTGTTCTAAAGATATTAAAGGCAGGCTCAAGACTGAGGTGAAGCATCTTTCAGATGGAAGTGAGTGAACATCACTTTATGGAGTGCTTCAAAAAAAGTCAATTGTGCCTTTAATTGCTAAAATTCCCCTCCACGCACCCAAATTTCGTAGGAAGGAACCTCCTGGCTTCCCACTTTTTTCCTCCACCTATGCTAATCGTACAGAAACCTAGAGTTGTCCCACAAGCCATTCGAAGGCCTCTTGGATTCTGAGAGCCTTTGCTCTGCATCACTTTCTGTTTTTAATTTCTGTGAATTGTTTTGCTTCAGAGCTGTGTGGTTATGAAATACTGTATGTATGCATAAAATTGAATGTGAATGTGATTACAGATATTTGTCAACAGCTTGTGTGGAGTTGTGTGAACATTGTATGCATTGCTCAGTCCTAAAGTCAGAATTTAAGCAGTTTGTATGACAGATTATATGGATCTATGTTTATATTTTTGTTAATAAGTTAATAGATTTTCAAATGTTTACTTTATCTTAATTGATCGCAATAAAAATAGTAAATGTTTGGAGGCAAAGGTTGAACTGACAGACTTGTTCATTGTGAGGACTTTATGCACATTGTAATGAAGGCAAATGCCATGAGTTAGTGTTATCTGAGTTAGATGGGGTTTTACGGCTCAGTTTCTAACCAATTGGTTTAGGTCAGTCTGGCCATGGCCTTTTTCCAGTTGTGGCTCACTGCTTCGTTTTCCCAGCTCCATTGCTTATGGCAAATGCTATGAAGTTTGTTCATATGTATCAAAACTAAAGGCCCATTCATACCCCAGTATAGTGCTATAAAGCTGTGAAAGTTAAACACAGTTGAACTCTGAGCTATGTCCTTGATTGGTCTGGGAGAAAAAGGGATGAATGGTCCTTATAGCTTTAAAGCATGTGGAAACTTGGAAGTATGAACCGGCCTCAAAGAATGAGATATTTCCTTAAAAGTTATACATCTTCAGATCTGTCATATACCAAATGGTTGTTTACAAAGGCAATTAAGGGTGCAAGGAAACAAGGTTGACCCACAGACAAGATCATGTAGAACGGAGGTGTCATTGATATTTAACCAGAGCTTACTGTAGATGTTCCGTTTGGCAGGGCTCCCTTGGTTGGGTGGAAACAAAGACCTCTGTAAGAAGATACAGTAAAGGACCCAACAATACTTGCTATACTTGGTTGTCATACATGGAAATATACCATAAATTACTGGGAGGGGTTAGTGGGCTGGTTGGTCTTCAGATTTAAGAGGGGTTCACAATCTGACTGGGGTTATTTTAGTGAATTTTATGGGAATGAAATGCACTTACAGTAAGAGTGTTCATAATTTGAAGAAATTAGATCATCAGTTAAAATGTTGGGTAAATGTTATGACAGTTATCAGCCATGGATCTAACAGTTGGGTAAGGCAGAGCAATCCTGTCTGGTCCAGGCACCCCTTCTCTGGTTTGTATGTTAACCAAGTAAATTTCTATCTGCACGTTATGTTAGCCAGTGGGTCAAATGTATCACAGAACCAATTTTTCTCCACAACCCTCTTAATTTCATGCAGATATAACTCACAGAGTGCATGTGAGGCTCCGTTGAGAGGGGTGCTGCACTTTCCCTTGCTAAACCAATTGTTATCATATTCATGGCAGTGAAATTAATGAAATAAACAAAAGAAGTGTTGAGTAACCCCCTCTCACTGGCAGTCAAATGGCTTCCAGTGCTTAGCTTGTCTCCATCCAATCACAAAAAAGGATAAAGTTAAGAATATTGAAAAGTCTTATCTCTCATGGGGGATACAAGTGTGGTGAAGGGATTATGTGGTTTGGAAACCTTGTCAGAGACACTCTTTAAGGAAATCAGGATGAGAAAAAGGTGGAAACAAAAGCCACAAGTCTCCTAAAAATTAGGTATTTTTTGTTCAAATAAAAGTTAAACTTATCTGGCATCATGGTGATATCATGGACTAGCAAATAGCCTCATACAAAAAGCCATAAAACCAGTTTAATAGTCTCCAAAGTTTAACATTTCAGTCACTTATTTCTGTTACTGATTCAGTCCACATGAGATGTACTAGTCATCACCAGGCACGCCTTTCACCCCTTTCAAGGAAAACAATACCCTCCAGGTGACCTTGTGTGTATGTGTTACTGCAGGAAGCTGTTAGAAATGGGGAAACTGAAACTAGTGTTTTGGTGACACTTCAGCTTTGCATTGTCTGGTTCCCGAAATTCCTCTAAAGCTTAGAGGGGTTAGGCAGTGAAAACAATAGTCTGCTACACCTAAGAGAACTCATAGGATGATGTCACCCATTGGTAAAACATTACCAGTTGTCAAGGAAAGTAAAATTTGTTTCATCTTGTGCCGTCAGGTCCCGCTTCTAAAAGGGTACATTGTGTCTTCATGTTATGTTTTGAACATAGATACATTTTTCGCTATTTCAAGAGCAATCTGGAAACGTTTGAAATGTCATTATCAAAACTTAGACTCCGAATGGTGCACCAAAAGGATATATTCCTTACTTAATGGAGAAATTAGAATAATAATGGAATTGTGCAACTTAAGTGTGCATGTAGAGTTGTTTTGTTATAAAACAGTGAAAACGTTTAATATTTGTCGGCTTCCAAGCATTATGTTGACAATGGTCATTGTTTCAGGATTACTGGGTATTGAAAGGAGGGTCATCGTTAAGAAGGAAAGTCAGCAGTGGCTAAACAATCAGAACAAAGAGACCTGTCAATCAAATTTTGGTACCTGAAAAGGATTAAATTATTCTCAAGTACATTTTGTCTGACAGATTTGGGCAATGGTTCTCCATCTCTCACAGCTCCCTGGTTACTGCAACAGTGGGACTGTGTAAAGGATAAAGAGTGCCTTAATGGGTGATTAATAAATTATCAAAGAATATAATACATGAATATTTATTTGTAATGGTGAAATTTCATCCATTTCACACAGGTAAATTAGTATAAAGATGGTTCTGTGTGGAAATTCTTAGTAAGTACTTGCAGCAGTTTACTTCTGAACAATTATTTTGAGCACACCATAGCCACTGACTTACCATTCTGCAGTCCCATCAGCCCTGTACACAGGAAAAGAGTGAACAGTGGCCCCTGGTCTCTAAAATAAAAAAGTTAGAGGCCAGCCTATAACCAAAGTTGGAAATGATACAAGCACCTGAAGTAAATTTCAGAGGTAAAGTTCATTACTTACTGTTGCTTAGTCAAGGCAGGGAGTGTCAGATAGAAACGGCCTGGTCAAGGTAGCCTTGTTACCCAAGTTGCAAAGAACTTTATAACAACTACACATACTGTACATCATGAGGAACTTTTGGTAGTGCAATAGCCAATTTTGCTATCTCATTGGGATTTTGACTGTGAGCCTGAGGAAGACACTGTGTATACATGTGTCTGGCTGGAAGGAAGGTGTTAAGAATGGTTTGTAGTTGTGAATATAGTGGTGAATGGCCTAAGACAGTTTTAATGAAGTTCTAATAATAAAGTGACTCCTTATAATGACCTTGTGAAATTATTTAAGGTGACCAAACATGCAAATTGTCACTTGCCATTGGTAAGTGGAAAAAGTGAAATGGTTGTAGGGACACATAAGCAGTTGCCACTTGATGTGACCAAAACAATCGCAATGTACAACATTTGGTCCCACTGTGTTCTCTTTTGTGAAACCAAAAAGATGATTCCCTTCAAAATAAACAATAAAACTTGCTAATGTGTCACATATTTTATGATAGTAAGTACTGAATAGTGTGTGGCAGTTATTGATTTTGGCATGCACCTGTTATGAAGTGTTCTAGAATTTAGGGAGGTGCTTGAGCAATGTACTTCAGTTGACGTTCAGAAAAATGGGAGCACTATTTTGTGCTCACCAATCCGATGACCCATTTTGAGGAAACATCAACTCAGGTCTGTTTAATTCTGGAAATACTAGTTATTATAAAAGCTATCACATTTTCTACCAGAATTGAAGTTGGAGCATACAGGTGTGATGTCATGGATATGTCTTTATAACAATTGCTGTTTTTCTTTAAAATTTACATCTAAGGTTGCACTAAAATATCTGATCAATTCATACTATGAACGAATCCTTGGCTGTGAAATTTGTAAACTTTTTTGTCCTAATCAGTGTTTGCATTAGGCAGCATGATTGTGCAAATCCTGCACTCTTCTCAACAATCCCAAAAGTTTTAAAATCGTGTGTGGGAATTTCCCACACCCGTTAAGAAAGTCTGTTTGGAAAAAATTGACTTTACATGCTGCAACTTCTTAAGGTCTTGCCCTTTGAACCAAAATCCTTCCCAAATATATTGGATGGGTGGGGGAGGGATTTTCCCCTCAGTTTCTGGCACTTAGTGCCAACAGTGGTCCTAATATGGCAAAATAGCCATCTTTGCCAATCCAAGATCAAAGCACTTGATTCAAAAATAAAGAAATACAAAACATTGGTGATTACTGTGAATCCATAACATTTAGCCTGTTTGCTCCACGTTCACTTTTGAGGAGAATGTGATTATTATAGTTAACTTGCCTAGAATGTATCTGGATTTTAGCAAGCCTTGTATTTTTGCAGGGGAGGTAGTTTCCAAGGTCTTGTGGTAGAAACTTCAGGCTTTTGCTTTCAGTGGGAGTGCCCAGTGGAGGTAGTAGCAGGATTTAGAAAGCATTAGGTAGCATTATGTTTTGGGATTGCACAATAGCCACTAAAAATACAATTGGACTTCCAAAAAAACAGTGGGTGCTGAAACAAGCCTGGTACATTTGGAGCAATTCAACATAGACTAGTAGTTCGTAGTGAGGGAATTTTCCTCATTGAAATGAGTTTCTTTGTGATGGATCACCTGTGTAGTATTTTGTGTATCATTTGGCAGTGCTGAAAAACCAAGTTTTGGGTACAGATGCTTTACCTGATCTGCCAATGCTTTAATACTGCAAATATCAATGCATTGATAGATGTGGATTCAGGGATAGTGCACATGACCCTTGTCCAGTGCATTCACAAATGGGCTATTGTCTTCTGTAGATAGGACTTTAGACCTCATTTGGGTTGGGCTTCATGTGCTGCCTTCTCTCAAGTCAGCTTACTCTGGTGCCATTGTACAAGCTTCCTGAATAATGCCATATGTTTGCTCCAGATTGTTGCTTCTAAGTTTAGTGAATGAAGTTGACCTTTAGGAAACACAAGGTGATTGGAAGTATGAAAAATAACAGTATCATACAGTATATGGTCAAATGCATGGTTAATGTAGGTCTCCACCGTACCCAGTTTTCAGACATTTTTGGTAGGAAGTGGGTAATTTTGGTAGAACCCTTTACAGTTGTTTATGAAAATGGCAAAATGTACACATTTGTTTGCATTTTGCATGAGTTGAGGACCAGGATATTGTTAAAAAAGTGTTTGTCAAGGTAACCATGATGTTACAGTATATGGATAATATTTTGATTTTTAAAGGTAATTTTCATATTTCACTTGAAAAAAGTTTGATTTAATGTTTGATAAATTAGGCTAAGTTTGTTAAGTACATTTCTGGTCGACTATCTCAAATCATTCAAAAACTTACTGATGTTTAACAATGTGATCAGTTGAGGAAAACTCCTTTGTTGTCGTGTCATACCAATGTCAAAAATGGATAATGTTTGTGTCTATTGGGCTCTCTAATTATTCCCACAATGGGTTTTGAAAGGTCTTCATTGCAAAATGAAAATGTTACCAATATTATTTACCTACATGTACTTCTATTGCATCAGTATCTAATGCAAAACTGTCACTCTAGTCATATTTTGTGCAAAATGTTGAATGTATGCGAGTCACATGTATACATCTTATTTGATCCATTATTCATTGAATGTATCAGAGAGATAGATCCACAAAATGTAGGTTTTAGAGGGAGATAGACAATGTTTTTAGTACATGTGGTACTGAAAAGTACTTTAAACCCAAGTAATGTGTATTTTTCACATATTTACTAAATTAGTGTACAGTTAGTGTACTAACTTCAAAGTCCTGCATTTCTCACAAACTGAATAACATTAAGCTTGACTTACTTTGAGCATCAACATTAATGCTGTCGTGTGATTCACTGATGGTCTATTTGGACAAAATATATACAGCATTTTTTCGTTTTGTGATTCATTTGTGTCATTGAATTCATGACAAATATCCTCATTTATCATGCAGAATGTACCCTTTGTCATGTGAGTAGCACATCCATTTCTTGATGTTTTGGTAAATTGGGTAGCATTATACTTCATGGACACAGATTAGCAGGAGAAGGTAAATTGCTCAACTTGTGCAGTATAAAAAATTGTGATTCAAAGGATTTCAGTGTGGGCTTACTAAATCTAGTGATGTACATACAATTATATGTCTACACTGGAGAGAATTGCCACACAAGTCTTGCTTTTCAGCTGTTACTGTGGCTGTTTCCAAATAAAAGTAGGACTTATTTCTTTTAGTGATGTGAATGTCTACACAGCATTGATTGCTACTATTATAATTTTAATTATTCTGTAGTTTATCCATTATCCTTAGCAGATTCCTGAAGGACATTTTAACTCGTCCTAATCACACATTTTTTCTTTTGCCATGTCAGTCACATGCAAGTTTTAAAATTTTAAGTTCCTAAAAAGTTTGTGCACATTTCCTACTTACCTATAAATTCAGTCGATAGAGCCTCTCACCCTGGTGTACATGTAATTCACAACTACATATAAAACACAACGATATTTTGAGATAGTTTCAACCAACATAACCAGATTTGTGTACTATAACTCGCAGTTTTGCCAATAGTTCTCAATTGAAGAGGTACAGTACCTACTGTAAGAAAACACATACAACATTGTTAAATGTTTTGAAGGTGTGATCAAATCTGAGCAAGAGACTTCTCCCTTTTTACTGTCCTTAGGTTCCAAAATCTAACAAACTATCTCAAAATATTGAACTTGTTGTGTTGCATACAAAGGCTGTTGACAATAAAAGCAGCCATTCTTTGAGAGTATTTAGCTAATGGTATCATTAGAAAGTAAAAAAAAAAAAATAAATAAAAATTACAGTATATCCAGTAATAGTTTTCTGCCAACTTCTTTCCATTAAGATGACATTCATGAGCAAATATTAGGTTTTTGGCAGGCCTGACATACTGAAAAGTCATTACATTTGTCACCTGGGTTTTACATGCCTACTTTTATCTCTTCTGGAAAATCTAATTTTCTTTCTCACATTTGCGTGTGTAATTCATCCATATGTTGGAATATTTGCCAATGGTGAGAAGTTATGGATCATTAGTCGAATTTCAGAATGGCACACTCTGTCTGATTGCTTGACTTTTGCTTTCATTAATCCAGGAAGCTAGCCAACAGAATTCAACTTCAAAGAACACAGCGCCTGTCGCTGCAACAGGAAACATGAGTGACTGTAAGCAAAGCAGTGAAAGGCTTTCAAAGTCACCAGACCCTGCAGATTCAAAGAACAGTCAAAAGGCAGCTGCTGCTTGTAGAGATCATTGTCAAGAGGAGGATAATAGAAGAATTGGTGAATTTAGAGGGAACATAATATCGCAAGAAGAAGATATATCTGTAGATGGACATCAAAGTTCGTCACACTTTGCTGTGATTCCAGTCAATGATACAGATTCTGTTGATAGTTGTGGGAAGGCCTATACATCACAAGATGGCAGAACACAAGACTTTTACACAAGCCATTTAGACTGTGGAAGTAATGTGAATTGTAGCGTCCAACATTTGGAAAGTAGTTGTATTCTCGGGGAGACACAGATTTACGAGGAAGGCTCAGAGATGGGGAATACCCATTGGAGCCATTCGTACACTGGAGTTAGACAACCAGTGACCATGAGGCCATCTTGTAGATCAGATGCAGCCGAGTTGGGGATATCAGATGACTTGAATGATCTCTATGTGCCAATTGTTGGATATGAAATGATGGAACAAAGAGCCAAGTTTACGGTAAGACACTGAATTCATTTGCATAAATTCTTCTTTTTGCCAAATGTCTAGAGTACATTCACAGCCTCCAGGCTTTTTTGGCAGGTTAATATTATGATTATGATAGAAATCAGAATTTTGCGAACTGCAGAATTGTTTTTGCATATGCCCTTAACTTAAAGTAATACCAATAACAACTCTAATTGATATTGTTAACTAATACTGTATTGCAATATTCAACATTATCTGATACTGATTCAATACCGATAAGTACAGTAGGAATCAGGCTATAAGCACACTGTGCACAAAACCATGTTGTGCTAGATACAGTACAGTAAGTATGCTGTCAACAATGTCATTGGCTATAGGCCAAGTCTTGAACCATGCATACAGTAGTTGAGTGAGGGGATACTATCCATAGGTGATAGGTGTGAATCATGTTTAGTGTAGAGTTGTGAGTATCTTGAGAATATCTTGAGATGGTTGTAATAGCTCAACCCGCAAAGTGTGGGTAGAGCTTATAATGTGATACTTTAGGGGGAGAAAATGTCCTTCTCTCTGTTCAAAAGCTTTCATCTTCTGCAGTTGGTGGTGGATTTTTCTGAAATTTGCAGTGAAGGTGCCACATTGGGATGGCAATACAGGGTAATGTAGTTTAGATGGAATTTAACGACACACCAACACAAATGTGTTGTATAGTGTCAAGTAAAGTTTAAATACAGTGCAAGTCCTTCCCTTTAGTCTCCTCTTATGACAGGCGGGAAATACTGTGGGCATATTCTACAACCTCCAGCCCACAGAGGGTACTGTAGGATGTTCCTCACTAAAGTATATGATTGGAGAATGGAAGTGGTAATTTTTGACCATTTTTTTTATCATTTTTTGTGTTTTTTTTAAAGGACTCTATTCTTTTTTGAGTCTCACTCCTTCAATAATATGGTTAAATATTACATGGTAGTGAGCTCCATCTGGAGGGCATGCTCACCACCTCTAGATGAACAGCCTCAAGTCAAAAAGCCTGTGTGAGATAAGTTTCCAGTTACTTTGTTTTGACTGTTATTCTGAGGCTTCCTGTAGTAGCCATTGTTCACTGTGTGCAAAGGCGGGGGTGGCACCAGCAGGGGACGGGGCATGTCCACCCTTCAGGGAAGGCTGACCTGTCGGGAGCTTAATCCATACATGATGTAATATGTAATCCCTATGAACTTTAGTCGCCAAGGCGACCTACTTAATTTTGCTCATAGAAAGGGCAGATTCTTAAATGAAGACCCCAAATTTTCCACTTTTCCTTGGAAAAAACCCAAATTTTTCAAATTTTCATCAATAACACCTGCAGAATTTTCAAATTTTCGCGAAAAAGGTCAAAATTTTTCGGTGGGCTTTGTGTGCCAAAAATTTTACATTTGTCGTCCTTTTGGCAACTCATCGCCATTGTCGGGACATGAGGTTTCTGGCCCCCCCATCGGGGAGCTTGACCACCCTGTCGGGCAAACCCTGGCACGTCCCCTGTGCTTTGCGCGCAGAAGATTTTACTTTTGTCGTCCTTTTGGCAACTCATCACCTTCGTCGGGGCATGAGGTTTCTGCCCCCCCCCCTTTGCAAAGCTAATGTACCATGATGGCAGAGTTCTCAGACAGCAATTTTAGTATGTGTACAGTACTTACCTGTTACACAGCCCTCCTTGCTGATTGACGTTGCATGTATATCGGTCATTGTTCTTCACCAGCTGTTTCGTTGGTCTAGCATGAGTGGTAGTCTAAGGATTTGAGAAAGTTGAGATTTGGTCTTTGTTCACTCAAGGCCCTGCCCCAGCGGTGTAAACAGACTTAAGTTGGGGGGGGGGGGGAGACAAGTGTATGACACTATGTGGAGTATGTACCACCATGTTTAGCAAAAGTGCCGCTTGATCATATTGCAGGAAATGGCTTTTCCAGGCCCCAGACCTTGTGAATTGTGACCAAATATTCTTCATTTTTTAGAAACCATGTACAGGAAGTAGAAATTTACACTTCCAAAAGGTTAGTCTCTGCAAAAGTGGTGAGTGAAAGCCATAGGCTAAGAAAAACTAATAAGTTGTGTTAACATTACATGTACCAGATAAGTTTGTTGTTCACCAGTTCATGTGGGGGGGGGGGGGGGCAAGTGGGGGGCAAGACGTACATTCAGCAGCCTCTTCCCCCCTCTGGTTATGCCATTGCTCTGTACAAACTGGTGACATGTACAGTATACTGTATAAGCCTAGTTTTTTTCCTATTCCTGTCCCCTTATGGGCAGTGTTATGGGAACAAACTAGCTAAGATTTATCCCCAACACAGTGCAGCTGCGAATTTAATTGCTAGGTCAACTACAGTGTCTACATGCTGGCCTGTCCAATATGAGTTTGTGTGTGTGTCACTTACAGTATACATCCATGATTGTCTTACCATTTATAATTTAATACTGGACAGGTCATGACATCAGAAAGGTTGAGCAACAGCAGCACTGCTGCTCTAGTTTTACAGGGTCATTTCATCATTTAAGTAGGTACCGTAAAAAAAAAATAATTTGTTGTATGAAGTGTGGGCCTAGTAATTTCAGACTATGGAAGTATGAGCATTTTACATGTATGTAGGTACCTGTGTATAAATTTTACTGTTTTTAGCTTACAGTAGGATGATATGAAAAAGCTAGGGTACTGTAGGCCTATTGGCCTTCTGTATTACTGTACCAATAATGTAGCATATTAGTGACTGTAGTTATAAATTATTGCAAGTTTGTGCAGGAAGGGGGCTGTAGGCCACCTATTCAGTATGCCTGAGTTGCTACCATATGGTATAAAAGAACCATGCTTTTCAGATATTTCCTCCTAGATGCTTTGGTTGAGCCTAATTGTAGACTGTGCCATGCAATACAACAGTACTGTACAGTGTACAAATTTTTCTGTATGTAGGAGTGATCTACAGTACTACAGTACTGTACATTGTACAGTAGCTGCCCCAACAATGTCTCGAACTGTTCACCATGTACAAAATGTCTATATAGTAATATACATGGTTGTGAAAAATGAGGGCAATGGACTGAATTAAATTTAACATTTTAAAGATCTAACATCATTGACAATTCTTTTGGAATTTAGCAAATCGTTAATATTATTGTTTGCCAGCTGCCTCACTTGGGTTCTTTTTTCTTTGTCAGACAGAACTGTACTAAGGTTCTAAGACTAAACTACAGAATTTACCATGATTGTTTAGTATTCAAACTTTAAGCACATCCGCTCTTTGTATTCTTCAAGGCCATCCTTGAGCTCAGAGACAAAGTGTAATTTGCTGCACTTTTTTAGAAATACAATTGCAGATCAGCAGGCTGGCTGTGTAAATACTGCATTTGGTTTGTCCGTGATTAGTCAACACTTGTTCGGTAACACCTCTCTGATTACTTTTGACAGAGCTTTACACCTAGAGCTCTCAGTGAAAGTTTTATGAGAGGTGTACAGAAAAAGCCAGAAAAAAAGGCACATTGCCAATGAAAAAATTAAATATAAAGAATAAAAATGAAAAATGAGATGTCTCATGAATGCTCTGTTTGGATTTCTTACCTTTGTGCACCAAACTGTTTGTTGTTATAAATTGATAAGTCCTTTAAATGTTGTTGATGTGACGTTACAGTACATTGTCATCATACTGTAACCTTGAGGCAACTGCAGTGAATTGATAGCAAATTGTTAAAATTGAATGTAAATATTTTTTAAGTGTTCATATCATTTTAGTACACATTTTTCAAGTGTTTGATAAACACATGCTCAAAGTTGCATCCACAGGATTTCATGATGTGACACATTTATTATAAATTAAATAGAACTTTGTGTTACTGAATGATGCGCTGATTAATCTATGTACTGTACAGTGGATAAAGCACAGATACAGTACAGAATGGAAAAATAAAATATTTTAAATTGCTGAGTTTGTTTTCTACAGCACAATAAAACTGTTTATCTGAGCCAGGTGTTAATCCTGGCCTTGTGATTTTTCCAGACTAATATTCAATGTAATTTAGGTAACATCCACCGAGTTTTCAGAGCATTTCAAGGCAGAATTCAATGGAAGTTTCAGCAGAATACACTATTTTTTTCGGGACATTTACAGTCATGGTTAGATGTCAAGATGAGTAAAACAGCACATATCAGGGCATAGACAACAATTTGTAAATCTTTGTCAGATTTGGATGAAAAATCATACATGTTTGTTTGAAGTTTTTGCTAGGAGTCATGAGTCGGAATAGGCCTGATATCCCATTACACATAATATACTTTAGGATAGAGTAAGTCCTAGTTTCACTAAATTTGCAAAGTAAGTATCGTAATGAATTGGTAAAAATAAGGACAGTACAGTAGACCTTACGAAAACATTGCAAATGGCTGTTAGAGTGTACACAGTGTGTCCCCAATATATTTGGGAACTTACAGGGCTGGAATTAAGGTTCAACAAGGGTATGGCCATTTGGCCTTGGTCATTCACAAATTTTGAAGGACACCAAGGCCAAAAGTTTTTGTATGGCAGGGCACCAAGGCAAGAGATGAAAATCAGTTGATAACAGCACTAAGGTTTCACCGTATTTTTGTAAGCACTGGCATGTACTTGTATTGATACGGTATGATATCACCAATTATGAGGTACGTACTGTACAGAAGTATCGCCAGAAACTGTACCCTACGGTACCCCGAAAATATTTTTTAAAAATACTTCAGTTGTATGAAATGATATACTGAAGTATAAATAGGCCTCTACTATATCCATTAAATAACCTGCCTTGTGTTGTTTTATATTAAAATATAAACACAAAACATTCGTTTGATAATCATTTTCCACCATTTCAGTCACAAATGTCACCTCCGAAAAGTAAATTTTAACTGCTATCCTACGTCGTTAATGTGTACACTTGTGACGTTCATTTTAACTTGAAGGAGAATAAAGTGTGAAAAAATGGCTTTGTGTTTTATTTGTAACTCATCTAAGCTTAAAACCACCATAGAAAATATTATTAACCAATGAAGGATTACAACAATGCAGTATTTATAAAAAATTACCTATGAAAATAAACAGCTTCATCATGATCTGACATCATGTTTTGATGTTTGTAAATCAGTGAAAAATGAAAATGACTGCATCACAGTTGCCACAACCCAATTAGCAATATCATGGCACCCTTAAAGGTTGTGTGACATGAAAATAACATAGTTGGATATTTGATGTAAAAAGCATTAAAAATCCAGAAAATAGCCACAATTCCCATTAAAATCCATCAAATATTGACCATTTTACAGGCAAATTTCTATTTCACACTTGTATCATGAATAAACATGAGCTAAGTATGCAAATATGTGACATCCAAAGAGGGACATACCATATATGGCACATGTTAGCCTAAGTTGGTTTTTTCAACCTTAATTTCAGGACACTGGTAGCATTGTTATTCCCCCAGGGGTTGATTATAAAAGTTAAAATTTTTTCCTTGAAAAATATTGATATCACTCACCAAACTGTAATCTGTATGATCAGTAATTAATAGATAATTTATATAGGGTTAACAAAAGAAATCTTCACACTGTGCAACACTCCACATCATTATTTTTGCATAGGCAATTAGTTTCTTCAGAAACCATCAAACTTTGAAGACGTATATTTTGAGAACGGTAAAAGATATTGAAACAATTCCAACGGATCTTTGATTGGAGGACTTAATTCTTTAACTGACAAGTGAAACAGCTCTTTTTGGTGGCATGTCACACAACCTTTAAGTGTAGAGTTGGTGCTCTGTTCCCTTCTACTGTACCATACCACCACAGTGGACACAGTTTGGCCAAGTCCGGGGTAACGTATGGCGGGGCCACTCCATGAATGTTGTCAATAAGAGTCCAAGGAACCATTAACTTAACATCCATGTACTGTACCAATATTCCGTTTTCAATGGTACTGTACATAGTTGGGCCGATGCCAACAGTTGGAAAAATGGCAGTGACAAGTTAATGCTGTCTAACAATTCTCACATCAGTCTGTTCTTATTGTGAGTCAAGTCTTCCTTTCTCTTGTATTTTTTATGTGTTTAAAAATCATGGAATAAATGATTTCTGTATGACATTTTTTATGTCTTGTGTGACATTCATACAGAAAAATATGCTGGCTAGAACATTAGAAGAGTAAAATTATTGCCGCCACACCACTAGCCAATTTGATTTCTTCCCAGTTTAGATGGTCATCATAACCAAAGTCTCTCACACAACAAACTGTAAATGGAAATACTTCGAAGCCTTCAGTATTTCAGTGCAGCTACAGTACTTGCTAATTTCACACCATCCTACCATATATTACCTACATAAGCAAAGGGTGTAGGCTCACACCTGTTTGTTTTTAAGTGTTATAGCCACGGCCATCAATGAAATGCATGACGGCCATGGCCGCCGTGGCCGTTGATTAATTCCAGCCCTGAACTTACAACAAATACTCTAGGTCCATCTCGGGATTTTTAGAGCTTTTCTTCAGCACATGCACACGTTTAGTGCGTACAAAGCATTGATACTGTAATTCAGGAGACCGTAGACTCAGATTTTGGGAATAAAATCTCTGGGGTTAAGAAGTCTCCAAGATTGTCATGTCATTGGTCACAAAACATAATGCAGTAACTTAAAATATCTTGGGGCATATTTTCCTGTAATAAAGCTGCTTCAGAATTATTTGGGAAATGTTTTGGAACACTTCGTTAGGGACCCGGTGTATTGTACTTGAAGCCAAACCTCTAAACCCAGTTTCATCTGAAGTTTTCTGTTATCTATTATAAACTACCTTTGGTCGGGATGTGTTAAGGGTTTTACTGTACCAGTACTGTATGTTGTCCTGACTGACAGGGCTGGCCACATACTGTAAATTCAGGCTTGCTAATGATTCGAAAACCAAAATGTGGGGAGTTCTTTGCTGAGAAATATTGTTATTTAGAGGGAAATTTTGATAATTAAAGGGAAAAATTGATCTTCATGCTCATGAGAATTTATAAAAATGGTCAAAAATTTGACTTGTTTCCTTGAAAACAGCATTTTCCATTCCTGGCTTTTTGCAGCTGTTGTGTGATTGTACTGTAGACCTTGAGACTTGACCCTCGAATTGACAAGATTTTATCACTCCACTGAGCTCTGTATTAATTAGTTTTGTGCGTGTGCATATTGTTCATTTATTCTGCACTGTATATTATTAAGTTATAAATTTATGTAAACTCTATGACAGGTGCCATACAGTACATTACTAATCAGTGAATTTTAGATGCATGCTGTGGACTTAACTGTACTGTACACTGCTTGTACACAACTACGTACTGTGGAGGTGGTAGTTTGACATGCACATGTACGTACATACATGTACAGTGTGTAGTATGTGTGCAGAAGATCTACTTCGTCAGTGTACAGTAAGAGTAAACATGTCCCGGTATAAATTTAGGCTATATTTATACAACTACAGTATCTGGACTGCTGAGCTGTACTTTACTCCACTTTATGTACTGTACAGTACATAGGAAGTTAAACGAAGGTTCTGAACTTTCTGTATGGCACTGTTGCATGCAGATTACCATATTCCATGTAAATTTGCTTAGTAAATTTGTTAAAACCACTTTCTTACTGGTGTTACTGTATAATGCACAAAGATGTTGCATAAATAGGGCCACCGATTTTCCGCGATCACGGAAATTGTAATGGAATCGCGGAATTTTTATTTTTTCACGGAAAATCACGGAACTTCAAAAATCTCTCAGAATGCTGAAGAAGTCTGCAATCAAGAGGGCAAAATGAAAAAAAAAAAGTTTAAAAGTCTGTATGTAACAACACTGGAGGGCTTTAGCAGGCTACAATCTGATAGAAAACTGTTGAAATTCACCCCCTCCGATGCTTACTGTATGTGGGACCAGGTGCGAGTTGCCAATTTTCTAGCCTTCGGTAGGTCTAATGTTGCTCAGTCTTGCACAGTTTTCCCACGATCCCGTTGCCTGTAGCTGATTCTTGTTTATACTGTATCATGTACTGTATGTATGGTATACTATGCATGAATGTGTCATAACAAACTGTTGCGCACGTTACTCAAGTCTCATGTTTTGCTCTGTTGTTACGTTCATGATCGAACAATCATAACGTTCTGACTGACAAATTACACTTTCAGTTGTGGAATAATTATCGGATTTAGTACCTGCATATCATTTGGAATTTTATACGGATCTTTTACTATGTAAGAAGAACAAGAGACCCACACTCAAACAATCATAAGTCAAGTTGTTTTAGGTTTTTTTGTCCATTACATATAGGCCTACATGTATGTGTAGATGTTAGGCTGGTGATTGGATTTTAGTCTGGTTAGGCTGCACTGGCCTAACACACTAATCAATGCAAAACAGAAAGTCACGGATTTGGCAAATTGCTTGCACGGATTTTCACGGAATTTGGAATTGCTGTAACGGAAATTGACTCTTTTTTTCATGGAAAATCGGTGGCCCTACATAAATACTGTGGATAAATTATTTTGAAGGCACTTCAAAGGTTCTCATTTCCTGACATTCAGGGCTCGACAAATTAATCCCTCACCTGACAGTCTGGAGCAAGAAAAAAATCCCACGGGCAAGTGCACTGTTCAATATGGTAGTCCCCCAGGCAAGTACCCTAGCAGAGTGTTCTCCACATAGGCAATCTGGCAAATTCAAACTGGACAAATACTGTACACCCATGTGGGCAAGTAGATAAACAGCTGGTCTGACCCACAAGTAATGAAAAGTAATTTGTTGAAGCCTGCTGACATTTACAGTAGGCAGGGACTAATACCAAGTCTATGTTTATAAGTTTGGTCACACAATCTACAGTATAAAGAAGAATTGTCTGTTTCAGCAGTAGTGTGAAGTTGGTTATTTTTCCATGTACTGTACAGTACAGACCATGGCCTTCCTACCATATTTTCAAAGTTCTCGCTAGCATTGTGTTTTCAGAGCACCTGGGTGACCATTAGGTCAGCTGCCTTTTAGTGGTAGTACTACTTAATCTGTTTTACTCCTACTGTACAGTATGTACAGTAACTTGACCAGTGCTGTTATAACTGGCAGGTCTTCTCAAGTTGGCAGTGATGCACTTTCATGTTGTTGACAAAATTCCAACCAGGTACTCAACTTTCACTGTAAAAACTATAGGCTGCATGATGAAAGGAAAAGTGAGATTCAAACTGGGATCAGTGCCACCTTAAATTTGTTTTCAAAAGTCTGGGGACATGGAAATAACAAGTTTGATGCATATGTACAGTTAAAACATAAAACTACTGTATGTACATAGAAAATAGCCTCAATTGAAATATATACTGTAGTAAATATATTTTAACCATTTTAGATTTTACACCATCATGAATAACCATTAATAGCTAAGTAAAGAACTTTATATGTGAGGAAGGAAGGAATAGCTGATTTAAAATATTTCTGCATTTTAATGTAATCCTTTTGTTTAACTTCAACTTTCATATGAAGGAATAGTGAAAGGCTGAGGGGTCTATTTGTGAAGTTAAAGTTGCAAGGTGATAAACAAAAGACTTTATACCAAAACAACATTTGACACTCATCATCTTCTTTTTGCATAGAAGTAGGGGTAATACAATACTTGGTTACTTCAGAAATGACAAGCTTTGACCTGTACTGTATGTAGACTTTGAGAATGGTGAAAGATATTTTTGCAATGGATCTTACATTAGTGATTTGCATTCTGTGTTCTACAGTACGTATGTATACTTAAGTACTGTACCTACAGTAGACAAGACTGAGAACCTTGGTTTCCATTGCAAAGAAATTTTATTCCTGTCTTTCTGTCTCACATGGATTAACTTACAATACTGTACCTGGATGTGATACAGCAGTACTAAGGGGGTACATGTGTTGAACATTTGTATATTTTGCCTTAGAACTAAATTTTTGATACTGGTTTGATCACTGATCAAATAAGGAGTCCAATACCTCACCTACTATAGAATTTGAATTCATAAAATGAATCAGCATCTGTATATTTGGAAAGCAGAATACAGTATTTTCAAATTTGTATCACATATACTGTATTGTATGTCCAGTATATTCGTTTTTGACTGTAATAATGTTGAATTTTGTGTACTATTTATACAATTTTTATTTGATTTTACCAACAGAAATTTGTTATTTTAAGCATCAAATTGGTATTGTAAAATTGTTGATGTTTTGTGGTGCTGTGAGTTTTACCTTGAGCTCTTGAACCTTTCCTGAATGTATGTATACTGTTTATGCAAACATTGTGAATAAATTATTTATGGGCAATTAAACGCTTGAGAATAATTAGCTCTAGATCATTGCATTGTAGAAACAGATGTTTGTTGATAGGTTGTGGTTATCCATTCGGTATGAAGTATGCCTCAGTCGGCGCACTGTGTTAAGTTTAATTTCCATCCACTTCAAGCTGTAGCAGCATGACACAGACACCGTGCTCCATCTTCTTTGCATATCTGACCACTCAGTCTCCTAAAGTAAACCTAACCCCTAGACTGCCTTAACAGTAACCGACTGCAGTGGCCAAGTGGTTAGAGCATCCGACTTGCAGCCGGAAGGTCTAGGGTTCAAATCCTGGCCGGGTCATATCAAAGACTTTAAAAATGGAACCTGCTGCCTTTGTGCTTGGTGCTCAGCATAAGCAATGGAGTAGGGAAAACAAGCCAGTGAGCCACAACTGGAAAAAAGGCTGTGGTCGTCTCGACTTGAACCAATTGGTTGGAAACTGGGACTTTAAACCTCATCTAACTAACTAACAGCAACCCATGATGCACCTAACTCGCATCTAGAGAGATCCTACAAAAAATATCTGCAGTATAGTGTGATAACCATAGGGTTGTACCTGTGCTGTCATCAGTAGGCCCTATACAGGGGATCTGTTTTGTGGTCTGAGTCACCCTTGAATGAGCTCCACTTTGCATTCATTATTCTGAAGGTAAAACCATTTGAAGAATAGTGGGCCTAACCTTTTTCACACGTGTACAGGGTTATAGCTACGCCGGCGCTGGTCGGGTGAACCGGCACTAAAGCTTAGCGACTGCCACTCAAAGTAATTTGTCAGCTTACCGACCGGCACCCTATTTCCTAAAATAATGGTATATCGATAAAAATGCATCTTTTCTTTGTCATGTTAGTATATTCTAACTACAGAGGGCAATATACGTGGCCAAAATCCAGTGTTGCATCAGTTTAACACGCTAAGAAAGTTTCAGCAACAAACATTTTTCGCTAATATTGGCGCCAATTGCACGTTCGACGCCTGTTGACAAATCCTGTTTTAGCACAGTTTTTATAATGCTAGGCTTAGCACTCGTAGTGTGTTGCCTACTGTAATGTTCATTATTCTATACATAACATATTGTGAAAGTTACAAAGGGGATTTTAACTGGCACTCAAATTGGGCTAGCTACTGTATAACCCTGCACGTGTACAATTCTGGTACAGTAAGAAAAGTACAAAATAAAACGTGTTTGAAGTTTGAGGACTATCACAAATATAGTGTTACAGTAACTGAAATATTTTGGCTTGTGACTCTACCTGCTGTACAGTCAAATGGTTTGGTCAGGTGTTCTACTGATACTGTACCTGACATGCTGCACATACCGAGTTTCAAACACAGAGACATTGTAGGTTACATTTTCTCCTTTTCCTGGTTTAACTGTTTTGCCATACCCAGTACTATACTTTGTAACCAGCAGTAAATACCAGGTCATTAGAGGTTATAATTCAAGGGTTAATGCACTCAAGTTTTAACAAAAGGAGAATGTGGTATACAGTGAATACAACTTAGTGTTAACACTTAGTCTCTTTGTGGCATCCCAACAAGTGTAGATAAAGGTATGTATTTTGTTGAAAGATCCTGAATGATACAATGCATGAATCCCTTCAGTCCCTTCATGATCAAGGTTCTAAAGGGATCAGTCTTGGTGAATGAAGGGGGGAGGGAGATTAAGGTTTTTACACTGCATGCTGTGCTTACAGTGACTGAATAATTCATTCATGTTGAGTTTAATTGTGTTTGAGTCACTTATGTATGCTCTGACAGTGTCAACGTATTTTATCCTGGAGTGCGTAAGGAATAGACCAGTTAGTAATTCTGGTATTGTCAGGGTTAGCAACACTATTCACCCATGCATATTTCACTATTTAGTAATCAGTGTTCATGGTACAAGCTGTTCGTGAATAGCAGGTCTGTAGCAAAGGGATTATAACAACCTACATACTTGTGTGCTATCACTGAAGATAATCGATCATTTTGGCATTATTATGGTTGACATCATAACTTAGGGTAATGCACAGTTGTTACAGTATAGTGGAACAGTGTGAGCAGATAACACTTCTGCGGCCTACTGTATATTAGCATACACTTTGAATAATGTACAGATGCATTTTCTTTGTACACAGCATATTTGCATCGCCATCTGCTGCATTTTAAGTTGGGAGAGAAAATGTCTGTATTATCACATACATACCATATAGATCATTAGATTTGTGCTTGCTATAGTATAATAGTACTTCCATTGTTAGGTTGGAAAATTTTCCTTGGCCAGGTGTTTACACATATTTACTCTAAAAGGGTGATGTGACGTGTGACACCATAAACAATACAGGCTACTGTGCATTCTCATTTTGGTCACTGTAGTCCCACCTGAGCTAGGATTTAATGCCAGTAGAAATAAGTTTGCCTGCATGAATGGGTAAATTTCTCATTTGATAGCCCATTTGTCTGTTTTTGTAGGACTTGGTTCCCCTGAGCTAGAAATGAAGTCAGAATATATGATTATGGAACATTTACAGACTTAAAATCTACTTGATCTGACTTAAAATTCTGACTTAATCTGACTTACACTGTTTGACCTGAAAAAAAATGAACTCTGTATCTGGAACTGTGCATGAACTGTCTTTTAAGTCAGATGTACTGTAGCATGCTTGCTTGACTTCAGGTGTGCTGAAATCAGCCTGGACTAATCTAGGCTGACTCAAAGTCAGAAAGAGGGTCTCCTGTGTATGAGGAAGTATTTGTGACTGTGTGTGGTTTGCAGGGGTAGGTGCACCATGGAAGAGGAAGAAGGTCATACTACTAGGGAATTTAGACTCTACAGTTGGATCAGTCATTACAATTAACTGTATTAAATTGCAGACCTCTTGTATACAGTACTGCATGTGGGTGATTATTTAAATTAGGGTACCAATGGTAAAATATGCTTTTAAAGGCAACTGTCTTGCTATTTTAATCCACATGGTCTTTGCTATTCTTTCATTTTTTCCTCACTATTTATGTAAGTGCATATCTTTCAAAAAATAAGTATCATTGTAGTGAATCCTCCCAATTTTGATGAAAAAATTGGCTAAAATTAGCAATTTTGGGGGCAAAAAGTGTGACATTTAAACTACCATAGCAGAAATTAGATTTTCCCTTATTTTTACACTTATCTTGCTCAGTTATTTTAACCTTAAATGGTTGATGAGGTATCAATTGTACCCTTGAAACTCATATTTTATGAGAAACTGACATTTTTCTCTTTCCTGGGATTCGATGAAAGAGAGGTTCCACGTGTAACATTTGGTGTTACCGTTACAGTGTGAAATTTCAGTATCTTATTTTCCAAAAATTACCTACAGTAAATACTAAATCTTTCTTGTTTTAGTGGTTGATTGAAGCCTGTGCAATTGTTTAATGCATATATAGGTTTGGACAAAAGCAATTGTACAGAAAAGAAAAACATAGCCATTTTGCATTTTGACAGGCCACTTTGGTGTCACGGAAATATGTTACATAGTGAACCTTTGCAGTTAAAATACTACTACTTCCTAAACTTGATATGTTGTCATTTTTAGCTGAACTATAGTATTTAACATAGCTTTTAACTTACACGTAGTAAAACTGTGCCACCTTGTTTATGATTTGAAATATCATACAATATTACTTTGGTGTTCTCCCAATCTAGGTTACACGTGGAACGTATTGTTTGTACCACAGAATTGAGATGAAACCCTTGACTAAGTAATCACAAGAGGTTTTAGCTTCAGACTGCTCAGATTAACTATAGAAAACATAAATGATATAAAATAACTCAACATGTACAGTAGTCTTAATGGGATAAACATATTTTTGGTGTTCATGTTACACTGTGAAACCTATAATTTCCGTGCAATGGGGCTATTTTGAGGTCAAACGTCATCTGAGCATTCATAAAACAACTTGTACAACATCATTTAGGCCTAAGCCTACAATGAACTAGTAAATATAACAATTCCACCCATGGTTTCACATCAAAAATTATGATACATGAAATTAGGGCTATAAATGTCATGTCACAGTCTGGTACCCTAATTAAAATAAATACCCATGTACACAAGCCTTGTAAGTCACCCAATATGCAACTTGCAACAATCTTGATCTGTACAGTACATAGATTCATATATATATCAGTGTTCGCACTAAGGCGCGGGATTGCGGGAATCCCGCTTTTTTCTTTCAAATCCCGCACATAATTAAATCTAATGCGGGAAAATCCCGCACACCGTTCCCCTCGATCCCGCACATAAATAAATCATAAGCGGGCAGCTGATGTTCTGAATCCAGCCAAAATTCCAGCGCACTTCTCCGCAGCTGTGATTGCACAGAGGAATTGCAATGATAATACGCACAATAAATTGCAATATAGAATCGTTCCCAAGCAAGCGGATCGCAACTCCCAAGCTGAGCACTGATTATGGTAGCAACAGATATCATCGTAATCTAGCCATTCACAGTGCAGCTCTTATATGCTGGCTGCTGGTTGTATAAATAAGAGCGAATCTGATTGGATTGAAATTCAATCACAGTCCCAGGGTTGCAAACGCAACGTTGTATCGTGTACAGTACGTTTGGTTACACACCTGTAGAGCTGTAGTGCACTGTGGAGTCTGACATGTGTAATTGTATTGAATATGTACAGTATGTACTTTCTTCATTTTACGTCGTACATTGCTCTCGTTAATTACTGATCGTATGTGTATTTCCAATGAAGTTCACTCATATTTTCCACTTCAACTTCAAGTTCACGGATTTATACTCACTCATTCTTCAGAAGGAAAACACCTAGTGACGAATTGGAGCTGTATCGGAGGAGGCTTTGAACTTGGAGAGAAGCACTAACGTTAGTGACACGCTTTAACTGCCGTTAAAAGCAAGTAGTACCTCTTGCGTGGGGACTGGGGAGTAGTTTTGCGATGGCGACGGAAATCCCGCTCAAGAAAAATTTATGGGAGGGATAAGGTCCCGCCTTGATTTTGAAAATCCCGCACAAAAAAATTTTTAGAGAGGGAATTCCCGCACAGTTTCAATTCCTTAGTGCGAACACTGATATATATATATATATATATATATATATATATATATATATATATATATATATATATATATATATATATATATATATATATATATATATATATACTTATTGACAAAATTGCTATCGAATGCCTCAAAGAGAGTGCTCGAAACATGTTGTTGAGCGTTACTACAACGATAAAGCAGACCAGTTAGCAATTCATAGTATATTTGTTGCTACTCTGAGTTTCGTGGACAAAACGAAACTCAGAGTAGCAACGAATATACTATGAATTGCTAACTGGTCTGCTTTATCCTTGTATATATATATATATATATATATATATATATATAGCAGAATAAATGAGCGAAAAGTTTGATGTCCTTTCTCAATCAACTGTATTTATGATCTTTTATTCACAAAATTTTTGGTGCTCCCAGCACCTTCTTCAGTGTGAAAATTTTGTGAATAAAAGATCATAAATACTTTGTGAATAAAAGATCATAAATACAGTTGATTGAGAAAGGACATCAAACTTTTCGCTCATTTATTCTACTATGATTGTTCGATCAACACACGGTTTCTCTAAAATACCATTTATATATATATATATATATATATATATATATATATATATATATATATATAATATATATATATATATATATATATATATATATATATATATATATATACTGTGATGCGTGCACACACAAGACATCGCCAGTTGCAATTGACAGTTTTGGCTAGGTATTACATACGATATACTCTACAGTAGGCTACAGGTACCATTGATAAATTCAGTATCAAGTTTACACAGTAGGCTAAGTACTGGCGAGCCTTTGAAAGTAATCCCATGCTCCTATTGTAGTCATATGTACATACTTGTGAAGAAACATGGATGCATTGTTCATGTTTAAATACAAACAATGCAGTACGCATGCATGTACTGTAAGGTCTGCATTTAATTAGGTGATGTGCTGTACTGTTAGTACCATAACATACAGTAGATCTGGCATGGGTTAATACAGTACAGTACTGTAGGTAAACTGAACGTGCCTACACTGTAAGAGACTGATGTTTTCATAAAGTTTGCAATTCCTGGAAATTTTCGATTGATACACACAGTATTCATGGTACACATAAAGCATTTCATGTCTATACAGTGTACAGTAGTGTACAGTTTGTAAGTTTAGATTGATTACATTTATCAAATCTTTGGAAGATGTTTTAGAATCTTCCTGCATTTTGTGAAAAACCCTTCTCTATATAAATTGTGCTGAGTATGTTTGCATGAATTTACTGAACAGTACTAGTACTGAACATTTCTTTTAACATTCATAAAATTGTACATGTACAGTATGATACAGCTGTATACAGTTTATCATTCTGCTCTCTTTCATTAGTTACTCATTACAAAGAGCTGATAGATTTGAAAATTATATATGAAGGAAATAAAGTGCAGAAGAAACAAAACTTGAAATCGAATGTTCTGTAAATTATTATCCATATAGTTTACCTTATGTATAGTTTGCCTTTTCTTAAAAGAAGGAAATGTATAATGTAGTTTTCCCAACTTTCATGATACTTGTATATAGTAGGAGAGGTTAAATCGTATGGCAAACTTCCTTGCTTATGGTTTTAAGCTTGAAGAATTGTGCACTTCAAAGTGCAAACACTGTACAGTAGATTTCAAATTGTATTGATGTGTATCATTCAGGTACTGGACATACAGTATTGTACTGTATAGTATAAACTAGCACACTGGAATTGTAAAAGTTCACACTTTTTAGTTCACTTAGTTACACCTCAAGTGTACTTTCCAGTGACTCTGCATGTGTTCTGACACGGGGAATCCTAATACTGTCATCCTAACCCAACCTAACTGTTATCCTAACATTGACCTCAACATAGACTTGTCAGAATTAAGAGATGTCGGAACAGATAGCAGTCATCATTATCTTTATGGATTTACTGTACTTTGGAATATTGTACACATGTGACAAAATATGTAAAAAATTTCCCAAGTTAATTTACTAATTTATACACCGGTATTTTTAAAATTGTGGAAGAGTGTTCGGATTTCAGTGCCATACCATGCGTTACACAGCACCTCTTTGTTCCAGCATCTCTATGTCCTGACACACATAACCCTAGTATGCTGTAGTACTCTCATCCTAACCTAATCTTAACCTAACAGTGACCTCAGTGTATGGACTTATTGCAAGACAGAGTTGTTGGAGCAGAGAGCAGTCCCAGTACCTTGTACTGCACAGTATTCTTTGTACAAATTGATGGACAGTACTTTTGCATACTGTGAGACTGATCAATACATGAAAGGTTCCATAATGTATAAAATTTACAGAATTTTTTTGTCCAAACCAGTTTGTGTAAAAACCTTTGATATCCTCACTTTTTAGAGGCAAGTTTATTCAGAAACAGTTGGTATTTTAAAATTTTTGATTGTACTGTTGCTACATGTAGAGCGGTAGTTGTGTGGTACAGTTTTCCAATGTACCATATTCATTAATTTATTTTAGCACGATAAACAATGGGTACAGTATGTACAGTAACCTGCTGGTCCTACAGGTACACGCCATCATACTACAGCCCATATACTGGTTCTAAAGTACATGCTCAGTGTGGTCCTACAGTGATTTTGTGTACATGCACTGGAGAACTCAGAGCTTTTAATATAGGATCCATTGGCTGTTGCACCAGTGGTTTGCCATTTTATTGTAGGCACTACGTACTGTATATGCTGTGGGACCAGTGCCCTACAGGTAGTGACCTACTGTATACAGGAAAGTCTCTTAAAACAGCGCTTCTCAACCTTTATAACTTGAGGACCACTTTGACTCTCAGAATTTTTCTAAGGCCCACCTTAAGAAAAGTTCATTCTTTTTTCTCTATTTTTTTTATTTTTTATGGTGGATCTCACGGCCCACCTGGGAGAGCTTTGGGGCCCACTGGTTGAGAAGCGCTGTCTTAAAATATTATGAGCAGGACCATTTTTTCTTTTTTAAGAATTAGTGTACAGTAAATTAAGTTTGATTTGTGTTGGCTTATTGCATGATAACCTGTTAGATCGAGCATGACTCTTGATGAAGCAGGGCCCCATTATGTAGTTTTTAAAATTGTTGGTAAGTACTGTGCATTATATCTGGCATTATCTGCCTATATTTCAGCTGTAAAACATGCAACTGCAGGATAACAGTTCATTCAGCAGTCATTGTACATCACAGTAAAGTACCTCCTTTAGCCGGGTCACGAGACAGTTTTCAGCCTAAGTCATTGCTTTTAATAATCATGTGATTCCCAGAACTTTTTTCAAATTCCTCTACATCCTATGCTTAATATAGTTTGGTACATTCATTGTACAGTGTGTGGGGTTGTTAAACACTTGCATTTTTCCGGTGGCCCTATTGTTCTAGGAACCTCTAATAGTTTCCTTTAAAACGTAAAGGAAGTTCGTTGCTGAAAGGTCATCTGGTGGTACAGTACTAACTGAAAGTGTCACATCAACTGAAAAAGATGTTAATTTGGTGCACTGTAGCACAAAGGGTAATTGTTGGATTGCTGAGTAGATATATTTTCTGTACAATACAGTTACTGTACAGTACTGTAGGTCTCCACAAGATGCACTAATTTAGAAAGTAAAAAGCAGTAAGAATTGAAACTGCTGTATATTCATCCTGTGGAGCAGTACCTGTAATAGTACTTAATAACACAAAAATGGGGCCCTGAAGCTTGAGCTTCAGCTGTTGGTTGTAGACTTGTAAGATTTTTGAATTTGCATTTCTTTTTTAGATAAATTAATTTCTAAAACATGAGATTTCAAAATGAACTGAAATTCATGCAACCCACAGTTCAAGGCCTGGGAAGTGCGGTATCAGTAATATGCGGTTCTTTTGGCAAAATGCCATGTGGTACAGTAATCATGGATGGAATGATGATGATGTCCCACCTAGCCTCACATAGTTTCAACCCCATGGTTGTAGCCATAGGATGGCATAGGTAAGATGTTCTCAGCTGGATGGATGAATGTTGTTTTTGACCCCCATCCTGGGAAGGGGGGGTCTAAAGGGAGGGGGAACCCCTCCCCTTTGGGAAATTTTTGAATATTTGAGGGTCCTTGGATGCAAATAGTGAATGCAATGTATGGTTCAAATTTTAAGGTAAATTACTGCAAATTTTTGTGGGGGGTGCTGGAAGCATACTTCCACTGCACCACATTTTTGTCTGGAGGTAGCCCCGCTACATAGCTGCCCCCCATGATTGTGGCTATCAAACTGTACGTCAGTGTTGCAGAAGTGTGGGAAAGTACAGTATTTGCTTTGTAGCACAGCAGTACTTATACTGTTGTGAGCTGCCTTCATGGAAACTGTAATTATGATCTGAATTGTACGCCATAAATTTTTTTTGTCATCCATTCATAGAATTCTGTAGAAATTACTTCGTAATTTGCAGACTTACTGTACAGTACAAAGAATAAATTGTTTTGGTAAAATCTACTGGTAAATTGATTCTCATAAAAGGTACTGTGTATTCCCTGTACTGTAGCTCCATGATGGGAAAAAATCTTCATGTATGATATGATTGACAGACTCGTTATTTCTGACATAACATTTTTTCATTTTGATTTTTTGTTACCCTTTCTCCAACTGGGCAGTACATTCAACTTGCCAAAAGATTACCGCAGATAAGTAGGGTTACATAATGTAAATAGGAGGTAAGGAGGGACAACGTAGATTCAGCTCACATGGGACCAAAATTTTAATGTGCCAGTACAGTCATACAGTACCAAAGCTGATTCGCTCATTTCACTGATTTATTTCTGGAAATCCCCCCTAGAAATTGAAATCCCGCTCAAAAAATTTGGGAGGGGGGACATTCCCCCCAGTTTCTGAGTCCTAGAGTAAACACTGTGCCAGAGAACTGGTTAAAATATTTTCGTTGTCCTAAATTGTGCTTTTACCCAGTGTCTGTGTCATAAGGATCAAAGCTACATGCTGAGGAATCAAAGCTTTAGCCAGGATGGTAAACTGAAGGGAATCCAAATAAATAATTGTACTGTAGTAAATGTGCTTGTATTGAAATGTACTAAAATTTGTGACTGTCTGCAGTAGGATTCCAGGGAACCCAAAAGAATCCTCTATACTCTTTGGGTAAAAGATGGTTTTGGATACAGTATGGAAAGGAAAAACCTTTTTGTGTATTTTCCACTAGTTAATGAGTTGATACACTTTCATGCTGCAGTAGTACTGTTCAATCGGTGATTCTGCAGAGACCTAAAAAAGAAGCACTACTGACTTTAATTTTCAAACTGTGTGCACGGGAGTACCTAAGTTACAGTACAGTAGTAGCCTGTACAGCATTCCCAGTACAGTAGCTTGATCTCTCCCTCTTTGCTTGATTGTGGTTTTTCTTTGATAGCTTTAACAGATGGTGAAACCCCTACATAAATAATTTGTCAAATTATTTGGAGTTATTAGTACTGGAAAGAGGGCATGCATTGTGATTCACATCAGGCCTAGGAGACTGAAATTTTCAGCATGATCAGCATTGTTAGAGCTGTTTCAGTAAATATCGTGGTACTGCCAGTTGTTATTACATGAGTAAAACAAACAAGGTATTACCCAGCCTGTACTTAAATGGCCAACAGAATATTGAAGGAATTTATGCCCAAAACTTAAAGAATTAAGCAAACTTCTCAGCAACTGAAGATTATTTCTGGCTTATACTGTATGGTTGCTACATTACAGGTGAAGGTGGGCAACAGCTGCAAACATTTGAGAACTTCTGTAATAGATGAGTAGACTTACAGTAAATACAGGATTGATTAATATTATTTATAGTGTTTATTCATACGTAGAAGCTGTATCTCCTGTTTTCCCCAGCCCCAAAGAGAAATGCTGTAGATTTGAATCCAATGCGTTTAAAAGTTTTTTGGTCTTAATTGTATGTAAAGATATTAACCTTGTTGTATAAAGTACTGGTACATATTATTTTGACTTTTCTACTACAGTAGCCCTATTAGCATTTTTGGTTCCTTGCGTTAGCAAAAGGAACCTATGTAGTCAGCTTGGCGTGTGTGTGTGTGTATGTGTGTGTGTGCGTGTGTGTGTGTGTGACACTTGCTTCGGTACGCTGTAACTCAACAAGGGAAAGTTGGACTAAACTGAAACTTGGTATATGGATCTGTCATAGTGAGAAGGTGTGCCCTATTGTTTTTGGTGGAGGTCAAAGGTCATGTGGGGTCACCAGGGGTCAAAGACCGAAAACCTTGTTTGCACGATATCTCAAGGTAGGAAGCTTGGATAAATTTCATACTTGGTATGTAGATGCATTATGGAGAGAAGATGAATGCTGTAGCTTTTGGTGGAGGTCAAAGGTCATCTGGGGTCACCAGCAGTCAAACACTGAAAACTTGTTGTTAAAACAATATCTCAAGGTAGGAAGCTTGGATAGATTTCATACTTGGTATGTGGATGACTTATGGTGAGAAGATGAATCCTGTCATTTTTGGTGGAGGTCAAAGGTCATTTGGGGTCACTGAGAGTCAAATACTGTAAACCTTGTTAATGCAATATCTCAAGGAAAAAATCTTGGATAGATTTCATACTTGGTATATAGATCCACCATAGTGAGAAGCTGTGCCATACAGTTCTGGGTGGAGGTCAAAGGTCATCTGGGGTCACCAAGGGTCAAAAACTGATAACCTTGTTGTTAGCACAATATCTCAAGGTAGGAAGCTTGGATAAATTTCATACTTAGTGGATGCCTTATGGTGGGGAAAAATTTTTGGTGGAGACCAAAGGTCATCTGGGGTCACTGGAGGTCAAACTCTGCAAACCTTTTCAACTCTATATCTCAGTGTAGGAGGCTTGAATAGATTTTTGCTTTGAGGTGTTGCATTAAATCTAGCAGAAAACCCATATGAGATTTGTTGGATGTCAGAGTTGAAATCACCAGATGCCAAAAAGCAAATTCCCAAGAATTCCTAAAGTCAAAAAATATAAGCACAAAACTGTATCATTCCAGCCATTCACCCAATGACTGAAAGATGTGAGACATCTTTCAGAGATGCCAAGTATCTCAATTTTAATTGAAATTATAGTATTATGATTTTAATCCATAATCCTGCCATTATGAAAACGTGCATCAAGTACTACTTTTTAATATTGCAGAAGATTCTCTGCCCACAAAGCAGAGGACTGTTGTGAAAGTTCACTAGACAGACAACATTTGTCCTTAGATTAGGACATGTGAGCTTGCAGGAATTGGAAATTAGAATTGATTAATTAAATGCTACTATGGGTTGTTAGTTTTATAAAGAGAACCAAGTTACTGATCATTTGGATCAGATACCATTGAGCGTGCATGAATTGTGATTGCTTAATTGAATAAAACAAATTGTAACTGTATACTGTCTGTGTTGATATCCCCTGAAGTGCCTGTAGGCTGTATTTCTTCAGAACAATTTATTTATGCTTGAATGTGTTAACACAAGATGTGCATTGTCTACAGAGCAGATTTTGTGAATCAACAGAAATACTGTACTGGTTCATTCAGTAGTTGGCTCAGTTTCATTACATTCAGCAAGGAACCACAGTGCCCATTGGGCTCTTGTTGTAAATGCCAGAGGATACTCTCTCATAAAACTTATATAATGGTTTCTGTACATGTATCTCAGAGATAGGCTGTACAAAATGACGTTATTTGTTTTAACTTGTTTTGTTTCTGGAAGAGGACAGCCCTCCCAATTTGAAGTAGGTTACCTTTATCCTAATTCATGAATGAATGGCTCTTTGTAATCTTGCGACAATGTGATTGTTTAATTGATCAGTTTTATACCTCTAGCCACATATAGTGAGCAGTTTTTATATCAGCTTTATACCTTAATTGCATTTTTAATGCAATGAGACATCATGCAAGATATACTTTAGGGAAATAAGAATTGTGAAAGAGTTTGCTGATGTTTTAAGAGAAAGAAAGCTGGAAAAAAAGGTTGTACCAGATCTACTTCTTTTAAAAAAAAAGGTTTATCTACTACTTCGTAGTGGATACCCATCCACAGTGTGCAAAGTAGACTCACTGTAGTAGTGAAGACATATGGTTGATGAGCAGTTTAACTTTATCTTTGTACATTTGGTGAATCAGTAATGCATGCCAATAAAAAAGTGAGATAATAAAACTCATCCATCATTGGCCATGATTAGGGCTTTTTTGTAGTAAAACATATATGCACAGAAGACAATGTACTTGTCATCCATTTTACACACTGGAGTTACATGCACTTGTAGCATGTCTTGGTACAGTAGTAATTTATCCATACAATACCAAGCATGTACACTATGCCCAAATCCTTCAAACAAAGTTTCCATTGTTTTTATTACAGGTATTCAAACTTCATGTACAGAAGAATGCTAAGGAAAGCTGGTTCATCTTTCGTCGATACACAGACTTCGTGAGACTCAATGATCAGGTAATTTAGACAAAATTATGATGACATGGGAATCTAAGTGGTATGGTTCAGCCATAGATAGAACTGATTATAATTAGAAATTCAAAATCAACAGTCTCTGATGAGGCCTGATGGTTTAGTTTGGTCATATTTGTTCTACTGTAACAGCTGTCACATGTGAAGGATGCCAGTAGTTTTTGTAATCCTTTGTCTATCTGTTGTCAACATCTGTATACTCAAACTTTGGCCAAACCAGATGCAACCTTTAGTTGTTTAGATGTCTTTTAGGGTAGTCAGCAGTTGTGTGGTGGACTTTGAGCTCCACAGTCTTGACAGATACAGTACACTATGCTTTTTTTTGCAATATGCTGTACCAGTGCATGTCCTCTATGTACATTATTAAATATTTTGAAATGCATATATTTTTTCAGACACTGAGTAAGAAAAGTGTAACATTGGAATGCAGCTTAGATGTACTGAACATGCACCAGTACTGTACAGTATGTAATATTCTGACTGTATTACATGATGTGTGGTTGATATTTCAAATGTTTTTATCTTCAAATGATATAGAGACAGATTCTTTCTCTTATTATTCTGCCACAGTACATGAGACTGAGGGATCCTGATTAAACTGAAATTAAATTAAATTAGATTAGATTAGATTAGATTAAATGTAAATTTAAATTTAAATTTAAATTAAATTAAATCAAATCAAATCAAATCAAATCAAATCAAATCAAATCAAATCAAACCAAACCAAACCAAACCAAACCAAACCAAACCAAACCAAATCAAAATAAAAGACATCACTTTCAGTGGAGTCTAACATTCCCTAAATTATTTTTCTGTTTAGAGAAGACTTCTTGTCTTTTATTTTGAGCCGCAAAGAATTAAGGTACATGTGTCTTTAGCATGCTCTAAAACTTAAACATTGACTCAATTTGAAATTGTTTCATTCTCATATGTAAAACAAAATAAAAAAAGCAAGTGTTCACTGTAGAGCTATAAGAGTGCTTTGTTTAATATTAAACTTCCTGTTGATGGTTGTATTGCAATACAGAAGTGTGATAGTGATCAACCCAAGGTTGAAGTGAAAGTGGTAGTGATATGTATGTATGTACTGTAGTGATAGGAGTCATCACTGGTAGTATCACTGCAAAACTTGCAAAACTTTGCGGGCGCACATACTTTGAAAACCAAAATTTCTAGCTCACCTGGTCTACTTAATTTGGGATGAAGATGAAAATTTCTAGCTGCAGCATAATTTTTGCGGATGCCATGCGTCTTTGCGTCCAGCTTTCTGCCGGGACAGTTCTGACACCGCGCCCTCAGGAAGGTGGGGGGATTGTACTATTGTATACTTTGCGATGTACACTTGTATTCTCTGTATTGTAATCAGTGGTCCTGAGTATTTGTTTATATCATCATTTGGTACCTTCTATTTACACATAACACTTACAAATCCTGTAGTATGTTTGGAACCCTGAGTTTTTGCCTATATTTTTTCACCACCTGTTGAAGTGGTTTGAAGGGTTTCAGCCCGAAGTTAAGGTTTTTTTTTTTTCGCTGTGCTATATCACTTTGCAATAGCACATCTTACTTAGGGTAACAGGTAACAAAGATAAGGGTTTATACTGTACATAAATGTAGGGAGAGGTATCAGGGCCTGTAGATTCACATACCAGGCAGTTTGGGAATGGTGTCGTAGAAAACCATGACAATGTCCAGTGGAACAAATACTTTACATGTACATATTAACACAGTACCATCTAGGCTGTGTGTTTTAACCTGACGTAATTAAAGACAGACAGCCATCACCCCAAAGTATATTTTTAGTGTGGGGGTATCAAAATTCTCAGTTGGTGACTGCTCTTTGATTGACATCAAAGTTTGAAAATTTGAAAGATGCAGAGTAGCTCACATTCCACACAAGGCAGAGATAGTGCTTTTATTACAATTTATAGCCTTGTATGCTCACCAGGACATGGCCTTAAGCAATAAAACAGGTTTATTTCTGCATAAGGAAGAGCTTCATACAGTTATGGGAAGAGCTAGAAGTTGCATAGTTGAGAGAATTGGAACTGTCTGGGATCATGAAAATTCCCCTTTAAACCAGTACCCAGCAGGTCAATTTAAGAAAAAATTTGATTAAGTTCATAGCTTTTGGAATCCAAAGAGTTTGAGTGACACATAATAAAAACATTTTTCTTTAGAAAAAATATACAGCATGTTTTTTTTACCTCTGATTTTGTTTGTTCTGGACGTAATACCTACCCCTTACTGTATAACATGTGTTATTCTGTAGTCAAAGCCACATTTCATAATGTTACAGTTGATGGTATTCTGCTAGCATTGATGTATCACTGCAGGACATGATGATTAAACAAATGCATAATGTGTTTTATCTTTCAACAGCTGCAGTATCTTTTTCCAAATTTTCGTCTTGCCCTCCCTCCTAAAAGATGGTTTGGAAACAATTTTGATCCAATGTTCCTTGAAGACAGGCAACTCGGACTTCAGGCATTTCTAAACAATATCTGTGGCCATAAGGATATTGTACAGAGGTATAGTACAGTCTCAGCTTGGGAGCAAAACCTGAATCTTTTTTTCCTTTTACTAATGCACAACATCTGCGGTGGCTCCAAATTAATTTGAAACATCAGTTAAACTAATCATATTTCTTATTTTGTTTCTATAATAGGAGTGCTTCTCATGGTGTCCCAGGACACAGTACTGGAGTATAACTTTACCATATGTCAATGACAAACCAACTGTGATATGCATTAGGGGATAGTTTCCATTTCATTATATTTCGTTGATGAAAAAATTGTTTTAGAGAGTTGGAGAAAGTGAATCGGAACTACTTTTCTGATTGTTAACTTTTTGGTGCATTTAATCTTAACAGTTGGCTTTTTCCTCATCCTTTACTTCGTATGCATCTACTGTGTTTATGATATAAAATGGTTTTTACAACTACTGTATACAGTGGGAAATTTTCACAGGGGTTAAATTTTCACACTTTTTGCCTGCAACAGCGAATTCTTCACTCCAAAAATATGTGAACAAGGTACAGATTCACCAAAAATTAGCCTCGCGGAAATTTCCCTCTACACAGTACTGTAGCTTGATGTTGGAGGAGCTTTGCCATCCCCAGAAACATATTAAGGAATTTTCTTCTCCTTACACTGGGTGACTGCACATTGACAAATTTACACATTATAGCTTCACTTTGATTGGTCAACAATACTGTACCTTGTGCAGATTTACAGTGAAATGTGAGGTCATGTTGCAATAGCAGTAACATTACACACAGTGATGTACCCAGTGGAATATAACATAACAGGTTAAAGGGAAAAGGAGGGCTAAGGCCCCATGAGATGCCCTGAAGTCCATACAACCTTAACTGAAAACAAACAACCAACCAACACCAAAGGAGCCCAGCACAGTTAGATTCTACCACAGTCATGGAAGAACTTGTCAATGTTACCCTTAAAGCAGTGCACAGATGTGGACTTAACTACCCACTCAAGCAGACTATTCCACTCGTTGACAACTCTATGAGAGAAGCTGAACTTCCTAATGTCAAGCCTTGCAAAACACTTTACTAGCTTCTTACAATGGCCTCGAACCCAAGAATTACTTTGAACCTTTAAATAACTACAAGATGACAAAGGATTCCTTTCAAAGAGAAATTTGTACACCTGAAGCATGTCCCCACTAATCCTTTGCAACTCCAGGTTGGTAATTACTCCAAGATGCTTAAGTCTAACATCATAAGGTAGATAGATGTCTCACCTCGGGTATAATGTGAGTGGCTCTCCTCTGAACTTGCTCTAAGAGAAACTTGTCTTTTTCATAGAAGGGACTCCAAGCCTGGGCTGCATAGTCGAGGTGGTGTCTTAAATACAGATTTAGTACAACTTCTTTACTAAAACTACTGAAATTCCTCTTGATCAATCCAAGCACCCTATTAGCCCTAGCAGCAGCTGCACACTGTCTACATGGCTTTAAATTGCCTGTAATAACCACACCCAGTTCTTTCTCAAAAGTCACATCACTCAGAATACTGGGCTACCGTTCGTGTTTTAATTATAGCTGTAATTATTAGGACCAAAGTGAAGGACTTTGCACTTACCTGCATTAAAAGACATTTGCCAAGTCTAAGACCATGAAAATAACCTGTCCAAGTCTTTTTGCTTTAATGAGGCATCATCCTTATCACTAACCTTCCTATAGAGCTTATTGCCTTGCCTTGAGTATAAGTTAAATGCATTACAGGCTCCTGAAACCCTGTGTAGGAGGTGGAATTGACATTTTATTTTCATTGTTAATTTAATTAGAAGAGGTGCTAGAAGCAAAGTTCAGTAACTTTGCTAGGGGGGATTTTACTTGTGTGGGGGCAGACAATGAATAATAATAATAAGAAGCAAAAAACAGTTTTTTTACAGAATTGCACAGCATTATATTGTAAAACATTTCAAAAGTGCCTCGAAAGAGATGAGTCTTCATGCAGGTGGTCGTTCAAAGGTGGCAGTGAATCATATTTTTGCAATTCATGAGGTTAGAAATTCCATTACCTTGGAGCAAGTTTTTAGAGTGCCCTTCAAAGCATTTTGTTGTATTTACACATGTATACATCATTGTCTGGAAAGTCCCTTTCCATTCTCTCTTTCTCTTTCTCCTAGTGATTGCGTGCGAGAGTTTCTCTGTGTGGACGATCCTCCTGGGCCTCATGACAGCATTGAAGAAAGTAGAGTAAGTTGTCGTTAATTGCAGTACTGTACATGCCACAGATCTGGCTTATTGCCTTGATGTTGGCAGGATTTCTGTAATTAATTCAATCTGTGAAATGGTTTCTGTGCATGAAAGCTAGTAGCTGCCGCTAGGAGGTGTCTTAATTATATTGGTAGTGTGTTGTTAATGTAGTAATGACTCCACATTACAGTGACATACCTTCCTGTATTAAGACAATTAATCTTTGTGGGCTTGTGATTGTAAGCAAACAGTCAATGGAATTTAATTTTACGACTGCTGAATGAAGGCAAATCGCATCGACTGTATTGATGTTGAATATAGTGAGTACAGTAGGGTAAACTTGTGTTGATCATATTGTAGCAGGTCTTATGTCCATTGAACCAAGCTTTCTTAATGTATTTTAAATGGTGCTACTACAGTCTTCACTAACCTGTGGTCTTGCAAGGCACAGCAGATAATAGAATAGTAGGGATATAAGTTATGTATTAAAGGTAAGATGAATTGTGACATGAGAAGACAATCTAAAATGTATAATATTTAGATTTGTTTAATTAAGGAGTAGAAATCTGTTACAATCTGCAAGGCAAAGTCAATATATAGGTCAAGTTACTTAAAATATGTGCATGACAAAATTGTAGCTAAACTACTGCAGGGTTGGAAAAATGTTAATTTCTTGGGAAGCAAGTAAAGTTTCCAACAATTTTATGTTTAATTCCATTTCCAAAAAGGCCCAGTTTCCCCTAAAGTACCAAAATTTTTGAAGGAAGGACCTTCCCATAATCCCTTTTCCCTACCTATTGTCTACTGTACATGCATCTTTCTACAAACTTAGGTCACTTCACTTCATCTTTCTTCAAACTTAGGTCACTTCTCATGTGGCTGAACCTTGAATTATAATTCTGCAGTGCAATAAAAAACTGTACAGTAGGTGGCTTCTTGCAATTTACAAGCAGGACTTTTTAATCTTTAGAGAAAAAGATAAACTTGTCACTGTTGACATGAAACAGATCCTTGATGCAGGTTGCTGTTCAAGGCACTGTACCACAGTGACATGTTATTAAGGCACATCTATTGGTCTGATATACTGTAAGCCTATATGAAATGTCAAAGTGCTCATGCAAACTTCGGTGGAACATCATTAAATGGGGAAGTAAAAGTTTTAAACATATAGGTACAAATGCCACACTAGATCTGTAGAGATTCTGGGAAGAGATGGTTTTCATCAAAGTTTTAAAGGGTGTAAAGTCACACCCACACACACGTGGCAAAGAATTGGAGCATGTATTAATACTGAGACAAAAACTTCTACTGTAGACCTGTCAGCAGGATTCATCAGAGTTTTTCAGCTATCTACATGGGAAATTGGTTTTACCCTTAGGGGCAGGGAAGGAAGGGGTAGCTCCCTGGCTCAAAGACCATGACCAGAGCAATGGTATTTTTCATACTGGCAGGAGGGTTTGGTACATTTGACGCTATAGACGAATCCGATCAGCGCTTGTGTTTAGTGAGTGTAGGCAGCCATTAATGGGGTCCACCAGCCCTAAATCGTCTTCATTTATTTTCTACATGAATTTCAAACCCACATATTCAGTGAAATTGAACGAATCAAGATACAATTTAATCTCCAACCATCCATCATACAGGTAAGCAAGGAAATTGAAAGATTAAAGGTGATAGACCCCAGGTATGGCCGACTGAAATCAGACCATCACTTGCTCTCCGGATTCGTCTATTCGATCTCTCCCAGCACTCGGGAAATCTGTACCTAAAATGATCCTACTTGTGAAAGATATTCAAGTGGTCATTCGATTGAAACTTTTGTATGCCCTTTTGATCACAAAACTAAAGGGTACCAGTCATATATGTGGATTTACCCTTTTTTTGGAGGCTTAATGTACTAGGCATGAGGGTGACTTTTAAAATATTGTCAAAAATGTCTGGATTTCTTAAGTTTGAGTCAACAGTCTTATCAGATGTGACCAACTTTGCCATTAAAAATTATTAATTTAGAAAAAAAAAGCATTTAAGTCATTTTAGACGGAAACTACTGTAAGAAGGATGCTCTTTTGGTTAATAGAGTCATAGAGGATGCCTTCTGCTGTTGCCTGGCACAAGGGTGAGTTAAGCACAGTAGACTATAGACCTTATGCATTGACATCACACTGACGTCATTTGGGTGAAAACAATGCAGCACACGTGCACGAATGGTGTGGATTTTGCCACACGTGTAGTACACTTTATACGCAAGTACACGAATGGTTGACAAATCAGCTGTCTGCATTTATTGGTGTAACTTGCAATGACACGCGCTTTTCTGCCATCTTCCTCCAAAGGAGGATGCACTTTCTCCTTTGTGACATCATATGCATAAGGTCTATTGTTTGAGAAAGGTAAGAGTTTATGTTACCCCGTTCTATACTGACACAACTCAAGGTTTTAAAAATGGAGGTTTGTGGTATATCTTTGCAGGCCCTGTGTGAATCCCTGGAAGAAACTGTGTATACTCTAAGGAAGGACCTAGCAGAACGAGACAGAAAGATAGAGACCTTATCTGAAGAACTTAGCAGAGCTTTGAGAAGAATTGAAGAACTCACGATGCAGCAGATGATGTGAGTTGATCAGTATTATAAGGCATTTATCTCGTATCACTTGGCATTTTGCCATACAAACTAGTCAAATTATGATGCAAATGCCAGAATGTGTAGGTTTTTGCAAACTGGTTCTTGCAGTATTCCACTGATCAGTTTGTTGTATGATGATGAGGAAATCAGTTCACCCCAAAAGTGCTATGCAAATGTTAAAGGAAGGGTTTTTAATAGCAAGAGTTTGTTTTCGATATGTATGAAGTGGGAACTCAAAGCATTCTGGCGAAATTTCACTCAATTCCTGTATGTGGTTCTTGAGATAATAGCAGATAAAAAGACTACATTAAGACCTCAAGTGAACTTGAGAGAGCAGGAGAGTTGCCCCCTTGCACCAATGGGCAGTACTTTGTTTATATGTCAATTTTAATGGACTTTTAAAATAAATTGGGATATGAGTTTCCCATGGGAATATAAAGTTCGAAAAATTCCCATGCCCTTCACACATTCACATAAGGAAAACAGAGAGATTATGGAGGAGAAAATTTCTTTTAAAGTTTAAAAAACAAAGAACTCTGTGTTGATTAATCATCAGAGGTTATGATGAATACTGCTGCAGTCCAACTGTATCAGTGAGGAATTGTATCTTTCTGCTACTTATATGTGTACCTTTTTGGTTGAAGTCTCTTTCAATGGCCTCTTTTCTTCCCAGAAGAATGTGAAAGTTTTGAAAGTAACGAAAGTTTCAAAAGTGTTGATTATGAATAGTTACCTTAGGATCTAATAAATTGCATTCACACTTAAGCAAGCCTGACTTGTACAACACATTTTGGCAGAGATACTGTAGCCCCCCCCCCCTGCCCCCCTCCCCAAGAACTGATTCAGTATTTCCGTTTTTCTTCCTCCCATCCCTGCAGGCCAGATGGACAAGTAGCAGTGTCTTCCAGTGGTAGTGAGGCCACTGATGTAGATAGGCAGTCCTGTGCTGAGGCTGACCAACAGGACTATACCCCAGATCAGGAAGAAGAGCCAATAGTCAGCAGGTATAAATCCAAGCATTTTTTCAGTTATACTGTGTAATAAGATGGTACATTCTGACATGTCTGAGCAGGAGCTAGCAGGAGCTAGCAGGAATCACATGTACTGTTTAGAAAAAGTGCACTGTAACATGTTATTGGTACCTCAATGTGGAGAGCATTTAATTATGACAAATTTTGGGTGTATTTGAAAAAATTCTACAAAGATGCACTAGTGTAGTTAGGTCATTACTGTTGACTATCAACAGAAACTGAATGTCAAAAGTGAACATCAATGAAACTGCTTCATACATTTAGAGGCCCATAACCAGGGGTGGCGATCTGTTAAAATTATTGGGGGGGGGGGACACCTGCTTGAGTGAACACTTTATGCCTCTGGCCAGGGGTACATGGGACCTCCACAAGTCCCCTGTTGGGGTCCAGGGGGCAAACCCTCTGTTAGCCAAGAGATTTGGTGCATTCTAGAGGACATAGGTCACATATTTCTGATCTAAAGTTCCCCCAGCTGCCATTAATATGCTTATATCACAATTATTCATATCAAAACTATGTGTAACGTTTATTTTTTCTGCATACGTCTAAATATTGGGAGGATGTTTGATATTATGTCTGCCTACTATAAATATTGAGGGAGACATGTCCCCCTGTCCCCCCATGATTGCTGCCCATGTGGATAACATTTCATTTCTTCACTTCAGCTTTTCAGATGCCAAGCCATCCTTGCCTCCAATCCAAACCAAAGGTGACACCCCTCCAGCCTTTACAGCCATCCCATTGGACAGTGATACTACTCAAAATTCAAAAGATGCTTCCCTTAGTGCCCTTGTTGCTAATCAAGAAGTAATACAGGTCACGTGATGTCTCCAGACAAATTCCAGGAGCATTGTATTTCTTGCCAAAGACTTGGAAAAATATTGCCGAAAGATTGCCAAGATAAAAGGACCAGTCATTGCTTTGCAAGACTTACATAACACAGTATGTGCAAAGTGACCCTTTCATCATGTGGTGTAATATGTGCATCTGCTTTTGTGTTAGTGGGAGTCAGTAGTTATGTAGGGTAACCATAAGAAGACTGTCTCCTGCAAAGTCAACTTGGCAGTAGCATGAGCTCTTAAAGGGCTTTTCGTGGTTGTTGTGTGCTGCTTCTGAAAGCCAGCTCTGTAGACACATTTTGCAAATAAAAATGATATGGTAACTAATTCCACTCTAGGCATCATGTTGAATCCTCAGGCTGCAGCTGCCTCAGCCAAGCTGCAGCAGCTGCAGAAATGCTTTGTTTCTTCACATATACAATAGCAAGAACAACTTAAACCTGTTATTGTAATTGGCATTGAAACAAAACATGGTTGTAGCTGCAGCCTATTTTGATATGGTGCTTTAAAGAGTTAAAATATAACAAAACAAACATATCTGGGTCAAATCTGATACTATAGGCAACAAACAAACAGTCAAGTTATTTCAAGGAAGTTGCAATTTTCAGGGTGTGTTTTTATTGAAAACTTCCCTCCAACAGTATGTGCATAAATGAAAAATAAAAAGCTCTAATCATGCTATTCCTGAAATAAATCTTGTATCAAGTATTGTTTATCTTTCTCTTTTAGTTTCATATTCAAAAGGAAGTTAAAAGGCAAATTGCACATAGTACAAAGAAAACTTATTGTTATTGGCACTTAGTACTGCACGCACTCAGTGGAGGTTACAGTAGAACAGTACATGAAGTTGTTCTGATTCTGGTAAAATGATTTTCATATCCCTTTGTCAGCATGTGATGACTCGAGTGTGGAGAAAGAGCTAGGTACATGCTTATACTGGTGATGAAGGGAGCTGTTCTTTCATGTATGTGTGATCTTTGAAGCATGGTGAAGTAAATATTTGCTCTTTGAATCATTCCCTTGCTGGCTGATGATTGCAGCCAGGAAGAATGTAGCTTGGCTCTCAAGAGAATCAGTTTTTGTATAAATGTACATTGTGCCATGGAATGGCAAATTGAATTAAAATATGGCATCACTTCTTCCTTGTTGATAAGAATTTAAGTTGCATTTATTGAGGGATTTGATGAGGGGACTGTGCAGTACAAAAAGCTTTGAAATAAAGCTTAACTTTCTCTTATAATGGAACTGATGTTAAATTGCTATCTGAATCTGTTTGTTGGAGGGAAAAAGTAGTCCTCAACAACACCAGCAAGTAACTGATGACCTAGCTCTAAAATTTGAAACAGATTTTTCAAGTCTTGTAAATTAAGCAATTTTTTTTTTAAATGTGTATTTTGACATGTGTTTGAAATTATATGACATGATTACTGAAATGAATAAAATTGACTGACATAATTATGGGCTTCCAAATTTTAAATGTTTTGCAAAAACCCTTTAGTGTCATTTTCTCTTGAAAGTGGGAGGCAGCTCATAGTTTTAAACAAGATTAAATTTGAAGTATGCAGCATTAATATTGGACATAACTAAGATGATTGCAACTAGAGATTGCATGACATTTTATAATGTTGATTATGTTATCAAAAATATCAGTTTTACCCAAAAAATTGAACTCGTGTAAAATCTTGCTGAAACATTATGTGACTAGCTAAAATCCTCTTGTAATGCTATTTTGAAAGTTTACTGCCAACTGTAGTATTATAGGAAAGCCTGAATCACTTGTGCAATTAAAATTCATGTGAAATGTTAAATGGTGTAATAAAGTTATGTAACATTATTCTACTACTGAAAGACAAAATTATGGGATTATGTCAAACCCTCAGCTGCAGCTGCCTCAGCTATGCTGCAGCAGCTGGAGCCATGCTTTGTTCCTATGCACATTACAATAGCAAGATCAGTGTAAACCTGTTTTTGTAATGGGCATTGAAACAAAACATGGCTGCAGCTGAGGCAGCTGCAGCTTAACTATTTTAAAATGGTGCCAAATGGGAACACGGTTGGGCCTACATAGTAGGGTTTTTTGGTGTGAAAAAAGGTCTTTATAAGCAAATGGATTGGACTGTTTTACACACAAAAAATAATGGTTTGGAGTTAAAAAAATTAATCTCCTGTATTTGTGATGTTACTGTGTACCCTTGGAGTTGTTTTCATTTCTGCTTGGATTTCATCAACAAATTTTGAAAACAATACTCACATATCAACAGTGATTTTCACCATTTTCGCCTTATATTAATATTAGTGCAGTTGATAAAAGTTGATGTTAATATTGCTTGTTAGAATTAACACTTTGGAAAATCTGTCAAAAGTATCCTCACTTTACCTATTTTCGCATACATTTTTTAATGGGGAATGCAGTAGTTGTTAATAACATTTTATGACATTTTTTAATTCTAGGCTTCTTATAAGTATAATTTAATTGTTAGTTTAAAAAAAAAAATTTTCTTCCTTTAACAGGTGCTTAGAAGCACACAGTGGGAATCGAAACAGTTACTAGTCTCATAGTTCTGTTCAGTTGTTAAGTGCTTGTGTTCATTCCATTTTAATATAATTCTGCAGTTTTTGTTGATGTACGTCAAACAGCAAAAAGCACTGAAAATGCTCTGTCTGTGATAGTATTTGAATAACAATACTAATTACTTCATAACTAAATTTTGCAGTTTGCACAAGGATCAACCCCATGAATCTTTAGTTACAAATAAGCCTGTACCTGTCACAAGAAGGCACTAAAAATGCCCAAACTTTTGGGAGGTAACACTGACCTGGATACAGCTTCAAAGAGTGTACACTGTTCTTCACTTAATTTGCATATTTGACAAGACTTTGAAGAAATTACCTATGAATGGCAATATTAATGATTAACAATAGATAATCTTGTGTACTTACATCCATCTTGAAGGATTATCACTGTTTAAGCATACAGATTAAACAGGGATAATGATATTGAAGACCCCCTTTTGGACAAATGATATTGGACATTATAAAGTTCTCACCTTAATTGTACATCTTGCATTTCTGTTTGTTGTTAATATCAAAGTTTTTTTTTTTAAGTTTTTCTTCCCCCCATTTTCTAGCTAAAACACCTTAATTTTCTCTGCTTTAATCTGTCAGCAACTGTTAAATGAAATGAAGTGCAATTAAAACATAAAATAAATCTTGAGTATTTTGGTTTTTGTTTACCGAATTTGCTTTATTCCAGGAAGTATACTAACTGAATGTAAATATTTGTAAAATCAACAAAGCTTATAGAAATAGAAATTTCTGTTTGCATTGCTAAAGCCAAATGATGAAACTGGTTAACAAAGGCAATACTTAATAGAATTTGTTACAATGGCATTATTAAAAACAATAATTCTGCATACCATCTCCTACCACACAGAAAAGCTGAAAAATGCCCAATTAAAGTTATGAATTGCAAGGAATAGAAATACTTAACATAATATCACAGTATATTATTATTTTTATGTTATATGATTGTTTTCAATTCACTGAAAGTCAATTCAGAGGTTGTTACATGTGTAAGTAGATTAAGCATAATACTGAGAATCGTTAGTTAACAGGAAATTTGAATCAAGACAGCCTGACCTGTAAAAACTGTACAAATATCTTGTGAAAACATCAATTAGAGTATACCATTCAGGCTTGGAACCAATATTTGAAAGGAAACATGGAGGTCCAAAGACTTCTTTAATACAAGCATAATGCTGTCTGTGTGACATTGACCATATGGGGAAACCTACAGCTAAAAAATTGACAACTTTGTTTTTGCAAAGGAAGAGAGGAGATTTGAGTGAGGTGGTTGATATTATTAAAGGTAAGGAGAGAGTTGATGGCAGCAAACAGTTTGATTTGAGCAACAATTCTTGTGCCAGAGGTCACACTTTAAAGCTATGTGCACAGTATTGTAGAGTGAATGTCACATAGCACTTTTTGATTCCTTGCCGTAGGCAGGCAAGGAATCTATGCGATGGTGATGTCGTGTGTGTGTGTGTATGTGTGTGTGTGTGTATGTGTGTGTGTGTGTGTGTGTATGTGTGTGTGTATGTGTGTTTGTGACGCTGCTTGTAATCGCGATATCTCAAGATAGGATTGACCGACACTTTTCATATTTGGTATATAGATTTGTCATGTTGAGAGGAAGAACCCTATTGTTTTTGGAGGAGGTCGAAGGTCATCGGAGGTCACCAGAGGTCAAAAACTGAAAACCTTGTAATCGCGTTATCTCGAGATAGGGATGACCGACACTTTTCATATTTGGTATATAGATTTGTCATGTTGAGAGGAAGAACCCTATTGTTTTTGGTAGAGGTCAAAGGTCATCTGAGGTCACCATAGGTTAAAATGAGAAAACCTCGTAAATGACTTGTAATCGCGTTATCTCGAGATAGCAATGACAGACACTTTTCATATTTGGTATATAGATTTGTCATGTTGAGAGGAAGAACCCTATTGTTTTTGGTGAAGGTCAAAGGTCATTTGAGGTCACCGGAGGTAAAAAGCCGAAAAGCTCGTAATCGCGATATCTCAAGATAGGAATGACTTACACTTTTCATATTTGATATATAGGTTTGTCATCTTGAGAGAAAGAATGCTATTGTTTTTGGTGGAGGTGGAAGGTCGTTTGAGGTCACCAGAGGTCAAAGACCGAAAACCTTGAAATCATGATATCTCAAGATAGGAGTGGCCTGTATGGACTTGTCGTGTTGAGAGGAAGAACCGTATTGTTTTTGGTAGAGGTCAAAGGTCATCTGAGGTCACCAGAGGTCAAAAACCAAAAAACCTTGTAATCGCGATATCTCGAGATAGGGATGACCGACACTTTTCATATTTGGTATGTAGATTTGCCATGTTGAGAGGAAGAGGCCTATTGTTTTTGGTGAAGGTCAAAGGTCACTTGGGGTCACCGGAGCTAAAAAGCCGAAAAGCTCGTTAATCATGATATCTCAAGATAGGAATGACAGACACTTTTCATATTTGGTATATAGACTTGTCATGTTGAGAGAAAGAATCCTATCGTTTTTGGTGGAGGTCAAAGGTCATTTGAGGTCACTAGAGGTCAAAGACCGAAAACCTTGAAATTGCCATATGTCAAGATGGGAATGGCCTATATAGATTTGTCATGTTGAGAGGAAGAATCCTATCGTTTTCGGTAGAGGTCAAAGGTCATCTGAGGTCACCAGAGGTTAAACTGCGCAAACCTCGTAAACTTGTAAACACGATATCTCCAGATAGCAATGACCGACACTTTTCTTATTTGGTACATAGATTTGTCATGTTGACAGGAAGAAGCCTTTTGTTTTAGTTGAAGGTCAAAGGTCATTTGAGGTCACTGGAGGTAAAAAGCTGAAAAGCTCGTAATCACGATATCTCAAGATAGGAATGACCGACTTTTCATATTTGGTATATAGATTTGTCATGATGTAAGGAAGAACCCTATTGTTTTTGGTGGAGGTCAAAGGTCATCTTGGGTTACCAAAGGTCAAAAAGCAAAATTTCCCAAGAATTCCCAAGATTGTAATCTGGCATCACTGAGGTCAAAAAGCAACATTTCTTAAGTATTTCCAAGATTGTTATATGGGGTCAACAGAGGTCAAAAAGCAAAATTTCCCAAAAATTCCCAAGATTGTTATATGGGGTCACCAGAGGTCATAAAGCAAAATATCTCAAGAATTCCCAAGATTGTAATCTGGCGTCACTGGGGTCAAAAATCAACATTTCCCAAGAATTCCCAAGATCATCATCTGGAGTTATTAGAGGTCAAAAAGCAAAAGCAAAATTTCCCAAGAATTCCCAAGATTGTTATACATGTATGGGGTCACCAGAGGTCAAAAAGCAAATTATCCCAAGAATTCCCAAGATCATGATTATGGGGTCACCAGAGGTCAAAAAGTGAAATTTCCCAAGAATTCCCAAGATAGTCATCAGGAGTCACCAGAGGTCAAACAGCAAAATATCCCAAGTATTCCAAAGATTGTCATCTAGGGTCACCAGAGGTCAAAAAGCAAAATTTTCCAAGAATTTTCAAGATCCAAGATCCATTGGAGTTGAATCCCTTTCAAGACACTTCAGATTTTCTTTTTTGTTATATTTGGTGGGGTTCAAAGGTCATGTGAGGTCAGCAGAGGTCAAATTGTTAAAACATAAAATGATGTAGTCAAGAAAGATAAATTTGAGGGATAAACCTCAGTGCAACAAAGCATCCCCATTCGGCAAGGAATCACTAAGCCTTTGGGCTTTCTGGTTCTCAAAGTTGTTCAAGAAAGAATGCCTTTCTACAGTATATTGTCAATGCAACCAGAATATTAAAATTAGTTACCAAATCTCCTGAACAGATATCTGCAGACAAGGGGAGTTACTCGAGCAAGACTCACTCTCCCCTATTTGTCCTGAATCTGATGAAGGTGTGTAGGAAACTGTAAGCAGGTTAACACAGGTGGATAGAGAGTGATTGTAAAATGAAACTAACAGGCTCCACTATTACTTACATAGCAAGTTTAATACAGTGCTAGTACATATTTATAGATTCACTTTATTTCAAAAAAGAAAAACCAGATTGTACATTTAACATTTTGTCAAATAATGAAAGCCAAATAGTGCCCATTTTTCTTCTTTTTTTCTGATGATGTAAAATATGTGGTTACTGTAATTTTATTATGATAGAAATACTTTTATACATACACCGGCTTACCACAACTGGTTTTCTCACAGATGCTACCCCAGCTTTAACTCTGACAGGAAATGAGAGTCTCTGACAGTATCTAGTACATCACAGACTTGTGTGCAAGCACCATCTCATTCATCAGCAACATAAAGTGATTAGGACTGAAGTTTAATACCAACAAGATTGATGTTTCAATCTCTGTTGCATATAATTCTTGGAAATGCTTTTAATTTTTCTTGAAATAATACAGTTTACGGAATTGCTAAATCAACCATTCCATTCATGGGATATCAATCCCTCATGGACACAGAGACAAACAATTGCCACAATTCAGTATACTAGTACATAAAATAAAGATTAAAGCCAAGTTTAAGGCAGCAGGTGTAAGCCTTGTAGCTTTTTTACTAGGCAGTAAAACATCAGTGGTATTAGATACCTATAAAGGTGTTCTACTTTGGAAGACTGTTATGCCAATGGCCTTTGAGGCAATTAATATTTGACATGCAATAGTATCCTACAAAAATACAATACCTTCAAGTAATAGTAACAAGTCAGACCTTGAAAGGCAATTGTTAAACAACTGTAAGCAACCGCAAACGTGGAGGAAGCCTATGGCTTGCGAATTAAACTCCATGTTGGGTGGCTAACCAACACAACAACTTACATCAAATATGATTTCTTTTGAAAGGCCACTTCACATTGGAAAACCTTAAGAGTTGCTCTTGGATAAAAAAAAAACCATGTTACTTTGATCCCACTGGGGATCGAATCCCACACCTCAGTGGTAAGCGTCATCACTTAAAATGCCACAGGTTTTATCCACTCGGCCACAGCACCAGAGGCAGCTAGCACAATAAAGCAATATCTCCTTGAAATGTGACACCAAAGAAGCAATGCTAACATATAAAACTCAGTCTTTCCTATAGCATACTTCAAAAGTTTTGTATATTGCACTATCTTTTCTCTGGAGAGTAAAATTGTGCCGGTCCATCAGAATACTGCTTGTACCCTAAACTGTCCCTCATGTGTCCTAATATAAAGCAATGCAGCAACATCTCTCGGTTGAGTAACATTCAGCAAATGGTCAGCCTGTCCCTGCCCCATTCAGAATCCCAGCCAGATACTCCTGCAAGTCAGGGGTCAACAATGCTATGCATGCACTAAGGTGTTGATCATTTGAATTGCATGCTGCTCTCAGGGTATCAGCCAACGCTGCTCGGGTTTCTGTGATGGAAAAACAGAAGATGAAACAGCTATTACTAATGTTGGGCTAATTGTCAGTATTTGATACCAGTATTGGCCTATCTTTGATTTGCCATACTGGTTCAATATCCATATGAGTCAAATTTTACTTTCCATACTGACATTACACACCCTACTACTAGCTTCAAACAAAGGTTTCTTTAAAGACAGACAATCATCACCCCAAGTAGATTTTTGGTTAGGGGAAAGAAAAATTCTCAAATGGAGGCTGTTCCTTGATTGACAACAGAGTCTGACAATTCAAAAAATGCAGAAGGCTCATATTGCACAGCATGCACAGAGAGTGTTCTGATTACACATAGGGCCTTGTATGCTCACCAGGATATTACTTTAAAGACAGACAGTCATCACCCCAAAGTATATTTTTAGTGTATGTATATGAAAATTCTCAGTTGGTGACTGCTCTTTGATTGACATCAAAGTTTGAAAATTTGAAAGATGCAGAGTAGCTCACATTCCACACAAGGCAGCGAGAGTACTTTTGTTACATTTTATAGCCTTGTATGCTCACCAGGACATGGCCTTAAGCAATAAAACAGGTTTATTCTTGCACAAGGAAGAGCCTCATACAGTTATGGGAGGAGCTAGAAGATGCATAGTTGGGAGAATTGGAACTGTCTGGGATCATGAAAATTCCCCTTTAAGCAATAAACTAGGTTTGTGTCTGAACAAGGAGCTTAAAACAGTTCTGGGAGGGGCTAGGGGTAATTTAGTTGAGAGAACTGGAATTGTCTGGGATAAGGAGATTTGTCCTTGAATCATGTCTCATTGATAAGAACTCATAACATTTAACATTGTTATGGGAATGACACTCCTTTCTTGGTTCTCCAGTTCTTTACTTGGAAATTAATGGAGTTGTCTAGGACCTGTCACCTCGACCAATGTCCCCTTGATTCGACAACTTTTGCACTTAACGTGAATAGTCAATCTAGTGATGGCATGGTTTGTGCACAATTTTTACATTTCTACAATAACAGCATCACTAGCATCAACTGATTTTAAGAATCAAAATATTGGCTATTGGTACAACACAACTCAACAACACAGTGCTTTAGAAAAATCTAATATCTAACCAAGTGGATGGCCTAGTGGCTCGGGCATCCAATTTTAGTGGCTAGGGCATCCAACTTTCAGCAGGGAGCCCAGAGTTCAAAGTTCAATCCTGATGGAGTCATACGGTCAAAGGTTCGAAAAATAGGAACTATTGCCTTTTTGCCTAATACTCAGCACTGATATTTGGAACAGAAATGATAATGATACCTGTGAATATTTAACTGGTAATATTGCCACAATGGCTGCACTTATTAAGTAAAATCCCATGTCCTTCCAAAAAATTAAGGAAGTTAAAGAGATTGAGATGAAAATATTTAAAGCACTCTGAAGTCAACTGGTGATAGTAAGTGCTATTATAAAAGAATGGAGTATTACATTATTATATTGTAACAATATTACTGTACTTTCACATGCTGCCGCTTTCTATGTGGCATGTGGTGAAGTTTTTACAATGTATGCTCCCTTGCCTGCAAAGCAGACAACACTTTTCTCCTGCACAAGTATTAAAGGACTTCAAAAAAGTTCCCCATACTGTAATGGCATCAAATTTAAAGGCACAGAGGCACTTGAACCTTACACGAACACCTGTATGACGACACACACGGCTAGCCACGCACCATACTAAGCCATGGTTGTTATCTATGGGGTAACTGTAGTTTGAAAGTAACAAAATTTACAAAGTAGATTGGCTAGGCTGGTTTTTACCAGCCAGTGAAAACATTTCTAGCCAACCATTTTCTACAAATGTGGCAAACATTTCACAAAATTGGCTGAAATAATGTTTAGTTAAACAATCTCATAACAACGGATAAGACAATTATAATAAAATCTGATGTAAAGTTCCTCCAAACCAAAAAGTCAACAAAATCACATCTGTTAATTATGAAACAGCATGTCCACTACCTGACTCATCATAGCCTTAATGCAAACTTCCTTAAAGAGCAAGTCTTAAACGATAAATGAAACAAGGAAACAGATGTACCTACCCTCATTGATTGTTTGATATTTCAAGACCTGGGTAAATAGAGCTAGAATCCTGGGAAGATTTTGTAGAGCATCCTGCTGCCCTGATTGTACTAGATGAGCCAGACATGGATACACTGTGTCATTTTCCTCCACATCTTTTTTCAAGGGTAACTTGTTCAGGAGTGCTGGTAAGACCTTTAAATCAAAACAGAAAGGCCAAAGAAAAAAAAATGGTCTCATGAGCTTACTGATTCTAAATTCTGCAGGGTTTACCAACCAGCATCTCCTTTGAGAAATTATTACGGAAAATATTCAGAAATATTGTATTTTGCATTCTGTGGGTGAAGTGCTATACTAGAAGTGTGATATGCAGCATAGTTACGTAACATCGAGAAAATTGTAACAACGTTAAACGGCCGGGTTTGAACATCGTAATCAATTAAATTTTGTTGACTTCTGAAACAATAGGGACCATGTCAAAACAGTATAGCTGCAGCTGCCTCAGCCAAGCTGCAGCAGCTGTAGCCATGTTTTGTTTCAATGCCCATTACAATAGCAAGTTTACATTGATCTTACTATTGTAATGTGTGAAGAAACAAAGCATGGCTGAAGCTACTGCAGCTTGGCTGAGGCTGCTGCATCTTAACTATTTTGACATAGTGCCTTATGCATTGCCTCACAGGTCAGATCAAATGTCTTGTGGGCCATGTAGGGCCCATATGTCAGGGGTTCACCACCCCTACCCTAAAAATTTCAATATCCTTGAGAGGTAAAGTGTACCTCATACATATTTCTCCTCCTACCACCCAAAGCCCTGCCCCCAAATATATTTTCCATCACCCCCATGCTTGCAACAACTAATCAGACCTCACCTGGTCGATAGGCACAAGATCCCTGTTTGCTGCCACCATCCTGCAAACAGCAGCACACACATTATCCACGACTTGTTCCCCTCTGTTTTGACTCAAGATGGCTGATAGGATTTGTAAAAGAGGTGGATAATGTCTGGCATGTTAAAGAAGTAATTATATGCGATAAGAACAGCCATCCATTCATCCATGTGCTGAATGAAACAGCACAAAGCTGACCTTATTTCCTTATTCCCATTATCCCTAAAGGTAGCCAGGTTATCATTTCACCCTTTCTCCCTTTGGTGCTACTCATACCAAGCTTTTGTGGATAGATCTGAAAGAAGATGAAAAATAACTGAAAGAGCACACAACCTCAAACAACTAGCCAATAAATACACAAACAAGCCACCAAACAAACTTTCAAAATGAATGAATGGAAAAAGCTACCAATCAGATGCCAGGTACACTTTCTAAGGACACTGTCCAAGCAGCTATATTGGTGTCATTATTTACGAATCTAGACAGGCAGGATACAGATTTAACTACAAAGTATATTTAATTTACTAATTACACACACTTTTTTACTATGACAAAGTGAAATAATTTATAGCATTGTAAAGCAGAGTAATTGCATCCTGATACAACATGAGGCCCCTCTGGGAGAGAAATGATAGCTGGATGGTACAATGTATGCATTTCAAACTACAGGACATATTTTCAGACCCTGGGAATCCTCAGCAAATTTCCTGACAATTACAGGACTTATTCCACCAATATTCTTGCAGTGGTGCTTAAGCTAGGCTAAGCTGAGCTTAGCAAACCAAACCAAACCCAATAAACTAAACTTTACTTATACCATAGGGAATTAAAGTAAGGGAAAGCACTGACACAGTGAATCCCTGCTTGTTTAACCAGTGAAGCCACGAAAATTGTAAGGGCACTTCTGCTGTATAGCAAAAAGCTGGTTGATTGATTTGTCTCTGTATGTAAAGTGTGCCTTCAACTTCAGAAGTTAAATGTTATTTTATCCGTTTTGCAAAAGATTAGTAGGAGTAATTGTCACAACAGAGTAAGTCGCGGTGCCTTAAGCATTTTATTCAATACTCCTTACTTGAAAATTTGTAGTTTCTCTGCCAGTAATTGGGGCGAAAGCTATGATGTGATGTATGTATCAAGCAGTGCTGCTTTGTTGCCATACAGAAAGTTAAATCAATCGCTTCAGTCCAGATATTGAGACGTCATTCTTCCTTTCATTTCGTTTTATTTCATTTATTTTCCACAACATTGTAAAAATACAAACTGATATAAAATAAAGAGAAAACGGTGGAGGAAGCCTGAAAAAGCAGAAATGCTTGTACTTAGCAGGCCACCTTCACAAAAGAGTGAACAAACAAAACAAAAGCAAACAAAAATAAGAGACTTAGCAACACCCCCCCTCCCCACCAAACCCACACATCTTTGAGTTCTATGGCTTACACTCAACGAAATTAAACATAATATCACATGACAGTAAAGGATACTGGTGCATCTGTTCTCCTCCATACTGTACCAGGACACCAAGGCCGAAGATAGAATTGTTGCACACTTCATCATCTTCGTCACCGGCTAGTCTCATGAGAACTGGTAAGAGATGTGGTATAAATGCTTGGATGTGTGTTTCCATGGCAACTACTGTCTCTGACAAAACACCTGTTGCAAATGACTTGTCTGACACTGGAGATGCTTTTTTCTGGAAAAAAGGAAAATGTGAAGCAAATTTGAAGAGAACCAAAAATGCTAATAAATCTTTCAAATATTACTAAATCTAAAAGCATAGAGGTTGCGCTTTGGTGGGTTACTCGACCATACTTCAGAGTCGTGATCCACGGCCAGGAATGGAGTAGCGACTCCACTTTCCTTGGAATCGTAACTCCAGGGTTACTTGCAATTATGTCAAAAATGTTGACAAAAATGATAGCTTGGAGTCTGGAGTTTACATTTTTGTTGTTTCAAAGGTTTTAATGCATTATAACAAGATTGGCTCCTATTCATTAGTATACTTTTCTCTTCAGCTGGCAACTCCATTACTCTGACATTGTCAGTTAGTTACCACAGCTGTTAAGAAGCCTGTCGTGTAGCCTACTGGGGTATGATCACCATGGAAGTATTGCTCATTGATAAGCTAGCTGCTGAGGTGTACGTTTCTCCATCAGTTATAACATCATTGTTCATCATTTCTCCATCAGTTATAACATTGTTGTGACTCTTAAGGGGTTACAACAAATAGGGCCGTGGGTACCCAACTCCAAATATATTGGACTCACCCATGCCTAAAAGAGATGAATCAGTTTAAACAATCCATTTTATTTCTATTCACATGCTGCTAAATAGCCTTACTGTTTTAGCAAAAATGAGCTGGAGCATCCCTGCCAAGTATGGGGCAAACTTTGCTCCTCCCACGGTCCTGGCCATGGATGGTATGAGGTCACCAGCATACTCCATCAGCATGGCATCCTGTTCTGCTTGTTCCTCCTCATCCTCATCAACACCACCATCATTGTCTTCATCTTCACCCTGGCAGGCTGTCTGAGGGTACAAGATATAGGCACCATGTCAAAATTGTTAATCTGCAGCAGCCTCAGCTAAGCTGCAGCAGCTGCAGCCCATGTTTTGTTGGATGCCCATTACAATAGCAGGTTTACATTGATCTTGCTATTGTAATGTGTGTAGGAACAAAGCATGGCTGCAGCTGTTGCAGCTTGGCTGAGGCAGCTGCATCCTGAGGTTTTATTCTGATGTCCATTACAATAACATGTTTAAATTGATCTTGCTATTGTAATGCATGTTGGAACAAAGCATGAATGCAGCTGCTGCAGCTTGGCATTAAATATAACTCCTAGTATCATATTTTCCTGTCTGTATATGCACACATCCAGTCAACTCTGCCATACATAGAGACAAATCTAAAGCACTGTTAAGTGGGTTGCAAGCTATTGATACCTTGCTGTACAGTAGCTTCGAATAGATGTTGATGGAGTGGGTATTCCAAAGAGACTTTTTAAAGGGGCTATTTCATCACCCCAAACATATATATGAATATACCCCCTTATTTCTATTTACAACTGGAGACTACAGTTTGATAAACAGAAATTCATACAATAGCATCACTCTGATTGGTCAAAAATGATTTTGCCAATCACTCAGTATGGCAGACAGCCCACACACAGTAGGATGTTGATATGGCCTTGAGTAATTTGAACTCCGTATAGGTCATTACAGCTTTGTCCAGGAGGTGTACTAGACAGGTGTTTTTCTATTAAATTGGAGGCGGAGCTAAAAATAATTATAGTAGGGACAATTTTTACTGTCTGAGGTAAGATTTGTTTACCTTCAAGACATGCTTTAATTTCGTCATTGCACATACTAACCATGAGCAATCTTTGGAAGATTTGGCCAGAAGAGTTAGTTCTGCATATGCAGTAAACTGATTAATGATGAAATACTAATGACAGAGGATTCTTCTATGCTTACAGCAATACCAAACAAAATCTGGATTTACCTTCTGTTGAAAGACACTCTTAACAGCCTCCATGAGAGATGAAAGCAGTGCATCTTGGGATGCAAAAAGAGGGCCAATCATCTTTAGTACATCATTAAATGTCTCCAGTGTTGCCATGACAACCTGTTTTTCTTCATCATCCTTGATCATCTCAACCAGTCTCATTAGTATGTCACTGGCACTCTTCACAAATTCTGGTTATATAATAAAGAAAAACATGTATAAGGGTATTTCTTTCAAACGCTTTAAAGTTGGATGACATATTACTCGTATTTTATGCAGGAATATAAAGGGATTTAAAACGACTTTCTTCACTTTCTTCCTCAATACCACTGATAAAGAACATGTATTCTACAGACAAATGCACATGCCTTACACATAATCACTATACTTGTCCCATTAAATAGGTTAAATCTGCTGACCGCTCCCCCACCTCACCCCCACCCCCCCCCCCCCACCTCATTCTCCATAAATATGACAACTTGAGTTGAGAGAAATTCACTATTATTACCTAATTATGAATCATTTTATGGGTAAAAGGGAAAGATTGCAGTATTTCCAAGTGGTTTGTCATCATTAACTCAAGGAAACCACATTTAACATTTGTAAATTAACCAAAAAGATTTTAGTCAACATCTGTTTTTTAATTCCATTTCATTTCAAAAGTTATCCTAAGTGCTTAATTCACTTAATCAGTTACACTATTTCACTAAGTCTATAATTTCATCTTTTGTACTTTTATGCATTTTCTACAGTTTTAGACTTTTACATGTAGGTGTTTCTCTACTGCCTTTTGTTTTACTCTCTACTGTAAAGTGCTCTCAGGTCTTTCTTTGATGTAAAGCGCTATAGAAATATAAATCGTTGTCATTGTCATTATAATAACATCCAAACTTCCTTACCTTCTTTGCTGACTGAAATCTCTCCAGACAGTACAAGTTTACCCATCATGCATTGCAGCTGTCCTGTTGTTATTACAGAAGCTTTCCTAATACTTGATGCTGAGAATTGATGGAGCTTCAACACTTCTGTAGTACTAATTTCATAAAATTGTGCAAAACCTAACCTGGGGGAGAAAAGAACCAAGTCCACAGTTGATACTGGTTACTCTTTGCTTCCATAAATGTACAAGAGTTTTCTTAATTGCTACTAAACAAAATGGTACTCATATTTACCCAGAAAAGATGTTGAAATTTGTTTTACACTTTTTTGAAAGGAATTTTCATCTTGGAACTGATTCAGTAAAGCAGAACTTTTGGGGACTTGTGAGTAATTCTATGAAAGGAGGCAAATACTGCTAAACCATGACCCTTGCCAGAATTTCTAACAGAGTGGGCAGATACTGTTAAATTCCAGCTCTTTTGTGATATCAAACTCAACTTATTGACCTCCTTTTTGTCCATTATCTATATTTTTCATCATTTTTTCAAGCATACAAAGCACATGGGGTTGAGTCAAACTCCCATGTTTACTTTTACAACATAAAACAAACAACAATGATTTTTAGCTATCACTTTCACATTTTTTAAAGTCTGAGAGATAATTAACAGAAAGAGTATGTTTATATGCTGGTGAGAACAATGAAAACATGCAAAGACCCTTTGGGGAGCTTTCAAAATGTCTATCTTTCATAAAAGTTAGTTAAAATGCCAAGCATCTTTTACATCTTATTTTGAGTTTCTACTCTATCCTGTCATGCTATCTTGTGATTTTAAGCCAAAATAACTTACAAGTAACTTAAAATATAAAATGGAAGTTGACATTTAAATGTTGGAAGTTCTCTTTTACAAGTTTCCTCACCCAATATTTACAGCAATCTCTCCCAAAGCACTGCATGCATCTTCTTTCTCATCCAAGTAGGCATTCTCTATTGAATACCTGTAAGATAATAATACTAATAAAATACATTTACAAAGCAAACAAATGTATAGTAAAAACTGTTTGTGGTGCTATACTATTTGAAAAATAACAGGATAAATGAGTTTTCAGCTGACATTTGATAGTATGGACTGAAGGAGACAACTTAATCATCAGAGGAAGTGTGTTCCGAAGTCTTGGGCAGCTGACGAGAAGGCAATGTCACCGTAAAGCTAGCCATCTCTCCATCCTTGATTCATGTCCATCTATATATGAACTGCACTTCAATATAGACATGAAACATGTTTGGGAAACACTCTTTTTTCCCCCTGTATCCACCAACATGTCGTTATCGCTGAGGTTCATCACAATTTTATTAGAGAGTAGTCATTTTTTTTGCCTAGCTTGTATATTCATCAGAAGACTGTAAAACATTCCAAAACTTGGAAAATAGATGGTGGGGGCACAAGTTTTTCCCAAAGATGTCATCAATATGGCGCATACTATCGCCTAATGACAGAATATTAATTGGACAAGGGTATTTTCACCATTATTTTATATAAACCACTGAACAGGTTAGAGGTAATTATCTTTCTGGCAGAACAGATGCCCAGCTATAGAAGACACAATGCAAAACACACCTGTGTCTGTGAAAAATTGCTCACAGAGCAATTCCTCATGGAAGCCAACACAGATATGGACACAAAACAGATAAATGGATGCTTCACTTTGTTTTTCCTAACAATTTCTCACAGAAATGGACATGGACCGGGACACGGATCATGCAACATGGATGAATGGGTGGATAGCTTAATGTGATCTTGTAAAAGGTTGCTGCAAAGTCCGAGACTGACTGAGAGCTAAAATATGTGACAAAAATAAAAACAAGTCATTCCTTTCCTGGAAGTGAGTACTTATCATGGTTACCAAACTTTCCATGTGATAAAATTCAACACTTTTACAAGACCAAGACTGCTGTTTGAAAGATGCATGAAGATCTACACTGAGAATAAATCATGTTTTGTACTTGTTTATAGGATGTATTCCTCATGATACATGTTTGGTGTTTTCACAACTAAAACAATAACTGAATAGCTGCCCAAAGTACAAACAGCACATCTGTTTAGTCTTCAGTCATTCCTGCAAATTCTCAGATTTTATGTTTTTGTAGTTTACCATGACAAAAATTTATGACCAACAGCCACTTGCAGCTACATTATCTTTACTACAGTGTATGGTTTTCATTTTTGAAGACAACATTGCAACTTTTTCTGGACAAGATAAATTTAACACATTTCCAGACCATAAGGGAAGAAAAACAGTTTTTGCCTTTATCTTAAAGCACGGGAATTCGGGAGGATATTTACTGCAAGTAGGTGATGGTTACTTATGTAAATATGTAGCTGGACTTTCATTCCAAACCCAAACTGATCTTGCTGAGTTAGCTAACCCCCGACATGAAGTTGTCATAAGCCATAGGCTTCTCCCAAATTTGTATAGTTGCTAAAAAGCATCATAAACCAGCTGCCTTTCTAGGCCTGACTCATTATATTTTTATCAAATAGGAGGAGAGGAGGGGTAATGATGATCCTTAAAGGGATATTCCAGTTACAAAATACAAGAGCTTCATAAAATCAGGGAACTTTTTTCTCTTTATTGGTGTGGATCCCATCTCAATAGCATGTTGCATTTAGAACTTTGCAGGCAAATCGCAAATTCAACATCTTTAAAGACCACAAAAAAATGAAAGAAATATCCAGACTTTTCCATTTTTCTTACAGCTAAAGCTAGCCGCACCCTACAAGACTTTGCACACCGCAACTCAACTCGGTCATCGGGTCTCCAACAGTCGTGTAGTGTGCGTGAGTTTACCACTGTGACTGGCAATTTTAAGATCACTTTAAAGTCACATGGTCTTCAGTTGGGAAGAACCAAAATGTCAGTTCTTCCCGACTGAAGGCAAAGTGACTTAAAATGTCTTAAAACTGTCAGTTGCAGTCATAAACTCATGCACACTACACGACTGTTGGAGACCTGATGATCGAGTTGAGTTGTGTGCAAAGTCTTGTAGTGTGCGGCTAGCTTAAGAGTGAGCATAAAAATATACTCACACCACGTCGGTCATGGAGAACAGCTTCACTAAATCCTTAATTAAGTGTGTACCAAACAATTCCTTACCCCTCAACATCATCATCATCATCTTCATCCTTGCTGTCATCTGCCCCCTGTATGTCCTCCTCTTCCCCATCCATATCATCCAATAGATATGCCATCTGATCTGAATCTTCACTGTAATGGGCCTATGATTTAAGTATATTGCACAGTAAAGAGACAAGCTGTTTGAAAGTTTTCAGAAATAAATCCATCATCTTTGACATGCTCAGAATATGAGCAGTTTCTCACAATCCTTGACATGTGCTCTGAAATAATACTAGGTGTGTATAAAATGAACAGTCACAGAAAAGGATTCTATGCGAAATGACTTCCTCCAAGCAGAATTGTAAAGAGTATGTAGTCATACTCACACTTTGGCACACTCACATGTGCTTCTATCAGTGAGAACAGATTTATACTTGTATTGACTGAAAGTAACCCACTGACTGCAGTGGCCAAGTGGTTAGAGCATCCGACTTGCAGCCAGAAGGTCTAGGGTTAAAATCCTGGCAGGGTCATACCAAAGACTTTAAAAATGGAACCTACTGACTTTGTGCTTGGTGCTCAGCATAAGCAATGGAGTAGGGAAAACAAGCCAGTGAGCCACAACTGGAAACTAGAGCACCAATGGTGCAGTAGCTCAAACCCGGGAAAACTTTGGGGTCAGCTCTTCTCCGCGCCCCCCCCCCCCCCTGCAAAACCCTATGTACATCACTGCATGGTGTGATTGCTGGAAACACAAAACAAATACGTCGTTCCGAACATTAGTAAAATGCAAATAAAAAATCGAGACCTTCCCCCCTCCCCCCCCCCATTCTCAAAAGCAAGGAAAGGAAATTCCCCCTTTGTACCCAGTGAAAATAACAGGACTAACCTATTTTAAGTTCAAAGCATTACCATTCCAATTATCTATGAAGAAAGATGTTATTCAATATCACAGTGAGCTACAGTAATCAAGACACTAATTAACAGAACAGTTTTGACATCAAGCAATATTGATGTACTCACATATATGCATTACCACAGGTCCAAAGATTCATATTTAAAATCTGAGAAGTGTGAATGTTAAGGCAGTTTATAAAATCCTCAAGTCCTACTTGACAAGTAGCAGAGGACCAACCTCTTTTGTATTAACTTTTTAAGTCTTGATTACTGTCTGACCTTAGCAGTGCAATCCTTGCCTTCAACTGCTATATTGCACCAGCTAAAAGCCCAGTAGCTTCTGGTTTTTACACACATCATTATAAAGTTACAACTAGTAAACAATCTGGTAGTAGCTCTCTGCTGCCACAAGGAACTTAGAATATACAGTTACCAGGAGAACAGGTAACCTTGCAAGGAAGAGGTATTGTCAATTACAACTCATGCATGATGATGAATTATGATACCAACCAGGGAGTTGTGCCAACAGACCTTCTACATCACCACACACAATACAGAAATTGTTCATGTACTGCCCACAAGCTAAGCAGATCCCTTTAAACTAACCTTTCCAACCTCACAGGACTGACCTCTTGTACACAGACAGTTTTAAAGAGAGTGTAGTATACAGAAAAATAGGTAGTAGAGTGATTTTGTGAGACTGGTAAAAAGAGGGGTGGCACAAATTTGGTTAGAAAGGTATCAAAATTATCTTTCATCCCAAATTGGAGAAGTAATTTCTAATCTGCACACGCCAGTCATCCTTCTGAGCAATTTTGAAGATAATTTTGTAATGCATCTAGGAGAAAACAGCATTTCAAAATATTTACAACTATGGCCTCAAATGACCCTTGGATGACCTTTGACCTACATTTTTACACCCAGCTGGAAGCTCTTCAAAACTAAATTCACTAAAACCATGTTTGGTAAATATCAGACTCATAGGCACAAAGCAATATCACATCAAAGATATTTCCACCTTTTGACCTCTAATGACCTCGTATGACCTTGGATCAAAAATCTGTGTAAAACCCTAAAGAACCACTATGTAAGAAATATTATGACCAAATTTCAAGAACATACAGCGCTATTTGTGGGAGGAGATACATTTTGAAGATATTCATATAACGGCCTTTAATGACCCCTAAATGACCTTTGACCTCAACTTCTTGAACATGATAGGTAGCCTAAAGTTCAATGACCAATGTGTCCGAGTTTCATTAAAATCCGTCCACGAGTGTGCGCCTGAGAGCATTATAGGCAATTGTGGACAGACAGGATGGATGAGATGGATGAGATGGATGGATGAGATGGATGGATAAGATGGATGGATGAGATGGATGGATGGGATGGATGAGATGGATGGATGGATGGATGGATGGATGGATGGATGGATGGATGGATGGATGGATGGATGGATGGATGGATGGATAGACAGAGTGACGGTGGCGGATCACAATAGCTCAAACAGCTCTTTGAGCTGGTTTGAGCTAAAAAGGCTGTGGTCGTCTCTACTTGAACTAATTGGTTGGAAACTGGGACATTAAACCTCATCTAACTAACTCACTGCTGCCAATGTAAAATTTTGCGCTCATATTTGTAAAAAAGATATGTACTCATGATTAAAACGGGGGACATTAAATCTGTACTTTAAATCATGACATTGTAATCACACTGCAGACTTGCCTTCCAGCATTGCTAATGAAAGTACTGATAATACTTAAACCAAAGCCTTAACAGTCATTATCTCATCCACACACTAAAAAAGACACACAAGTGACAAAAAAGGTTTAAACACTTTGATTAGCAGTTTTATATTCCCATTGCTAGGGCAGGCAACATGTTAAGCATATTATGTTACAATAGTTTTACTAGTCACATACCCCCCTACCCCCCGTGGGCTGGGGGTTGTAGAATATGCCCACGGTATTCTCCGCCTGTTGTAAGAGGGGACTAAAAGGGAGGCCTTAAAGGGATTTGAACGGTATTTGAAACCAAACTTGAACTTGAACCATATTTGAAACTGTATTTGAACTTTAACCTTTTTTTCTAGTTGACACTATATAACACATTCATGTTGGTGTGTCTTAAATCCCATCTAACTAACTACTAGTCACAAACGTAATGGTAAGTGGTCTACAATTTGAAGTAATCAATTGCAATGCAAATCTGGCTCTTAGATCCCTGACTTCACCCCTATATTCCAGTAAAAAACAAAATGTGACTGACACAAAACTTCTTTTGTTTGTACCAAAATCCCTGAAAGAAATTTTATAGAATTTGTCAACAGAATAAGCAATATAGTTGGCAGGGTTCTACTTACCACAACACCCTCCACAGATTGAAGGGAACTGTACATGAATTTCAGTAATGTAGGTAAGTGAGGAGTTAGTTCTTCTTTCATAATGGTGGACAGTGAAGCAAAAAGTCCGTATCTGATGGCAAAACACAAGGCATCTACTGAACAAAACATTATATTTAAATGCATTTGCTAAAATGGTATTGGTGGTTGATAATGTATTCTCTTTTGTAGCTTCCTTATTAAACATTTTCCAAAGAAATCTTAAACATTAGTGAAGGCTGATACTCCACAATTTATCACCATTATGAAAAGGAATCAGATCAATCATGGCTGTGTTTATGCCATGTACATTTTCCATATATTTTGTAACAGTAATAAATATTCAATTATGAACCCTCTTTCACTCTACAAATGTAATAACTCTTAACAAATGTCCATATCTTTTACTTACAATCCAGTAAACTTTCCCCCATTTTCATTTATTGGTAGAGAATTTGGAAACATTTATGACAAAGCAGTGCCTTCAGCCATACAACTAGAGAACTGACCAAGCAACTTCCATTGGGACAAATCCCACTCTGGACAATTCCCACTTGGGAAATAGCCAGACAACCATAACAATTGCCCCTAAGATAACACCTCCAACTAGAAAATTTGTAATCATATAAGCTGAAAATTGTCTGGGTCAGAATGGTCTGGGGGGGGGGGGGGGTTCCTGCCTGATTGGGAGTCATCCAAGATGGAACTGGAATTTGCCCTCATTAGTTCCAAATTTTAGTAGCCAGCAAACATATAATGTGATAGTCTTTATCAAGGCAGAAAATTTTGAGGTAGTAGCTATTCTGATCATCGTCATTTGTTCCAGTGTGTATGTTGTTTTCAGTGAACTCCTCATGAGTCCCCATAAGAACACTGGATGCAGACAGGCTATTGAGATGTATCCACATATTGTCAATGGATACAAAGTGGTCTGACCAGAAGTCAGGCCAGTGAGTTGTGGATTATGAGTTAGCATTCTTAACAAAGGAAGGATACTAGGGCCTAGAAAACAATTTTGAAATGCAACAGGGACAGGAAAAATCCAACCTTAAAGTAAAACTTTACTTCGGTATCATCTTAAACTTTCACTAAAAGAGTGGCTTCTCAAATTCCTCAAATTGCATAGGTCCTTGGGCTTTGTCCCTCACACTCTTGCCCTTGGCATGATATTTCTACAGTGAAAGATACATCCTTATCTAACACTCTGGGGAATGCTTGGCAGCTAAGTGTTCACACTACTTAAAGTTACGGCGACATGCCACCAAAAAGATCTATTTTAACTTGGAAGTTATAAAGCAAAAAGGAGAGATCAAGTCATATTCTTCCAATATCTGTTACCATTCTCAAGATAAACCCTTTCAAAATTTAACAGTTTCTAAAGTAACTCATTGCCCATACAAAAGTAATGATGTAGAGTGTTGCCCAGTGTTAGCATTTATTTGTTAATAGTATACAAATTATCTCTAATTACTCATCAGATAGTTTACAGTTTGGTCAGTGACATTGGTATTTTTGAAGATTACAACTTTAACTTCTAACATAATCACCTCCAGGAATACCAACGCTACAAGTGTCTTTCATATGAAAGCTAGAAAAACAAAGCATAACAAGCCATATTTGGACAGTTCCTCTTTGCACGTCACAGATTCACATATTTAGCTCATGTTTATTCAAATAGTACATGTTAAACTGAAATTACCATGTAAAATGGTTAATATCGGATGAATTTGATGGAAACTGCGGCTATTTTCTATGTTTTTAATGCTATTTACATCATATATCCAACTACATTATGTCATTTTTATATCGCCCGACCTTTAACCATCTTTACTTACATACATCTCCTAAGATCAGGGTCATCCGCTTCATTCAGTAGTCGTAGTCCATAGTCTACGCAGTCACCAGCCAGAGGGTAAAAATGTCGCTGTCCTACTGATCTTGCCAACACACCAAGAGTATCTGGAAAAAATTTATGAAAAGGACTTCTTCTAATCACAATGCAGTAGCATTGTATTAAAGGCACACATTTATTTCTATGTCCTTTATCATGATTATCACTAATTATTGTTTTTCTTGAAAATAACATTCCACATATTTGAACAATAGATTACAGAAACAGGTACAAACGTAACAACTAGTGCCACTTCCAATCATTTGCAAATAAAAATGATGGACTGGCAAATTCTCGAGTATCACTACCATGTTCTTCAAATTCAATGGTTGTGAATCAGCCTTCCTCCTTCAGGTTTGCAGTAGAATATCCTTGAATATACAGATAAGGAATTAAACACTGATAAGGTTCCAGGAAAAATTAGTTTGCACTTTTCCTAGTTAACTGTCTCACCACAGTATTTGGAAAAGAAAAATGTCGCAGACAAATCATTTTCTTGTTTAGGTGAATAAAATTCCTTGACTTTTCCCTGATTTTTGAGGCATTCTTGTTTCAATTTCCTAACTTTCTCTCACCTGGAAAAAGAGAAACTTATGTCCCAGGTCTACCTTGATTTCCAGATTGACTGGGAACCCTGACTGAACAAGCTCAAGTAGAAGAATAGTTAATGGTTTACATGCAATTATTCTTACATAATTGGATGAATGAAACCTACCAATGGCCTGGCTTTGGAGGGTCATGTGATCAGGGGTTGGAGATGATACTAAATATGTCTGCATCTGAGCCATAGTAGATTCAAAGTAAGGCAGGAATTCTTCCTCTACTGCAACAGCCACAGCTCCTACAGAGAAATAAAACTTAACAAAATAAATAAAATGTTTAAACTGATTAATGATCTAACGATCCACACCTGTTTTTGATATCCTTCTTTTGCTCATCCTTTTTATGTAACTCGTTGGCCTTGGAACGCTGCCCTTTGTTGATATGTCTTTGCATCATAAATTTTCATTGTTATGGCAATGATGTTAGTTTTGTTCTTGTTTCTCTTGCTTCTAATGGTATTAATGCACTGTCCTTGGTGAATATATATGTGTACTCTAAAGGGTCTGTTGCATCCCCAAACCATTTAGGAATAACCTTATAGTTTTAAATACAATTGGTGACTACACTCACAAATTCAAGCAATATCGACACACTGATTGGTTTGACACTGATAACTTTTACAGATCACTCAGTAGCGTACCCAGACAGTTTGCATACAGCCTGTGTGAATATGGCCATGCGCAATCAAAACTAAGTACAAGCTATTGTTACTTTGTCTAGGAGGTGTACTAAACTGGCATTGTTTTTGAAATTGGATGACAAGCCAGAACTTAAAGTGTACCTAAAGTCTGAAAATTCAAAAATATATATTACAGAGCATGAAAACTGAATTCCAGTGGTCCAATTCCCATCTTCACAGGACTTTCTTAAGCTGAGATATAAAATGTTGAAGTTTATTCACTCGATTTAAAAAGGTAGATTGCGCAATAATTTGTGATGTCATTGTTGTACTACTCAAATTACAATCTTTGTATTTCTTTGTTTTTCTGAAAGCCACCGCTCCTTGTGCCAAAATGTGATCGCGTTCTTACTACTTTGGGGTGACTTGACTATATAAGCCCTCTCTGTACAGCATGTCATGCAAGAAAACAGGAAGCGGTCAAGGTCATATAAACATTTTTAATTTTAAAAGAAAACAAAGCATTTAATGTGAGTTGTACAACAAGAATGTCAAAAATTATTGTGCAATGAACTGTTTGGATTTAAGTGAATAAATTTTAACATTTAATATCTCAGCAATGGAATAAGCTATGACAATAGGAGTTGGACCAATAAGATTAATTTTGTAACCTCTAAAATATATATTTTTGAATTTTTAGACTTTAGGTCCACTTTAAAACTGGAAACTTTTTACTCTTTGCAGTGAGATTTGTTGCCCTTTAAGTATTCATTATAAGAACCATGGTGATAACAATTATTATGACTGTGAACAAAGGAAGCACTCTCAGTATCAGCATCATTTGTATTCTTATTATAATTGTTATTACTCATTCCAGTGAAAGGAAGTCTTTCATATACAACAGGCATCTTCACATCATTATAAGTTTACACATTTCATAGAGGGACAAAAATACTTCTCTTTGGAGGAGGTTGAATAATTCTTCATTGTTTGTGGGACTTACATATTCAGTTGCTGGAGAAGAGCTGTTGATTTAACTTTCCACCATACCAGGTTGAGTTTGTGAGAGAACACTGAAAAGGACTTTCATCTCAAAATTAACACTTTCAGGTTCAAGTGTTATAAGCTGCTGTAGCAGCTGTTCCTACACATATTACAATGGTAAGACCAATTTAAACTAGCTATTGTAATTTAAACTAGCTATTGAAATGGGCAACAATACCAAACATGGCTGCAACTGCTGCAGCTTGGCTGAGGCAGCTGCAGCTTAACTATTGTGACATGGAGTCTTACAGAGGCTGCTCACCTATTGCACTAACAGCAAGTTCCTTGTGATGGAGTTTTGATGCTGTCTGTAAGGTTTCTAAGAGCTGTTTCATTAGAGCTGGAAGGTATGGCAGTAAATCTTTCCCTGTAAGAAAAAAACCAGAGTAAACTTTTGTCTCTGTCTGCACATTTCAACCATACATGACACATGTATCAAATATAATTTTCATACATTTTACAGACAAAATGACTCTAACCAATTTCCAAAACATTGTGTCCAAGAAATAGACAATGAATCCTCAAAAGTCAACTAAATGATATTCAGTGACATGTTCACCATGTACACATCCCATAACTCTGACTGAGGTGTACAGTACAGGTAATCTGTGAAGCTATCTGCCTGTCTCTGTGTTTATGAGAAATTTCATACATACCGTCATGCAGTAAGACTGAACCATGCAATCAGCTTTGCAGGTTAATTCATTAATACAAAGAATAACTAAGCAATGAAATTTAACAAGCAATTGGCACACAACTGAATCAACACCCCTCAGAGATTAGAATAAGATACTTAGGTCAAAGGGACAATACTGTAAGTCAGGGTCAAGTTAAAGGGGACTGCCACTGTATGTTTTTGAGAAAAGAAATTGAAACATGGAAGAAAATTGCAAACAATTTGCACTTACCAAGATTTTCACAGAACATTTCCAGGGCATAATAAATTCTAGACAGTCCTTTCCTTTTAGACTCTTGAGGGTTTTGAACAGCTTGATTCAAATAGTTCAGGAGGAGAGGAACAAGCTCAGAGTGAAATTTGCTGATGTCTGGTTGCATGTGAAACGAAAACTGACCAAGGGCAAAGAGAGCAGCATGTCTTACTGTAGTGGATTCATGACTTATGTTCTGACATATTGACATCAGAAAGTTTTTCAGGTGTCTGCAGACAAAAGTAGAATTGATCTAAGACTATAGCAAATAGTTTTACTCAGTGCTCACAGTACTAAACTACTGGTAGCTTCCAATCAGCCAGTGGTTAACCCAAAAACAGAAGCAGTTGCTGTCAATCAGTGATTAGTCAAAGTACTAAACAGATGACATTAATCGTATTTATCACATTAATAACTGTTTAGTACAATAAGACAACAGTTGCTATGAACCTGTCCAAACCAGGGATGTAGCTACGGTGGGCGGCACTGGGCGGTGACACCCAGCACTCAATATTCCCACCCAGCAATCCAGGCAAACACCCGTCTTCCCGCCCACCACAAATCTGCCTTCCGAGACCTAAAATTAGCCCTAAATTTACTCCCTAAAGTAAAATGAGGGAAAAATGAAAAATTAATGGCTGAAAAATGGGCTAGATGCTATGGGGTGGGGTGAGGTGCTTTCCCCAGATCAGACAATTACCCAGCACTCAAATTTGGCTAGCTACATCCCTGGTCCAAACTATTCAAAGAACTAACCAAAACAAAGTAGTTGCTATTAAGAAATGTTAAGTCCCAGTACTAAACAGATAGTGGCCGACATTTATCAGTATTTAGTCCAAGTCCCAACAAGATAGAAGTTAGACCGCATGCCAAACCTCAGGCTGCAGCTGCGTCAGCCAAGCTGTAGCAGCTGCAGCCATGCTTTTTTCCTACACACATTACAATAGCAAGATCAAGCATGCTATTGCAATGGACATCGAAACATATCATGGCTGCAGATGCTGCAGCTTGGCTGAGGCAGCTGCAGCTAAACTATTTTGACATGGTGCCTTACAGAATGTTGTCTCTTCTACAGACATGAAAGGTGAACTTTAAAATCCAAGAGCAAACACTTACATCATAAGTCTTGCTTTCTTAGATATCTTAAAACAAAGTAAGTTACATTTCTTCTAACCAAAAGTGATATTCCCTTAGCAGACATGAGTCTGTCATTCCTACAGCAGTAACAATGGACATTTTTGTATACTTTATTTAACTAAAACCTTCACATCAATGAGAAATGATAAATGTTTGTTATTTTCTTCCAAAGGTATCACATACATGTTACTTTCACTTATGTGGGAGGCTTTCTTCTTACTTGTTAAAGCATACATCTTAACGAGCTCCTAAATTTTCTATAAAAACAATGAACAAATTAAATCAATCAAGTCACTGACACAAACTTTGTCATAAATATCACTTACTTTTGTTTAATATAATCAGCACATCCTTCTGCCAACACTGCTAGACTCAACAGTCCAGCCTTTCTTTCAGATGGGTTTTGACTCTGCAAGGCTGGTTGAATGAATTTGAGGACATGAGGAAGTAATTTGTCTGGTGGAAAGTTTAATGCCATAACATCAACAACCTGAGAGATGAAGAGAAGAATGCTGGGAATGTTTAAAATTGATTATTCACCCCAAAATATAAAATGGAGGAGTATCACCCAGAACAAACTTCTGAACTGAAAACTATTCCACGAAAGATACAATCCAAAGAAAGGTACATAATCACAACATGATACCTCACTTGCATTCTCTTTGTGATCATCTTCTGAAAGTATACCAAATAAGGATACAGAAAAACAATCACATATCACTGCTACAGCAACATTTATACACAAATATGACATTTGCTGAATTCCTTGAGGCAAAGCTCAAGACAAGCACTTCTGTTACCTGTGAAGTAACTTATCATTACACTATGCTCAAGTTAACAAAATATTTGTGCAGTATGATGTAAGATATCAAATACAGAATGACACAGCACTAGAACCACTGATAAGATTTGCCTTTTAAGGTCTTCATCCTTTATAATGTAATGCCAAACTGTAAGACTGATTTCTATTCAGGATTGAGTGTTTTGTTGGTATTTGCTGCTTCTAGACTTGCTACGGTCTCTTACGTGAAAAAAATAATCCTAGACACTAATCTGTGGTATTCTCATAGGCTCCAATTTTCTTTTCTTTCCCCCACATTTTAGGCCCTATAAAGCACACTGGCTTATGTGCCTATTGCTTAATCTTGGCTTGACTACCAGTAAACAATGATCAGACGTGTCACAAATATAGAGAAACAAAAATCATGTTACACCAGTGTCACTACGCAGATGAACCATGAAACATGTATAATTTGTCTTTTCATGATAAATCAAAGCTCCAAATTTAGAAGTTGACGACTCACACTTGACCTGTAATTCATACTCATGGTGCTATACTATTCCATGTACTTTGTAGGAACTCTGTGGGAAACATCTTTCGCAATATTCTGATATCAATAAGGAGTGTTCACATTACACATCTTAAGGACATACAAAATATAGTGAATTACAAATAACATCCATAGTTCTGTACAGTCATGCACGAAAAATTATTACCATTTCGGAACTTGTACTTCTGTATATTCTAAACCAGTCAATGTAAGCAAAGATATAATAAACTCAAACATTACCCTTAATTTCTAAAATCTGTCCAAAAGTTTATAAGCAGAGATGGTGAAAACTCCCTCTGGTTTAATACTCTACTGAACACTCTTTTATACAGGTGCAACACGTCCTGGTATTTGATGTCCAGGGCCCCTCAGCTGCTGGTCTGGACATGAAGCAGACCAACTGAGACTGACATAGCCATGTACTCAGACTACCCAGACATCAGCCCAACTTCAATTAAGAGTAGACCAGACCACCCAAGACCACTTTCATCCAGATATGGGTTGGTCTTTGCTTCAGTTTTTAAGTCTATACCACAGGACACTGCATAAGTCTCAGACTCGCACTGCCCAAAACCAAAACAATGTCAGTTAGCAATCCTAACCAAGCTGACTTTGGCCTTGGCTTTTTCAAGCATTAGGTGGTCTGTGCATGTCTTTGTTATGCTAAACTGAGCAGACAGAAGAGATGAATGAAAATTTGTATGTTACAGCTACAACTTCTTTGACATATTTGCAACACACTAACCTGAGCTGCAACAAGAGATGGTTTCTGCGTCTCAATCTCATCATTTTCATCGTCATCTTCTTCCTCATCACAATTTTCACACATTATTGGGAAGATGACCTTCAGCAAGGGAGCCACCAACTTGTTCTTTATGACAGCCTGGAGACATTGACAATGCATCACAATGTTAGAATCTCCTGAGGCAATTGAATGTACAGGTTAAAGGGGCTGTTGCATAGCCCCAAACATATTTAGGAATATCCCTAATTTTCTAAATATAATTGGTGACTGCACTTTGACTGACATTTATTCATACAATAGCTTCACTTTGGTTGGTTAATGGTGACTTGTGCAGTCAGTTGCATTTCCAATTGTAAGCTCACACACAATTTTGTGTGAATATGGCCTAAAGCAACTTAAATTCAGTACAGACTACTGTGGCTTTGTCTGAGAGGTGTACTAGGCAAGTGTTTTGTTTATATTCAAGGAGGTGCTAGAAGTTAACTTAGAAGAGAGAATTTTACTGTTTGGGGTAAGATTATTGAGCCTTTAACTTTTAAGTTTGTACATCAAGTAACTAGCTGTGAGACAAGGGAGGTACTAGTTTTGATTCCTTGGTCTTTTTTACTTGTTGGTGAAGGTTAACTTGAATTTTGTAAAACAAATCATACATAACTTTTTACTTCTCATCTGCATATGACTAGTGATATATACTGTTAGAAAAATTTAAGTATGAGTGACAAAATTATCTTTTGGCATCAAATACATGTACGGTACTTCAAAATAACGGCAAAGCTCAACCTACAAAATCAGAGAGTATTGGTATACAGGTATACTCAGAAGGACAAGTAAATATGCTGAAGTATGGATATAAATATATACTTACTGCAAATCTGAATAACTCATATTAATATTGAGTAGACTGATGTCACCAAACATTACGGCTAAATGCATTCAGTTAATAGGAGACATTTTTGGTGCAAGTAATTTTTAAAAACCCATTTTGTTTTCAGAAGCATAAATTTTCACAGCATTCGCATAACTATCATAACCAGGTGTAAATTGATTGTGATATTGAAATGTGTGAAAATAACAAAGCATGGCTGCAACTACTGCAGCTTGGCTGTGGCAGCTGCAGCATGATGTTTAGACATTATGCAATAAGCTAGTTTATACTTCCAAATCTTCACTGAATATAAGCTAAAATAACCATATGTGGTCAGCTTGATCTTCCAGGCCAATCATAGACATACTGTATAGCGGGAAATTTCCACGAGGCTAATTTTTGGCTAATCTGCACCTTGTTCACATATTTGCGGAGTGAAGAATTTGCTGCTGCAGGCAACCAACATAGTCTTGTACAAAATAACAAAATAACTTTCGCGGGTCCTAAATTCGCGATTAGATACTTGGTAGAGAAAAGCGTGAAAATTTAACCCTCCTGAAAATTTCCCGCTATACAGTAGTTCAAAGTTGAACAGTGTTTAACTGCCACATCTTCATGGCGCTTTACTGAAGTATGAACAGGCCTTTACAACTGGTTTAAGCTGCAACACACCAAAAGAGATTCGAAATGTAGACACTTTAATGTGACACAGAATGACGTTTCTTAATTACAAACTGTACCGTACTAGCTTTAAATGCAAGTTCCTAAAATAGGAGTGTTTTACTCAAATATATGTACCTGGTTTTTGTATCAGTTTAACATTTCGATGTACAAAGGGTTTGATTTTGTTAGCGTTTTGCTAACATTGACATTCTTCACACCTTATGTTCAGAAATTAAAGATTTGTGCAATCTCTTTGAGAGTTGCTCATCCTAATCACAGGTCACACAGTTGCCTTTTTCAAATACTGATGAAATTGCTCATATGCAAACTTCAATGAAATTTTGGGCTAAGATTCAAATGCTGCAATGATAATTTCAATAGTTTATAATTTTATGAACAGGCAGTTTGGTCATAAGTAAATATTTTGAAAATGACACTCATGTAGCTTATTTTAAGGAAACACAAATATGACAAAACTCTTATCTGATGCCAAAATTCAAATTGCTACTCTCAAAGATTTGATTAGTGAAAAAAAATTAGTTCCACTGTTTGAGTAACTAACCTTCTTCCTCAGTCGCATTAATGAACTAAGATTAGACAAGGCCTTAACTCTAGCATTGTCTCCAAATGATGAATTACTTGCAATCTGGAGAAAACAAGGAAGAAAATCTTACAATGCCTGAAAAATTCTGGAAAAAAGTTTGAAAATACATAGATGAAATGAGATTTAATATAGCTTTTCAGATCAATGGGTAGGAAATACAATGCTTTTTTTCCTAAACAAATTATTATATTAACTCATTTATGTGGCTTTACAGATGTAAGCAAGACTGACCATATAAGGTAAGTTCCTCAAGATAAAGCTGTTTGTTACAAACAGATTTTAGAAACTGGTTACATCACAAAATTTTCCACATCACAAAAACTTTCAAATTCATTGTAAAAAATTGCTTGAAGTCCATAGCCTGAGAGATTTCCTATTTCTCAAAAAACATAACATGGTATGAGGAATTCTACAATATGGACCCCTCACCTGACACCTCCCCCCCCCCACACACACACACACACAGAGGGAAAAGGAGTGACTTAGCAAAATTTCAAATGAACATCTGCTGAACTCAAGAATTCTATAACTGAAAATAAAAAAATCCTCCAACTGGCCATTTGATAGCTGAAATAAAGCTAACCATTGTTAAGTACAACATCTTCAGGTCTCTGTGGAAGGAATCTTTGACTATCACCAGCAGGCTCAGAGAAGCTATAGCCCTGTGTGTTGGATGCTGAAGACAGCCGCCAAGAAGGCTAGTGATGTAAGGGAACTCAGGCATGGCAAGCTTGTAAGTGAAAAATACCGTCATCTAATGGAAATACTTACCTCACAACTTAACTGTACAAGTGGCTTAAGGTAAGGTGCAAGAATTGAAACCTCGCTCTCCAGCAACTCGTCAAAAAGCTCCATGGCATCACACCCATAATCTTCATTCCAAGCCAAAAGTTGAGGCATCAACTCAATGACTGGTGGAATCAGTTGTCTAAACAGGTTCTGAAAATGGTAACATATACTGATGTTGAGCAGACAGGATACAATATGATTTTTGGAACTTTACTTTTGAATGTTTCCCTTGACAGTTTCTTGTTTTAAGGCAAATGACATCTGTGCAGTCAGGCCTAGAATGTTGGCTTGTTTTCAGGGTTTGGGCAAACCCGCTTTTCAGTAAATCTGGTTTTTGAGCCATTTCACAGATGCTTTTATGGAATATTTCTTAAATTAACCTTTTCCTATTTGAAAGACACATGAACAAAGTATCAGGATTGTGCTTGATTTCATCCTGAGAAATGAAAAAAAATGTTCGGACTTTAATGCAGTTGGCTCTGGGTCTCCATCAGGAAACCTTTATATACCTCAGCTACAGGCCTGATAATGTGATACTAAACCATCGTATACAAATTTTCAGCAAACAGTCCCATTTTTCACTTGCTGTTCACCATCAACAAACATCCTATAGACTCCTTGGTCAATCAAATGAATTTTCTGATATAAATCTTTCACCACGGCTTATCATTCATAACTTCTAGAAGCATTACATATTTAGGTTCATACCCCATGCCCTTCCCCAGGGTAGATGGGAAGGGGAAACGTGTCTCCTCTTCTACAAATTACTTTTTGAAAGGGGGGGGCTAATATTTGGGACCAGTTTCCCTGGTTTTTATTTTTCATGTAACACTAAACAATTTTAAAACACTAAAACAAAGTGGAATTTTTTCAGATCCTTGAATCTTAAGCCCTACTCTGCACACTGCTTTGAACAAACCCATGAAGCAAGTCAAAAAAACAATTCCTGTTTGCAACTTACCACTTCATCTGTTCCAATGCATACAACCAATGATGTTAATGTTCTGTTACGAAAGAAAGACAACTTTTATTACAAAATGCAACAAATTCAACCTTGTTAGACAACAGCTACACTTTTACACTTCTTTGAATTCTAGTAAATTACATGTATTGTCTGAAATGTGAGCAGAAGCATCTCAGGGTTTGGAAGTGCATATGTAAGCAGTCACACTGGAAATGATTTTGAAAGGAAATCTCATTTGGGCTAGGCAACCTGCCTGAAATCAAATAAAATCTTCCTTAGGTGACAGAAACTCACAATTGGGAACTTAACAGTGATAAGTCACAATAAAACGCCACAACAGTGACAGTTTGACTGAGATACAGTATAGACCATATAGATGCATTGATGTCTTGCAGCAGTAGGTAAGAGGACAAACAATGAAGCTAGCTAGGTAAGGTACATGATTTTGGTACACACTTCACACAACGTGGCCTTGACATGCACATATTGACCCAGTCGGGTATCTGACTGGTACAAAAATTAGCTGTCTGCATTTATGCGGGGACTGCAGAAAAGGGGGGGGGGGGGGGGACTGCGGGGGCCTTTAGCCCCTGTGCTTTTCTGCCATGGGCATTTTGGGCTGCCTTAAAAGGCTTTTATTTTCTTGAACATATTGGGCCGCTTCAATGATAAGCCCCCTCCCCCCACTTCAAAATTGGCTCTGCGGTCCCTGTTATGTTGGTGGTAGCTTAATGCTAGGTGCTTACCACGGGTGAGGGCGCACTTTCTGTTCTGTGACGTCATAGGCATGTGGTCTATACTTAACTTTCAACATGACAAGTGCAATTTTGTGGCTCCTTGAGTCTCATACTTCCACTTCTCTCCTATTCTCTTATTGCAATACTATTTTAAAACCTAACTATCATATGGTATGATCTTGAAATCCTTTCAGTAAATATCAAACATTCACAATGGATTTAGTAATTAAAAAAAATGAACCTATGGGTTTTTCTATGCATGAGAAAATACACAAGCAAGGGGTAAATTCAGTCACTTGTAAAGTGAATTAATGGAAACAGGTGAAAGAAATGTTACTAGTGACAAAACCATGCCAAAAACATGTGTCGTTATTAACTTTCCATGTGCACATAAAAATACTGACTGTAAAGACAAATGCACATGTTTTTGTAAACAACAAAAAAACCACCTTCTTTAATTTTCCACTCATAGCCTACATTTCACTTTTATATATATTTCTATCTTAATTTTTTTTTGTATTTTTTAATGATTTTTTTTTATTTCTTTTGTTTTTATCTCCCCTTTATCCTTTTAATTCTTCTGTATTTTACTATTTTGAAGTGGTTCCATGGTTTGTCTTTGATTGTTGGTGCAATTTTTGTTTCTTGGGACACCTTTGAAATTGATAGACATGTTGACAGCAAACTGGGTTTAGCTCTTGTTTCTCAATTGTTCTTATCAATCTGTTAGCATGTTTTTTTTTTTATTATTTATTTATTTTTTTTGGTCATGTCTTTTTGTAAGGTCTGAACATTTTGAGTATAAATAAACAAAAAAAAAACAAACCAACTAACCTGATTCCATTCAATGGTACAAACTTGCTCTCAGGATCACGTAACATGTTAGAAATCAATCGAAAAAGATCACGAAACATTGGCTGCAGTGATTCAGCACTTGAACTGGCCACACAGGATAAAACATGACTGGAAATCTACAATGTAATATAGTGCAGGAAATTCATGAAAAGAGACAAAACATTATAGTAAGTTTTTGGAGGTTTCTGGATCTCAGGTAAGCTGCATTCTTGTTACATTTAGAGTCTACCAAGTTTCAAAATTGCCATACTTTGATACTCATTTATTTTTAAAACAATGTGAAAGTTTCTATATTTTTACTGAATAACACAAATGACCGTTTAAAAGTCTAATGATGTTTGATTCATTTGAGAATGTTCATGAATAAATTTCAAATCATAGCTAAAGCTAAGAGTTGTTGGGTACAGTACCTCCACACATTACAATGAGTTGAGTTGCTGACAATCACAAAAGAAGGGACTAACTGTAGCAATGCATACAACAACACACCAGACTTCTTGGGATAATGAAATTCAAGACTTTTTTAAGACTGCACTTGGGCCAAGATGGCAAATTCCAAGACCAAAGAATAATAAGTTACACTGGGAAGCAAGAAAATTGCACTTGTTTTTACACATATAAAGGATGCATTGTGGAAACATTGACCTACATGATTTCAAATTTGCTAAATATAAGTTTTTTTCCAAATTTCTCAACCACATGGCAAGATTTTCAGAAACATTAGTCGTAATTCAAAAACTTTCAAGACCATACCAACATTTCAGACTTTTTGCCATTTTCCTTTGTTTATGGGAACTCTAAAAATATCATCAGTAAGATAGGGTCAAAGAAAGGTGGATTTTTTATCCAACAACAAGTTAAGGGTGCTCCCCTCCTGATCACTCAAAAGACACCAAATTGATCCAAATTGTCAAGTCGGTCAGCCAACCAATATGAATAGGTTATTTATAAGCCACAGGCTTCCTCCCCATCTGTGGTCACTTTAATAGCACCATAAAGTTAATACTGTTCAAGGACAGACTTATCATACTCACAAAAAGAGACACTTCATTTGTTATCAAGGCATTGCACTCACAACATGGGCCTTTTTAACTTACCTCCCTCTCCAGACAAACAGCACTGTGAAGGGTGTTGTTCAAGAATTGCAGCAATTCAGGCCAGCTGGACTTTGGTATTTCATGTTTAGAAATTGTGGCAATTATTTGGCCCACAGAATTTTGAACAATCCTCCTACAAAAACATGAGAACAACAGATAACTGAGCTTTGGATGATGTTTCTTCTTAGGCCAATGAAGAGACTTTGACACATCTAATCTTGACCATGGTCTGAAGAAAGACGAATCTATGTTTATTTTTACTAAACCATCACATCAAAACCTCAGGCTGCAGCTGCCTCAGCCAAGCTGCAGCAGCTATAGCCATGTTTTGTTCCTTCACACATTAGAATAGTAAGATCAATTTAAATCTGCTATTGTAATGTGCATTGAAACAAAACATGGCTGCAGCTGCTGCAACGTAGCTGAGGCAGCTGCAGCTTAACAAGTTTGACATGAAGCTAACATGTAGATACAATCACTGCATATGAATGCTATGATGAACGGTAATACCTACAATTTACAAACCAAAGGCGTGTGAGAAGCAATATTTTTAATTTAATTTAATTTAAGTTAAGTAAAATATCACAGCAATGTTCACAGCACTAGATTTTAACACCTCATCATGACACAAGCACTCAGGCAGGGTGACATGCACAGACATCATAAGTGACCTCCAGTGACCATAAATAACCTGTAAATATCACAAATATGTAGTAACTTTTGCCACTAAAACAAAAGAAAAGATGACATGTTTGACCCTGACAATTTGAAATCAAACCCCAAATGCTCTCCATAATCTTGCTGGAGTATCTTGACAGTAGATAACTTCAGGCACCATGTCAAAATATTAAGTGTCTGGCAGAATATCAATTTATTAAAAAATACGGGTATATACAGACATATTCATTCCAACAGAATGCAAATCCTGTAATGCTAGCGTACCGAAATTTGGGAATACCTCAAAAATACCAGAATAAGAAGTTATTCCTGAATTGCGAGAATACCGACACACACACGTTTATGTACATTCATACACCTTTTACGAATATTACCGATAGTGTCAATTACTGAACATTCATTGTGCTATTGCATATGCAAAGTGCAGATATGGGTTGAGTAGGTACTAGGTAGTAAGCAAGTGTCATATACATAAGCCCATACTAAACAATATTCTCATGTGAATCAAAACCTTGGAATACCCATATGTACATGTAGCCTATTCATAGTCACCAGTATACAAGTACTGATAACATGGGGGAATGGCTGTAGAGGCAGTACAGCATTTGTGAAGCATACATACCAACAGTATGCTTGACAGTAGCTCTGAGCGTAAACAGAGTCCCACTTACTACTGAATGGAATACTGATATATTCATAGTTCATGGTATTACTGGTAATGTGAATAACTACGCATGTAAGTAGACTAACTAAATAGCCTCCTGCCGTGAACTATGCACTGAGATTAAAGTGTCACATCAGTTGATCTTGTGGCTACAGGTTTGTCACCGTGTGAGGAGTCATATTTAGAAGTAAGCACGATATAAAAACAAGCAGGTCTAGTTTCAAAAGACGACCCTCTTGGCGGACACAAGTTACTCTTTCCCTGCCTGAATCTCTTCTGCGTACAAGTTTACTCGCCATAATTAAAAGACGTTTCAGGCTCGAGGACTGAATCGTGAAGGAGTAAGGTGCTTTACAAAGGTGGTGTGGGAATGTTTTCAAGAGGAGAGATAGGATTTGGGCAGTATTTCTTCCCTCACTCAAAACTTTAAAAGAGGGTGACAGTGCCTTTTTTTCACAACTCGGCTGCAGTGCTTGCAAAGCAATATGATCCTAAATATCATCATGAAAATGTGTGACATAAAACAGTACAGACAGGGCTAATACCTTTAACTACAAAGGTTTTTTATAAATACATTTTCTGATAACCCTAAAACAGGCTAGTTTCCTTCATTTATCCCGTATGAAACACAGGCCTACACGCACATGTAAGACTTTAATGATTTCTCCACATTTGCATCTGGATATAAAGATATTACCGCCATTTCGCCGTGGTAAACCAATATTTGTTTTTCATGATACGGACGCACTGCAAGCATTGACATGATGCCTCCTATGTAATGATCTAGGAAAACATGATTAAACAAACTGAAAGTCTGTTTTTCAAGATAAAGTTGCTTACTCTGGTTCTTTGACTATCAGTTCCAAGAGGTGATGCTTCATTCTGAAAATTTAAACAGAACAGAAATGAATTACGTGGTTCAATTAATACACATCTCAGAGTGGTAAAAGGTAGGCATTGTGGATGTTCTCTGGTAATAAAAAATGTAGCTTCATATTTTCAGTAAAAGTTAAGCAGAATATATCAAAGATTGGATAGAAATATTTGGCTCAGATTCTAATTGCATTTTAATTTGATGGTCTGCTTGTTATATTTGCATCAAGTGTCATAATGCAGGGCTAATCCTAGGTTTGAATTGAGCCATTGACTAAGTTACGGAATACATTCCAGACCTCAATTGTGGTAACAATGTGAGTAATATTCATTCCGAATTGCTATAAGAATGGCGAAATGGTCAACCTCTATGTGGCTCTACATATTTTACTAGTACGGTGCTGTAAATTCAAACTTGTTTATGGACTGGCATAATATTTACAGTTGCGTCAATCACTCACTGTTGCTGGTCTTCTGCTTTCAGTGTTTTCCATTTTTTAGCAATTCTCCTTCTCAACAAGACAGCTGCTAACTGACGAACCTTTGGGGAGAAAATTTGAAAAATTAACAAAAAAAAGAAAAAAAAAATTAATGAAAGTAACATGGTAATTCTAACTTAATCAATGCTAATCCCCATTAAACAGTCTGCTCTTTTGGGAGCTGATTGATCACACAGAGAGAGCCATTACACCAGGATGGGGGGGGGGGGGGGTTACAGTATGAGCCAGTTCTTCCCACAAAGTCACCTGAATTGTTCTCTTTCTGGGGACTATCAGCCCACATTTTTCGATTAACCTGTTAAGAAATTGGCCTTGTCCCCTGTCACGGCAGATTGGAATATGGTGCTATGTGGGTTAGTTTTGTACATAATTATGGCATGCAAGGCACACCATACTTGCCCTCATTGTTATTCAGTCAAGCACACACAGCCATCTGCAGGTCCTTAGGCTGGCCATGCATACCAATTTATTGTCTGGTGTGCTATACTGTCCATTGTTATGCACGACTGGGGAATGTAAGGCAGTACTCAATGATGCACAAGGTGAAGGTGAATGTGATAGCTTTGTAACTTACTTGCTGTTGAACATCTGAGAGAGGCGGGTCTGTAGTGCTCTGTTGTGCAAAATCTATAGGCACAGGGCTTGGTCAATTGCTGTTTTAAATCTGTGGGTCGCTTCTTCCAACGTGAAGTCTGGCCAGGGGGTAGGAACTGCAACAGCAGTATGCGCTACCTGTGAGCCGCATTTTGACGGGAAGCAGATTTTGTTACTTGGGAGGTGTCCAAGTCTTTGTTTCAGCAACTTGAGCCAGCAGGGGATGAGGATTGTGGCAGCAGCCTTACTCTCAGCAAGTCACACACTCAAATTACAAGATTCCAATCTGCCTTTTTACCCTTTGGGGATAGCCGAAACTGACTTTACTCTTCCTCTATGAATGTGTGGAATGTTGGCACCGATCATAGGCCTACTTTTCCGAAGTCTTGAGTCATACTTAGCAACTGGAAGTCATACCACTTACAGAATGGAAGGGTCATTATGAGTTGCCTTAGTTATTATAGACGTGATGTTTGCCGACTTAGTGGTAATAACTATAATTGAAATATAGACAGCCAAGGTATGTGATTTCCGATTAAGCGCATCGCACTGGAAAAATATTGAGCGACATGGACAGAGTTCTGGAACATTGGTGAATTGTAAAATTAACTCTGAAATTGAATACCTGTAGTTCAGAACCTGGTATTTGGCTTCAATTCATATAACAGGCAGCTAGTAATGTCATCAAACCACTCTCCAAGTTATTTGTGTTAATTAATGTTATTTGGTGGTGAACCAGCGCCCAAGTTGAGGGCCACACAGACTGGTAGAAGTAAATGCATCTAAATCTATTCATTTTGTGGATGCTTTTGTTTTGAAAAGTGTTGACTGTTAATGTACTCATGAGGGACTCACTATTGAAATTGTGCCATATTAGGGGATTAAACGGAGTCTAACTTATGTTTGAAAGTTGAAAGTTTTGTTTTTCATTCGTTTAAAGAATCAGCTGAGGGGGTATGTTGTTATGCAAATGTCATGTATTTAGAATTTCTATATATTATCCAACTGAGCTCATGTGAAGAAGAGAAACCAAATTTTGTAGTTAAGTAAAGGAAATCAAGTTATATTTGTTGAGGAATTTATGCAAGAAATATATGTTTTGTTTATATAATTTCAACCGTGAGATTTGTCTGTAGTCTATCATATAGCGTCTACCTGAGCGCGATGTTTGGAATATTTTCTTAGGTGACATCCCCACTCAAGGTAAACTACAACTCCTACCCTTGACTGACTCATACTCTACCCTTACATGATGACATTCAGGCATTCCATTCCACAGACTGCTATGAACATTTCAGAACTAGTGCACTAAAGTCAAGCCATCCTAATGCAGGCCACTGTTATAACTCTCTAAATCTGTATGTATGAAAAACAGTGTGAGAATAACAGAGGGGGAAGGGGGTACAGGTCAAAGGAGATATTGTCATATTGTGAGTATCATGAACATGGAAATGAAATTTTTAACTACAGGGTATGCATAAGTATAACTAAGAGGAACTTTACTAAATTTACTTTATAAGTTATTCAATATGTTGCTACCTTTGTAAGTCCTTTTCCTCTCAAGGAATGAAACAGGTAGGGTTATCAGGGCTCGAAATTTCTGAAGCTTTACTACTAGCCCACTGGGCACTTGACAAACTTATTTCACTAGCCCAAAGGACATTTGCACTAGCCTCCAAAGGCATAGGCCATGTCCAACAACACAGCTGTACAGCATTTTGCACTAGCCCATGGGGCTTTACATAGTTGACTGTCACTAGCCCAAGTGTGGTTTGAGCCTAGCCCCGGGCTAGCGGACTTATGTATTTGTCGAGCCCTGAGGGTTATTCTGCAATTTGTGACGTACCAAACCCTAATCACTAATCAATTTTCTCCATAAAAAGTTGCAAATTAATAATTTCCCTATGGACTATCTGAAGTTATATTTTTTCACAGTCAATTTTAATAGCTGCTAATCATGGAGGACTTTAATTGCTATATCAACAATGATTACGATTACTGCTGATCAAGTCTCTCACACACACACATACTGTAACTGGTGCCTTGCCTCTTCATTCCATTTCTCAAAGGACCAAATACCAACTCTGTGAAGTTAAAATACAAGTTCAGACCTGGCCTTCTTTTCACTTACAGGATAATTCATTTTTCTGTTACACTACTCTGTCATGCTAGGAAAGTGTCCCTGAGCACTACTGACTCCCACAATCTATCTGGTGTGTATGTTTACAAGTGATGAAACTTGTAACAGGCTGTTAATGTATATCTAATATTAGTACGTCATGTTTTTTGCATGCTGCAGTACTTGGAATACTTTAAAGGGAACGTTATGGCCTAATATCTGCCAGGCCTGCCCTCATTCTCATTTTGATACAAATCTTTCTGCTTCTGAGCTATCAAAAACCCTATGGTGCCTCTTTCATTCATCCAATTTTCAACTTCAAATGGAATTTCTTAGAATTCATCCAACCTCTCCTGATCCCACAAATCTACAGGTATACCAACTTTTTATGAGTTCATGTACAATGAATGTACGATATATCTTTCTTTTTCAAAAACAAAGTGTAACTTGTACTGAGTTTTAAAACTGAATTTAAGTTTTAATATTGCATTTATATTGCATTAATATCGCATTTATGCAAATATTGCATTTACAGTGCACTAAAATGGCATACAAGGGAAGTAGCTATAATCACTATTAAACCAGTCAGTGTCAAAGATAAATTCAAGCAATAGCCTTATCTGCCCAAAATATTATGCACTTCAAGACTTTTGGTTATTGCATCATTTGAAATTTTAAAAAGTTTGGGCCAACAATTTATTGTTGAGTTACAAATACAGGTAACAGAATTTCTTTCTGCAAGAATCTTGTTTCTTAAAACAGAGCTACTGTACTGTACCACACTTCTTTATTTTGAAATACATATGATTCTGCACCTACTGTATATCATGGTTTTGAAGATATAAAAATTCTTTGCCCCACACATGCAGTACTTCTCTTTAAAGTGCTTTACACTGATGAATGGTCAAGATTTTCAATACATATGTATGCTTACCTGAGGGTTTTGTGACTCTGAAACAACTTTAACCAATTCTGCTACAAACAGGGGATCTTTGCTGAGTTGCTGCAATTGGTGAGTTCCCTGCAACAAATATTTAAACAACAAGGGTGTTAATACAGTAACTTCCCCACTTCAAAATATTGGTTAAATTTCCTGAATATACATAAAATTGACAGTACATTCCTACATCTGGATGCCCAGATACTGTACATCCCTCAACCTCGAGAGCAGTGCTGGTACTTGGTCTTGGAATTTTGGGTGGTGGGGTGTAGAACTTCCCCCTCCAAAATATTTTAGGAGGATTTTGGTTTGGGGCAACTACTGTTTCGCAAATAACATAGTTTTGTACTTACTGTGAAGATCAAATACTGTATGCCATCGTGCCTCTCCCTTTGACTCAGTTTTGCCAACTACATAGCTTTTTGTATTTGCCATGCTGCTCCTCACTGGTAGAACCCACCAATCACATTTTTGCAGTTTCCTATTTGAAGCTTAGGCCTATGTCAAGCCCTCTTGCTGGATTATTGAGAAAAGTGCAGAAATTGTGCAATTCCACTGCCTAATGTGAACACTACTCGAGAGGCCCTGCATTCTATTTATAGCTTTATTCCTCGTATACATTTCCTTTAACCTGTGCATACACTGGACATGGTAACTGCATAAATAGCCTAATACCTTGGAGCTATCGCAATTAGGCTAGGCCAGCATTTCTCAAAGGTGGAAGCTATTTACCCGACAGTCGGGAAAATAACACGACTTTCCTTCCTTATTTTCCCGACGATTGGCCAAAGTGATGGCGCTATCCTAAATTTGTAGCCTCTAAAAATACTTGAATAGTATGTCGGGTAAATAAGGTTAACTTTATTTTCCCGACAGTCGGGAAAATTATTGGACATCCTTATTTTCCCGACTGTGGACGAAAGTGACGGGGCTATATTCTAAGTCTGTAGCCTCAGAAAATATTTGAACTGTATGTCGGGAAACTAATGGTCCTTATTTGTCCTACCAGTGAGCCTAGGTAGCAGTGGCGTGCGCAAGTTTTTTTTTTTTTTTGAAAATGAGAAGTTCGCCAGAAGAAAAATAGTGCTACCAAATAACAGTTTGAAGCCTATTCCGAGTCGACTTCAGCATTTTGTTAAATTTGCAACATAAGCCTTTTCAAGGCTTTTTGGGCTTATCCCTGGTACTCTGTTTTGTACTCTTGTTTTTTTCTTTTGTCTCCTTTTATTGTTTTATGTCTCTTTTACTTTTCCTGTGTTTTGTTGTTTTAATGTCTTAGTACAGAATAAACCAAACCAAACCAAACCAAACATGCAGACAACTATTGAGCGCAAAACTCCTTCAGATTGCATTTCTTGTTTCCTTCCTTTCAGTATTTGCCTTCGTTCATAGGCGTACGGGGGGTCAATATTTCTGGGTGGTCAGGGGAATTTTTGCCCGAATTTAGAATTTTGGACCAAGTTGCCCGAATTTTGATACCGTTGTGTCGGTTCCAAAAAGGGATAATTTGTTTTCTCGGTTGTCTCATTTGCCCGAATGGATCCACTATATTTGCCCGAATTGGGAGGGCATATGCCCCCCCCCCCCCCCGCCTCGTACGCTTATGCCTTTGTTTGCTGTTTCTACTGTTCTACAAACAACTATGCTAAAACACAGAAAACGTTTCTTCTGATAGTATATAAAATAATCCGATGGGACTCAATTGGAATTGTCTTCTGGAATTTTCTCCTGAGTACTGTACTCTGATAAGTCATCGAAGCTATGGAAGTCCACTGAGTGTGCTGATCTGTAAGTAGTAACCACACATACTGTACGTACGTACACACCACATAATTATATATTGTTCTGTGGTAGGCCTACACACGCACACCGCCACGCGCCAACTAACATTTCTTACATCACAAGCTCGTTGAGGTGATATGATTGGTCGATTGCTGTCGGGAAAATAAGAAAACTAAACTTCCAATTTGCCCGACTGTCGGGCAAATAGCCACAACGTTTCTCAAATGGAGGCCAGTCTGGAATCTAGAGGTTGTACGCCAGACATGTCCGGCGTACAACCTGGATTTTCGGCGTACATTCTGATTTCAGGCAATCGCCAACACAAATCACCGCCCTTGATTGGCGTACAAATAGGGTTGGGCGATATATGATATTGATATATATCGCCAGAAGTCCATATCGTGATATATGTGATATGAAATACCCTTATCACGATATGACAATATAAAAAAAAAATAAAACTTTTTGGGGACTGATATTTCAGTAATTTAAATTTTGAAGATGAAACAGTGTTTATAATTTCAGTACTCATTCATCGATTTCGTCCTGATTTAGAAAATATGCTGTAAAACTTTTTTAGGATTATTTCAGGCACATTTAGCCTTGTCTACAACAGGTTTATCCGTTCTGGCGATATATCAATATATCGTGAAAATTTTGGCAATATTATCGCGATACATCGATATGGATTTTTCATATCGCCCAACCCTATGTTCAAAAGCTGCAAACTGGTGTATATCCGAATATCCGTTTACGGATGTCCACCATACAAAAAAGTGATATTCCAGTCTGGACTGGAGGGCTGCTAAGCACTGTCTGTATGTGGAACACAAAGTTGACCACAAAAAAAAAAAGGGAGAACTCTGTTTTGCCATCACTATCTTTTAATGTAGGCTAGGAATAATTGGTTACAGTTAGTTTCTAAACCTGTCTCAGTTTCCTCCTGAAAAATTTTGTTTCCTCCCCTATATTACTGGGGGAGGAAACCAGTGCTGCTCGCATATACTGTATGTACAGTATAGCCTATGCAAAACTCCTTTGTAGTCCCAAGCCTAGTTAGCTATCATTAGATGTATCTTTGCTTATTATGTCTTAAAAATTTTTCATTCTTTTTCTGAGAGTTTATTAATGTAGACAAAAGTTTTCATTCATACTCATAGGTCTAGGCCTAGTTCTTCAGAGGAAGCCTAGGCCTACCCTAAAGGCTATAAGTATGACTAACGTTAGGCCTATCAGTTATTCATTTTAATTAACAGAATGCATAGGCCTAGGCCTACACAAGTGACAACTCTCTCCAGTCTTTTGCAACTAGGCCTAGGGCCCTAGCCTACAGGCTACAGCATAAAACATTAACAGTTAGAATTCTCTGACCTAAGTTAGTCTGACCTAATGGATATAGGCTAGGCTAGGCCTTCATTACGGAGCTTAATTATGAAGCATGTCTCGTAGGGTAATGGTGGTCCTCCGCTTACTTGAACAATTAAAAGTGGGCCCTGAGTTACAAAAAGTTGAGAAATTCTGCTTCCACTTGAACATTCGCGCAATGGGCGCCAACAGAGTTACAGTGGACTGTCTACACTAACTCGGTAACCCAGAGAGCGACTGTATTTTACTTTCCTTCCGAGTACGAAATTCATATTTACATTATTAAAAAATCGTCTAGGCCAGTCTTTGAAAAAATATCACGATACTCAACCTCTTTTATGGCATCATTGGATGGAAGCAACAGTTTCCCTAAAGTGTCTTCCAGTGAACACATGCTGCTGGCGGGAGCATCCATCTTGAAGTTGAACTGTGTTCATGAGCGTTTCCACTTTCAGACTTTAGAAGGAAACCAGCAGCATAACTATTTCCCGACAGTGACGGGTTCAACTGTCCTTGAACCGATTACTCTAGGGTATATATTAATTATGACCTCTCCTTTTGAATATTGTTTGAAAATACTTCCTTTGTCTTTAGAACTCGTCGAAATTCGGACAATTTCGGCAGTGTTAGCACAGAGGCTGTGTCTTTAGACTACGCGCCTCTACTTCAACCAATTTGCTCCGCTAAAAACGCAAGTTCAAAAATACAATCCCTAAAATACAATCCCTGAAAAAAATGCATAGGGTAGCAGAGCTGTAACCAAGAACTTTTTCCCAAGTCAAGTCCCAAAAGTCATTTACCATGAAGTCGAGTCACATTCGTTTACCTTCAATTCAACTTCCTTCAAGTCAAGTCAACTTGAAGTCACAATTCAATTTCCCTCAAGTCTTCTTCTCGTATGTACTGGCAGGGTATATGCTTAAGGTTAGGGTTACGTGGTTTGGGGTTATTTGGCCCGTTCTTTCATAATCCGGCGTCAGAATTACAAAAAATGGGTCGAAAAGCTGTCATTTTGGAATTAGAGGTGTGGCCTATTTCCAAGAAGCTGATTGGTCCATTGGCCAGATTTTCCCTGACTCGTCCTGGGGAAAAAAAACTACGCGTGCGGGGAGGGGGTGTACGCTAACCATAACGTAAGTCTACTTTAAAATTGGTGGCACTGACAGTCCCTGAAGGTAAATTGTTCCACTCCTTTTTAGTTCTTGGAAAAAAGGAGTACTTGTAAACATATAATACGGTACGAAGGTTGATAAAAAATTTGCGTGCTCTTTCTCTGAAGGCCTTGTCGCGTCACTGGCTTTAGGAAATGTTCCCTAGGTATGCAAATAAGATTTTGATTGATTTTGTTCAGTAGGGTTAATCTAGATGCATATCTCCTATTTTGCAAGGTCGTCCGGCCAGTTAAGATCATGGAGGAGCTTGGTGACTGTTCCTTCCGTTTTACAATATTTGTGTTTAATGAACCTTGCAGCATTTCGTTGCACCACTTTTCAACTGGCTACAGTGCTTTTCAAGTCAAGTCACAAGTTATCATTTTCAAAGTAAAACATATAGGCCTTTAAACTGGATTTCAGTTCATAGCTACAGTCTCAGAATGGAGATCAGGTGGTGAGCCTTGAAAACCAAGTTACTTTGACTGTCTCTGGTATACTTCTTTTGAAAGATTTATCTCCATACTATAAGCAAAATCCAAGTAACAAATTCCCATGACAATGTCAATAGACTACAGGTACTTACCGTAAAGTAGCAAAGTATGTAAAATAAGCCTAACTAATACTACGTCAAGTTTAATATAAAAAAAGAGTTATATCGTGAAAAAATGCAAGCTTGGTGGCACATTTTATCAAACTTTAATTAAGAATAATCAAGTTCTTTGCTTAGGTTACCCGGTCCGTAGATTATCTTAGCTTAGCACGTCATTTAAAGGTAAACAGTTCAAAAAGGTGTGGTACGGTAAGTGAGCATCAGTGGTCTGTAACATTCAACATTATAGTAATTAGTTGCGAGCTGTGGCTGAAAGTTCATATAGTCAGGAGGTCGTTCGTCCCCAGGGTTCAAATCGCCTGTCGGCGCCCTTTTTAGGTTCTTTCCGTACTTTAATCTTGCACCATTATTGGCATTGCTTCCAAATGACATGATTTAATAGCGTTGTTTTTGGACCCAGATCACAAAATGCCCAAACAGTGGCCATTCTGTACTATACATTCTAATGAGAAGGGTCATCCTCTGTGATCTAGGAGGTAGATTTAGCCCAAAAAGGTTGAAAAGGCTTGACTTAGACCGTGTTGTGGCCTAGGGTATCTACCTATACTTCAAAGCGCCCCAACGGGCCATTCTCGCCCCTTGTGACCGAATTCCCTATAGCTCCGCCACTGGTTGGAAGTACTCAAATTATTAACATCAATGTGCTTACTGTAAACAAAATCTAACTTGCACGTTACTAAACATAAGCTCAGCAGAGTTCCACACACTAAAAGCCATATGTGTACTGCAAGTATGTTGGCTCAACTAAAGGTAAACTTAGGTAAAGTGAGTCTATTTTTTATGATTTGCAATAAGTTTGCATTCTGTAATTAGTGAGGAATGCTGCAATAAGTTAAACGAATGACTGTAGTATATGTAGCTCTTATTAATTATCAAAGTTTACTTTTTAGAATGTAAAATGGGTTCAACTAACTTCCTTAAACACTTTCCACTGAGGTCTCAAACTAGTATTCATAAAATCGAGATTAAATGAGGTCCGACAACAAGCATTACTCTTCTCAAGGTGCACCGTAATGTTCGCAGATTATTTTAATAGTCAGGCAACAGCAAATTACACCTAACAATTTTAAATTTCATGATTTTTTCTTTCTTTTTCCTAAGAAAGACCCCAGACCCTGTGTCCTAAGCTGACCATTTGAGTGTCGAATATTCGTTACTTCGAAATTAATTCAGGCCTTAAAGGGTAGTTAATGTTTACGGCGCTAAGCAACCACGAATGAATTAGACGTTGACGGAGTTTAAAGGTGAGGGAGGCAAGGGGTAATCATTGTTAAAAAAACTTGTTTGATACCTTAATTAAAGTTTCATTCAAAGCATGGGTGTCGGGGACCTGCAACTGTGCTTTTGTAACTTGAATCCCTGAAGGAAGGGTCACTGACAGTGCTAACTGTTCGTCATTACACGGACCATAGTTCTGGCATACACAATTTAGAAACCTCCGGTGCATAGCTAGGGAATCGAAATTCTCAATACATTTTTTCGGGGTGCTTCGAGTAAGCTCGATATAAGTAGGTCTCTCGTTAGTGCTCATTTGATGTCCGTAGAAAAACTGTTGTGGAATTGCCTTGTCATTACTTCCTGTAGAATAGCTTGAGTAAATTACCATCCCCAAAACTCTTGCTACCCTTCCAGCTGTACAATTTGCCCACCAACTACCACCATCAAAATTGGCCAACGGTTAATCTTAAATTTGCAATGATTATAATGATGAAAAATATTTCATTAGCATTTCGATTAACACCTGGGGGTTGCAGGATTTTCTCTAGAAACGGTCCCGAATGGCAGCAACAGCCATCATATTTGAGAAACATTTTCTGGGAGGACCCTCGGTCACCATCCTCCTGCTTCGCGCCTTCGGATCTCACGAATAAAGGCTACGCCGGCCACTCCTTACGAAAATACATCCTGCAATGAAAATTATTTCCTGGCATTTATACTGCGAACGCCCATGCCCATGTCGCTGGGTAAACTACCCATAACATTTCACTGATTTCGGAAAGTATTATAAACCTATAACGCAAACCCAGAGGCAACCAGCAAGGAAACGTGAGCAAGAGAAGGCGATATAACCAGGGATTGCTAACAGCAACTCTCTGATACAACCAAAAAAGGGGGGGGGGCTAAAAGAATGGTTTAGGATGTTTGTTCTGTGTGGTGTATTAGTAGCCTAAACAGTAACTTTGGCACTTAAAGATGGACGGCAGGGGTTCTATGATGTCTTTTATCCCACTCAAGCTGTTTAACAGCTATAACGAGACATTTTAAAAGAAATCTAGTACTTTTCTTTTTTTTTAGGATGCAAAAGTTTTACGTATAGCCTCCTCACCGACCCGCGTGCCCATATAAAAGTAAAATCGGCTACAAATAAAACTCGTAATTATCATTCTTAATCTTGAGCTACATGAGTCAATTTGAGCTTGATAAGCCCGGCGACTACACGAGTCAGTCACTGAAGAGGGTAGTGTGTGTGTGGGGGGGGGGGAAGGGGGCTTTGACTGTTTTTCATGGAAAACATGTCCGCCGTAGCCCCTATGATTGACATCCCTGAGTACCATTACCTTACCTTTGTGTTTTCATAAGCCAATATATCTTCTTTCAAAATGTGATCAGCATTATAACGTGATGACTACACTAACGAGTTAAGAAATAACTAGTCCCCGACTGTGCAAGCTCTCTTCCCACACAATGGTTTGCAAAACTGGTTATTTCGAAATCTATCTAGCTTTAGATTACAAATAAACCAAAACCAAAGGAGATAATGTAAACAGTAAAAAAAAATCAGAAATAATTGTGCAATCGACTATTTCAAATGGATGCAGTGTAATAGATTGTTTGTAGTTTTACACTGTAAAAACAGTGTTTAGGAATTAAACACGTTTCTAAACATTTTTTTGCCCCCACTTTGGAAACACGTTTACACTCTTAATACGTTTAGGAATTAAACGCATAATGTTTAGGAATTAAACACATAATGTTTAGGAATTAAACACGTGTGTTTAGGAATTATACATGTTTCCAAAGTGGGGGCAAAAATTGTGTTGAATTCCTAAACACGTTTTTAGAGTGTATACTGGAAAATCTTTTCGAGTAAAAAAAAATAAAGAAATCGTTACCTCTTTAAACTATATTTCGTTAATGAATCAGTTTTTTCTTTTGTTTCTTGCGGAAGGCTAAGGAATCTATGCAATCACGCCGGCTAGGCTATGTATGTGTGTGGGGGTGTATGGGTGCACTTCTACGGTTTACAACCGATGACATGGAACAATAGACATCAATATGTCCTCGGTTGTACAGCAATATGTCATCGGTTGACAACAATCACAAGGCCAGGGTCAAGACGAAAGGAAAATGTCTTCGGTTGTGCACTGAACAAAGACAGACGAGCTTATATGTGAGTATGTATGTGGGTTTGTGATGCTTCGCTTATAAGCAACGATACCTCAAGTTAGAAATGATGGATACTTTTCATGCTTAATGTATAGATTCATCATACTCAGAAAAAACCCGATAGCTTTTGGTCAAAGGTCATTTAAGGTCATCAGAGGTAAAAATCGAAAACCTTGTAAACGCAATATCTCAAGGTAGGGAGCATGGATACTTTCATACTTAGATTATGGATGCTTTATGGTCAGTAGATGAGCTCTATTGTTTTTAGTAGAGGGCAATTAAGGTTATCCGAGGTCACCGAAGGTTAAACTACGAAAATCTTGTAAATTGTTTGTAAATACGTTTTCTCAAGATAGGAATGATAGATACTTTTCACACTTGGGATATAGATTTTTCATATTACGAGAGATTTTGTTTTTGGTGGAGGTCAAAGGTCATTTGAAGTTACCAGTGGTCAAAAGCAGTGCTGTAGTCAAGACCGGAGGGTCCGAGACCGAGACCGGCCTTTCAACGGGCTTTACACTGTTTGCATAGGGACTCGAGAACGGTCTCGGAGACGAGACCGACAATATCCGGTTTCGAGACCGCGTCTCGCTACAGCACTGGTCAAAAGCTAAAAATCCTATAAACACGATATTTCAAGATGGGAATGATGAACACTTTTCATTCTTGTCATATAGATTTTCCATATTAGGAGAAACCAGCGAAGTATGTTTAGTGTAGATGAAAGCTCATCTGAGGTCACCAGGGGTGAAAGTAAACCACTTGTAAACACGTTACCTCAAGATAGCAATTATGGATACCTTTCATACTGGATATCTAGATTTATCATATTGCGGGGAAGGCTCTTACAATTGTTTTATGAAAAGGTTCAGAGATCATTTGAGGTTACTAGAGGTCGAAAACCAAAAAATTTCCCCAACACGATATTTCAAGATAGGAATAAAGGATACTTTAATACTTCGTGTATAGATTTGTCATATTAGGAGAGAGAACGCTATTGGCCGTGATGAAGGTCCAAGTCATCCAAGGTCACCAGACGTGAACAACGAAAACCTTGTAAACAGCTCGTAAACACGATATCCCAAGAATAGACAGTGGGCCGTAACTCCAAAGTTTGTCTTTTCACGTGACCATCATAAAGAGAAACTGAACGTTTGCGCCATTCCAAGGGCAAAATTATTGGGTAGTCTCATTATGTAAGTTCCGGGCACTGATTCTAAATTAAGTCTGGTACATTAATAAGAAATTCCAGTATTAATTACCTAATGATGGACTTGTGTGAAAGATGCTGTGACTATGATATAATTAAAATAGGGTACAATTAACGTGTTTGTTGATGACGTAGTGGAAAGGGCTCGTTTTTCCCATTTAAACGGGCCTGATTTGCTTTCGATTCAAGCACTTATTTTTCAGTTTTTGTCATTCAGTTGTTGTCTCCTGGTACTTATCAAACCTGGGATATAGTTTTGTCACACTAAAAGGTAGAACCTAACTGTTTTTGGTGAAGGTCAGAGGTCATTTGAGGTAACCAGAGATCAAACATAGAAAACCTATACCATATCTCAAGTTAGTAACATGAATGTTTTCCATACTAAGCATGTAAATGCGTTACCGTATCCTTTTTTGGTGGCGGCCAAAGGTCATATGAGGTCAAAAGAGGTCAAACTGTGAAAATCTCGTATGTGACTGTGATGGATTTAATATGTAGTGTGCGGACCATTCATGTTGTTAACAAGAAACCCATTGATTTAAGTGGAGGTCAAAAATCATATGTCAAATTGTGAAAATATCGTAAAAACATATATCTCAAAAATGATAACGTTGAGAGATAAATCCCAGTGCGACAAAGCATTTTGGTTAGGTGTCAGCAATATCACCATGTTAGTGACAGAAATAAAATCCTTGTTCCCTGCAGCTTACTATGACGTGTGTTCTGTCCCCAAGGGCAAAAAAAAAATCTGGGAAATGTGCTTCTCTTTAACTCGAGAAGCATCCGGGCATGTTAAACCGGGTCACCGTTAGCTAATACAAAAGAATTACTTCTGTTTTGGTTACAGAGGCACATTTCTACAATGACTGCATACTGGATTTTCTTTGAACCACGTTCCCCTGTTCTGGACGTTTTATTCTGGGTTTAAGGTTGTATTGTTGGTTTTAATACAACGGCGATTCTTGCAAAGTTCGTCATGTTAAAGGACAAATACAGAGGTAGGGTCGATTTAGAGGCGAACTTTAGATGAAATCCTTTCAACATTAACGTGGTACCAGTTTATGAAAGTGAAGAGGGGGTCTTTGAAACAGGGTAATAAGTTTATGTATCTTGAGCCTGGAAAAACCTGCCTGTTTCTGGACTTACCAAACAACAAGAATCAGTAGTTAACATTTTTTCCGAGTTAGTTGGAGAAATATTTTTGAATCTTAAATTTTCGTGATGTTTGAATTGGTCTTGAGCAACCATCTCATGTTTATGCTGTTAAGATATCTACACTTTTATCAGTTTAATATAATTTGCTCTTACTGGACCACATATATTCTCTCAACTTAAAACAAAACATTCAATTAAAATGTAGACTCAGTTTATATCAACAAGTAAACATTTTTTTAATTTTTTTAAAACACAAGCTTGAATCTCGTAACGGAAATGACTGTAAATTTACAAATTCACGACGTAATGGAACCTTAAACCTACTGTGGGGAAAGTTCATTTGTGATATATCCAAGGGCGTGGATCCATCTCCAAAGATGGGGGGGGGACTTTTCACCATTCGCGAATCGCCGTGCTGGGGAGGGGTCTAAGGGAGGGGGTGTCTCCCTCCCCTTTCGAAAAGTTGCCTACGAAAGGTGGGCTGGAAGCAAAATAGTGCTACATTTGGTGCTAAATTTAGATTGAATATATCACCAAGATTTTTACTTTCTTAGGAAGTTTTTCATCTTCCTTGCTTAAGTGAATTTTTACTTAGTTCTTGGGGTAAATTAAGACCACACTGTGAAGTATTTGAACAGTAAATCGTTAGACTACATATACCATTAGCCAGGGGCGTATATACATGAATTTGCAGGGGGTGAACAATTTTGGGACCAAATACATATCTTGGAGACCGACTCCCATTGACATAGTTGTATGTTTCAAATTTCCTAGATAATTACAATTTATAGGACGGTAATAACAATCATAGGCATACGGGACTCTTCCAATTTGGGGATAGAAAATCTTTAGCCCGAATCTCAAAAAATTGCCCCAAATTCGTTGCAGTTCAGGTGCATAAAATAGACCACAAAGCCATTACATCCGCGCGAAGCGCGAGAAAATTTTTGCACTTTTTGGGGGCATTCGATCAAAAGTTCGGAAACTCAGTAGAAAATTCGGGCAATCTTTTCAATTCAAATGTTTTCTTGTCTGGTTAACTGTTACAAAGGCATACTTAACTGGACTCCACTAAACCGCTACTTGCGCGCCAAGCTCGAGAAAATTTTTGCACATTTTGGGGGAATTCGATCAAGAAATCGGGAACTCAGTAGAAAACTGGGGGAATCTTTTCACTTCAAATGTTGTTGATGTCTGGTCTATTGTTACATATGCATATTGAACTGGATTTGAGACCGGCTTTTTGGCGGGCAGAGACCGACCTTTGATTTTCACTGGGGGACACCCCCTCCGTATTTACGCCCCTGTCATTAGCATGTGTGCTCATATCTTATAAAATTTGGATATGGAAGTGATCAGGACTGTGCATGTCAGAGCTTTTTCAAAAGTCTGATAGAGGTGATACTGGTAGCAATCTTTTCATTATTTCACTGTGGTACACCTTGTCCTTGCATAGTAGTCAACTCTCAACGAACCTTTCCAATATTTTCTTCAACTAGCATAAATTAGTTTTAGGAGCTTTAGTAAATAGTACGTGCCATTGGAATTTTGTGGCACAGAACCGACGGCAAACTACAGGGGCATCACGGACATTTTTGACGTCGGCGTTAGCAATTTTTAAGTAACTTTACGATTTTGTCTCTTATTTCGGGCAATGAGTAAAGACCACAAACATGGAAATGGGGTGGGGCCACCTCCCCTGTGAAAAAAAAAGGAAGTTGGAAGAGGTCTCGATGGCAAATGGTGCAATATTTGGGCACAATTTTGCTTTCAAAATGTAGTGTCAATTTGTAATCTACTGTTATATTATCTTCTTCACAGTTTTAGTTTTCATCATTTTGAAAAAGTGAGGGGGACGTTTTGGAGATGTCCCCCTTCCAAAAAAGTGAGGGGGACGGGTCCCCCGTCCCCCCATGATCCACGCCCATGGATATATCTTGTTTTCCAATGATTGCTGCTCCATTGATTTATAATGTATTTCTTGAGTTTGGTTTTCCCGCTATGTTGGTAATCTTTGTGGTATTTATTCTTTAAAAAATGATTGCATTCTTCGGTATTGTTTATTCCCCGGTCATAAATATTTCATTGAGGAAAACGCCGTTATTGTTAAGAGAGTCATATGCGTATATCCGATCGCCTCTCGACGTCTGGATAAAATCTGAAAATATCAGGACGTCTAGCTTCACTGCCACGAGAGTTGTCTGGATGCTAATCGTTTAGTCTGTAGTGTCCTCTCGTTGTGTTAGTTTCATTTTGGCAGTAGTTTCAGCTTTTTGTTTATCATGCGATTATCCACGGTAAAGATGTTTGAAGGCTGAGAGGTTGGTCAAAATAAGTTTAATATCACTTCAGGGCACTAAACTATTTTATAAGCAAAAAATTAATTGGATATTAGATGAGTATTTTAGAATCTCGACCTATTTTAATATCATGCATCTGCAATTTTATACAAAATATCATTAAACTACACAAAACATTTTTGTGGAAACTTTATTACCAAACAGTTTCTGTGAATGAATGAATTTTTTACATCTAATGCCTTCTCTGAAGATTCTGATATTAAGTCTCCCTTGTATTTTAATAAAAAGACAATGTAACAAGATAAAATCATCAATGTGTACTTGAAGGGAAAGAAATCTCAAATAAACACATTTTCATAATCATAACATAAGATAGAGCAACAAACGCTTGGTCAGATACCTCGAACGGTAAACCCTTCCATGCTTCTGAGATAATGTGTCACAAAGGACAGGTGAAAAGCATAAGTAAAAAGGAGTACCGATTCGTTCTGAAAGGGAGAAACGTAGTCACTCCCGGCAAATTGAATTAGCATAGCCTGGTATCCTAATTCGTGAATGGCTCTTTTGAATCATGTGACAACATTATTTAAACTGAATTGTTAAATTCATGCACAATTATCCTTTTGTATACCTGAGTATATGCCATATTTATGTTATAAAACATGAAACATACCTATGAGAAAAATAAGAGATTTGTCTTGTTAAGTTGATGAGTTAAAATCAATTTGTGGTTACTGCTTACTCCCTTTAAGTTAGTTCTCGGGATTTTTTGTCGTTTTCGCAGTTTAAACTTTCTGTTTACACAAAGATCATCTTCTTCGCAGTAAAAAGTTTCAAATATTTTGTCACGAATATGCACAACCGAAAAATTGATTAAAGGGTCAGTTGAGCTAATTTTGCGATGGAAATGCATAGAATCGGAGTAGAAAGAATATGATAAGTTTTAACATCATAATGAACTTGCAACACGTATACACATTAATTGACAAAGTATCCGGCATATACACATAAGAATACTTACACAGGTGAAAGCCGCCCACTCTTCTAGCTTTCCCCTTTCAGCCCACATTGATGAAGAGTCTGCTTACGCCACTGCATATTATGTTTAGAATGATAATGGCCACTCCGTGTGCAACAAAAGAGTAACGAAATTAATACAGAACATATGAATATGCAGTCTGTCATATGTGGTTTAGAATTTTCTGGTAGCTTCATACCTTAATGTACCTTAAACCTCATCCCATAGGGATATCGTTTGAGACACATATTTACATAGAGATAAACACACAACCTACTTAGGAAGGAGTATTGCACAGAATTTACTAATAATGCGGGAGAGTACACATACTTTTAAAACTTACCCTGCTTAGACCAAAACAATTTAATTTTCACATATTTGAAGTGATTTCGTAGAAGAAGACAAGAGGGGAGAATGGGAACAATGAGACAAAAAACTCTCATCATAATACAAAACTGAAACCATGTGAATTTTAGCTGTTTCGACAAATAGTATGTTCAGTATTGTTTGATTGTTTGTCGAGTGCATATCCTAGTTCCCATGCCAACCCCTACGATAAAAAGCAGTCTTCACGTCTCTGTATGCTCTACGATGCACTTCAAAACTCCTACCAACATATTTGTTTTTGTGCATATATATAATCTTCATAATTTTGTGCAACTAAATACGTAGTTTTTTCGCCTCGTTGATTACGCATGATGACTGCTCCGAAGATTGTACAACCATGATGCAAATGCTGACGGTTCGGGTACGGGTTTACATTTCAAAAGGTTGACAAAGACCTTTCGGAAATAAGGATGAGAAATTCCATAAACAAAAGGATTGATCAGGCTGTTAAGTGCGACTAACGTACGGGTATAGTGACTAGCGCAACCGATGAATGAACAGAGTGCGTGTGGCGTGAGACACACGATGAAAACACAAAAAATAAGAAAAAGGTTCTTCGTTATTTGAATTTGTTTCACAGACATTCTTCTCTTGGCTGGTGAATCTTCATGTTCCGACCTGCAAAACAGAGGAGGTAGGTTCTATGAAAGCAATGTTTTGCTTATGGTGGGCCTGCGGTCGAGTTTATAAATTTAAATGAATCGTAACCATGGGAGGTTTAGACTTGATCCCCGGCTGGGTGATAAGATAGCTTTTCAAACAGGCAGTTTCCTATGGAAAATTGAGCTCAAAGTTTCATTTGAGCTAAAATGAAATGATGGTGGAAAAGCTCTTGCGGCAGTGCAATCACACTCTCAATACTTTCAAAAAGTGATACCCAAAACTGTGGTTATGGTTTCTGAGTAATATTTGAGAGCAGAATGCTATCCCTTTAATTACTAACCAGCAATCGTCATAGCAATAGGGGCAACTTGTTAAATTGTTAGACAGGCCTATTGGGCATTATCTGGCTTACTTGCCTCGAATACCGTCAAAAAGAAAGTAAGTTGGGGATTACGAGGGGGGGGGGGGGGGGATGACACCTTTTCATTGCGCTTCTGCTGTTGATAGTGCATGCAAAATGGTAGCACAATAATTATCTTTTAAGTATTTATGAATCAAAAAATACTTGCAGATTTCCATGAACTATTTAATGATACTTACGATGTAAAAGATGTAAAGAATCTTTAAAGCAACTGAATAAAGTTTGATATAGATCTGCTGGCACTGGCTCTAGTAAGCAGGTTTCTTAGATGATAGAAAACAGTGACAAAGGCTACCATACTTAACTAGAGTTACAAGGATCACGTGCTACCGATATCCATCTTTTTGTCTAAGAAAAGCTCTGTGCGAGACTAGAGTTTTCAGGTCTGGGGAAAACTTTGGCTTTAAGGGTATGATTCAAAATATTCACTTCTATGCAGAAACAGTGTTGCTCCGGTAACATTACTTTACTGGTGTAATTTGTTGGCTACAGTGTTTTTTTTTTAATATTTGCTGGGATTGACGTTTTCCTTTGTCTATGCATGTAGGAATGAGTTAGGAAATGTTGCCTCCAACCAGTCCTGGTAATGCAAGTTTTTGTATCTTTTCGTTCAGCCTTTCGTGTCGGGCAATTCAACTTGTGAGTTATCTTACAGAGGATATCCATTAGCTGGTTAGGTCTTATTAAAATTTGTATTTTTGAAAATATCAGCCTACATTGTGAAAGCTGTTGCTTGACATTTTGAAAGAGGGTTACAAGATTATCGCCCTGCCCAATTGTAGGCTATTAGTGTACCCTGCTTTTTCGACATAGGTCAAATCCGGGGTGCAAAAACTAAGTTCAGGGATATTTAAAAACTTCAACGCATCAGAATAATGTTGTATACTTGGAACGAAGGATCCGATCCTCCACAAATATTGCCATCCTTTATAAATGGTTAACCCGCTTGATAATCTAGGCGGTTTCCTTAGTTGCTTTGCTTATCTTGTAAAATGTTATTTGTGATTCTTTAAGTGTACTTATTTTCGGTATGGCGCTATTCGTTGTTGGTCTAAGCAAGGAGTTTCCACTCCAGTTCAGTGATTCATATGGGTGTGAAAACAGTTTGGCGTATGTCCCAAATGCTTTAACAGTCGATTTTTAATGATTGCATGATAATGCAGAGTGGGAAATGTGTAATAAGGAATTGACAAACCTGAAGGGAGCTACACTGAGCAGTGAGGAAAGGAAGAGGAAAGCCGGATGCCATAGACCCCTTCCAAATAGCAATTACAAAGGATTGTGGGATAGCATTTTGGTCTGTATTATTCTTATCCACAGTAAAATGCCATTGACAAAAAGAAAAGCACACAAAAACTATCCCACAATCCTTTGTGACTGCTATTTGAAGAAAGTTCTACGCACAAAAAGATGGCAGTAATGGATATTAATGTCCTTATTCTGAATAATCTGATTTCAAAAGTGTCTTATAATAACCGCAAAGGGAGCTTGCCTAGAATCGTTCGAAATGTTACAAATTTTGAACAACTGTCACACTAATGGATCAGTCGATTTAGGAAGTGTGACCAAGTCCCAGGCATTTGCCTTAAAATTTTAATTATGCTCCAATGTTTCACAGTTATCACTGCTTTCATTGAAGAAAGGCCTCGATAAGACATCAAAGGGCTTCTTTGCCCAAGCAGCTGACATCTGATGGTCCCTATCGACGAACGAGCAGAATGTATTAAGACTTGTCTCTCAAGAGGCAGTGGCATCTCCCCTGGTCACACAATCAAAATAACAAAAGTGTTTCAAATGTTTCCAGATCATGTAATTCCTGGTTACTTCAAGTAATTTGGAACAAAATATAGTCGTTGATTATTTTGATTCTTTCATCTTGACCTAGAATGGAAATCGTGTAAATAAAATGTGTCGACTACTTTGCTATTTCCTTACATATTACGTTATTAGAATTCAACTCTTTGGGGGATGCGGACATGCAATCCCTGCTAAGTTATACCAGAAGATGTGATAAAGTGATTGTAAAGGGCAAATTATGTCACCAATGGCAATTTTTGTTTTATTGCAGGGTATGTTCCCGGCTGTTTACAGTAACGTAACTGAAGGGGGACAGGGGGCGGTATATTTGCTGATGTCGGTAAATCCGTTATACTTATTTGACTGAATGACGTCGCTGTATACGCATTGTTTTCAGTCAGCATGGTCAGCATATACAGTTTAAGTTATTGACAAACACAGTACCAAGGGTATGATTATTTGACTGGCATACATGACTGTATACGAAATTGTTTTCAATCAGAAAACAGTTTTATTATTTTTCAAATTATATTACTTCATATGGAGGCGTTATTGGTATTTTGTGAACAAAGAGGCACGGGGAAATAATGCAAGGTTTGGGGTGGATGGGGAGGGTTCACGAATGCGGGGGTGACTTGTTAAGTGATAACCCTTTGACAAAGTGTCGGTACATTGACTAAATGCTGTCGGTACATTTACCTTATTTCATCCCTTTCCCCCACTTCTCTCACCCCAGTTACGCTACTGCCTGTCCACGAATCTATATAAACATATATTCTTCGCTAATTCATCACTGCCTTTTACTACCTTTTGCAAACCCACTGAATTTAATTTTAAAAGTTTCAAAACTTTACTAAAACACAAGAACTGTTGATGACTTTTGAGTAGACAGTATGTCTGGGCTGCAATCTCTAAACCTTTTTAAACATCGCAACATGGTGGCTATGTACACCCCCAACTTTACAAGAAATGAAATGATCTTAAAACGTGTAGATGGCATCTCTACAAAATTGGCAATTTTTTTCCGAAAACATGTGAAACTATAACCAAGGTAAAGGCATGTTTTTTGAAAGTGTTTTTTTTTTTTTTTGACTTTCATTAATTTGTAATAATATTAAAGATTTTTGGGGCAACTAAGGTATCCACTGTGGGTCACAATAGTTTAACCTAATTTAACCTACCGTTCACTTGTTGGAGCTGTCGAACTACTGTTCTCAGGAAGCTGTTCATCCAACTGTTTTCGTAATTGCTTATTGTGTCTCCTGACATAAAGATATATATTTGTGTAACAAAAAATTACAACCACCAGTGGTATTGGAAAATATGCAACAGCTAAGATGTGGTCATATATGGCAGCAAGTTCTTGTGATGAAATTGCATCACACTGATGATTTTCTTCGTCAAACCCAAGTTCACCAATCATAAAAGGTAAAGGTAACACTGTCGCAGCGGAGGACAGGACCCAAATGGTGACTATCCAGAGAGCGATGACTCTCCGTCGAAAAATGAGTTCGTATATTTTTCTTGGTTTACAGACCAAAAGGTATCGGTTGACTGAGATCGAGGCCAGTGTGAAGATGCTACAACCAACACACGTCTGTGCAAAAGCGACTGCGATGGCGCAAATGATCTCCAGTCCTGTAAAGTTGGTTTGTGTCCAAAATGAAAGCGAATACACCACAGCAGCGAGGGCCAAAAGAAAGTCAGTAATTGCCAAATTAATCACGAAAACGTTTGCAGATGTTTGCAGACAAGAAGACAAAGAAACTGCTAGAATGATCATTCCATTACCAAACATGGCAATAATTGCAAGAAAAAGATCAATGGCACCCAGTGCAATGTGTTCAGAGCTTGGCTGAAGAATAGGATCCATTTTTACATTGACTAAGGTCACTTGTCTGTGCGAGGAAAGACCTACCAACTTGCAAACCTCATAGACACATAGAACAGTACTCATTTAAAGAATTACTCCTTTCCGTCCGTTTTGCAGTAGCATGGTAGCCTTTATAGGCGATAAAACGGAAGCCCCGGTAAAGGAAAACATGTATTTCCTTCCATTATCTACGTTGCATCAAGTGAAAGGGAGAAGCTTACACAAATGAGGACAAGTTGTCCTTTATTTTGAGGTGTCGTTGGGTTTTGTGATATTGACTAATCTCAATTTATTGCTTTGAAAAAATATTTAGGATAGACGAGGGGGAGGAGTTGATAGAATCAAAGAGAAATATACCGCCATCATCGTGGTAAGAGCTCCATGAGACCTGTAGAGCTGAGACAAATCTAGGGCGTATTCCGATAAATTTTAACTTTGGTAATTAACAAATATCAATAGCAGACTTGCACACTTCATCCCATGGTAAGGAGTATCCATGACCAAAGTTAGCTAGGTAGCTTTCGCTAGAAATGGCTTTATGGTGCAAGACATGGGAGCCCAAACAGCTGTAGTGTCCTCGATTCGCGTATGCCCACAGCTGGGCATAATTAAGACAACCGCCCTGATGGGTTTAAATTTTAAAAAATTGAATAGATTTTCTGTTTTTCTCTGGATAGGCAAAGTGCATGCTTATTGCCCTAAAGTATGGTATTTAGTACTTTGAACAGTAAATCAGAAAGAAATAAGGTGACTTCCTCAGGGAAAAGGTGGTGTTGTGGGGAAGGCTGAGAGACTCACAGGATGTAGAAAAAACACAACTGAGCATTTGCACAACAAAGAGGGAGTTTCGTATTGTAGTGAAGATTGCAGTAAAAACTCATAATGCCAGTTCTTCTTTGTTAAATTAAATCAGAATAGGGCTAACCTTTAATTCGTCTGAATGCCATAACAGAAAGTTTTTTAAAAATTTATTAATGAAAGAAAGCCAAAATTTCTTGTTCTCACTTTACTTTATCCGACCAAAATTGAAAAATCTATTTACTATCTTGTATCAGAATTGTGCTACTAATTCAGGTTAGTATACTGTAAGAAGCTATGAAATCTCTTGAAAAGCAATCATTATTGCTGCTCGTCATTGAATTGATTCTGTCAAGATCAGGTCCAGCTTTTGGCCTTTTCTATTCATTCCAGTCTCAACGTCCAAACTAATCTTACTTAAAGCTTACAGCAAAAAGTGATGATTTAAAAGTCGTTAGCTATTGGTAAATCAAAAGTAGAAGAAGAAAACAAAACAACTAATTTTGTAACAAAGAACTAATCGAATCTCCAATTCTTCGTATAAAAGATCTCTACTGCCTACAGCCAGCTTATTCATGCCCTTTACCATCTCGCTTATAAGAGCATTTGGTCTGACAACTTCTTGATCACCATTTATAGCTCCTAGTAACTAATCCTCAAGTAGTTCAAACGTACTCCTGCACCAGACTCATAATTAGGAAGTGAGCACTAGAACTCGTAATTGCATTCCATTGTTTATGTTCTTTGAGAATCCATATCTACTAAGACATTTAATTTCGAACCTGTTGTCAGCAAACGCGACGGCAAATGTTGCATAGTTTAGCCCAATCGTGACTACACACTTCGTGTGACTTTGTATCAAATTGTACATAAACATATTACCGAATTTTGTGACCGGGCGGTGTGATAATTTTATTGCAAATGGTTTTTCACATCTACATGCTCCTCTCTACGACTAGATAACACTATTTATTTCTAAAAACGGAAAATCTTTTCTTGTATGTCTCATTGCCGGCTCCTTTAAAGATCCTTACTGCTATTTAGCAAACTTTTAATAGTGAATATCACTTTATCAATTTGTCAAAAAGAATTAAAAGATTGCACTTGCTTGCAAAAAAACTCCAGCTGTTGTAAACAACTTGAAAAATGCCACCTAAGGAACAGTGTGGCAAACCGGTGTGCCAGTGATAATTCTAACAGACGGTATCTCAAAAGGAATCAAGATAAGGGTAAATGGAAATCAATCCTTTTATATTGTCCGGAATCAGAGAAGCACAGTGGTTTTGAAGAAACTCACATACCTTCCAATCGATTCTCCAATTATCTTTATAGTGATTATCAGTGAACTAGAGAATCCATACCTTGGTATTTACACAATTTCAAGAACCAGGTGAATCTCAAAACCCGCTCGATCCTCCCCATAACCACTTCTAGATTCTAACACTTCTTGAACAGGAGAATTCTAAATCGAAATGGGTCATTTTTTCTAAGAGTTTGTGCTTTATAAAACGTAGTAAGTTTGAAGCCATTGTTTTGTTTCAGTTGCTTCCCTTTTCAATAGACGTTTGCTTTGCCATATGCTTTGCCAAAGTGTTTTTTCGCAAGGGTCATCACTGGGTAAGATACAGCTTTGCGAGGAAGTTACCCCGTTGTTGTAATGTATCTGTAACCAGGTAATAACAATTATGTGACCAATGAGGTACATAAGGTGCATTACACAATTTTAATAAATTAACAGCAGTTATTAATGAGACCTTTTAAAATAGTTAATGCTCCCTTTTATAGAATGGAAAGCAGCTCTTAAGTTGGGGTGGCTGAAAGGGAGTAGATAGATGTTGTTTATTTTGGAATGTCTGTATTGTCATTACTCACTTTATTAATTCTTTGTATGCTGTTAATAAACCAGGGGCGGTTGTTCGACCCTTACTAGAAATCCAGATATGGGCCAGATATGAAACTCCATATATGGGCCAGATATGGATTTCATATCTGGCCCATATCTGCTGCAGATATGGGATTTATATCTGGGCCAGATAAAAAATTGGGCAGATATAACTGAGATCTACCCCAGAACCAGATCTAAGCCATATATAGCCAGATAAAGTTTTATCTGGATCAAGTCTTTATATGGAACAGATAAAATTTTATCTGGACCAGATATGGTCCTTATATGAGCAGAATATATTCCATATATGGACCATATCTGCACCAGATATGGAATTTATATCAGATCAGATAAAAAGTTGGGCAGATATAACACAGATCTAAACCAGAACCAGATCTAAACCATATATGGCCAGATAAAGTTCTATCTGGATCAAGCCTGTATATGGCACAGATAAAATTGTATCCGCAGCATCTGCTCTAGTTATGAATCATAGTTAGGACTTATAGTCCTCACTCCTCATGGAGACTTTGATTCTTTCAATTGTATTCAAACTTTATACATGATAATCATGGAGACTTTGAACAGAGAGCTTTTTAAGTACCTAGAAACAGGCACTGGCAAACTAAAGAAAAATCCCAAACCCAAACAAAACCATGACGGGTCACAAACACAAATGCTAAATAAACTATACATACCGTGCAACAGGGAACAAAAGAGTCTTTGTTACTACTGAACTCCAGTAACTGCCACTGCAACCAACCCCAAAACAACTCCCCACAACCACATACCACCCAAACAAATTCCGCCCACACGCCCAAAGGAAACACCACGCCCGAAGGCAACACCACGCCCCAAAGGCAACACTACGCCCGAAGGCACCACTACGCCAGAAGGCAACACTAAGCCCGAAGGCAACACTACACCCCAAAGGCAACACTACGCCCGAAGGCAACACCACACCCGAAGGCAATACTACGCCCAAAGGCAACAGCACTTAAAAAGCACCGGGGCAAATACAGGTGCACCTTGCCCAAGGGTGCCCCGGAGGCAGTTGTGGCAAAGGGTAACCTCATTGTCCCCACGCTTTAACAAGCTCCACAACCGGATGCAGTTTAACGTCCTACCCAGGACTTTGAACGGGGGCTTTTTAAGTGCATAGAAACGGACACTATCAAACAGGAAGAACCAAATCCGGACCGGCAAGAACACAACCATGAACTACTTACAATCATTTACAAAGTTACCTTACACCAGCAAACAATGTTTAAGTGCTCCATGAATTAGAATTTAATGTATTAGGTTGAATTGACTTAAGTACATAAATTCAACTTATTTCATAACAGTGAACAAAAAAATGCCTTGAAATTTAGTATTTTATGTAATCACAGTGATATGGGCTTCTTATTTTAAACTTATTACGTATTTGACTCTAAATTTTGTTTACTGCGTAGTGCATATTTTACTTTCAACTTCTTAAATCATGAAAAATGTAGGTTTAGATACAGGCTCCACCCAAATATGCAAATCATTTGCCTAAGTTCACTTAGTATACTGCGGTATTAACAAAAGTGAAGCCACTAAATAACTGCAATGTCTGGGAAGGTGATGCTGTATCCAAAACATGTCTTAGTTCGTACAAGCATAATCTAAGAATCAAATCAAATCAATAATAACACAAACTAACAAAATGCTCATTTGCATATCTAGCATATCAAGTTATATCTGGCTTGATATGGCCATATAAAACTTTATTTGCATATCTGGAATTGCATTGTATCAAGTTATATCTGGCTTGATATGGCCATATAAAACTATTTACATATCTGGACAGACATTTCATCAAGTTATATCTGGCTTGATATGGCCATATAAAACTTGATTTGCATATCTGGAACTGCATTGTATCAAGTTATATCTGGCTTGATATGGCCATATAAAACTGTATTTATATTTTTGGACTGGCATTTCATCAAGTTATATCTGGCTTGATATGGCCATATAAAACTGTATTTACGTATCTGGACTGGCATTTCATCAAGTTACATCTGGCTTGATATGGCCATATAAAACTTTATTTGCATATCTGGAATTGCATTGTATCAAGTTACATCTGGCTTGATATGGCCATATAAAACCGTCTTTACATATCTGGACTGGCATTTCATCAAGTTATATCTGGCTTGATATGGCCATGTAAAACTTTATTTGCATATCTGGAATTGCATTGCATCGAGTTATATCTGGCTTGATATGGCCATATAAAACTTGATATAATGTATCAAGACATCTAAATCTGGCTGTATATCTGGCTTGATATGGCCATATAAAGACTGTATTTAACCAGATATATCCAGATATCAATCCATATCTGGATTTGGAGTAAGGGAAAGGGGTACCACCAAAATCTCTTCGTTTGAAGCTGACCGGAAACTGCTAAGGTCAGACAGTAATACCTCGTTTGTTTCGTCCAAGCTATAGAGCTTGACTGGATAACAAATATAATACAGAAGATGATTATTGCCTACTTCGTTGAAGGTAGTACTAAGGGGTGTGTTGACTTCTGCCACAACATTGCCAGTCTTCAAAAAAAAAAAAGAATTTATTGTATTTGTTGAAACTTTTTGATGCGTATATAAAGACATCAGTATGGTTTCTGAACTTTGTGCAGTGATCTGATTTTTCTGAAAATTCTGAAAGCTTTGTATCATATGTGCAGAAGAAGAACTTTAATTTCTACCCTTCCCGCTTATTTGTATGCCATCCTGGTAAGGGCTTACCTGTGTTGATTTATTCCCTTAACAATAGTTTCGATATTGAAAATGCCCTTAAAATGCTCAACATGCTAAAATTTGTGGCATTAATTGAAATCAAGTGGGAACCATCAAGTAAGGGAACCAGAAAGCCAAAAGGCTTAGTGATTCCTTGCCTCCTGAAAATCATTTCTTAAGTACTTTCACTTTCTGGGGTTTCAGCAAAAAGAAGCTAAGCTCCTTCCCGCTGCTTTCAAAAACCTGAAGCTACTCCCAAAAGGAGCTACAACTAATATGCTAAGTACAGCTCCATCAGTGTTGCCCCTCTTGAGATAAAGTCAAGTTTGTAGGCAGTTAAAAAGGTGACCGCACATAGTCTTTGACTTCTACCAAAAGCAATACGATTCATCTAGGACTACAACCCAATCCACATGCCGTTATGAAAAGTATCTCTGGTTCCTATCTATGCCTCATTTACTCTGTTGACCTCTGACCGCCTCTTCATCAATAGGATTCTCCCTCTCAGTGGCAAATACTACCGTCACAATTGACCTTATATCAGGGCTCCCTCTTATTTTTGTTAAAAATGAACTTCGTGCTGTTTCTTCGTAATTCGCATGTAAATATGGAGAACACGAGTATAGCATTCCCAAGGAGATTATCGCTTGGGCCTAGGCAAGTCTTCTATTGTATTTGGTTAACCCAGGAACTACTGTGCCTCGTGTGGTTAAGAGAGCTAGTTACTTGGTTTGCAGAATGTAAGTCGCAAGGGCGTGGAATACTACTTGAAGTAAACCTGTTCCGATACCCAGGGAGTGGCAAATCGGGCCACACCATGTCGGCAGCGTTGTACTGTGGTTTAATAAGTGTTGTATTTGTCCGACTGCATCAACGGTTGAGATGGTGTATTCGACATTTATGAAATCGTCAAGTGTGAGTAGCCTATCATTTTGTTGTTCATATTTAAGGTATTTTGGCGATAGGCGGTTGAACCATTGAAAGCCTAAAAAGAAACGTTAAAGATTGCTTCAATATTGCAGTTAAAGATGTGGTAAAGTAACGGCAGCAATTTAAAAGATGAAACTGGAATGTATGAGCCTTTTAATCGTACATAATGTTCATATGGAAATTATAGGGATAAAGTTATAAGTTTAAGCTTCGTTTATTGGCTCTATAGATGGCTCGAGTCAAGGACGTAGGAAGCGGGGCGGGGGGCTTGGGGCTAAGCCCACCAGTCAAAAATGTGGGGGGCTGAAGTATGCGTCCGCCCCCCAAGATCCAAGGGCAAAAACCCCTTATTTGTCTCTTCTGTAAGAAATGTCAAAAATTTGCAGTAATTTTCCTTAAAGTTTGTCCAAAATGTTGCACCAAATCGCATCTGAGGACCCTCAAATACCCAAAAAATTTTCCAAAGGGGAGGGGCATACCCCCTCCCCTTAGACCCTTCCCCAGGAAGGCGATCCCAAACAAGGTTCAGCCCCCACCCCGTCTCGAAAAGCTTCCTACGCCTATGGCTCGAGTTGACAGCCCAATACAAGCCCGAGGATTCTGGTACTGACTACCAACTACTCAAAATAAAGATGCACAAAATGGAACAGAACTGTTATTATGACGTTTAATTGACAACAAACGGACATTCGGTTAAATGGACAGTATTTTGTTTATGGCCGGCTATAGGATCTTAGGTTAGAGAGGGAGTGTTTTAGATTAATTAAAGTTACCGTGCGCACGGGGTATTCGGTTATAATTCACTTTGTTATGTAACTATATCTTTCATTTTTTTCGAAGTCTTACAAGCCAATCGGAAGACATTTTTTGCATTTAATATAGTATGTTAAGATATCGTGTTTATAAGCAATTTACAAGGTTTTTCGTAATTTTACCCCAGAGATCTCAGATAACCTTTCACATCCACTAAAAATAATAGGGTTCATTTACAGACTATACCGTATTCACATGCTAAGTATGAAAAATATCCACCATTCCTATCTTGAGATATCTACTTTACATGCCTTTAAGTTTTTTACCACTGGTAACCCCACGTGACCTTTGACCTCAACAAAAACCGAAAAGTCTTTGTCTTAGTGTAATAAATCTATACACCAAATATGAAGTGCCCATCATTCCTTTTCTTAAGATATCGTGTTTACAAGGAATCGCCAAGGTTTTTTCGTAACATTACCCCGAGACTTCAGATAACCTTTGACCTCTACCAAAAACAATTCATTTACTGAATATAAGACATTCAAATGCTAGTAAGAAAAGTCTGCTTGCTACCTACCTTGACAGATTGCGTTAACAAGGCTTTGAGTTTTTGAACTCTCGTGACCTCACATGACATCTGACCACTAAACTGTATGCTAGGAAAAGTCATTCCACAATGATTAGAAGCCTTTATGGGTCACGTGATGTAGGTTAGCTTACTGAAGTCTGTTCTCTTCAGTAACAACTGTACTGCTGGACAACCATATACTTGGTACGGTCAAGATTTCATGCTGGAGGCCTAACGTTACAGCCAGGCAGCTGAAGAAATGTGATCTAAGTTGTCGCAAATCTCACGCGAATTACACCATGTGAATATTCAGGCCAAGAGATACTGCTGCGACCTAGCCAAGCTTTGTGTACATATTACTTATATTGCCTATTGTCGTCCAGTAGGCCATTGCATGCTGTGTAATATCCAGTACGTACATACGGTTACTACGGTATGACAGCGGAATAGACTTGAGTTAGCTAACTATAACGTGACCCCCAATTCGGCTTGAAATTTGAGACATATTCCGAATTGACGTGCTTCCTCCGATTAAATAGCTCAGTGCCTCTGACAACCATCCAGAGTGATAGGTTTCTGTTTTTAGTATGATAAATACATATACCATGTATGGAACGTATCCATTATTCCTATCTTGGGATATCGTCTTTACAAGCTAAGCGTCACAACACACACACACACACACACAGACACACACACACACACGTTATCGTGACTGAATGGGTTCCTTTTGCCCTCAGTAAGGAATGAAAAAGACACCAGCAAGCCTAATCACCAATCGATTAGTATTTGATAATCTTTTCGAAATGAGTAGGTGTAAACTATCAGCATAATTTCTAGAAATTAAAGTGAGGGAGAAACACTGACGCAGTGCATCGGTATGTGTTTAACGAGGGAACTCTTCGGACAGCTCCCTAGTTAAACCAGTTAAGCCACGAAAGTAGGAAGTTTCCACTGTACACTAAAAAATAGATGGTTTGTGTGTCAAATACGGTCCGACGGTGTACTTTTAACTTTAGGAACATAAAAGTCATTTTATCCGTTTTCCGTAAGATTAGGAAACATTTTTACGACAAAGATAAGTCATGGTGACCTAAGTTTTCATTTGTCACCTCTGACTGTCTGACTTTGAAAACTTGTATTTCGTCCCCCAACAACTAGGGCAAAAGCAACGTCGTAATATTTGTTTTAGATGCTGTTGCTTTCTTGACGTACAGATAACTAAACAATTAAGTGGCTTCAGTCCAGATTGCAGGACATCGTCCTCCGTTTCTTCAATTTTTATGGCATAATTCCTTCCGATGCGGTACCTATTCAGTAACAGAGCAAATTGTTGATCGTTACTACTTAAAAACTTTCCACCAGTATAATCTTAATCTTCAACAGCGCCACTAATTCCGCGATAGTGGCTTTGACTACGTCAGAAGTTATTGGGGTTGTGTACTGTCAATGGAACCATTTTGAGCAGAACAGATGTTGCCCAGTATTGATGTTCCCGACAAAAAAACGTGACTATTCTTCCCATTTTACAAGATATGAAGTCATTTGAAAGTTAAGGACACAAGGGTATCAAAGTTAAAGCCAACATGAAGTCATCGTTAGGTTGAATGTCAAAGTAAGGTAGACATGTTAGAAAACTTCAAGTGAATTTCCCTCAGTGATACTTAAAAGGTCCTTTAATGTGTCTTCGCACTCTTGCTTATAGATCCAGTGTACCTTCGTGAAGTTTTTATGGCGTAGGACTAGGAATCTGTTGGAATAGTCGAGGGAGAGGGGGAAGCTCCTCGAAAGGAGGGGGAAAGGGACAGTAATCTGAGGCCCCGACAAAGGCGACAAAATGCAGACTGACAGGCGAACGCAAAAGTTAACGAAAAGCTCTAATATTTGGCGGATTTCATTGAAAAGTTTGCTAGCGTGTTAACGAAAATAACATGGTTGCACACATTTTTTGTGCAAAAGAAAACATGTATGATACGTTGTAGCTGCTTTCAAATGCGACGATATTAAACTGTCGTTTTAGAAATACGTTCCTTGAAAGTTCAGCACTTTAAACGACTTTTAAGGGGAATATCGCTGCTGACAAATATATTTGATAATTGTTATCATGATGGACGGGATGTCTCATTCAAGTATAAGAAAGTGAACATTTTAGTGGTTTTACCCACAACGCTGAAGAATTGAACTCCAGTTTTGAGAGGCAACGTGAGCTTTTAAAGCGATAGAATTCAGTACAGAATATCTAACTCCAAAGGTTAGGTTAGGTTAGATGAGGTTTAACGTCCCAGTTTCCAACCAATTGGTTCAAGTCGAGACGACCACGGCCTTTTTTCCAGTTGTGGCTCACTGGCTTGTTTTCCCTACTCCATTGTTTATGCTGAGCACTGAGCACAAAGGCAGTAGGTTCCATTTTTAAAGTCTTTGGTATGACCCGGCCAGGATTTGAACCCTAGACCTTCCGGCTGCAAGTCGGATGCTCTCCAAAGAAAGAATGATTACCACTTTAGTCACTGTCACTCATCACTTCTGGTAAATGACTTTTTTGTAGAGCAGCGCCCCCCCCCGCAAAATTTCAGTCTCAAATGAGGATCACTGAACTGTTTTCCGAGGATGAAGATAAGGGGTTAAAGAGAGCTTTCCCCATGGGAAGTAGGAATACATTGACGCCCGTGGAACAGACTAGTACAAATGATGGTCCTGTCTCTTTTATTGTTTTGGCACATTATTTTAAGTAATCCAACTCGATTTTATATTAACTTAGTTCAATCTGGATTATTGGTTGGCTATTAACATAAAACACAATGTCACTATGATTAATGTATTTTCTCGACAGTGTACAAAGTTATTTTAGAAATATGTACTTTTGAAACACGGATAGGGTCAGTCGTATTTTCAAGTGTAATTTAAAGGAATAACAAGTAGTCTACGTAATCCGTTTCATCAGTAAATAAAACGTTTTGTCAATTTACGTGTAAAATTTTACTCCCTGCCCACTTTAATCTAATTGTTTTATCCGAAAGTTAATTTTTCGGCTATGGAAAAGTTTGTTGCTATTTGAATGTAAACTGAAGGAGTATGCTATCTCATTCTAACAGTTTTATTAAACTTTGAACTAACTGTTCAGGTAAACTAAAGCTGTAATTATAACGCTGTACGTACGTTGTAACCAGAAACTTACAGGTAAGATTTAGACTCTTTCACCTCTAGTCTAGAACGGGCAGAAATAATAACAGCAACGGGAAATTATTCAAGTCTTGTTAAATATATTTATAACTACAGAGTTATGCGCTTTCCTATCTATTTACAAAGGATTAAATTTCTGCAAGAAGAGTTTCTTCGATCTCTCTCTTTCCTCATTATGAATTTCCTCGTTATTGTGCTCGTAATGTTCGGAGTGACACTTACATCTCATGCCTTTATATTCCTTTGAATGCCTCTTCCCTTTTTGTTCCATTACTGATGAAGTTTTGACCACTTCTCCTGGCATTTGTCAGGGGACTGCTTAAGATAGGTAAAAATTGTCGCAGATTTCGCTAAGACATGTATATGGTTTAAATCAGAATGTAATTTCAACCCTACTTGGTTGAGATTGCCATGCTCGTTTCCCAATACTGATTAACCTAGATGTAATATGAGGCAAAATTAAACTATAAACGGACCCGGTCGTCAAACATACGGTGGCTATCACTGGTGCTATGACCACTTTGGGTTCCCTAATCAGTAACTGTCTTGTTACCAACATGACCTCTAACCCACGAAAAAAGTCCATACTACCATTCATAAATTTGATAGAAAAACTTTCCCACAGAGGTTTTGGAGACTCAGGGAGGGGGCAATCGGTTCCTCCCCTCTTGCTACGTCACTGCTTTAAGGATTAAATTTGGTTCGTATGACTACTTGAGAGCACTTGCAGGCCAAGACTGGGTCTAAACCAATAGTAATTATTACGCGGCTATTTTGTATTTTCTGTGTCGCAATCCTTAAATAGAGTCACAAACAGTTTTAAAAGATTTCTCGAACCCTAAGCACAACTTCAACATCCTCAGACTACTGTAAAGGAGGTCTACTTGAATGTATCGTAAACTCAAAGAGTAAACGCAGTCTACACTGCATAGACACTGGTCTATCATTTTCAATCATAGAAACTTATTCCCAAAAGTTCCAAGTTCAGAGGCGTGGTTGCCCCTCCAGCAGATATAGATGCCTCGACCAGAAACGTATGGTCGCATCTTCAAAATTCTTCTTAGGTTCCCCAGAGAACGTCAAATTGCAACAGGCGCGGATCCAGAAATTTTGAGGGGGGGGGGCCCAAGATGGAAAACCTCATGTGCACCGAAGGTGCACCACGAGCGCGAAGCGCGAGTCCCTACGCGTGGGGTCCAGGGGCCCGCGTTAGGGCCCCTGACGGGGTCCAGGGGCGGAGCCCCGGTGGGGGTCCAGGGGGCGAAGCCCCCGGAAGCTCTCGCAATATTGCATTTTAAGAGCACAGAAATCGGCTCCAGTTCTTATGTCAGTGAGATTTTATACCTTTTTATGCTGCATGGAATTTGATGTGTATGGCTCAGTATAAGTTACTATATGTACCTGCAGAAGTTACGGAGAATCTAAGTTATCTTAAAACTTACACGCCAACATTTGAGCCTGTGTAGGTAACTTGAAATGATTTTTGCCATAATGAGTGTTTTATTTTCGTTATACGGAATTCGGGTATAGGACGTCAGATGAAACAATTGCGAGCGAAGCGCGCCGAAAATTTGAATTTACATTTAAAACCATTGCTATGACTAACGGTGTCAATTCCCTTTATGTCTGTCTATCAATTAGAAGGTGGGTTCGATACTAAGTTTTCAGTTCTCATAAGAAGAGGAGGGTGAAAAAAAGAATATCAGTTGTTTTACATCCTTACAATGCTTACTCTGAAATCACGTTTATGCACACGAATAATTGGCTTATGGTAGAACCCCACCGATGAGTAATGCGAATACGTTTGGGATCTTATTGATAGTAAAAAGAGCAATTCAAGGCTAACAGTGCGCAGATCAAGCAAAAATCAAGAAATATTGAGAAGACTGCAAAAATCGTGAAAGATTTGAAATGATTTTTGGTAAAAAGTGATAAAAATAAATCCATCACTCAATAAAAACGTACCTGTCTCTCCGTGAGCGTAAACAACTGCGCGCAAAGCGCGCCGAAAATTTTCGGTATAGAGCCTCCCGGGAGCTCTGCATTAATTGTACACTGAAAAGGGGGACCAACAGGATTCTCACAACCTTACATCCATATGGGAGGAGAGATGATATATCAACTTCTTTTTAGGTATAGCAAGAGGAATGGTGGACAGGCAAAATTCGTTTCAGAAAAGATTTTCGTCATTATTGAACGTCGCGGTAAGACGTTTGGAAAATAAACAACGGCAATTACGTACTTTCAATCTTTCAAATCATGTGCTAGACTAAATTAGTCAAAGATCTCATAATGATGAGAGCCCTGCAGAGAAGGAGATGAACTTTTTACAAAAATGTTGCATTGGAATAATTTCTTGCGTCATAGCCTTGTCAATGGTATATAAAATCGGGTGTAAAGCCGCGGTCACACTACAACGAATTCGGATCGGATTCCGATCCGATTTTTGTGAGTTTTTATTAAAATCTTCTCCATCTCTGGTCAGAAAGAGCCCAAAATTTGCCAACCAGTGTAAATATATGATTTGCATCAGCGGTCTATGAAAATAAAATGTTAACTGATTTTTTCGTGACGTCACACCGACAAACAGCTTTTATCGGACACGCGTAGTCCGATAAAAGCTGTCTGTCGATGTGACGTCGCGAAATAATTCGTAAAAATCTAATTTTCGTAATCCTGCGATAAAAATCATATAATTACACAGGTTGGCAAATTTTGGGTTCTTTCCGACCCGAAATGGAGAAGATTTTAATAAAAACTCACAAAAATCGGATCGGAATCCGATCCGAATTCGTTGTAGTGTGACCGCGGCTTAAACCCTGTCGTATGCGCGCGAAGCGCGCCGAAATTTTGAATAAAATATTAGTCCATGACAAAACCTGCATTTCAGAACCTGCATCGGACACTGTCACTTTCCCACCAACCTATGCTATTTAGAAACGAATCTTCTGACTGAAAATTCTTAAAAAGCACTTTTGCTCCTTTGTTCCCCAGTGAGTAGTTACCGAAAGCTATTGATAATAAGGACAACTCTGACACAAGGCTTGACACTAGCGGAGCGTGCGAAAATTTCGAATTTGTCAAGAATTTCCAAAACTTATGATAGTTTGAGAACAGTTTGTGAAAGAAAATGGTTAGAACAAATAAACCAGTCATCAAAAATACATCTCACCCTACACCCTCTACAGAAATCTGTAGCTTAAACGACTTTTGGGACCATTTTAAAAATTTTCAAGAATCAATGGGGGAGGGAGACACACGTCACCCATTGCCCACTGTACCGACGCCACTGTCTGTAGCTTAAAAGCCTTTTGAGTTCATTTTAAAACTTTTCAGACAGTTTCGAAACCGAATAGGGTATGCACCCCGCTACTTTGCCTGCAACACCTGGTGCCACTGTGCACAATAGCACGTCACCTGACAGCTAGTCTTCTGTATTCATCCTGCAAGATCTGTATGGCGAAAACTTTGCCTCACAATCCCTCTAGATTACAAAAAAATTTCACTCTTTGACACAAAATAGTTGATAAATTTCAGTGCAGCTAGCCGAGCCCATACTACATATGTCACGATGTTTATTTATTTAGATCTTAATTCAAGGATCATTACTCAGCTATTCACCTGTTTTCGAACATTGTAGTGCTCCTTTCGTCGCCAACCACTTTGAAAGATATATAAAGAGATAATCCAGCGATAGCTTCACCCAACCCCTACAGAAATATATACTTTGAATACGTTTTTAGACAATTTTGTTCATTTTTAGCTCTTAATTTTTCTTTCTCCTTTTCTTTTTTTTTTCTTTTTTTCTCCTTTCGTTTTTTCTTTCGTGGCGAGGGGGGGGGGGGGGCCGGGCCCCCCAGGCCCCCCCCCCCTGGATCCGCGCCTGAATTGCAATATTGAGAAACATAGACGAACTGTTCAAACAATGCGTTGGAAGATATCAGTAGCTATTAAAATAAAAGTTGTTACAAAAAACATGGACATTATGACAGAGTTTACTTTAAGCTGAGTTTCTAGAACGTGCTTCAATCACCCGCAGAGACGCTAGCAACCGTAAAATTTTTGTTTGTTTGATGTTTTCATAACAAGGATAAACGTTTTCATTACTGTTGAATATGGATCGAATGTCTGAACCAGCAATTATTTCGATCGGTCGTTTTCACATATAACTTCCTTGTTATTGTACTGTCCGTCCTGTAAGCGTTCAAGTTTTTTTCTGTTAATATTAAGTACAAAATGTGGAGCTTCAACAGCTTATGATATTCCCAGGATGTACAGTTCAGTGCTTCTATGACTATGTCACTAGAGTTAATTGCAGGCTCTCCATGTGTATCTACCTCCTTTACAGCATGTCTGTTGTAGACAAATGAGCCATCTGCCTCCACCTCCAAGCTTGAGATGTGCACATGGCAATTGCACAGATCTTGCAGGGTTAGCGACGTGATTTACTTCTGTAGCGTGGAGAATGATAAAAATCTGTAGAAATGGTGTAGTGCAAATTGTTTCAGTGTTGGCAGTATTGAGTTCATGTACTAGAAGGGTGGGGTCTAAATATCAAAAAATTAATAAAAAGTTTCATGTAAAAATATTACATGGAAAAGGCACTAACTAAATTCTGGTTGGAAGGATGTGCAAGGGTTCGCAAAAAATGATGGGGTGGGGGTTGAAAATATTGCCATACTAACCACTTCCATTGTTAAAATGCATAGTTTAAACATCATACTTTCTTTTCTGTGCTTTTTATTCAATTTATAACAATACTTTTTCCAGTCCCTTCGACTCTCTGGCGAAGAGCTAAGGGAAGAAATCAAACGTTGCTCCAAAAGGAGTTCTGCTCCCCAAGAAAGCTACGTCCAAGAAAGGACAAAAAACTTAACTGACCAATCTCTCGACCCTCAGATTTTTACATCAACGTCTGTCATGCCTGGTCCCATTCTCAACTGGCTGAAAACTTGGAACAGACACTTTCACATGATCTTAGCCAAAAGGCCGAGAAGACAGTTGCCCAGAACTGGCAATTTTGTTTATTACAATAGTTAACCTACAATTAATATAACTGGCCATTTTACAAATATTACAACACTGTCGCAATTAATTAAAAACACAACGTGCCGAAAGGAAAGATGAAATTCCAATCATGACACTGGTAATCCTAGTAATAGAATGATTGGTCGACTGATTCATGGACTAATCCACTTTCGTAAAGGGGATATAGAAGACAGTCGAAGCATGTACGGTGACTTTCCTATATTATATGTTGATACCAATAAACACACTAGCCCAACAACATTTGCTTTTTCGACCCAAGCTACCTCCCAAGTCGCAAACTTTAGGCTAGATGAACGCGTGTGGCTGGCTGGTTTTATTTATCGTGCTATTGATGACTCCTGTCCTTCCCACAGGACGTAATGCTGTTTATCAGTCACTAATTCAGTTGCTGTATCTCAGATTATTTAACACTCCTTTTGGGGAGGGGGAAAGACTCAAGGGATGACTTGATTTTCAGGGGCGACTTTGTAAAGGTCAAATGTTAACTTGGTGGCCAGTTTGTTTACTCTGGCGGGGAGGGGGGTAACTTTTTTAGGGGTGTACGTAAAATGTGACTTTGCTAGGCGTGACTTGAATGATCATGGACTTACTTTGCTCTTGATCAGTGTCAGAGCTGTGTTTTTTAGTCATATAGACGAGTTTACCGGAAACATCGGAAACACACATCTCTGGTCAAAGGCTATGGCCTTAGTGAAATGAGACTTTAGTAGCTCTTCGTTTAGGGTAATTGAATTACTTTAAGCATCGTTTTTAATGACCACTTAAGTCAATACCGCAATTCAGTGGTGCTCCAGGTCACTAAGTGTGAATATGCTAGAGTACTAGACCTAACCTAAGCCATATCTGCTGGGTTGGAGGCCTCAGGCCACACTGTACCTAGAAAGTACGTACGCTTAACACTAGGCTACACCAACTGTATGCATGAGCGTCAATCTTGACTCTAATGGGGGGGGGGGGGGCACGGCCACTTCTGTCAAAAATTTACTGTGTAAAAATCTAAAGTCAATGGGTGTATTTCCAAAATGTGGGGGGACTTGTCCCCCTGTCCCTCCAGGATTGGCGCCCATGACTGTATGCAGTTTATCGTTAGGCTTAAAGCCAGGTGCCCTGCTCGGTATCCAGACAAAAAGTCCATTACCAAGCGTTCCATCATTTTAGTAACCAAAACATCTTCCACTTTCACCGAAACGTCTCCACAGCATTCAGGGAAGGATCCAGAGGGTTTTTTCAGGCAACAGTCTCCACTCATTTTATTTTAAAACGATCCCACAGCTGTACTAATCGTTTGTGCATACTTATCATGAACGCCAGATGTCAGGAAATACGATTTAACAGTGTCTACATTAAAAATTAAAAAGTTTTTCTCCAGCCTCTTCTTAGTACATTTCTTGCTTGTAGGATCAAACTTCGCTCTCACAAAGTAAGCCCCTCCCCCTTTGTAAAATCCTCAATCCGCCTCTGGCATTACATATGTAATACGAAAACGTCCTCTCATATGATACATGAACATAAAATAAGGTACAATGCCATTTAGAAAATGTGACGAGAATTAGAAAGTGAAGACTTAGGCAAGGAATCAGGAAGAACCTTTTCAAGTGTAACGATTGATTAGGTAAATTCAATTGTAGTTGATTTTGTTGCAGATGTTAAAAATCGATGAAAGTTTTTTGGTTGTATACACAAGTTGATCCTTATTGGTTGTTACGAAAGCTTCTTTACGGACAGGACAGATAGTTGCAAGGCCTTGTTTGCTCTACGCAGTGGACCATCCCGTTCCACGTGACCATCCCCAGTGACTAATTAAATCTGAACTTATCATTTTATTTAACACAACCTACCCTAGGAATCAGTCATACAAACTATTTGTAAAACTATTTATCAGAGTTATAGACTCGAGTCATGAGATTTGGAATCGAGTCGAACTCGAGTCGCTATTTCAATGACTTGTGACTCGACTTGCCAATATTGACATTGACTTGTGCTTGACTTGGACTTACCCAAAATGAATTTTCATCAAGGCAAGTCATAAGCTCGTTGAACGACCCTGCAATATTAAAAATTCCCATTGACGTTCTGGGTGAACCATGACGGATGAGTGACATGCGTCAGAAGAAGTCAAAATCGGACTTCGGTCACAGGTCTTTGACTCTGAAGTAAGCTAATTAACCGGGAATCTTTCTATTATGTCTTCCGTATTCTGTAATATTTTCGTTGTTCGGTAAAAGTTGAGGCTTTAAGTGGAGGTGGCAGTGCACAGTTAAAACAATGTTATGAATGGGTTCCCATTAAGCCACATACCATTTCATTTAAACAAATGAAGTCTCACTGAAAGTTTTAATGAGACTGAATGAGAACGAATGAGAATTTTCTCCTGAGTATCTTCAAATTACAATTTTCCTGCCAACAGTTGGAAGAGCGGGGTCGATTTTTATTTTGAAGTCAGTCGTTGGGGGACTTGGCTTAAAACTTAAAGAGCTGTCTTGGGGGAGAAGTGTAATGAGGAGGGACATTCCCCATTTGGAAAATTTTGAGAAAAATTAGCGCTTTACCTACAAAATTGTGCTATATGTTTCAGTCTTTACGGTAACGAACCTCTGAAACAGTTTTATAATACCACTTGAGGGTTAGTAAACGACGTCAATGAATAGCTCTTACTGTAGGGAGACCATACAAAGACTTGGTCATGGCGTCACTAAGAAACTCACACTGGCAGGCTGGGGTTATCGTAAGATATGGTCGAAGAAGACTTTCAACGCGAGGAGCGAAGCCAGAGGCAAGATACCTAGAGCTTCCCCCTCTAAGAAATTTCGGTAAAGTAAATGGCTTATATGGCTATTCTGGGTTGTTTCCGAAGAAACTCCTGTTGCCTTCATCTGTAACTTGAAAAGTTAATGAACTGTTGTGACTGGTTATAATAAGATGCTGACCGAAAACTTTCATTGCAACTTGCAAGGCTGTTGCTGGAACGGTAGGACACAGGGCAGCGGGCCTTGTGAGGACTTGTGGCAAAGGCCTGCAACAACCTCTGGGATATTTACAGTGCAAAATGTCGTCACTAGGATGAAAATTATCAACTGTCTACAAAGGGCATGGTGATGGAGATGACGCAAAGATTATAATTGATCATAATTTAAGTTGAAATAATAAATTAGACTAACTGTCGGTCAACTTGATGTAATGGTGGTAGTTGGTAGCAGAAGGAATTGCGGAAGAGATTGCAATGGTTTTCCAGACAATAAGATCACTTAAGTTGTAGTACACAAAGTGGTAATGATCTAAGCAATTCCAAGTAAGTTGTTTGACATGAAATGTTAATAACGAGACAGTTATTTATATTCGATGTGCAGGAATCGCACCGAAAATTTTTTATTGGGTATGTGGTTTACATAACGGTCAGGTTTCTGAATTGTGTATAAATGCACCAGTGTGCATGCCATGACCATCTGCGACCATGCATTTTAAGAAATTTTAAAGTGACAAAAATTCTGACAGAGGCTTAGTGGAGCCTTTGTGGGGGACCCACTGACTCGTGGCATCCTGACTCAATGTATGTATTTGGACTTGATGAGAATAAACTACACCGTCCACTTGTGATTTAGACTGAAGGAATATAAATTGGCTGTTTAGCCTCTTGGGATAAGGAAAACAGCTTTACTCATACAGTGTGTTTACAGTTTGTGTTAATGAAAACCTGACCCATTTTGCAGCCCCGAGGTTATCGTAATCGTTTTGTGAGAGGCGTTCCTGTTAACACAACCATGTTGAAGGCATTGACTTATTAAGTGATTTTCGAACATCTGGAGATCTTCTGGGGGACCTTTTAGGAGATGAGAATTGACACGTCAAATTAGCGTTCTCTGTAAATGCAGAAGGTTGAATAAACTCTGATCGCAAAGCTAAACATTTTTGATTCCTTGCCGTAGGCAGGCAAGGAATCTATGCGATGGTGATGTCGTGTGTGTGTGTGTATGAGTGTGTGTGCGTGTGTGTATGTGTGTTTGTGACGCTGCTTGTAATCGCGATATCTCAAGACAAAATTGACCGACACTTTGCATATTTGGTATATAGATTTGTAATGTTAAGAGGAAGAACTCTGTAGTTTTTGGAGGAGGTCGAAGGTCATCCGAGGTCACCAGAGGTCAAAAACCGAAAACCTTGTAATCGCGTTATCTCGAGATAGGGATGACCGACACTTTTCATATTTGGTATATAAATTTGTCATGTTAAGAGAAAGAACCCTATTGTTTTTGGTAGAGGTCAAAGGTCATCTGAGGTCACCATAGGTTAAACTGAGAAAACCTCGTGAATGGCTTGTAATCGCGCTATCTCAAGTAAGCGATGACCGACACTTTTCATATTTAGTATATAGATTTGTCATGTTGAGAGGAAGAATCCTATTGTTTTCGGTGAAGGTCAAAGGTCATTTGAGGTCACCGGAGGTAAAAAGCTGAAAAGCTCGTAATCGCGATATCTCAAGATAGGAATGACCCACACTTTTCATATTTGACATATAGGTTTGTCATCTTGAGAGGAAGAATCTTATCGTTTTTGGTGGAGGTCAAAGGTCATTTGAGGACACCAGAGGTCAAAGACCGAAAACCTTGTAATCAAGATATGTCATGACAGGAATGGCCTGTATAGATTTGTCGTGTTGAGAGGGAGAAACCTATTGTTTTTGGTATAGGTCAAAGGTCATCTGGGGTCACCAGATATCAAAAACCGAAAACTTTGTAATCGCGATATCTCTAGATAGGGATGACCGACACTTTTCATATTTGGAATATAGATTTGTCATGTTGAGAGGAAGAACGCTATTGTTTCTGGTGAAGGTCAAAGGTCACTTGAGGTCACCGGAGGTAAAAAGCCGAAAAGCTCGTAATCGCGATATCTCAAGATAGGAATGACCCACACTTTTCATATTTGACATATAGGTTTGTCATCTTGAGAGGAAGAATCTTATCGTTTTTGGTGGAGGTCAAAGGTCATTTGAGGACACCAGAGGTCAAAGACCGAAAACCTTGTAATCAAGATATGTCATGATAGGAATGGCCTGTATAGATTTGTCGTGTTGAGAGGGAGAAACCTATTGTTTTTGGTATAGGTCAAAGGTCATCTGGGGTCACCAGATATCAAAAACCGAAAACTTTGTAATCGCGATATCTCTAGATAGGGATGACCGACACTTTTCATATTTGGAATATAGATTTGTCATGTTAAGAGGAAGAACGCTATTGTTTCTGGTGAAGGTCAAAGGTCATTTGAGGTCACCGGAGGTAAAAAGCCGAAAAGCTCGTTAATCACGATATCTCAAGATAGGAATGACCGACACTTTTCATATTTGGTATATAGACTTGTCATGTTGAGAGAAAGAATCCTATTGTTTTTAGTGAAGGTCAAAGGTCATTTGAGGTCACCAGAAGTCAAAGACCGAAAATGAAATCGCGATATGTTAAGATAGGAATGGCCTATACAGATTTGTCATGTTGAGAGGAAGAACCCTATTGTTTTTCGTAGAGGTCAAAGGTCATCTGAGGTCACCAGAGGTTAAACTGTGAAAACCTCGTAAATGGCTTGTAAACACGATATCTCCAGATAGCAATGACCGACACTTTTCTTATTTGGTACATAGATTTGTCATGTTGAGAGAAAGAATCCTGTAGTTTTTGGTGGAGGCAAAAGATCATTTGAGGTCACCAGAGGTCAAAGACCGAAAACCTTGAAATCGGGATATGTCAAGATAGGAATTGCTTATATAGATTTGTCATGTTGAGAGGAAGAACCCTATTGTTTTTGGTAGAGGTCAAAGGTCATCTGAGGTCACCAGAGGTTAAACTGTGAAAACCTCGTAAACAGCTTGTAAACACGATATTTCAAGGTAGCAATGACTGACACTTTTCTTATTTGGTACATAGATTGGCCATGTTGAGAGGAAGAAGCCTTTTGTTTTTGGTGAAGGTCAAAGGTCATCTTGGGTTACCAAAGGTCAAAAAGCAAAATTTCCCAAGAATTCCCAAGATTGTCATCTGGGGTCACTGGGGTCAAAAAGCAACATTTCCCAAGAATTCCCAAGATCGTCATCTGGGGTTATCAGAGGTCAAAAAGCAAAATTTCCCAAGAATTCCCAAGATTGTTATATGGGGTCACCAGAGGTCAAAAAGCACAATTTCCCAAGAATTTCCAAGATCATGCATGATATGGGGTCCCCAGAGGTCAAAAAGTGAAATTTTCCAAGAATTCCCAAGATAGTCATCAGGAGTCACCAGAGGTCAAACAGCAAAATATCCCAAGTATTCCCAAGATCGTCATCTGGGGTCACCAGAGGTCAAAAAGCAAAATTTTAAAAGAATTTCCAAGATCCAAGAACCATTGGAGTTGAATCCTTTTCAAGACACTTCAGATTTTCTGTTTTGTTATATTTGGTGAGGTTCAAAGGTCATGTGAGATCAGCAGAGGTCAAATTGTTAAAACATAAAATAATGTAGTCAAGAAAGATAAATTTGAGGGATAAACCTCAGTGCAACAAAGCATCCCCATTCGGCAAGGGATCACTGAGCCTTTGGGCTTTCTGGTTTTAATGATTGGATAACGCTAACCCTAATCCTGACCCTGACAAAGAGTACAATGAATACAATGCAAAGCTGTCAACAAATCATCAAGAACGTTGTTAGGCACTGCGCATCAACCCATCGAGGTCAAACATTAGCCAACCATTCCTGGCTGAAATAGCCAAGACATTCTGGTGAAATTGAACCAGGAAAATGTTACTTTTTGATAAGGGCTCAAATCAGTCATCACGCAACTGAGAAAGGAGTAGCTTGGACCCACAATTCCTGGTTATTTAACACCGGAAAATGGTTGGAAAATCTGGAACTACCATTCTGATCTACAAGGTTTTTTTTTTCAAGTATCCCGACAAACTTCTCCTTACAACTTGCAGAGATACAAATCCCTTTGCAACAGATTATCTATTTTGAATAGACTCATTAACAAAACAAAATGAAGAGAACTTAAAAAGTGCTCAGTTGATATTACATGCCAACGTAAACAAGTTGCTTAAATATTCAAACACCAAAGTTACCGGTTGTCTCAAAATACTTTGCGTGTATAAAGAGAGACCAAAATTTTCAATACACATTTATTTTTATTTTAAAAAATGATAATTATTTGCCAACAATATTCATTACAATACTTCCATTTCCAATACTCTTGACCTATTTAGATTGCAAACAGGAGATTTTAATGTATTGATTATATGCGTATAGTAGAATAAAGAAAGTAAAACGTTCCAGCTGTTTTCTTCACTTGCTATGTTTACATTTCCCTAGATCTGTTTTAACAGGTGCAGGAAATATCATGAACAACTTTCCAACGGTATTTACTTGAATGCTTCTTGTAATGTTTGCCCTTTTCTGTTAAATGTTTAACCGTCCATTTTCATTGACTTTACCCGAAGTATCAACAAGTTGCTGTATTACGTTAAATCTTAAAAGTACTAGATAATTTGCAAAATACTATTAATAATAAACAAACTGTAAAAAGGAATTTTTCGGAAAATTTTTTGTCACCATTAAGAACTATAAATTTCTTTCTAAATTATTGATAAAATTTATTTGCTAAGATGCTTTTTGATCGAATGGTCATATCTGTTGCTGTAAACATTTAGTAGAAGGCTGCTAGACATCTTCGCCAAACACACAAAGGCCAAAGAGATAGATGTTACAAGGCATCATAACAAGCGCCTCATATACCTTAACATTGTGCCTGAAATATTTATGGCTTATGATAATATCCCCTGAAAACTTAGACAATGATCGGAAAAAACATATCACATGGCAATTTTTCATTATATAATTACGTCAACTTACCATTTTAACCGAGTCATTAAAACAACTCCTTTTGGAACCTGATGAAATATCAACTTATTTATTTGAAAATATTGAGAGTTAAACAATCTGATCAGTGATTTAGAAAGATTAGAATGAATTAAGCGCACATACAATCTTACTATATTTACTAGGAATGACAACAATATTAAGCTTCTGTTTGTGTGACAAGCATGTATACACACTGTTTATTTAATTTTAGGGTATTTCTCTATGTCAAGGTTAAGATTCATTGTAATGCTTTAAAAATTTCAAACTTACAAAAAGGAAAAACGAATATGCTCTCCGTTTTTGAGACAATCAGAACTTTCCTCAAAGGAGGTAGGGTTACACAGAGACGCAGAATAGTCTTCAAGGCCACTTTTTGTTTAACTTTTCTGTCTGCATTTCAAGTGGTTGAGTGCAGAATAAGACAAATAACCATCAAAACGTGCTATTGAAATAATTACCTGTCCAATTTTGAAAAATTGGACCGTATTGTTTTTCTACTTAGCACAAAATTTTACTATTCCTCAACTCCTTGAACATGATCAAACGTTTGTAAAAAAAGTAACAAATCAGAAGTAAAGACTTTAACAAATGAACTAAATGATTAGGTACCAAATTATCGCTGCCATTACCCATCTGTAAATGAAATCTGCAATAAGTGGTGCAGACCGTTCCGTCGTGTGCATGCGTAGAGGTAGTTTAAGGACTTCTCAAAACAGCCTAGAGGCCCGATAGGCCTAAGGAAAGATAGCCACATGTTATAGTATCGAAGCATCGATGGGCGAAGTGTCTACAATAAACATTTTTCATGGTAGAGGAGGGGTCCAGCCAGCAGGACCCCTGGATTTGTCCTTGTAAAATATACTTGAAGGCACGTACAATACATGGGAATATTCGAGCGCCATTTAGTAGGAAACATTCCAAATCTTTCTGATTAACACTGGACACTTGTTTCTAGTAGATAAGATATATGTCATTATCTTTATGATCACTTCATAACAAATTTTGAGTCTAATGCCTCTTCTTCCTTGTTTGAAAGTCTTGACTCTTCTTCATACCAGTAGACGAGACAAGACGTCCAGTGTCTTAGTACATTAACCACGACGTGTACGGAGATTACACAACCATTTTGCAAAGGCTGAAGGCTCGGGTATGGGTTTGCAGGTGAAGAGTTTGATCAAGACTTTTCGGAAAGTAGGGTGAACAAAGCCATAAATAAAAGGATTAGTCAAACTGTTGAGGGCCACAAAACGGCGAGTGAAGTGGTTAGTACAGTTGGCAAAAGAGCAGACTGCGTGGGGACTAAGGAATATTAGGAATATGCAGACAATAATGAACAAGCTTCTCGTTATCTGAATTTGTTTAACTGATATTCTTCTCATTTCAACCGTCGAACGTTCAGAGCTGTTCAGAAAGAAAGAGAAAGTTTTAGTACAATAAGATGGAGCTCGTGTCAACTCTTGATTTGTAAAAGCACGGAATTACACCTAAGCTGAGCAAGTTAAATGGGCTTTGCATACTGTCACATAATTAACAAGAAAATAGAACTAAACAAATTATTAAAGCTTATTTTTTTTTGTTTTTATTTTGGGGAACAACTTTACGAGGTAATCCATCCTCAATACTTTTAAAAAGCTATGCTAAAGTTAAAGGGATCTGACTGAATTCAATGAACTCAAGAACTGCAGAAAATTATCCTGTTTTCAGCAGGTGAAACTCTCATCTCAATATAATGTAGCAAAGGCACATCCATGTTTTTACAAAAGGGGAGTAAGTAAAGTCCATGTGGCAAAGTTCGCCCCTGTGAGTGCCAAACGCACAGTCTCAACTGGGGGGGGGGGTCTAAGGCAAAAGCTGAAATTTGGACCCCTTAATAGTATATTCTGGTATCTGGAAAACAAAATAAGCATTCAAATAATACATGCAGTAGCTTTGATAACGTCTCCAAAAAGTGGGGCCAAAAACAGGGGGTGGGCTACAGCAGAAAATCCCCCTTTGAACCTGCTTAATATTAAGCAAATATTAAGTATTAAAGTAATGTTATAATTTGTAAGATACAGTGCATGATGGAAAATTTGTTATGTCATTGCAGTGTATTGATTAGACGGAGTAAGCGTATTTCTTAATGATGTTGATATTGCTGTATGGAATACTTCATAACTTTGCTATACTAAGTTTCATGCCATTTTTATTTGGAAAAATATTCAAACATTTCAACGGCATCAAATTCAAGGACAGCAAAGCATTAAATTATTAAAAGTAGCAAAAGAAATCGGAGGAAATTTGTCCAATGTAGATTACATTGCGTGACCTTGTGGAGAACTGAACTTGTCTTGATAAAAGTAACCAATCTCTCAAATGAGTCGTTTTGAGTTTGGAATGGAATATTGTTACAGGATTTAGAGGACATGGACCAAACCTTATTTCTTATTCTCATGGGACCTTGATGATTGCGGCTATGAAATGCCTTTAAAATTGCTTTTTAATCTTCAGTCAATTCCAAAACGTCAACCTAAATGTGTTGAAGTATCTCTTTTAAGAACAAAGGTATAATAATTGAGTTTTTAGTTTGCAAAGATGCAATATAAATTGTCTAAACGTTTACTTACACAATGGTCGTTATCTGGGTTAAAAGAAGGGTATGGACAAACATTTGATTTTTATATATGTTAAAGAGGAACTTAAAAGAGTTTTGGTGAAACTTTTATTCAGTTACTATATGTGGTTCTCACAATCGTATTATCCATAGTTTGATGGCAAACTTGAACCATTAAAATGAAGACAGTGCAAATTATCACACTTTTAGTGTGAGTACTTAATAATAATATTATTATGTGGCGCTTTATCACAGAAATACCAAAACGCTTCACGCAGATATTACCACTGGTCAGCGATAACATGTCCAAGAGACAGTCCTCGAAATGGCCGCACCTACAAACAGCGCCAGATGACAAGCCACCTCACAGGTAACCATCAAACTCCTGAATGGAGGGAGGCAACATAGTTAAATCATCTTGCCCAAGGATACAACGCAATGAATGAAGCAGGACTCGAACCAGCAAACCTTGGATCTCGAGTCAGACGCCTTCGCCAATAGTCCATCACATTCTCATGATTACGAGTACAAGTAGAAGTGGTGTGTCTCTGGTTGTGAGTACGAGTACACGTATTTTGTATGAGTAAGAGTACAAAACTTTGCATTAACCCCAATGCATAAATTTAAAAATCTGTAATAAGTATGAGTAAGAGTACAAATCCGTTCTCACGAGTGCTCTGACTGACAATTATGCAAAGCTGTGAGTACGATTAGGTACTCACTACAAGTCTGCAAGTTGGTCTTGATTAGAGGAATTGTGTTTTTACCTATTTGTGTGACAATATGGTTAGTGGTACGTAGGCGTGCAAACAACCTTTCAATGATGAAAATGCGACCACTGATAAATATCAAGTGTCGTTTGCTTTCCAGGATAGAAACCGAATAATATATGTGTATAGAGTCATTGTATCAACCGCAGTGATTTTGGAAAGTGTGCTGATATTTGGAAAATCGAAAACACAAGAGCATTTCAGTATCTATCTAACACTTTACATTGACAGCATTGTGTAAATGGTAAAACTAACTTCTTGGAAAGACAGACTCCGATCTTAAAAGCCTGTAGACATGTAAATGTTATACGTGTCTGTTTGATGTCAAAAGCTTAAAAACTTGAAATATAGCGACCATTTCCATCAGACTATATCAACTATCGACCTCTTCACAAGGTAATTACTGTTGTTGCACCTACGTCATGAATGCTTATGAGGTACATATGCAAAATTATGACGTTAAAGGCGGGACTCATAAGGTATGCCTTATGCTGTTCTTTTTGTTTAACCTTCATTCCAAGGACGCATCTAATGTTGGTTTACCCTGGGGACAATATATTTGAAGTAGCTGTCTACCACTTGGACGTTTTCACATTACATAACAAAGTTAAATTGGCTTTAGTAAATAACAGGTAGTAGGAAAGCACAGACACTGTTCAACACTCTTCATCACAATGTTTGCATATGAAATAGGAAATGTCAGAAACATTCAGTCCTTAAAAAGGGGGCATACCCTGATATCGCTGAATCTTGAAACATTGTCAAATACGTCCAATAGTTCCTTATTTATCACGGAATTTTAATTTTTTACTTTGGAGTAAGCTGCTATTTTGTTTATATCTCCATACTTCTCAGGGTGATGTAACACCAGACCCGGATCGAATCCTCTGGTCTATCTAAATGTTTTTGTGTAACTGTAGATCAAACTCAGAATTGCATCAATGATAATCATAAGGCAATACCAATGACACACGTTGCTTTTAGATTTTGCTTAAGTATTCAGTAGTAAGTTTACATCAACCACATATAGCCGGTCCTCTTGGAAGAGGGTGTGATCGCAATTCGAGACAAGTCTATATTTTCTTCGATCAATACATGTCGTGGTTAGCCTGATAATTTATCTCCAGATAGCGTAAGAAGATCAGCTCTATTGTGAACACCCTTAAAGGTAATGTAAAACTATATTGAATGGACAGAGCTTTGCCACTGTGTATATGACAACTAGCCGGAGATTATTCACAGCTCTCGGTGCTTAACTGCAGGGCTGGCATCAAGAAATTCTAGACGGGAGAGGGAGGCTTTTACCATGGAAGTAAATAGTTTTCAAGGCGTTAATTGGAACACTTGACAAATCAAGACTGTTATCTATATGACGTCACCTTTTGAATTTGCATATTCTCACGTGGAAACCCTCAGAGTCTGGACTCAGCCTGATGGTTTTGAAATGAATAAGCATGCAATCACCAGCAATGGATCGACTTCTCATTGAAACTGTGGCCATAAAAATTACATTAAAAGAAGTTTGCAAAACATATACCAAAGCGATTGTAATTTTACGTAGAAACGTCTGCTGTGCTAACAATTTTTTTTTGCAGAAGACAATATTATTATCTTTAATATGATCATCAAACTTTTTGAAAGAGAATAGTAACGTTAAAGAATGTGTTTAGACAGGCGGATTCATGAACTTTTTATCGGGGGCGGTTCCTAAACAAAAATGGGAAATGCATGGGACCAAAGCCGGCCTCAGTCTCACCATAGTTGTGACGGAGCGGTGGCGGATCTGAGGTTCAGGTTAGATGGGTGAGAATAGTGTTCAGGGTGATTGTCGTAAAGTAGACACTTTCTAAGCAAGCTAAACCCTTTTCTTAGATTCCACACCTAGGTGAAAACTGTTTACTATTTCCATCAATTGTAAGTGACCGTAACGTATTTCATTTCAAGCCATTGCTTTCCAGTACCTTGCTATATTGAAGGAGAACATTTCAATTAAAAAGTTATGTTATCTGAAGGTTAAACCTGAAAAAACTTAACCCAAGAAGCCCAGAAGGTAGCCCTCGGTTCTCCCCAGGAACGTTTGCAAGTTAAATACTTTTAGATGCGGATTCCTAGTAAGAAAACTGAGGACACACATTTTTATGAAATCATATGTTATTATGCAATGCAATGATTGTCCAATACTGGAGAAGGGATAACGCTTGTAATTACGATAATATTGCCATTACAATAGCCAAGTCGAAAGGTTTGTTCTACCCTTACAAAAATTAGTTGAAATCAAAAATTGTTCAAAATAATAACCTGGAATCTGAAAATTAAGATAAACATTAGAGAAGCATTTTATGACATGTTGCATTATTACTAGAGACAGATTATACATCTGTAATGACAGGATGTGCAAGCCAATAGGCCTGTAGTGACCTCATTTGTGATGCATCCCCCCTCTCCATGGTTAGTGGTTAGAGCATCCGAAGGTCTGGGGTTCGACTCCTGGCCGGGTTATACCAAAGACTTATAAAAATGGGCCCTACTGCCATTGTGCTTGGTGCTCAGCATAGGCAATGGAGTAGGGAAAAAAGCCATTGAACCAGAACTGGAAAAAAGGCCGTGACCGGCCCGACTTAAACCAATTAGTTAGAAACTGAGCCGTAAAACCTCATCTAACTAACTCAATGGCTTTCACACACAATAGAAACTTCCACCCACTATAACAATCGACGTTATGTTCATGCAAGTGTGGATAGGATGCAGCACCTGTAGAAATGATAATTCGGTTCTCATTGCACATTTGCTACTGAGCAGTGTGTCCATTTCATGAACTGAGCAATAAGCTGCAGGCTTACTTAATTGCAGCTCTGGACCACGACTAGCACCGACCTTTAGACCACACTATCTCTACAGTGCCAGCAGAGAGGATATAACTGGTACGGAGTCTTTACTGTACTTAGCTTACATTTCGTAATTCACCATTTACTTATCTTTCTTATATAGTTATTTCAATGTCCCAATTTGCATACTATTCCCGAGTTCACTTTTGTAGTTAAGCACTACCTATCCAATTCAAGTAGTGAGGTGCATGGTAATAACTTCTTTAGTCGCGTGTGGACATTTTGGCTCAGTTACAGCCTACTGAATTTAGGGCACCTCACTTAAGAAGCTGTTTCAAGCTTACACCTAGACATAGACCGAGTTTGACAGCGTACAGAAGGCCTAATTTGACGAACCCACCATCCTTAGATAGCGACTTACTGCTTTGACTGTTGACAACGTTCCTGGTAGTATTTTCCCCTGCCTTTACTATATTTATCAGCACCAGCTTTAACTTATTTCTGTTATTGCTTACTCTTAAATCGCAGCACAAATTTCCAACTGCCGTTATTACATTGCTTGCCCTCTTATCATTGGCAGTGCTGGCTTAATTGTTTATTGTTGCCATACTTACACACTTGACAGCCAGTCTGGGATAATGTTTCCTGTGCGTCGACCTACGTGTACCTTCTGCTTAAGGCACCGTAACAACCGTATGCTAAATCAGTTTATCGTTATCTCTTTTCATGACGCACATGGCGACTGGAGGGGCTAGACCTGCTACGTGGGGATTAACGAACAAAGTATAGAACAGGTGTGGTATGCCACTACCTTGTTTCTCTCAAGGTCTATGATAAACTACATGTCAAAAAGAACGACACTGAAAACAACACGATTCTGCTCATCAGATCAGATTTCATTACTATATAGCTTATCCAGATTCTCACTTCGACTCAATTACAGTAGTTTAATTCTCCCTGGTTGTCCACATGGGCCCAGCTGAAAAATGACCAAACAAAGGGGCATCACATAACGGCAAAAAAAAAGCGTTCTGAAGAAAGTTTTGGCTAAACATAGGCTCCAGGATTGCCTAAAATGATCCTGCAAATCAATATAAAGTTCCAATAATGACCCCACTGGGCATTATGGTAAGTTTGAACCTCATAAATAACTCAAGTAAATCATTATTACTTGGAAATAATGTCCATAACGGGAAATTGGCAAAAGCATATCGAAAACCCGAAATAGGGGGAAATCAATCGATTTGAGCCCATTGGGGATGATCGCCCTGTGACTACATCATAGCTCCTTAGGTAGGCGGAGGTCAGAAAATTTGGTTTGGTGTTCTAATCGATCTAAAAAGCAGGAATTCGTACTCTAAAATACAAAACTGTAATATCTAACATACACGTGTGCCAGTTGAACCAGCACGACTTGCAGGACGGGGTAAAATTCTCTCAAGGGGCAAGCCTATCCCAGGCCCTGACAGGGAGGCGTGCGCAAAGGATTGACAAGGTGGTGGAGAAATTTTCAATGACACCACTCTACGTCAAGCCACTTTTCGTCAACAAAGTGCATGCAAACTAAAAAAATCAAGTTTAGTACTGACTTAGTGTTATGAAAGTAATCTGACTTGTGAAGTAGAGCAGGGAGTGAAGACTTCGGGGATAGTTTAGGATACACACAAGAGTCTACCCGCATTCACCCTTTTCCTAATAGCATTAAGAATGGATTGTGGGATAGAGTTTTGGTATGCGTGCCAAAGTAAAATACCATTGACAAAAACAACCGAAACCAAAACGCTATCCCATAATCCTTTTGTAATTGCTATTTGCAAAAGAGTCTATTGAGAGACAAAGAAGGTCAACTAAACAATCAGGCGGCTGGCTTTGAACGGGGTTTATGAACTGTAATGTCTCCAGATGACTGCCTATCAGGATCTACTACAGAGTAGCTCCAAGGAATTACGGATTGGTTTCCCGAGCCATTTACTAAAGGCTCTCGATGGACACCCAGGTGAAAATTTCAGTTAGGTCCAGTTGAAGTGGACTAAACTGGACCAGTTGAAGTGGGCCATTTTAACTAGACTGTTCTGAAAATTGGGCATGTCCAGCTGAAAAGTCCAGATGAATTGGTCCTGTTCAGTCCAGTTTAACTGGACCCAACTGGGCTAACTCAACTGAACTAGAGCTCAACTGGACTGTTCTGGAAATTGGGCATGTCCAGTTGGAAAGACAACTGGTATATTGCAATCAGTCTCCTCAATAGACCATTTTCCAAATAGCTCACGCAAAGAATTATGGGAAGCAACTTTGGTAATAGACCCTTTTCCAAAAAGCAGTTACAATGGATTGTGGGACAGAGTTTTGGTTCACATCATTTTTGGCCACAGTAAATTGCCATTGACAAAAATTGTGCACATTAAACTCTGTCCCATAATCCTTTGTAATTGCTATTTGGAAAAAGTTCTATTAACGAGCACCATTGAAAGTTTATACCCAAACACGTGGCCTCTACAAGGAAGATTCAGATGTAATGGTATACTTCAAAATGCAGTTGAGGAAAGACAAAAACAGCCATGATACATTATTGCATGATGTGTACATGAAACTAAGCTATGTATGTCTTGATATGCCACTTGGTCAGAGGTCCATTTTATAAACCTATGTGAAACACTCACAGCACGGAAGTGAACTGCTTAAAATATAAAATCGTAACAATAAATTAAAAACTGATATGCTAAACTCCTGATAAATTCCCATTTTCCCCGAAGGAGGCTGTAACCCTTTGTCACATCTGGTGCCACCCCCTGTTTTCCTGGCTGGTTGCCACAAGTATACTGCAGTGTACTTGGAGCTTTATAAAGATTATGCCTGTATCAAGTGGTTAAGATGTTTTTATTTACGTACCCATGGCTGTCTTGTCCTATGTCATCACCGTTTCCGAGTTGCACATCGAGCCTTCGTCGCAACTGCTGATTGTGTCTCCTGATATAAAGGTATATTTTTGTATAACAAACAATTAATATTACCAGCGGTATAGGGAGGTAGGCGACAGCTAAAATGCGCTCATATATGTCAGACTGTGTATTGTTGCCATGTATCACATCACAATGGACATGATATCCAAGTTTTCCAATGCCGAAAGGTAATGGCAACAGAGTTGCAGAGGCGGACACTACCCAGATCAGAACTATCCAGAGGGCAATAAACCTTCGTTGAAAGATCAATTTATATGTTTCTGTAGACTTAGTGATAATTATATATCGGGTAACTGATACAGAAGCTAGTGTGTAGATGCTGCAACCGACGCATATCTGCGCAAAGGCGACATCAATGGCGCACAAGGTGTTCAATCCAGGAAGAGTAGACGGTACTAGAAAAGAAACCGAGTGCGCCGCGGCGACGATAGCTAAGAGAAAATCGGTTACCGCTAAGTTTACCATAAAAACATTAGCGTATGTTTGCAAACACGAAGATAAAGCGACAGCTAGAATTAGCGTTCCATTGCAAATTATTGCAAAAACTGATAAGGTGACATCTATTGTTCCTTCGATGTAGAAACGTCCCTGAGAATTGATGGATGCCATTTACAGTTCTATAAAGGCTTAGTTTATTTCCTTGTTCAAAAGGCAACTGTCTTACTGTACATTGTAGCTTCTCACAACGAATACAATTACAATATGTTAGCTAATTTACTGCATGAAATATTATAAGTACCCAACTACACTGTGATGAAGGGATGTAATACAAAGACTTTTAATAACATATATTTCCGTGATTTTGGATTCTGTCATTAAGACGTAAGCATTCAATAAAACAGTCCCACCACAAACCACAGTTGAACCCTTAGGGGATTTGTATTTCACTTTAAAGTGACCGTAACTGTCAACACTAATTATAGGCCGTTCTGAAAAAAATAAAGAGCGATTTTTGCGGGACTTGAAATATGATAGTAATTATACGAATTTTCGGAGAACTCAAAAGCAAAGAGGTGTAAAAGTGTAAAATATAGTTTTCTAAATTTTTATGAAAACAAATGAAATGAAGTTAGTTGTGAACATGGCTAAACGTTAAATGAACTATTTTCCTACTGCTTCACAACCAAAATGGAGGTCAAAATGTTTCGTTTAAAAGATATGGACAGAGGTTTCCACAAAGATGAAGCTTTATGAGGTTCACGATTACATACACATCAATGTAGGTACAGATAAATTCTCTCACAGTCGGAAATCATGGGGAGATAGGGAATGTATCCCCCAACTTTTTGACAAAGGTCGTTGGCCTACACAGACAACCCCAAGATTTTCAAAAATATTACGAGATAATATGCCCCACACTTTTATTTTTGGTTATCAAATAGATAACTTTTGAATAGAGAAAAATAAATCATTAATTAACTTTAATTACTTCCAAAATGCTTAATTTTTATGCGTTGTGCGTGCATTCGCGTATCCTTGTCTTTGTATTACATGTCAGCTTGAGTGAGATTAGTTTTTTTCAACACCCTATGCAACTCCAACTACCACCTATCTTCTCGAACCATAAGCGGTTGCATATCTGCAGGGGGAAGCCCTGAAGGGTTTGACAGGCCGAAGAATAGCTCCAATTACAAACTGCTGAAAGCAGGGCCAGATTTACAAATGTGGGGCCCTAGGCCCGATGATATGTGGGGAACCCTTGAACACTAAGTGAGCCCTTCAGAAAAGTATGATATAATAGATTTATACGTCCACCTACTTCTTCGAGTAGGCCTCGGAATACAGGTACATTGTCTCGCAATAGACTGAAGCCAAAAATTATCATAGCCTACATTCGCCTACATCGTCCTTTTGAGTGGCAGCTTCTGGATTTAGGTTAGACAACATCTCCCTATGGTCTTAAAGAATATGATATCTTAGCTTGTGGCTAGACAATGGGTAGATTCGGCACTGGCGGAAAGGGCAAAGGAAATGGAAGAAGAAAAGGGAAGAAGGAAGGGCATTTTAATGTAACTTGGATAACCCTTGAACTATTGAAATGCAGGATGAAGTTAAAATGTTAAAATGCTATTTTTGGCGGACCTAGCATTGATGATCTCACCATTGTCAATTCATTGTAGACAGCTTAAGTAGTATATTTGTTTCAATGCAACTGATATACCAGCATCCACCTCTCCTACCCCAAATCCCCGTGTACAAATGCGATAATGAAAAGTAGTAGTCAAGTTCTAATTTCGAAGTCTGTTTAGAGTAAATATCAATGCCGTTTTCACAGAGTGAAATGACTCACATCCCAGGACAGCTCATCCCGTCCCCAGTGCGCCTTCTGAGCCATCGGGTCATTTTAAGCCCTTTCCTATGATAATTTCTGTATCTACAGGCCTTATAAAGAGTTTTTTCACGTGCCTTGCCTGAGTATCACGTATTCGAACTGGTCAGTAAAGTATTCATCGAAAACAGCTGTTTGCCCCCTGATAAGAAACCTTATATCTATCTATCTATCTATCTATCTATCTATCTATCTATCTATCTGTCTATCTGTCTATCTGTCTATCTGTCTGTCTGTCTGTCTGTCTGTCTGTCTGTCTGTCTGTCTGTCTGTCTGTCTGTCTGTCTGTCTGTCTGTCTGTCTGTCTGTCTGTCTGTCTGTCTGTCTGTCTGTCTGTCTGTCTGTCTGTCTGTCTGTCTGTCTGTCTGTCTGTCTGTCTGTCTGTCTGTCTGTCTGTCTGTCTGTCTGTCTGTCTGTCTGTCTGTCTGTCTGTCTGTCTGTCTGTCTGTCTGTCTATCTGTCTATCTGTCTATCTGTCTATCTGTTATACTATATATATACACCTCGAACACTCGCCTGATGATCTCACGACAGGGTGAAACTATCAGTGGCGAGGTCTCATCCAACGTAGCAATATATACACATATATATATATATATATATATATATATTATTTGTGTATATTGTTACGTTTGACAAGATGACGTATAGCCTATATATATGTTATATATAACATACATAATATATATTATACATAACATATATATATATATATATATATAGGCTTCATTACGGAATGATTTGGTATGGTTGTTGAATCTTCCCTTGAATTGTCCTCCACACATGCCTATGTTGGTGTGCTCACCCGTGTCGTGTTTCAACGCGGCCTTATAAACAAGGGACTTAGTCAGGCATTTTCCGTTCAGCGGCAATGGTTGGGCTTTCTGCAGTTGTATTTTCCTGGTGGGGAGGGGGTGCTTTTGGTCTTGAGTATTCTGTTGTTGTGGGTCTTGATGATTGTTTTTATGTTGCTCATGAACCGGTAGCTGACTTTTACGTAATTCCGATTAAAGATTTTATGCAGTTTGTGTGTCACCGGAAAATGTTTTGATATCAGCGTCAGGAAAACCCCCGCTTACTGAGCGGGGGGGGGGGGCTTTCCCGGCCTCAGCCCGGCTTTTTCGCCACATCAACAATAACAAATTGTCAAAAATTAGCCTAATGTTAATGTAGGAGAATATTCAAAGGGGTTTTCAGTTCCCCCCTTTTCGAAATGTCTGCATCCGCGCATGACCCAGATGATGTTTCGTTGACGGTTCTTTTTGGAGGTTGGTTTTGGGGTGTACTGCTTGTACTCGAGGTTGGTAGAGTAGCCGCTCGTTTTGAGGGTCTCATTGTAGCTGGGTACAGCGTCGTCAAATGCGCGTTTGTCGGATGGGAGTTCTGAAAGTCTTTTGTTGATCGTTTTGGGTATCCGTTTGATGATGTTTGGGGGTGGTTTGAGTTTACGTTGATGTAGGTTGTGTTGTCGCCTGGTTGCGTATATGGATGGTACATTCCTGTTTTTAAGTTCATGGTTATGTACAGGTAGTCTACAACTTTGAGGTTGGATGCAACGGTAATTTTAAGCCCAAATGATTTGAATGTTTTTATGAACTTTTTCCTCAAATTGTCTGCTTCTCGCCCCGATATTGCTTCGAAGGCTGCAAGACCGTCGTCACGGTATAGGCCGATTTTTCCGTTGGGGAATTTCTGGTCCAAGTAGGTTAAGACATATAGGCCGACGAGTTCGCAGATTTCCGCCCCGTCGTAGCTTCCCATAGTAACGTCGAAGCAGTGGCTGGTTTCACGTTTCTCCCAGGGGGTACCTTCATCAAATAGCAGGGATTTTCGTGCATGCATGATGACGCTTGTATCCGATTGCGATAATCTGACGTTCTGCTTTGCCCATATAATTGCTCTATTCAGTAGGGTTCTGGAGATCGATGGGTAAAAGTCCACAATGCCAAAAAAGGGAGCGATTTATTTTCTATGATTTCTAAGTGGTTGAACAACCTGATGACGTCACCAGTACTTCTCTATTGGTTTACATTTATTTTTCCCCGGATGATGGCCTTAATTCTTTGCAGAATTACCTTACTTATTTTACCCGTCTGCGATTTGGCGGGGTTGATAAATCGGCATGTGGGCTTATTGCTGAAGTTGTCCTTATGGTCCTTGTGTTATGAAAGCTTGCGTTTTGTCCATAGGTGATATCCTATCTTCAATATTCCTAAGTCGGATGCTATCGTTTGTAGTTCGTTGTTGATATCTCCTTCGATTTTAGGGTCAGCTGGCTTGTACTTGGTGATATTCTCTTTGAGCAGTTTCTTGAAGTCGGCGAGGCCCATTTTGTAGATGTTACGCGTTTTGTCGGCAGGGACCAGGACTGTGTGTTTTATTGATGGTACTCAGGACTTGTTTCAGTTTGTGCTGGAACTTGTCGCTGAAATGCCTTAACTGTATATTTGCGGCCATCCGCAAAAGGTTCTGCTCAAATGGTTTCGTGCTTTCCATCTGCGGTGGGAATCTCCTGGATTTTAAACCGAATTTACTTTAATCGTCGTCTCTGCTCTTGGTGTCTATTTCACGCTTAAAGGATAAAGCTTTCTACCTCATCCTTTTAATTACATCTTCAATATTTTTAATAACTTGGTATTTGGTGTATTCGCTGGTGGATGGGATGGGTATGTTCTTGAGAGAGTAATTCAAACTGATTTGATCCATGTTGCTAGGTTTGGTCAGTAATGATAGAGTGCTCAACAGGATAAGAACATGAATAAATAACAAAGTTCAATACTGATCAGAATAGTGCTCAGTACACCAAGTAGAGCTGCTGTACAAATAAATAAATTGATACGTGGGATCAGACCTCGCTACTAATAGTTTCAAGCTGAATGTCAATCAAATTGCAGTTACCAATTGTATTTCGAACTTTAGGGCTATTCCTTAATCTGTTTGGGCAGGGCGTTGTTAGTAACTGCCTGGTTGGGGGGGGGGTGACATATCCCCTTTAAGCAGATATAAATTAAAAAAAAATCATAGATGTAATGCAAGGAAGGATATCTGTGAAGTCCACGCGTCACATGTATTTCATATGGTAGGGTATTTCTTGATGATTGTATGGAATACTTAAAAACAACTTTGCAGTACCCTCCCTTGGCCATAGTTTTATGTCAGTGGTATATGGAGATATTCAAACATTCCAATGTTATCGAATTTAAGGACAAACGGTAGGTATAAGAATATAACAAATAATAGAAGGTTTGTGAGGCAATGTGTCTACGACAGATTATATCCGTGACCTTGAACGGAATTGGAATTAGGCCTAGTTTATGACTGACATAAGTAACTATTCTTTAAAATGGGATATCTTTGACCAGTACTGCTATTGTCTGGAGGACATGAACAGATTACTGTCCTCCTAACATTTGTCCAACAAAACTTGAGCTGAACCCTTTTTGAGATTTATAGGTTTTTAATGCTGATTTGTGTAGTTCTTGACCAACCTAGAATGTATGCCTGTTGACACTGTAGCAACACGGAGAGTTTTTCAAAATTCAAATGGCCGCCAAAACTGATTATTTAATAAAAATAATCAACATAAAAGATATTTTTGATACTATTGCTCTTATTATCTGTTCATATTTTAAGATGACATCCAGGTCAACCAAGATAGCCAAAAAATAAACAAGCAAACGAAAAAGTGGTCAAAACCCCCAAAGGGCCGCTACCATTTTTGATTCCTTGCCGTAGGCAGGCAAGGTATCTATGCGATGGTGATGTCGTGCGTGTGTGTGTATGTGTGTGTGTGTATGGGACGCCAAGCTTGTAAACACGATATCTCAAGATAGCAATGATCGACACTTTTCATATTTGGTACATGGATTTGTCATGTCGAGAGGAAGAATCCTATTGATTTTGGTGGCGGTCAAAGGTCTTTTGAGGTCACCAGAGGTCAAATACTGAAAACTTTGTAAACACGATATCTCAAGTTAGTAATGACCGACACTTTTCATATTTGGTATATAGATTTGTCATGTTGAGAGAAAGAACCCTATTGTTTTTGGTAGAGGTCAAAGGTCATCTGAGGTCATCAGAGGTTAAACTGCGAAAAACCTCGTAAACACGATATCTCAAGATAGCAAAGGCCGACACTTTTCATATTTGGTATACAGATTTGTCATGTCAAGAGGAAGAAGCCTATTGGTTTTGGTAGAGGTCAAAGGTAATCTGAAGTCAGCAGAGGTTAATCTGCGAAAACCGCTTGTAAACACGATATCTCAAGATAGCAATGACCGACACTTTTCATATTTGGTATATAGATTTGTCTTGTTGAGAGAAAGGATCCTATTGTTTTTGGTAGATGTCAAAGGTCATCTTAGGTCACCAGAGGTTAAACGGCAAAAACCTCGTAAACACGATATCTCAAGATAGCAAAAGCCGACACTTTTCATATTTGGTATACAGATTTGTCATGTCAAGAGAAAGAAGCCTATTGTTTTTGGTAGAGGTCAAAGGTCATCTGAGGTCACCAGAGGTTAAACTGCGAAAACCTTGTTAATGACTTGTAAACACGATATCTCAAGTTAGCAATGACCGACACTTTTCATATTTGGTATATAAATTTGTCATGTTGAGAGGAAAAACCCTGTCAATTTTGGTGGAGGTCAAGGTCATCTGGGGTTACCAGAGGTCAAAAAACAAAATTTCCCAAGAATTCTCAAGATTGTCATCTGGGGTCACTGGGATCAAAAGCAACATTTCCCAAGAATTCTGAAGACTGTCACCCGGGGTCGCTATAGGTTAAAAAGCAAAGTTTCCCAAGAATTCCCAAGATCATCATATGGGGTCATCAGAGGTCAAAATTTCCCAAGAATTCCCAAGATCGTTATCTGGGGTTATCAGAGGTCAAAAAGCAAAATTTCATAAGATTTCCCAAGATTGTAATCTTAGGTCACCAAGGGTCAAAAAGCAAAATTTCCCAAGAATTTCCAAGATTGTTATATGGGGTCACCAGAGGTCAAAAAGCAAAATTTCCCAAGAATTCCCAAGATCCAAGATTCATTGGAGTTGAATTCCTTTCAAGACACTTTCGTTTTTCTTTTTTGTTATATTTGATGGGGTTCAAAGTTCATGTGAGGTCAGCAGAGGTGAGATTGTTAAAATATCGTAAAATGATGTAGTCAAGGAAGATAAATTTGAGGGATAAACCTCAGTACAACAAAGCATCCCAATCACTAAGCCCTTAGGCTTTCTGGTTTAATATATATTATAATAATAGAAAAAAGTACAACACAATATCTCTTCAAATCTGCTCCTGTTTTATGAAAATTTTTATAACCTTTTTTTGAAATTTTCTATTATTAGCAGGGTCAACAGAGACGACCGAAAAAGAAATGAATGTCAATTTTATTATTTAACAACTATAATTATGCAGAAATATATTAAAAACATTTATGTCACAATTACTCTAAATATTTGCTCTTATTTTATGGGAAATATTGAAAACTTATTTTAACTTTGCTGTCAGGATCCAGATCGACCACGATGGTCGAAAAACGGAATGTCTGCTAAAATTAATATAGAAACATAGCCAATATTAATATAATAACATATTATTATAATAAAAAAAATTACTCTTGAAAATAGTTTTGACACAATTTTTCCAAAAATATATTTTTAAAAGTTATTTTCTCTTTGATTCAGATAATACCATATTATTGTAATGTTGGCGGCCATTTTATCTCTCCTGCCATCCTGGTTGATCTGAATCCTGACAATCATAGTTAAAATAAGTTTTGAAATAATTTTTATAACATAAGAAGAGATATTAGAGCAATTGTGTCATGTTTTGAATGATTATTTCTTCTCTTGTTATATCTATTTCTTAAAATGTTGCCTGCCATCGGTTAACCTCGGTGCTCACAGTAAAGTTAAGTAAGTTAAAACGAATATGTTTGAATATTCCTTAGAAATGTAAATAGATGTTAAGAGCAATCGGGTAAAAATATTTTGAAGAGTACCTTCTCTTTTACTTAACGCTTTTACATTTTGTTTTTTTTTTTTTTTTCTATTGTTGCTGACATGGATCTCAACAGAAAATCCATAAAATAAAATAAGTTTTGAATATTGATCATAAAATGTGAACAATATTAAGAGCAGTTCGCATAAGTGTTTTTAATGATTATTCTCTTTATTAAATAGCCTAAAAAGTTTTTGTGTGTGGCCATGCTGAATTTCGTGGCTTTGGAATAACACTAATTGTTGCTTCCTTTTAAGCAGGCACATATGTCTTATTTAGGTCATGGACTGTATAATTTAGCCTTAAGAATCTGTAAACCTCTACGACGCCTTCAGCAAAAAGAGCCTTTCATTCTGCCGGACTTCATAGGGTCCTCATGAATGCCCACTGTAAGCTACCTTTAAGATTACACTTACGACTTCAGTCTGTCCCTAACATTGAAGTGATTGTGTCAAAAGGTTATTTTAAGGATAAAGGTCTTAATAATTCAATCGTACTTTATTTTGTCTTCGGAAATGAAACTTTGTCAATACTGAATGCATTATGAGTCTTTTTAACCCTTAATCAAATTCTCAGAGTAAAAGGAAAGGTTTGAACAAATGTTTAATTTAATATATAACAAGAAAAACTTAATCCAAAAGTTGTGGTGATATTTACAATCGATTTCTTCATGTGGTTCTCAGAATCGTATTATGAAAAGTTAATTTAGAAACCTGAACCGATAAAAGGAAGTAAAAATTATACTAGACAAGAGAAACCGTTTTTTGCCTAAATAGCCTAAGTGACAATATCGTTTGTGGTACCAGGGAGATGATATTAGATGGAGTTCCATCGAATCCCATAAGACTGACCTCAGAGTGGGGCTAACACATTAACTAGGTATTATTGAACTACGAACTAAAGGGCATTGAATTCCTTTGTCTAATTTCCAAGCATCCTCGTTCACGCTCATTCTTGCCTACAGCGACCCTATTAAAAAGAATTGTTTAGATGGCTGTTTTAATGGCTGACTAGTTGCTGGCAGTCAAAGTACCGCGAAATACTGTTCTGACATTCAAAACGACTGTTTATTGCCAACGAACCGAATGATGCTGGTAATAAACCAATACTGATGATTTATGTAAATAAGGAAAAGAAGTATAGACTGAATTTTGCTGACGGATTTTGACTAATTTCCTCATTCTCTCGCATGATTAAAAAGGCACACCCATATTGAGCAAGTTATAGGGAACTAAACATGTATGTTGTAAATAGCATCGAAACCCTCAAATTAATTTACTGCTTAAGCGACTGGCAATGTTAAGGCAAGGGGAAAATTTTCCAATCTGGTCTTCGACATGTAGCAGACAAAGTGCCCCACTTGTGCTTAGCTCCTCACACCTTTTAAGCCTACAAGAACAACAAACGAAAGAGATTATTGTAGACAACTAGTAGGGTTCAAAGAGTTTTCGGTGGATCTCTATCTAATATCACCCCCTTGGTGGCACATAGGCTTGCCAACCTATATCTATATATATCTATATATATATATATATATCCAGTTTTTGGAAAATTTGCTGATATTTAAATAATCAAAGCGCAAGAGAATTCATATCTTACATTTAAATCCCCCTGTGGGCTGGGGGTTGTAGAATATGCCCACGGTATTTCCCGCCTGTCGTAAGAGGCGACTAAAGGGAAGGACTTGAAACGTATTTAAACTTGTTGACACTATATAACACATTCGTGTTGGTGCGTCGTTAAATCTCATCTAACTAACTAACTTACATTTAAACGTACCATAGGAATAGTTATATAATAACCTCTTGTAAAATCTGTCTGTCGACATTTGAATATCATAGATGTCACTTGATATTAAAGACATTAAAACTTAGCCACGATTGTCTCGAAGCATATCAAATATCGACCATTTTACAAGGTAATTACGGTAGTTTCACGTACCGTGCGGTATGAATAATTATACATGCAAATTCGTAATGTTAAGGAGGGCTCATTAGATATGTCTTATGTTCTCTGTTCCTTTAACCTTCATTTCAAGGACGCTACTAATGTTGGTATACCGGGCGGATATAATGTTGGAACCATCTGTGTAGGTTCTACGTCATCAGTTGGATGATTTTTGGTCGTCTCTCTTCGAATGTGTAAGCACACATTTCAGAAAGTGAGGAAATGTGGAATATATGTTTTTCATGAAGGATGTTAGGACTTGAACACCAGATAATTTTATTTCTATAGCTGTATACCTCCTGTTTTGGTTATGTTCAAAGGTCATCTGCGGCCCCCAGCGCCGAAACTAGGAAAACCTTGAAAACTGTTGGTAAACATGATATTTCAAGAAGGATACCATTGAGATATCTCATAAATACCAACTTGATCCCCCATTCTGAGTGCAACAACCCTTTTGAGGGAGGCCAAAGTTCATGTGGAGTCGTCAGAGGTCTTAGGGTGAAAACCTCGTGAATACGATATCTCATAAAAGGAAATCTTGACGATCTTAATGTTGGCCTGCAGATGCCTCCATATTGCGTTCAATAAGTCGATTGTTTTGATGGCGTTCCAAGGTCATTTAAGGTCGAAAGAGGTCAAACTGTAAAAACCCCGTACGAAAGACGTGACGGATTTATTGCGTTAAACATTTCCTTTCCGCAAGGAGTCTCTTAGCCCTTGGGGTTTGTGGTTATATTACCTAACTTTTCAGTGAGTTTGTGATAATAAGCGTACTTATTGCGTCAATTACGTTTTAGTAAAGGGTACGTAAAGTCTACACAGATATAGACCTATGTGAATTGCTATGAAGTTCTTTCGGCTCCATGATTTGTCAGGCCACAAGAGTGAAACTCCTGCCAAATCTCCAGTTGCAGTCACTATCCTGCTTAAGTTTTTGAAAAGGTCACTGCCGGCAAACGGCTACATTTTGAGGTCTTGTATAGACGTCATCACAAAATGGTATCATACTTTTCAAGTACATACCAATGGTTACACATATACACATATCTAAGCTTGTATTCGGGTTGATTTTGACCTTCACCAGGGGATGATGACGTTAAAGGTGGAAGACCTCTATAAGGAAGCATTCTGTTTAACCATTTTACAAAGGTCAAACACTCATTTTTTCCTTGAAGAGGAAGCAACTAGAAAATGACACGTAAAATTATCGTTCAAAGGGTAAACAGCGCATGCTATTTATGTATAAAGTTGCAGGCCATAATTATAGAATTTAGTGAATACGGCAACTAAAGTTTCCTTTTACACTAATAAGTCACATTTTTCCTGTTACTTGAACTATCGCAGTGTGAAATGTTATACGACTTCGTTTACTTTGAAAAAGTACAACAGAAGCCCGATTACATTTTACCTACGTAGAAGAGTGTAATGGTTTTTCTTTTGTCATCTTTCGCAATATTTGAAACAAAAATGTCTTAAATGTTATAAATTCAACGAAATAATAAAGAGCTGTGGGCGACTAAAACGGAGAGAATGTGCCGGTTTTCTCTAAATAAAGTTGATTGGACAGTCTTAGTGCTTCTGCTTACCCTGAAAGTTGCATTATGAGCGAGGTATGATTATTCTGTAACGAAGTCTAATTTGAAGCTATCATGCAGCTCTTCTACGTTAGTACATTCTTACCATTGCACAGCTTATTACCTGAATGAATGTTGAAAAAACTTACAAAACCTACAAATAGAAATAAAAGACCTTAAATAATACACTGATTGGGTAGGCACGAAAATTATCGCTGCCATTACACATCTGTTCACTCATCTTGCAATGAGTGGTGTAGAATGTTACACAATATGCAGGCGCACATTGTGGCAACCCACGGTATTTCCTTAGTGTAGTTGCAGCATAATGGCTTCACCCGGGGGCGAATCATGGACTTCTCATAACAGCAGCCGAAGGAGGTCCAAGGACAATATGGCCAAATCCAACGGATGCCATGGCAAGAAACGTCTCAGGTAAGGGAAGGGTAATTGGGCCCCAGACTTTTTGTAGGTTCATACTGGAACCGTTGTTGTGAAAATCACTTGACGTCACGCCGAATGCTAATATACAAGAACCATGAACGAGGAATCCATCTTACGTCTCCCTTCACAATGACCAATGCTGCAGAGTTAACTCCAGCATCATATATGGGAGTCAGTAGCTGCATGGTATGTTTAACCTATAAATTAAACCAGTCTTAAATTTCTTCCTCCTATTTTTCGTACTAGTGGACCACACAGAACGATCCTTTTTCCCAGTGGACTAGAAAGGATGTTTACAAATATTACACAACCATTTTGCAAACCTTGAAGGCTCTGGGATGGGTTTGCAAGTGAAGAGTTTGATCAAGACTTTTCGGAAATTAGGGTGACCAATTCCATATATAAAAGGATTAATCAAACTGTTTAGGGCTACCAAACGACGAGTGAAGTGGCTGGTGCATTCCAAAAAAGAGCAGACCGCGTGTGGAGTTAGGCACACTATAAAAACACAGACAATAAAGAATAAGCTTTTTGTTATCTGAATTTCTTTAACTGACATCCTTCTCACTTGAACCGTCGAACTATCGTACCTGTGAAGAAAAGTGAGAAAGTTAAAAGCACAATCAAATTATGTATGTCTCTGTTGTTGAACTTTGAAAGGCCTATTTCATTCAGACTGGGAAATTTGTATAGTTCACATATCGACATAAATGACCGCTGTTTTGTAACATAGCAGACATAAAAGTTACTTCCTTGTGTGGTGGAAGGGAAAATTGGTTAAAGCTTAGAATTTTTTATGTAGGATTAATAGCTATACGGTTATACTCCATGTTATAAATTATATTAAATTAAAACAAACTCCGAAAGAAAGTTGAAAAAGATTTAAGAGATTAGCCACACCCAAAACTTTAACGTAATTGTTTTAATGAGTTCTTAAAAATTGAGCATTATTAACGTAATAACGTGGCTTATACTGACTCAATTAACTTCATTCTTTTTTTAGATATAGAACGATAAGCCAACTTAAAAAATAAGACGCTTAGAAAACATAAAATTTAAAATAATGAATAGCTTAAACACTCTATCGGACACTTCGAATATGCAATTTTAAGTAGTGTCATAATTATCACTCTCGGCTTATCAAAAGGTATTTCGATGCTTTTAAAGTAGGCTGAGAAACCATAACGCAAGATCATATATACTTTGGCTTTGGTAAAATAAAATTTGCACATTGCAACTGCTGCATCATATAAATGACAGAAAAAAGTGTTGAAAAGGACCTTTCTTTAGCAGCGGACTTTGTTTGCTCAGTCCCTCCCTTAAGGGCTTCCCAACTGAACAAGGTGTATGTTGTACAACCAACTACGTAGGCAAGACCAGATCAGAATCTGGTCCTGTGCTTGCATTATCTCTGTGATGTAAATGCAGATTATAGGCCTAGTTCAGGATCAATGGTGATGCAAGATCAGCCAGCTGCAGTTCTTGTCTTTAATATATTGTTCTGGTACATGAAATATAAGTTTACAGCTTTCATATTGGTTTGTACACGGTGGGGAGGGGGGTCAGAACAAGAGACAAGGGTAAATTCGCCACAATTAGAGTTAGTCATGGTTTGGATCAGGAGATCAGATCTTTGATGTTGTACACAACACTCAAGGTAATGGAACAGTACATGTACTGGGCAGTACATCGTGGCATTCGATATAGTAAATAGCACCGAGGAGAAAGTTATTTGCAGGGGTAGATTCGGTGTCTTCCAGGCTGGTTGACTGAAGACCTATAAAGAATATTGAAGCCCCTTCGGGTTGCTTGAAGTTGTGTTGGGGTTGTTTTTGTTCTGTCCATTCTTCATTTTAGAGAACTATTTGTGATTCATTCTAGGGAAAGTTTCTGTTTTGTTTGGACAAAGAAATGAGCTGAAGTTCACTTGTGGTTTTGGTTTTGGGAAAAGAGTTTCGTTTTCCTTTTCGTTCGACTTATTAAAGATTATACTAAGTTTGGTTGGGGTTGGCCTGCCACCTTCTGTGAACCTAAAAAAAGTAACGCATACTTTTGTTACTTTATATACAGTTTTTCCATCTCTGTTAGAAAAGTCGCTCCTATTGAGTTATTCTTGCATTAAATATAAGTTGGGCCTAAAACACGGTCTTTACTGTCTTGATTCCTTCTTCTGTATTGTATCCTGTACTCCCTTACCAGGATCAGCCTTCAGTTGTCCCCCGAAAGTACCCACAGCCCCACCCACAGAGGTCTTACAACATGTCTGTATTTTAAAGTTATATTTTTTTGTATTTACGTACCCATTACTGCCTGGTCGTGTCGCATCACGGTTTCCGACTTGCACATCGAGCTGTCGCCTCAGCTGCTGATTGTGCCCCCTGACGTGAAGATATATTCGTGTGTAACAAAAAATTTTAATAACCAGTGGTATTGGAAAGTAGGCAGCAGCCAAAATGCAGTTGTAAAGTTTAGCTTTTTCATGACTTAAAATTGCATCACAATGATGACGTTCCTTGTCATGTCCAAGCTCTCCAATCATTAAAGGTAACGGCAATAGTGTGGCAGAGGCGGACAGAACCCAAATTATAACTATCCAGAGGACAATGAATCCTCGTCGGAAAATTAGGTCGTATGTTTTTTGTAGACTTAGTGATAATGATGTATCGGTTGATTGAGACAGACGCTAGTGTGAAGATGCTGCAACCGACGCATATCTGGGCTAAGGCGACATCAATGGCGCAAATGATATCCAAGCCAGGAAAATCATGTCGTGCTAAAAACGAAAGAGAGTGCACGACGGCCACAAAGGATAAGAGAAAATCGGTAACTGCTAAGTTAACCACGAAAACGTTAACGGAGGTTTGCAAACACAAAGACAGAGTAACAGCTAGAATTATCATACCATTGCTAATTAATGAAACAATTGTTAAATCCTAAAAACGTGTAACTTTGTGCTGAATCTGGTAAGAAAGAATCCATTTTCACTTTTTTGGAGGCTTTGATTTCCTGTGGGAAAAAGTCATACAACTTGATGTACGTTTGTAGTTTCTGCCAACGTTTCTGAACAAGATCTGGTAGAGAATTTATTTCCTCCAAAAGATATTTCCACTCAATTTACGCAGAGCGGAAATGGAAGGACTGTTAATGTCAAATATATATTTCGGTGAACATGCATCTGACCTTGAAAACGCCACCATTTAAACGAGATCCAGTGGCAAACCATTGAAAAATAGACCCATTTCACCGACGCGGAGTTTTAATTGAAATGCAAAAGAGCCACCATGATTGAGAAAGTGCGTGAAGTAGTTTTAATTAACCGTTGCCAGATAATGGTGTCAATGGCTCATCTGTAACATACTGTAGATACGCATTGCTACTAGTGCATTTGTAATGTGTTCAACATACAAAGAATTTATGCATTCTCCAACATGCTGGAGTAAACAAAACGTAAGGACATTTGAAATGGTAAGCAGATGCGAATGTCACTTGAAAGATACCACAACTATACTGACTCTTTAATTACAACACGTTCTCTGAATAAATGGGAATAATTTTAAATGTGACTTTTGAATAGTGGTGAGGGAGAGCAAAGGGAATTTAGGGAGACTGGGGATCGAAAGCTAACGTTGCAAATTGCAAGACGTCGTTTCTTCGTTGAGTTATTGCAAATTAATGTTTTACATTTTTAGAATGAAAATGACCAAAATAGGTGTAAATGTGGTCAAATGTTAAATTGAATTTCTTTTCTATTGCTGCTCAGCCAAAATGAAGTTGAAAATATTTTGTACAAAGAAGTGAGATAAGGTGGCTCAGGAAAGATTCCATAAACACTTAGCTTTTTAGAGTCTCAACATTACATTGACATCAACTTTTTTCCTTGCTATTGTAATGTTTATTCCTTGGGTAGCTCGCATGCTAGTTGAGGATGAACCAAGTCCATTGAAAAATATGTGACTTTTCGTAAGGCCTTTCAACTCCATAAAGGGCTAGGTCATGTTTCGTAATGACAAAGCTCATGTCAACAGTTCCAGTTGCCGTGCTGCTATCGTTTTGAAAAGGTCAATGCCGGCAAGCGGCCCAATACAGAGGTCTTGCATTGACGTCACCATTGAACGGCATCATACAGTATACGTATATACCAGTGCGTGCAGGTACATGCGGATCCCAGATGATGAACGTATAGTTTTTCGCCGTCCAGTGAACAATGATGACTTTGTGAGAAAGGCTTCTACATGAAAGCTTTTAAGTTTTCTTTTAAAGGTCACGTGTAATCCCTTCCTTAAGAAGGAAGCAATGAAGAAATAAGATCTACGAATCATTGTTTGAAAAGTAAACAGCTAAAAGTTTGTTAGAGACATGTTGACAGGCTATAAATTCAACAAATACGCTGACTATAGTTTTCTTTGCACAGACATGTTCAAAACACTTAGTAGTTAAAGTAATTCTGTTTGATAAAGTATGATATGTTATACGTGTAACTTAACAAAAATAAAACGGATAATTATCTTTCACATGAGGACGACAGTTCTTTTAGGACTCTGCTAACCACATACCCGCCGAATCGGGGATTTCGACGGGGACCCTGGAACAGGATCAATTACCTCCTGCAGCAGCAAGTTGCCAAAGACAAACAAAGATTTCACTGTACCACTCCATCTAACCATGTGGAAGTAATTGCTCTGCTATCTAAAGCAATCTTCCAGCTCACTGATAGGAGAAAGTATGGGATTACAGGGGACTATTGTTTGGATTGTGGTTTTGGGCTAGATAAGTGATTTGAAGGCTTCTCCAAAGGACTTGTCTGCCTAATATAGGCTCTAAAAGGTCAATTACGCGTTGTGCCATTCATACTTATACAATATATGCAACGAACACCTTTTGCAAATATTTGAAACAAAGACACAAAGACCATTGAACAACTATTAAAGGCTATCGCCCGTTCTGTTGCTTGAAACGTGATAAGCAGTCACTGTACTCCTGCTCACTTTGCAAGGTAAACAGAGAGTGAGGTGTAACCATAGAAATGAAATCAAAGGAGAAAGCTGACACAGTGCATCGCTGCGTGCTTAACTAGTGAAGCCACGAAAATTGTGAGGGTACTTCTGCTGTAAGGCAAAAACTGGTTAATTGACGTGTCTCCGTTCGTACGGTATGCATTCAACTTTAAACGTAAATGTCATTTTATCCGTTTTTTTTTTTTGAAAGATTAGGAGTAATTTTTTACAACAGGGATAGGTCATGGTGCCTGAAGTGCCTTGTTTTATACTCTTTACTTGAAAACTTGTAGTTTCTCCTCCAATATCTGAGGCAAAAGTAACGACGTGATATTTGAATTACGGGCCGTTGCTTTGTTGCCTTACAGAGAGCAAAATTGCAATGGGTTCAGTCCACATCACCAGACGTCATTCGTCCTTACTTTAAGTTCTGTATAAGTGTACCTTATCAGATTCTTTCAAACTCACCTCTTTCTTAAGACTTGTGAGCTATTGCCTTCTTTTCCTTTCGATGATATTACATACAGTTCTATATAAGTATGCCTAATCAGATTCTTTCAAACCACTGACACAACCTCAGCTCTATCTTAAGACTTGTGAGCTATTGCTTTCTTTTCCTTTCGATGATATTAAATACAGTGTGCGGCAATGTGAAGTCGAATGTTTTTAAATGTGAAATACTTCAAGGTATCCAAATTCAGTTTTAAAAGTCACTTCACAATTATTCAAAGCTAAATAACAACTACTGCAACGTTAACGCCCGCAAAATCCTACACTTACATGGTAATGTGTCACCTCCGCACATGCGCGTTAGGTCTATAAAAGTGGTCACGGCTGAACACATTGGTTGTTTAAATTCGATGTTTCAATGAAGGTTTTATTCAGAATAAGACAGAAATGAGTGAAAGCTAATTACTAAGTCCAATTTGAAAATGTGTAGCTTTTCAGTGTAAGTAAATTGTAACTATTCCTCAACTTAGACCGGTACCTTTTGAATTTTGAAAAAATGCTGCTTACACAAGGAATTGGAGAGAGCTTTAAAAATGAACTTAATGAAAAGGTATGACAATTATCGCTCCCATTACCAATCTGTTAATTCATCCATCTTGCAACGATTGCGTGCAATTTTACGCACATGTGTACGAGGCTTTCTCAAGGTAGTTCCAGTAGGAGCAAGGGCAGAGAGTGTTGGTAACCAGTGGCGGAACGAAAACTTTTCAGAAGAGAGGCTCGAAAGGAATTAAGGGGAGAGGTCGGCCCCCAGTCATCTTTGATCCATCCTTGTGAGCATTACTTGACATCATGTTTTATAGAAATACATGAGCCATTAACTACAAAAACCTCCAAAATCTCTTTACACACTTGAGCCGTACTGTCGACGTCCTCAAGGTGAGATAGAGTTCAGAGTAGCTGTATTATAAACTTATAAAAAAAGTGAGTCTTACCCTTCATACTAGTGGACTAGACAAGGTGTTGTTTTTTTGTCCGAGTGGACTAGACAGGATATTTAAGAGGTCACCCTACCATTTTGTATAGGCTGAAGGCTCGGGTGTGGGTTTGTAGTAAAAAGGTTGATCAAGTCTTCCAGTAAAATAAGGGTAGCCAGTTCCATATAAAAAAGGATTGATCAACGGTTGAGGGCCACCAAACGGCATGTGAAGTGGTCGGCACTTTTGACAAAAGCGCAGACTGTGTGTGGAGTAAGGTAGAGTAAAACAAAATATAGACGTAATGAACAAGTTCCTTGTTATCTGAGTTTGTATAAGTGTCATTTTCCTCATTCACCCGATACTCATGTGCTATGAGAATTGCCTGTCGAAATCCATATTCAGGATAGTGGGTATCACAAGCTGTGTAATCCCTCAAGGTTGATCTCAAGAAGTGCACATCTTTCAATACGAACAAAAGAGTTTCAGCGCGCTATGCGCGTTATAAAGTTCCTTTGTTTTTCTGTTATAGTTTGCTTTCATTTAGTAAATAGTAATTTTCTACCCGCCTTATCTAGATGCCTAGGTATATTGAGGGACCATACACATTTTATTTCTTCTTTAAGGTTGGAAATTTCATCCCCAATTGCAAAACAAAACATACGTTTTGGGGGAGGGGTGTCTAGTTTTGCCAACAACAATAAATATCTTTAAAATGCATTTCAAGTTTCTGAAACAGTTAGCAGTTCTGCAGACAATATTTATAAAACAGCAAAACAGTGGTACACTGCTACAGAATAGGCTGTGTCCGTGGGTACGAACTTTGCTGGCTGCGTTTTATGAAATATGTTCAAGGTTTCATTACTCCAAAATGAGGGAGGGCGAAAACCAGAGACAGACTCTTAGAGCTCCGTGCCACCATGGGTTTGGCAAAGCGCAAAAAAGCTTTGGCCCAAAATGCCTACAGATCGCTGGGAAATGGCACTTCCCAGACCTGCATATAAATAGGGAAAACACTAGCAATATTCTAAAAATGAACATTAAAAATACCCAAAATATGCTCAAGGGGAGGGGGAGCTGGTGCCTCCTTCGCCCCCTTGGTTACGCGCCTGGCTATGGGCCAACTTTTGGTGACGGTCCCTTTAGGTAATATCACATATCTTTGCCTAGAACCAAGACCACAAATTTTTCATTGTGCCCCAACTCCAAAATACCTCCTCACGCCTTTGTTTTTCAACAACGCCTTTTGTAAGGACTAACAGCTGTGTTGTAGTGAAGATTTACTCATACATATCTGAGCCTATCCATGTAGTGATGAATAGGAGCTAACCGAGAACTGCTGTGGGGTGGTTGGAGGGGTACTCATTATTTGTCTCTATGTTTACTTTCTGTGCCAGTTCCATTAACAATATATGTTTGTGAAAAGCGAAATGCTTGTCGTTCACTCATTCACATGGTTGTCTATCGGGTAATGAGTGCCAGCTGTATCTGACAGTGCAGTTAATTATATAAACTGCTGATACTATGAGGGCCGTCGGCCAACCACCACATCTGGCCATTGGTGGGAAGCCAAAGAGCTACTAGATTACCGCCGACAATGTGCTACTTGCCAGAGTACCTAAAAGTTGTTGACCTATGTTGGCCGATGATGATCATGTTTGCCAAAAAGGCATTCCATTTATATGCAGTTTGAGCATGGAGCTTATATTTGGACCAGGTAGAAGCACCATGGTTCGATATAGAACTTGATTACAGAAGTGGATATGCAGTTATACATACTCAATTACATTAAAAACAATGGTTAATGATTACCGAATTAAAAACAAAAGACAAAGAAATATTGATTTTTTTTTTTCAGAAATGAAACTATGAGCATTACCTAATGCATTATTTATAATTTAAGAACTCAATTGGACTACACAAATCTCCAAGTTGAAAGAAGAATTTTAATGAATAAAGGGAAATCAAATCAAAGTATTCTGATGATATTTCTATTCAATTTGTTAGAGTTGTTCTCAACATCTATTATGAAAGGTCAGTTAAGAAACTTGCGGCCCTTCTGCAATGAAGTTCCCGTTACACTGCATTAAAGATACGGTGGTTTTGCTCATTTGTATGACAATATCGTTAGCATAACTTGGCCCGAAGATATGTGTCGTTATTCAAGCAGCAGGGATTTCGTATGGCAAAAAGCTCCAAAAGGAGCCCAGATGTCTTCCCTGGAAAAGTTTCAAAGTGAAACGCTCATAAGATACGGATTCTAATCAATTAAAATAGAAACACTAGAAAACTATGTTTTTATAAAGTAGTTCATCCTTATGAAGTGTATTCATTCTGTAATCTTAGAAAAGGTCACACGCCAGTAATTATGGTAACATCTTTCAAAATGGCCAAGACGCAAGGTTTTGGGAGCCTCTCCCAGAAAAATCTGAGATACAAAACCGTTAGAAGTGACTTGAAGGAACCTGGAAATCAAGAAAATTAGGAAATCATCTTGCCTTTTCTGTGATCGATCATGTACCTTTCAAAAAGGAACTTTGTAGGATAATAACACGGGTCAGATCATTGGATGGGATTCCAGCACTCTGCCATTTTCGCTCAGCTAGGGGTTTCGAAGGAGACACAACCACCAAATCTGTCAGACAGTACGAAATTTGAATGATGTTATCCCGTTCAGGTATTGAACTGATTAACAACTCTAATTGTTCCTGTTGAAAAGCTACTATTGACAACTCCCCCTCAATGCATGATGGCCTGCCTCGTCCATGATAGTCAAGTGATCTTAAAACAAAGGCCATTGTTAAAACATGCTTTGATGAAAGGCTTATTGTTGTTAAAGCCTAAGCGTTAAACGACAGGCAAGAAACTTTAAAATTTAGTTGTAATTTCTTTATTCCCATGCAATGCACATAGTCTGCTTGCAAAATTGTTCCAGCTTAAAGCATTTCTTTCAATTTTTGCAAATTTCTTCATCATAAAGACTGTACTCGATGAAATTCTTTAATGACGTTACACGAGTTAGATGAATTGTGAAGGATACCAACGAAAGTTTGGAATTTCACACTTTCGTGTGACATGTCTAGTCAAGAAGTGCTTCATTTTATTGTAATTTTGACAAAAGGACACTCGGTTGATTTGGGGCAGAAAGCAAGATAATCATCGAAAACGAGCATTTACTCAAAAGATCATGTAGAATATTAGATCTTCTGTACCCAGATTTCTTTCTCAATTTGCTCAAATGTTATATAATCCCCCTGGTTGTCCACATGGACACGATTGACAAAAACTTGATCCAAAATGAAGCGGCATTTTAGGATGGCGCGTAAAGTTTAGAAAAATTTTGTCATTATATAGGTTACAAGATTGCCGGAAATGGAAGTTCAATTTCTATCAACATGAAATGCCTGTTTGGAATTATATTTACTAAAAACCTCATAAATAACACGATTAAATAGTAAATGTGTAAATCTGAAACAATGTCAGTAACAGCAAATAGCGAGAAGCATGTAAAAACCTGAAAAGAGATCTAAGTAGTGTTGGTCAAGAATCTTTACCCTTCCCACATTTCCAAATTCCAACATTCCTACAACACGAGTATATTTTGTGTTGATGGCGCTATTCCTAATATACGTACGGCTCTGTGCGCTCAGAATCTATTACCGCTCTGCTCTGAACTGTATATATCCTCTGATTGCTTTCGGATGGTGAACAGTGACAATCGAACATCGGCGTGGGTGTTTAATGTTTAGTTTAATGTTTAGTTTTTGGAACTAAAGGATTCTGTAGTGTACTAGAAGAAAACTACCATCGTCTTAACACAAGACTAGGTGTCAAGATGCCCAGTTGCAGTCCTGCTTTGTAAAGAAGCTTTTTCACAGGACATCTCTTAAAAGTCAAACATGCATCCCCTAATAATGGAACAAGCAATGAAGAACGAAGTATGCAAATGATTGTTCAAAACTGAAAGAGCTAAATGTTATGTTAGTGTTAAGTGACAGACTGTCATTAAAGAATCCACACATATGGGTTACAAATTTCCCCAAAATTTCAGTTAACGAAGTTTGGTTTAATTTGAAACGTTACAGTTTGACAAAAGTTTGTATGTTTTCAACCTCACATATAATATATATATATATATATATATATATATGTCGATAAAGGTTGTAAAAAGTGCTAAAAGTTTGCGGAAAATTCCACAACGTTTCGAGTATAGACTCTTCATCAGGTGGCAAAGAAATGCAACTGAACAACAAAGAAGTAGAAATAGAGAAGAAACACATTGAAGAACGGCACGAACAAACCGGTCGCACAGAACGAACACGGTGTAAAAAGCGAAAGAAGGCTGAAAAGACTGGTAAAAAGTGATCAAAAGGGGAACAGGTTAAAAAAGGTCCATTCTAATGTTAATGCCGTGTGGGGAGAGGGTCCCGAGTTTCATGATAAGCCGGTTTTCGGCGGTCTGACGATCACGGTCAGAACCGCTGCACATTAAGGCTGCCTTAACGGCCAAGTCTTTAATTGAGCACGGTGATGGGGGATTGAAATGTGTGGCGACCGGATAACCTTGAAGGTTTTGTTTGATGGACCTGAGGTGTTCAGTGATTCGGTCAGCCAGGCGACGTTTGGGATCTCCCATATACAGGCAATTGCAACGTCCACAAACTAAAATGTAAACCAAGTTTGTGGAAGTGCAGGTAAAGTGTTGGTTCACACTAAATCTGTTGCCGTTAGAACCCAAAATATTAATGAGTGTGTTCTTGCCAACCACTGGGCATGTGTTGCACCTGCTACGACCACAGGGAAATGTACCTGGGGTGTTGTCAGCTGGTTGTTGTGGATGGGAAGCCCGAACTAAGTGCTTGGAAATGTTCTTTTCAACTCTGAAGGCCGTAATGGGGGGTTCGGGGAAAAGGTCACGGGTTGGAGGGCCTTTTCGAAGAGTCTCTATATTCCTGTAGATGGCACGAATGATGGGGCGTACCGATGGGTGATGGGAAATTACCAAAGGAATGCGTAGATTAGTGGACGTGTTAGACTTCTTACTCAAAGCCTCCGCTCTGTTGATTCCTTGGATTCTATGTAGAGCACCGGTAAGGATTTCGGTGGGATACTGACGCTTCTCAAAGAATGATAGTATATTTTGTGAAGCGGCTGAAAAATCAGAATCTTCTGAGCAAATCCTTCTGGCCCTTAAAAGTTGTGAGTACGGGATGGATTTGGTACAAGATTTGGGATGGTTGGATGGGTACAAAAGGTAGTTATGAGAATCGGTGGGTTTAAAATGTAGGTTTGACTTGATTTTATGTATATATATATATATATATATATAATATATATATATATATATATATATATTATATATATATATATATAAAGTCAAGTCAAACCTACATACCGATTCTCATAACTACCTTTTGTACCCATCCAACCATCCCAAATCCTGTACCAAATCCATCCCGTACTCACAACTTATATATATCTTTATATAATCGTAAAAGGTGTTAACCAGTCAATGGTAAAGTGCTCAACCTGTAAAGGGAGCTAAAATATTGAAAGGTTGTAACTGGGTTACTACAAGACAGCTTTACAGAACTGTTTCGTAAGGGCCAATATGAATAGGTCCTCACTCTTCAGAAGCCTGATGTAGAATGGTGTCAACAACGTTGAATACGCCGTGCCCGTTGAACCGTACTGTGGACGTGTTCGTTTTTGAAAACGTGTTCGTTTTGGAAAACAGGCACGGGTGATTAGGTCGAGTCAAGATACCTTACCTATTGGAATAATTACACAGCAGATGTTTATTTCTGTGTCTGCAAGAGCTGATGAGTTCGTTTCTTTTGTTTAAAGTGGCTAAGGAAGGTTTGAGTATGATGAAGAACTTTTCTTCTAGACAGAGGTTGCTTCTGAAGAGTGAGGACCTGTTCATATTGGCCCTTACGAAACAGTTCTGTAAAGCTGTCTTGTAGTAACCCAGTTACAACCTTTCAATATATCTTTATATATATCTTGTCTGTGGCTCACTGGCTTGTTTTCCCTACTCCATTGCTTATGCTGAGCACGACGCTTAATGGCAGTAGGTTGGATTTTTAAAGTCTTTGGTATAACCCGGAAAGGAGTCGAACCCCAGACCTTCCGGCTGAAAGTCGGATGCTCTAACCACTTGATCATGCAGTCGGCGATGCTGTCAGAATTTATCTATGTTTACTTAACGTCATACTCGGCGAACCTTTTCAAAACAATACTTAAAGATAGAAAGCTTGGTTACTTTTTATCTTGAAGATGTAGATGTGTTATACTAATCGTTCTGGTTTAGCAGAAGTAAAGGGTCACCTGGGATCAGCAGACGTCAAACTCTGACCATCGTGTAAAACAATGTTTCATGCCAGGAAGCATGGAAACATTTTGCACATTCTGAATAGACTAATCATGTACAGCATGCATCTTAACGCTGTTGTAGTTCAAAAATCTTTTGAGGTCATCAGAGATCAAACTCTATAAACCGTATAAGCATAATAGCTCATGACATGGATCATTATTCTTCTCATACGTTGTGTGGGGATCAATCACATTGATCTAAACAGTGATCCAAAACATGTCAATTGAGAAGCTTGCTCAAGATAAAGAGCTGAAATCTACATTACAATTAATTCATTGAAAACTCAATACATTTTCACTTTCTAGTTAGAGAAACTTTTTGAGAAGAATTTGTAGGAATCCGCCAAGAAATATTGCACCCATTTACACGATAAGAAACCTACACTCAGTATTGGTCATAACAATAGAAAATTAACGCCAGTGATACAGTTAACTGACTAGTAGCTGGAAGGTCTGGGGTTCGACTCCTGGCCAGGTCATACCAAAGACTTTAAAAACGGAACTTATTGCCATTGTACTTGGTGCTCAACATAAGCAATGGAGCAGAAAAACAAGCCAGTGAGCCACAACTGGAAACAAGGCCGTGGCAGGCCTGACATAAACCGATTGGTTAGAAACCGAGCGGTAAAACCTCATCTAACTCTAACTCGATATAATTTGCAAAGGTAGTGGTGGTATCTGACGAGGTAGGAAAGGGGAGAGGATGGGGAGTTTGTTGAGGGGAACCACTTTTATAACACCATATAACAATACCTTCAACAGAATGTATTGAAGTCACTTCCTTTAGTTAAACATATGCGTGATTTTCATATAGTAATTTTTCTTCAATGTGGACCCAAGCTCACAACATAACTAGTTTAGGCTTGTGGACATTTGCCGAGACCCTTATTTCGTATACGCTTTAACTATAGATCAAGGGTCTGTAGACTATTTTAGTAGGCGGGCTACATTTACCATTGGAAGGATATGGCGGGCCACAGCCAGGCCCGTGGTCAGCATTTGGTTGTTAGATGGTCTCATCTTGAAATAAGGTAACGACATAAGGGAGCGAGATAGTGCTCTTCTCAAAGGGTTTGGTTTCAGGGCCCGTCGTAGCAGGGGTAATGCTTCTTTTGAATACCAAGTGTGAAGCCCTATAAAGCAAGTGGGTATTAACAAAAGTGTGGACATGAGTGGTATCTTCAAATAGCTTTAGATACACACTAAATAGATGACTACTTATAAATAAAACCATTCCTTTTTTGTAATAGCCTATATGCAGAGGCGTGCACAGCTAGTCATAAACCTATGCCAGGTTCAGTGGGGCACATTCATTTGAAAAGTATGTTTAAAGGGGGTGACTTTGTAATGATATTATCTGAGAGGTGTGCCACAGTAGTTTTGCCCGGAGTGTACCGGCGGAATGTTTGACAACTTAAATGCCTCCTGGTTGACGGCACTTCTCCAGGCCATGTAACTTGCATCTAAATTCTCCACTTTGAGTTCTCTTGGTTGAGAAATTCTTCAAATGCACACTTTGCAGGCCTATGCTAATTGACCCACCTTCACACCCCCAACGGATCTGATCTAGCCGTCTCTACACCATACAAACTGCCCGTCGATGATGATACAGTGCGATTTTTAGTTTGGGACGGCGCATACTATTAAGGGTTGTATACGGCTTGACATCAAGGACTAGAATGAATTTGTCCAAAGGTAAAAGTGTGACAGTTAATTATGGTGGATGGGCTCAAATTGCCATGAGAAGCTAGAAAATTAAGGCATTTCAGTACCTTTTCACTATATCTTACACTGTCCAAATGATCTTACCTATATTAAAATGTCTCGAACTAGATTGATAATAATTGCTGAGGCCCTTTCGTTTACCCCTTTCGTTTTCGATTTCAATTTGCTTCGTGGGCCAGATTGGATGACTTCGTGGATTCGGATGAAGCTCGAGTGCCGCTATTTAGGATTTAAGGTCCGAAGAACCTAAGGTCATAGAGCCTTAAAATAGCAATTACAAAGAATTATGGGATAGAGTTTTGGCACGCTTCTTTTTAGGCCACAGCCGAAAAATGCCATTTGACAAAGTCACCACACACCAAAACTCCGTCTCATAATCCTTTGTCATTCCTATTTGGCAAAGGGTCTATTGGCAAAGTGCGGAACCTCCCTCTTCCAGCGATGAATCTAATCCATAAAATACACAGGCAAAACGAGACCAAAGATACATTCCAATAACAATCAATTAGCAAAGACTGAGTTGAAACGGTTGTTTTTAATTCTTAGAAGAACGGTTTCCTTTATGTGACCTCTCTCTGCCATCTGGGTCAAATTGGACCCAAATAAATACAAAATATATTGAAAATAATAATTCTAGGTAAGTGAGGGGAAAATAATTGAATTTTAGAGCTCGCAATATAGTTGCTCATAACTATGTTATTAAACGGAAACAAGATAATGAAAGAATGTTTTTGCGGAAGGGAGATCTATAGTATTATATGTAACAGGCACGAAACAGAAAGCATGTTTATTTGTCTATATTTGTTGAAGAAACTTCCTCATTGCTTTCTTATTCGTCTTGGCGAAGAGGTTCATAAATTCTGCTTCACCGTATGTACTGTACGCATTTATGTAACACAAGGTATGGATTACTTGGAAGAGGGAAACTGGACAACTTCTACTCCCGTCTTATACCAGGAAGCAAGGTCACTTGGAATATTGTTTTTCAGGATACCACTCGGAATTGTTGGTAACTCTTTCGTTTTACTAGCAGTGGCTTTGTCGAAGAGATTGCAAACCGTTGCCAACATTTTCGTCATCAACTTGGCTATTGCCGATATACTGACTTGTTCATTACTCATTGGCTATTACGTGTCAAATTGGATCGAGTACTTTCAAGGCCTGGATATCTTCTGCATCATCATAGTTGCACTTACCCAGGCATGTGTAGGTTGCAGCATCTACACTCTTGCCTCCATTTCGGTCAATCGTTACGTCATCATCACGAGATCAATCCGTTTTTACCAGCTGACGTTCCAACCCAGAGTTGTTGCTCCGTGGATTATCTCAATATGGAGTGTTTCGATTGCTGTATCGATTTTTCCACCTTTAGCATGTGGTATCGGTGAGCTTGGTTATGACTGGGATTCGAGTCAGTGTAATCCAAAGTCTAGTCATCCAAAGGCTATGGTCTATGAAATAATTCTAACCGTCTTCTACTTTCCGGTGCCACTTGTCGTCACCATTGTTTGCTACACCTTCGTCTACCTTCATCTTCGACTCCACAACAAAAGAATGAAACATCACATATATCACGATGGCTTGAATATGACCTCAACTTCGACATCAAACGACGAAGATCGGTAGGTGAAACAAAAATACAGAAAAAGTGTTTGTATATATCAGCGTCGGCGATCTTTAGGCTATCACAGAGTCAAGGGGACATGTTAGACATATGGATTCAACGGTGCCTTAACTGCTAGGGTAACGAATAGTGCGAATGACTTTTAATGAAGGGCCCGCCAAATTCCCCTTCTGGGTTCCTGGTGTAGCCACCCGCAAAGCTAGAATTGTGAATCCCCAGAAGCTCGGTGAAATTTATAATGAATGTGCTATGGAGGGGGGTCTAGGGTTGCCGTCGGGTAAATTGGAATAAAAAAGCCTTCCCATCAGATACTCAGGGGTCCGATCACCCTACAATTTACATCAGGGCAATGACATTTTAACCATTTCAATCTTGTGCATTAGTTTTACAAGCCTGCAAAATGTTGGTTCGGTCTACTTTCGTCTTTACCTAGATCCTGGGTCGGATTATCTGCTACATACAAACAGACGACTGTGTGTCTGTGGCTAAGAAGAAAATATGGGCTTACGAAATTAGTCTTTGATAAATAATTGGGAGAGAGTTCTTCTTTAGGTCTTCGAAGGTTTAGCGACAATGGCCTGCAAACACTTAAACTGGACTAAGAGGGTTTGCTCCTATGAAGTGTGGTGTAAATTTTGGTAAACAGATTGTATTTTGCACTGATTTTTAGGTTTTAGACCCATTGGTGGTGGCACAAAAGGCACAAAACAACCAAAACATTTATTTTTAACATTTCATCATCCAAAATCTGTTTTTCTTTTCAACATGAAAAACAGAGGTACAAACCGCTAACTGCACAAGTAGCATATTTTTCCAAAATCAACCGTTATAGCTACGTTTTACCGCTGGAAAATTTAAAGAAATCTGAAACCTCAACAAACGAATTCAGCCCTTGAAATCCATTCAGAAGATCATATCACCTTTTATTGTGTTATTTGTGCCTTCATCATGAGGTCTTTTACTTTCACTTTTGTGAGGTTAGCGAAACGCTATTATGATATTTGTGCACGTACAAAACACTCTGGAAATAGCTCATCCAGGCAACATCAATTACTACAGACCAATCTCCGAGGTACACTTATTGTTTTCTTTATCTTGTTGTGTTGTCATGTTAGCATGATTTGTTCTGTCAACACAACAAAGACCTGTCTATATTTTAATGATAGTGTGACACATGCCTCTACTTTTGGGTTAACCTAAAAGCTTACAGTACAAAAATAATTTTACGATATAAACTAATTGGGGGATCATCGGGTAGGGTGGTAGGGAGTATTATCTTTATCTTTGAACTCCTGTTTGTATCAATGTTTGATTCCGACCCCACCTTAAGAACCAGATATGTGTAACAGCCCTTGATCAAAGGCCGTAGACAACGGGTGAGGGGCAGTGGGATGGGCGGCGTCCTCGAAAATAGGAAGGAAATTACCATTGCCTTAATGAATTTTAGTATAACTCGCCCCATAAAATTTTTTCGCACCCTCTAAGCGTTCTTGCCCCCTTCAGTACCCTTGTCTGATTACTGGCCTGCCTTGAGCTACTAGAGTATTTCTTCAAGAGTTAAATGAAGCCACCAGTAGAACAAAGACGTCTTTACCTGTTTTTAGCGTTTCCCCTAATTTTGTCAGTATAAGCAGGGTTGGACTTAACCAGAGGGGCAGAGGAGATTCCTTTTATGGATCGTTCGTCCTGTTTTATCAACAAGGAGAAGTATTTGAAATTTGTCCATTGAAGACTTTTCTTACTTAGCTATAACAACATAACAGGTTAAAGGGCAAAGGAGGGCTAAGGCCCCATAAGATGCCCTGATATAGCACAAGGAAAATATCTTAATAAAATTGTGGGACTTCTTTATTACTGTCCATTTCTTATTGAAAATACTCCGAGCATTGGATATTTCTTCAAGCGAAATTGAGGTAAGGAATATCAAGATTTTAGGTACAAAAAGAACAGTCAGCTTGTGTTTCCAGATGGACACGTGACGTTTTAAGGAATTTAATGTCTTAATCGACAAAGCATCAATAACTTTTTTTCCTCCACATCAATAACTTAATACCAAAGTACCACCGTACGACTCTTGTTTTCGTATGAAAGTTACTTTGGTACAAATCATAACATGATTATTTCATTTTTTTTAAAATAAAAAGTTACAATATAAATAGATATAACTGTTTTAAAATAAGAACACTTATGCTGCTGAATGTATGAGACACTGATTAAAGCATCTTAGCTTAATCTATCATATCAGAGTAACTACTGGTCTGTTGTACAAATTCTCTGTCATAAAATATCATGAGAAAAATAGAAAAGAACAATATATGAGTCTTCTTTACGTAATCTTCACTACATGACTTTTCACAAAGACCATGCTTCTAGTATCAGTGCAGTAGAACCTTTAATTTTAAACCTACAGTTTTTAAGCATAAAATGAATAATGTTACATGGAAGTAAAGAGTTATTCCTAAGTTCAAATAATTTTCATTTTCTCCTAGACCGGTTACTAAGGTGTCGCGGCCGTCATCCGGATTAAAGACAATATCTCGCCGGCAGATTCAAATAACGAAGAATCTCTTCATTATATTCTGCGCCTTTCTCCTGTGCATGATGCCACATGCAATATGCTCAGTGATCGGCTGCGCAGGCAATGTCACTAGAATCATCGTTAGCCTTCACAACGTGATAAACCCGTTCATTTATGGCATCAGTCATCCCCTATTCCGTGAGGTTTTCAAGTGTATTCTCACATTAAGACCTATAAGAGAGCCCTCTACAATTGGAAAGCTGTTCAACAGAATAACAACTTTATAAGACCAACGCAAAAGAAGGAATCAAAAAATGCTTATCATGACGATACTTGCTGTGTGATTAGCTGTACCTAGGTAATCAATAAACTTTATCACATTAGTGACTCCAGTTTCTTCGTAAACCACTGTATATTAATATCTGTCTCGATTGTCATTTGATACCACCTAACATTATATATGCAGCAATTAAAGTATACAAAATACTTCAATTGCAAGCATGGTGATAATGGTTTCCTCTGCATGAATTCGAGTCAAGTATCTCATGGCTGATATATATCAGATTGCATTGTAATTTGTATTGAAAATATTTTTGCAGAATAAAACTGATCAATGGAGTTTTAGAAAGACTAAATTATAGCCTATATGTAGCATGAAACTTAAGTTCCAAGTAAATACAGTATGTCAGTGTAATTACTGCACATTATTTACTAAGCATTAAAACATCCATAATAATTAAACAATCAAAAGAAAAAGTACTCAACCAAATGGGAAGAGTGTATACTTTATTCTAAACAGTCTAAAAATGTTGCTATTATAAGATTAAAGTCCAGCCTGTAGCTATATTTATGTAGGCCTGTCTAATTGCAAATGCAATGCCAATTAGTAGTAGAGAAATAGAAAGCAGACTAACTTACGGAATAAACTAATGTCTTTGTAATGATTTGTACGTGTTTATAGCAATATGTATTTCAGACTTAATAATGAGTAGGAAGAACAGACAAGTTCTGGCATTTAAATTTTTTCAGTATTAAGTAAACCAAAGGTCAAAATTGAAGGAAATAATGAAAAAGTTTGTTGTTTTATAAAACAATGGCGTTACTTTCGGCCATGTTTGTTGTTTTATTAAGTCAACAGTTTGGCGAGTTGCTATGCAAAGTGTATGTCCTGTCTTGAAGGAACAGGCACACATAATTTAAACTTGTAACGATGCCAAGATTTCAAGGTACCGACAGGTACAGACTTTTAGTAGAGGAATTCAGCTTAAGCACGTGTGCATAAATACATCTGTGTCTAAAAATAACAGTTACCAGTACGAGTGTTACAAAGATTAAGACCGATTTTTCAACTTTCAAAGCTCCTTGAGTTCAGTTGATTGAACAAAGTCAAAATATGTGTGCAAATTAAGGCGGAAACAGCTTCCCTAAATTGGAGAACATGGTCTTGACCAGAGCTAATGCTAGCACAATGCACGAAGCTTTATGGCAACGTAGGTTTCGAACCGGCTCGAAGTCCCGGGAAAAGTTTGGGTTCTAGATACTTCGCAGTGTATTTTTGGCCCTTCACCACCTCAGACTGGATTTTAATACATTTTCAAAACTTTAGAATCAGACTTTACTTATTCTCACTTTTCTATCTGGGGTCCTGGAAATAGGAAAAATTTACCCATTTCTTTTGGAGTCGTTTATAGCACGTTTGTTGCCTTGAATGGGGCATACGAAACTTACATGGAGGGCATTCATGTGATTTTCAATAAGGGAAACATTGTAAATATTTAGAAAAGCCCCCCAGTACATAGGGATGGGTTATTCCAGTCTCTTCACTTATTGCAAGAAGGCAATAAAGGTATAAACTTTCTTAATTTTTAATTTTAGGCATTTTTGCTAGCGTGTGTAAAATAAAGAGAATGTTGAATCAACTTTTAAACTATTTTGTTTCATTTATTTGCCTCTGAAATACTACAGCAAAACGTAAATGAGATATGCTTGATAATGGGCTAATGAGGAAACTGTTCTTAAAAAATTAAAAGGAGAACGTGAATTTTTTTAAGTGGAAATAAGGCTAGCATGGTCATAACAGTATGAAATGCAATATCGATGAGCTTAAAAAGAATAAGACCTTTTCATTAGGGGAAATTACTTCTGAAACCTGGGGGGGGGGGGTGGAACAAGTCACTGTCGCCGAGGAAGCGGGAATCGCTTCCGCCGAGGACGTGGGGTCCAGGGGCTACCATAGTGAACAAGAAAGGGCATTTTTTAATGTAACTTGGATATTGCAGAATTGCCCAGTAGGGATCCAGGGGAGAAGCCCCAGGGAGATCTGGGGTATTAACGAAATTATGAGCATTAGAGTGAAGCATTTAACTACTTCTAAGGGATATTGGATGCCCACTTAACTGACCACAGATATGATCATTCGACCATTTTCTTTTGCAACTCCATAGAAGGACCTAGTAGAATGTAAAGTCTAACAAATTTTTAAAATAGATTGGACACATACTAAATAGACCACAAACATAAGAGTTGTACCATACTTCTTAATTGGCCTGAGTCGAATGTAATACGTGTCAATATGATTCTTCAAAGGGCTTGTGGGCAGTGGTATTTGTAAGGTTATTTGTCAGAGGGCAAACGGTTTTGTTTTCCGACGATGATCGAATACATGACACTCAGAGAAGGTGCACGGAATTTATCTTTATAAGGCCCGTATCCACAAACTTTTATCATAGGGTGGGGTTCAAGTTGAAACGACACAACTATTTAGAATGCACCACAGGAACGCCGTGAGCTTTCACGGGGGGGGGGGGGTGAGTCATTTTACCATCTGAAAATGGCAAAATTTGCTCTAAAAAGACCTCAAATTGGAACTTGACTATTATTTTTTGTAACCACATTTTCTACCAATGGCCGGTGAATTGGATGGTGCAAGGGGATTTTGGGTGGGAGAGGTGGATGATGGCATAGGAGTTGCATTGACACAATCTACTCACGTTCTCTCGGAGATACTCCCAGGGGTGTCACTACCGGGGGTGTGGGGATGCTACACCCCCAGAAATTTTCAAAGTGCGGTCTGTGGGGAAAATCTTCGGTCCGTCGAGAAAAATTACCACTTTTTTCGCAATTAATTTACCTTTTCAGAAAACATTCTTTTCTTTTAAGCTACAGGAATGTCGGAAAATTTCATGATCACAACATTTACTTACGTAAATTATTGTCGGGTGGAAGTATTGCTTTGGATACATTTAACCAGAGACCTCGGCCCTCTCAGATGTAACCGTGTTTGTAACTATTCTGTTTGTCGGAAATTATTATACATAGTTATGAAGGTTATCGCAAATTGAGGTTCTGTGTCAATAATCTCTATACTACACTTTTTGGAAAGCCATTGTCTTTTAACGGAATTCATGCTGTCGGGAAAATAGTAGTACCGTGTTAAATAATTGCCTGCCATGAAATAGACACCATGTCCGACCAGGAAGTTCTAAATCACAACTCCCTGGTCTGACACTGTGAAATAAAAGCCTCTTCAAATGTAACGCAACTCAACCTGACTCCTCGTCGGGGATGAGTTGTAGGTATACGTGGTCAGTTGCGCCGGGTCGCAGTCGGATTGTAGGTTCACAGCAACGCACTCTCGGTGGTAATATCAATCTAATGTTCATCAATCACACATAAGGGCGAGCACATTGACTTTCTGCATTTTTCTAATTAGGCAAACCCTAATTTTGTTGGCCAATTCCTAAAAAATGGCTCTCAGTTGGATCGATGACAGCTGCACACTGCCACGACTTTACTTAAGTGCGAAGCGACTCCAACCCTCTCCCCAGACTCCATTACGAATATGACACAGTTTTATAATTCCGATGTGCGCGTGAAATAGACTGTCGGATTGCAATGGGAACAGAAAGTCGGGAAGAGAACAAAATCTGGACTGCACCATAGGGCAAGATATAGGAACTTGAGGGCGGACTCCCAATACCGCGTACGTAAATCATCTGTGATTGCATGGGGACGCGTCCGCCATTTTAAAAAGGGGCAAGAAGTCACGCCGTGTGCGAGTAAGTGTGTACAAACTATATGACGGTAATTGATTCGATTAAATCCTACGGCGTTTTTTCCCTAGTAAAATGTGATTTAAGTAAGAAAAAATGCCCCGATCCTTAAAAACTATTAAAGAAGATTATTTCTGCCTTGTTATGTCAACACGAATTGTCCAAAAAGGGTTAAATCCGGTTTCCATCGGTAACAAAGAGCGAAGTACCGCACAAGTTTGTAATGGTCAACTCGTCCCCGTAAGACATACTCGGCCTTTGGGGTCTCTCAGGTCCATTTAGGTTCGGACATCTCGGCACATGTGATATGCTGAACCTGAGACAACTCGGCATCTAAATGACAGATGTCGACCACTGCGACAACTCGGCACCAATGTCAACTCGGCGCGGAAGTCAACTCGTCCCCTGATTAATTTTTGTATGGATTGTGTAAAAATTTTCTCATGTTTTGCTTGCACCTGGTCAGTAAAGATTGCAACTGGATGCAAAGAAGAAAGGTATACCCATACATCATTCTATGTAACAAAAAACTGGGGGATTTGTAGAGGTTTTCTCTAATTTTTATATTAGGATTTCAGGAATATTAGGCAATTAGGGACTTCTGACCAGCACAGCTCTGGAAAATGATTTGCTGGTGGCTACATGTACTATAACTTTCATTGTTTTATTTTTGATTTTATTAATACTAACAAAGGATACAGGACATTCTTACGGATTTCAGTGCTCGATCAACAATTGCAAACAGCATATTTAGATTAAATGGGGTTTGAATTACCTACAGGCTAAAGTGGAAGGAAACTTGGGAACGGAGGCCCAGTGAGGATACCATTTCTTTAATTCTTTTGGAAAAAATGTCAGAATTTATCATAGCAGTTCATATCCCAAATGCACATATAATCACTGTGCCATCATGTTGCAACTTAGTTATTGTAAGTTCTTGCATGTGAAATTTCTCCATGAAGAAAATATGGCAAAATTAATGCTTGACAAAATTACTAGTACAGTAATTGTAAGTTCAAAACAAGCAACAAAAAGTGAAACATAATATGTACAGTAACCAAGAATGTCTCTTTTATGTTGACAATGCTGATGCTGCACCTTCAAACACTGAAAGCAACAGCTAATGTACAGCAGCTATCCCCTAACCCCCAGGGAAAGACCTGTTGCCACTTTATACTTCCCCCATTTCCCCATGCATCCCCATCCCAGGTTAATTTTCCAATCTTGGCAGGACGGCGTCGCTATTACTAGTAGTGATAATTATGCAGTCCTTAAAAGTAACTGACAGTTATTGCTCCCAACAGTTACAGGTGCTTTGGCTCTTTGAATTTGCAATATTCACCAAGGTACAGTTGGTGATGCAATAATCATGTTCTTTCAAAATATTACAGTTTTATGATCAACTATTTGAAGATTGACAGTCTGATGAAAGATTGTAGCTGAAGTGAGTCTGGACTTTGATGGTGGTCACTCTTTGCTTTTCGTGCTAATGTGGTGGATAACTCAATAACTGGTGGCAAAGTAGACACTGTGGCATAAGGAAAGACTTTATGCTCAGCAGCTACTGTAGCACCAATATGGTCTCTTGGGTGTATCACTGTTAAAACAAATAAAATGCATAAACAGCCATTACTGCTCAGGCAAAGCAATTAAACTGCCATGATATACTGTAACCAGACTCATCATGAAAAATGAAGCACAAAGGATCCCTACCTTTTTAGAGGAATCCTATCAAAATCCAGAATTGAGCATCCTTATGAGGAGCAAGAATGTCATCAAATCCCTTTTAAAATGTAACAACTGTGCCTCTAGTTATGGCTATAGCACATATTACAGTCTGGTTACTATATTTTGGTTAAAAAATTCTAATGAATGCTTTCTTGCAGATTCTCCGAATCGGTACAATTACAGAATATCCGCCATGAAATAAGTCCACGGTGTAGACGGCTACGCCGTCATACATGCTTCACGACGTAGCCGGTGTAGCCACATCAGGGGAAAGCTTTTTAAATGCGTAATATGTTAATGTGTATTCGATCAGTCGGATGTCTTTAACTATGTATATAGTCGCTGGAGCCGGCGTAGCCACTCCAGGAGAAACATTTGGACTTAGGTTTTTTTTTTACAAAATGTATTAAAAATGTATTCGTAAATATAGGCCTAGGCCTAGGCCCATATCTTCACGGTGTAGCCGTTGTAGCCGGCGTAGAGCCACTTGGGGGAATAGCTTTGGACTTCGTCTATTTTTGCAAGTCCACATACACCTTGTGCATCAGGTATATTATATTCATGAGTCGTTCTCAAAATAACTAAGTTTGGAATTTAACGAAGTAGCCAATTAATTTTCGCGTGGCGGGGTATTCTATAATTGCTCCTCAGAATCTAGTCTAAACCTACTGTAGCCTAATGGAAATGGAAAGTTATTTTTGTATACCCCTTGGCTATGTAACATTATGCAAAGCTCAGCACTACCAGCAAGGGTAGTAGTCTAGTCATCTGGAATATGACTGGGTACTACAGTACACAGCAGGATAGATGACCTCAGCACCTCATCTATAGGCCCTATCCCAAAATACCTTCAGCTGTACACAGCTCTTACCACAGATGTTTGAGTCGTGCTGTAAATCCTTCTAATTCTTGTGACTATCTCACCATTTGCCTTATACCTGCAGCTGTCTCCATCCTAATATAACATGTTTCCTTACCACTGACCCTGACACAAAACTCAATGCAACCCACAGTATAGGCCTAGTATGGTGCATGCAGTACAAAACAAAACAAAATGACACTTGCAGCCAATTCTTTTAGTTATAGTAAGCCAAACCTTACTGCATCAAGTCAATACTAGATCTAGGCCAATATGCTCCTCTAAAAATAAAAAAGTTTTGTTCATAAGATTTGGGCTAGTCTGAACGCTTAAGCTTCTGCAATCGATTTGGTCATTTACTGAGTAATGGAGGCCTCGTCGGGTAGACTAATGTTGACCTGTCGCGAAAAAGCTCCCTGCACAAAGTTTGTACAATTGCTGGTTCAATGTGACTGGCCAATGTGCAATTTTAGTGAAGAAAAACGTGTTTATTTTTAACGTCATTGTGACTAAAATACAAAATAACTACAAGAATCTTACTATTCAAGTCAGATGCTACTACCTCCTCGTCTGTGGTTGATGTAGATAACTTGCAAGGAAAGATTTTGGCATGTTTCTGAACACGAAAAAGTGGTGTAATTTGTACGTGTTTCAATGTAAGTTCAACGGCGTAAGAGCGACTTTTGCCCCTTTTAAAATGGCGGCCGAGTCCCCATGCGATCACAGCTTTTTCGGAGAGTCCGCCCTCTATTCCTATATCCTGCGCTATGGACTGCACTTAACCGACCCGTCTGCTATGCTTCCGGTAGTCTGATCGGTGCAGTGTGGGCTTGCTTTCCACTTATTCAAATCGTGAAGTCAATGCACTTTGTCTTACGGTGGTTGCGAAGGAGGTTCGCTTTCTGACTCTTTCTGCAAGTTCAGTGTATGGAAATACCTTATAATTCTTTTTCTCGGGCGCTTTGCGCGCTTCCTTCTTATGCGCTAATTGTCCAATTAATAAATCAAGAAGGACGGAGCGTGCTTTGGATTATTGCAAAGCTCAGTGCAACCTTCGCAATTGCCCATCCCAGCTAACAACCCTCAAATCTGCTGCATCATAAAGAAATCGAATGGCCGTTATTCCTAGTTATTAGGAAACAATAAGGCTAGCTGGAGTTTTTAGGTCTATTTGTACATAGGTAATTGCCATATAAAATAAAGGCAGATATTACTAAAATGTCTCAAAAGTGTTACTTTTAGGCGTGCTTTGCGCACATTCATCTTGTACTCTTGCTAAACTATCATAACTTCCCTTAGAACAAAGTAAGTATAATTATTGCAAACCTCCGTAGAAACTCTATGACCCGCCACCCACTCTACCATCAATTCCGCTGTATCTTGAAGAAATCCACCGGCCGTTTGTCAGAATTACGTCATGTTGAAAAGATACAGACAGACTGCGATTTTATGGTGTGTCTACTGCGCATCAATGCCTTTTGTAGACAGTGTATAATGCTTTATTCTAGTGCCACAGTCGTGCAAATTCTTCAGAACTTGCGGGGACGTATTACTGGAGTGGGCCCTAAGACGGGCAACTGAGCCCCATACCAAAGACGAACTTATGCTCCTACCATGGAAGTACTACCTTGGAGGTAGTGAAATGGACCTGGCTGTTGCAGCAGATACATAAAAACGGTCGCGTCAATGTCAAATTGACGTTGCCAAAATGTCAAACTGCGTTTTTCAGTAGGTTTTATTTTATTTTTTTTAGGGGAGGGGGTTATCTTGTTCTCTTGTTATACTTAAATTGTCCATCTTGTGCCCTTTGCAAAGATTCCCTTTAAACAAAGGTTATATGAGTTAACCATTCTTGACACATGTATTTTGTCTGGAATGAAACCCTTTTTGTCGGGAAAATGTCCACCACGCCATCGATCATTAGGGACGCCCCTGGCAGCCTGGATGCTCCCAGTGACATTTTTAAATAGAAACGTCTTCTTCATTGGCCCTTTTTGCCCCTCACTTTTTCAAAAGAGTATCTGTTTCTTTAATCATTTCTGCAGAGTGTACTGCATTATAAGTGTCGGCATAAGCGTTCGAGGCGGGGGGGGGGGGGGCAGGGGTGATATGCCCTCCCAATTCGGGCAAAAATAGTTGATTCATTCGGGCAACGGTATCAAAATTCGGGCAACTTGGTCCAAAATTCTTAATTCGGGCAAAAATTTTCCCTGAACCCCCAGAAATATTGACCCCCCGTACGCCTATGAGTGTCGGCAAGGATTAGCGAGAGTTCCTGACCAACGGAATTTTCATACAAAGAGACAACTATTCTACGAACGGGCCCATGGTAACTGCTAATGGAGGGCCACGACCCCAAAGTGACACACCTGAAAAACTTATCTTGCGAGATTAATCCTTTTTCCCAATTATACTCTGAGGGAGAAGATATCAGATATCAGTTTTGCGGCCTTTGTTATGACTTCTTACTATCCAGGATGTATATCTAGTTTACCAGCTGCTTGGAATAATTATGATATTTAAGCTCATTATAAACAAAACTCGAAGCCACCTGGTCTCCAAAAGTAACAGTCTGTTTTCTTAGTAACTATATTATTGTATTTCATTTTGCTTATATTATTTTTAGTATGGCGTCAAATTACCTATATCAACAATTGAAAGAATGACACATACTTCAAATATTTTGATAAAGGGTCAACTGCCTGTGAAGTAAATAGCAAGCAAGGTAAAATGGGATTGGTACACGGAAGAAAAACTAATCGAGCTTAGAAAATTATTGTAAGTAACAAAAACCTTCACCTTTAGAAGCCAGCGTTAAAAAAATAATACAATAAAGAATTAAGAGCTCAGTGATACGACGTTGCTCATGCTTTTATACATGTAAAAGGGAAATAGGCAAGTTAAAAATTTGTCATGATCTAACATCTATCTGTCTTCTCTTTAAGTGAGTTTTTTGTCTATTTATCTATAAGCCTGCTGGTTGGGGTTTATTTGACAGAGTCTTTTAAGTTAGACTCATTCACATTTTAAAGCATCAAACTGCTGGAAAGATATGCAGGTTGAATGTGAAGTAAATTAACGGCCAACAGGCGACGGACGGCATACTTCCACCCTTCAACATTCTGGAAAGAAAGGAATGTAAGTGCCTCGTGATCTGTTTCCAAATTCGTACGTCGTTTCAGTGAATTTGAGGATAGTCTTTAGATGCATTTGAAGAGAAAGACATAAAGATATAGTCATAAAGGATCCTGCAATTCAAAATAAGGGGCGAAAAATTTACTTTCTGTTTTCTTTAAAGGCAATGTAGTGTTACATAGCATTAACATGACACAGACAGACAATAGTCTCCTAAAGTGGCTTTCCCCAAAGTATGACGCCTAACAAGAGTTGTAGATTCTGCATCATTTAAAAATTTAAAAGTTTGGATGAAAAAATGTTCATGCGCTCAAAAGCGGTAAATTTCGTTCTGTGAGCATCTCATTTCTTAAAAATGAAGTTACCCATCTATCTTATTGTACACTGGCTGTTATTGTATATCTACAGTTTTAATGGGATGAAAACTTTGTATTTTAACGCTATATTTCACTTAGGGAAGGTAAAAGCTTACGGGGTCCCAAAGGAGGAAGGGAAAAAGGAGGGGCAGAGTTAAATTTTTTAAAAGTTCCAAACCTTTAACCGAAGTTTGTTCTCATTAAATGTGTAAACAACAAAAAAGGGGAGTACCCGGTCCATTCATTTACACATGGCGGCCCTAAACTAATTTTCGTTCAATTAAAACGTGTTGTATGGACTTCTTCTTAATAGACCACTAGGAAGGGGTTGAGAAATACAAGTCTCTAAACCTAGTAAGTCAGTACTCTAGTTTTCTTACTTAATATTCAAAGGTACTGCTCGACTACGTATGAAGGACAGCAGCAAAAGGTGTTTTATATGATTCGTGATCCTCAAGGAACTTGTACCACGTTTCTTCCTGTGGTTGTAACGATATGAGTCACACGCGAGAACGCATTTTATTGATGTGATATAGTGAACCCGTCCGGGAAAAAGAGAATTTAGAAAGTAACTTGTGTTCACCACTTGAGACAAAATGGAGGACGTATATAGCAACAGTAAATTAGCAAAGTAATGTCGAACTACTATCCGTCAGTCTGCGAAATTGATGTGCAGCTCTTGTAAGTTGTGCATCTAAACAACAAAGCTCACAATTCTATTCAATGAATCTCACAATGCAACAGCTGCTTGGAGTCGTCTGATAACTAATTCTGCAACCAGTTGCAGGTTCGTGGGCCACAATCTCCGTTCAGCACATGTAAACCCCAGTGGTTAGCTAGCATTTACCCCATAGGAGGCCAAGATCCACGACAAGGGACATGAGTCAGAAGCTTAGGCAACGGCGATCTTTCAAGGTAGAAACCGTCTACACTTTTCATAATTGGAATGGGATGTGTTAAAGTCTGAAGAAGAGCCATGTAGTTTTGGCAGAGGTCAAGTATTACCTGAAGTCACGGGGAGATCAAGTGGTGAAAACCTTGGAAATGATTGTAAACATGACATCTTAAGAACAGTAACAGCGCGGATCTTAAACTTATCGTATGGATGTCCCATATTAAGAACCTATAAATTTTGGTAGAGGTAAAAGGCCGTTGGGAGTAACCAGAACTAAAAGGGTGAAAACCTCATAAATAGCCTACGATATATGATAAGATATATCATTTCCTGTAACCTTAATGGATCTCATATTCTGTAGTTGGATGTCTTATATCGTTGTTTCTGTAGGTCAATATCATTTGGTGCCACCAGAGGTTTAACTGTGAATTTTCATACAGACTTACCTGATTGGCTGATCTCGTTGCTAAGGTCGAAACCCTTTTGCAGTACATTAGTGCTTGTGTTTCGAACTACACCCAACACGAATAGAAAATTATCATACAACGTGATATTCTAGAAAAGTACGTGACTTTTTATAGTTACTGACTGCTTACATTATCAACTGTCGTCTGCCTAATCGTTTGGCCTTCACGACGAAATTTGTTGAATTGATGCCACCCGCTTTTGGATTAACTAATACATGAAGGAAATTTACTAATAGGCTGTTGCAATAGGTTACTTCACCAAGAGTAGTTGTTTCCTATTCATTTCATTTCTGTCAACATTTATTTCTACCAGTTTTTTATCATGCGTTATGAAGACTTTTTTAATGATATAAAAAGGGCCACATGAAAGTTATAAAGAATTTGAAAAGCAGTACAGAGGCAAGCAATATCAACGTATTAAGAGAACCGTGTGTGTGGGGGGGGGAAGGGGCAAAAAAGGTACTGAAAGCTTGGGGTAATGATTTTCCTGGAACGGGGTCACCCGTTTTTCATAAGGTTTTTTAGTCATAAGGGTCGTTATTCATAACTTGCTTTTCTAAAACAATAAGGTACATTATTCGTAACATTCGTTATTCATAAAAAATAATAGATCAGAAACATTCACTATACATAAGGTTTGCTATTCATATCTTAAAAAGGGTTTGCTATCCATTATTGAAAAAAAGAGATTCGATATTCATTAACGAAAGAAAAGGTTCGATATTCATGAACGAAAGAATAGGTTCGATATTCATAATGGCAAAAAGGTTCGATATTCATAATGGCTAAAAGGTTCGCTATATTCATAATAGAGAAAAAGGTTCGTTATTCATGATAGGAACTGGGAATTTTCTATTCCCAATGGCAATACAAAGACAATTTTAGCCTGTAAAATGGAAGGAAAATTCGTTGTTCTGGAATCCCCACCTCAAAATTCTTTGGTCCCCCTGATCCTTGTGTGTTACGAATAATGAACCATACATTTTATTTTGAAGTACAAACCCTGTTTATTATGAGAAACGAACCCTTTTTCCTAGTTTGAATAGCAAGCCCTTTCCCCCATTATGAATAACGAATCTTTTTTCTATTAGACATGTACATATCATTACAATAACTCAGAAGAAAGTATGACCATTCACTGTAAAGCCGCGGTCACACTACAACGAATTCGGATCGGATTCCGGTCCGATTTTTGTGAGTTTTCATTAAAATCTTCTCCAGTTCAGGTCAGAAAGAGCCCAAAATTTGCCAACCAGTGTAAATATATGATTTGCATCAGAGGTCTATGAAAATGAAATGCTAACTGAATTTTTAGTGACGTCACACCGACAGACAGCTTTTATCGGACACGCGTAGTCCGATAAAAGCTGTCTGCCGATGTGACGTCACGAAATAATTCGTATAAATTCAATTTTCGTAGTACTGCGATAAAAATCATATAATTACACAGGTTGGCAAATTTTGGGTTCTTTCCGACCCGAAATGGAGAAGATTTTAATAAAAACTCACAAAAATCGGATCGGAATCCGATCCGAATTCGTTGTAGTGTGACCGCGGCTTAACGGAAATGTTCGATCTCGGTGGTGCATTTCACATTAGCTTTGCTAACATAAGTAATGTCAATCGTTACTAGATCGTTTATTGGGATTTGCGAACTAAAGTAGTTGTGAAATAAAATCGTCCTTGAGCAGCAGTGTTTTCTAATATAGTTGCCTTGACAAAGATAAAACTTAAAGTTAACCTTAAGTGTAGAAATACACTGAAGCATATATATTTGAAAGGTAGGAAAATGAATCTCACTCATCTAAACCCCATTTCCATAGCTTACTTTGTTGCTGAGATAAAAAATGTTGAACTTTATACACTTAATTTGAAATATTCAATTGCGCAATAATCTGTGATATCCTTATTGTACAGCTCACAATTAACTGCTTTAATTTGTTTTTGTTTCCTTTTGAAATTAAGATGTTTATACGATCTTGAAAGGGTTACTGTTTTTTGCTTAGCATTTATACCGAGAGAGCTTCTATAGTCAATTCACCCTATAACAGTTAGACAGTGATCACATTTTGGTACAACGTGAGTGGCTTTTCGAAAAAAAAAAAAAAGAAAAAGAAAGACCGTAATTTGAGAAGTACAAGAATGACATCACAAATCATGCGCAATCTACCGTTTTACATTGATTGAATAATCTTCAGCATTTTATATCTAAGCTCAGAAATGTCTGGTGAAGGTGGGATTTGGACCGTTTTGGATTCATTTTCCAAGTTTTGTAACATATAGTTTTGAAATTTTAGACTTTAGGTACACTTTAACCTCTGCACACCTTGAGCTTTAGTAGTAGTTACAGCAAGTGTCGGCTGGCGTAAACCACCGAAAGCGTGTGTGATGACAAGCCCACGTCGCATATTCATGGGGCTATGCTCCTTGCAATGTATTGGATCGTATTTCTGGAAAAGCACAGCGGGTACTTCCAATGTCTAAAACGACGTTCAAATAAAAATCGTCAAGAATCCGCTCTAAGCCTAGGCCTAATTTGGCCTAATTTGTTTTAAAGTTAGTGTGGGTCTTCTTCTCTGTGAGTCTGTATGTTAACGGGCAAACGAGTCAAGCCTGTGTGAGCGCGCTGTTCTGGGCCATAAGGCCACATGTAATGTCATTTATTATATGCGGCAAAATCGCTCAATATTTTGGCTGCATGCGGTTTGTTGCGTGTGGATGACTTTTTTTATCGAATGGAAATGATCTTGCCCCTCGTAGTTTCGCAATTTCTTAAAACGTTTTCGGCCATCTTGCCGTTGTTTGAATTTTTTTGAGTTATGTTGTGCGTGACATTTTCTTTGAAAGTGTATCAAAGGTGACCTTTTGCATGCGATTTGCTTAGACTACAAGTGAAAACTTGAAAAAATAGAAAATGTCTTGCCTAAACTCAAATTAAAAGAAGTGAGCATAAGTGATTGAATGAAAAGTTGAACGAATAAAACTATGACATTGATAAAATGAATAGAGGGCACTGCTCTCAAATGTAAGAGCTTGTTTGTTGAGTTCATTTGTGACAGCAATCGTTACTAGCACTACATGAGCTTATCTTCTCAAAACTAAAAGACAACAAGAACACGGAAATACGAAAATGATCACATTTGTAACAAGTGGTAGCAGCTTTAGGGAAAAACAACACTAAGGAAAGGCACAAAGAAAGCAACATGGTAGTATAAGAATTACAGGAGAATTTAAAAGGTGCATGCAAAAGCATAGGGACGTAGTCCCTGTGCTGTCAACTGTGGAAGTAGGATCAAGAAATTGAATTATCAAACTTTTTTACAGTCCTTTGTAAGACGTTAAGTTATTTTCTGTTTAACTTTGATATGAGACTGCCAGGACTGGAAACTCCATCATTTGCTTACGTTAAGGATTATCAATTCAAATTTTTCCTTGGTTCAATCAAACAACTCGAACAGCTGGCAAATTGTCTCCTCCAAGCAATTATACGAAGATCACTTTAACGCAGTTTGCTCATATAATTTAAAATACGGCAGTTGATCTTGCAAAAATACCTTCATTCATAACTACAGTGAAAGGTCATACTTAATGTTTGTCGTATCACGTGGCGGCAGGAATGTTGAACGTGGAATAATCTTTGGACTACTCTAAAAGTCGCATGCAGCCAAACAACAATTTTCGCGTTTGACAAAATCGGCTTAACTTTGTCTCCACATGATCTGCATCCAACAGTTGCGTGACAGTCCATTTTTACCCTTTGTCCCACAAAATGGTTACGTACGACAGGTCGTGTGCAAAAATGGAATTGTGTATATGGGCCTTAAGAAAAAACGTTTTCCTTTTCCTCAAAAGAATGTTGAAAAAAGGTGTATCTACATTTTACAAATTTGACGCAAACAAAGTGTCTCTGCAACTGTACCAGCTGCCAGTTATATATGTAAACAATCGGCAGTCTCACCTGGTCGTAAATAAACAGGTTACTGATATGAAATACTCTTTTAAAATATGTTTAAAATGAATATAAAGCAAAACGATAACACAAAGATAATGAACCCCCATGCTATGCAAATACGATGATGGAAAGATCGTGGGACGGTATCTCTAAGCCTAATCATACGGATGTAGCAAATTACCTCGCGGAGTGGACTCTATTTGTTCAATCCCTCTTTAATTTCTATGAATACCCAAAAGAATTTGTTCCGTAAATACCCACAAGAATTTGTTCGGTGTTCACTTAGGCGTTAGGGATATACCTAATCAGGAAATACGCCGTACAGCCTGCTACGTAGGCAACGAGCAAATGGAAAAGATAAAAAATAAACCTTGAAATCATTATATGTCAAGATAGGAATGGCCTATATAGATTTGTCATGCTAAGAGGAAGAACCGTATGTTTTTGGTAGAGGTCAAAGGTCATCTGAGGTCACCGAAGGTTAAACTGCGAAAACCTTGTAATCGCGATATCTCAAGATAGGGATGACCGACACTTTTCATATTTGATATATAGATTTTTCATGTTGAGCGGAAGAACCCTATTGTTTTTTATACAGGTCAAAGGTCATCTGAAGTCATCGGAGATTAAACTGCGAAAACCTCGGGCTTGAAAACACGATAGCTCAAGATAGCAATGACTGACACTTTTCATATTTGCTATATAGATTTGTCATGTTGAGATAAAGAACCCTATTGTTTTGGTAAAGATCAAAGGTCATTTGAGGTCACCGGAAGTAAAAGACTGAAAACCATGTAATCATGATTTCTCAAGATAGCAGTAAAGGACACTTTTCATATTTCGTATACAGATTTGTCATGTCAAGAAAAAGAACCCTATTGTTTTGGTGGAGGTCAAAGGTCTCCTGAGGCCACCGGAGGTTTAACTGTGAAAACCTTGTAAATCGCTTGAAGTCATAATATCTCAAGATAGCAATGATAGACACTTTTCATATTTGGTATGTAGATATGTCATGTGAAGAGGAAGACCCCTATTGTTTTTGGTGAAGGTCAAAGGTAATTTGAGGTCTGGAGGTCAAAGACTGAAAACCTTTTAATCACGATATCTCAAGTTAGGAATGAAAGACACTTTTCATACAAGGTATATTGATTTGTCATGTTGAGAGAAAGAACCCCATGGTTTTTGGTAGAGGTCAAAGGTCACCTGAGGTCACCGGAGGTCAAAAACAAAATTTCTCAAGAATTCCCAATATCGTCATCTGGGGTCACTAGAGCAGTATTTTTTCGGTGGTACATTGTTGGGCCAATGTTGGGCCGCTTACCATTAGCCAACCGAAACTAATGTGGGCCTTTAGCAATCCATCACCGAAATCCAGTGTTCGGGTTGGGCCAACCATAAGTTGTAGACCGACTTTTAAGTGTTCTCCAGATTCAGCACATCAGTCGAGGGATGACTTATAACTAAACTCTTTCAAATTGTCACATACACTATTGACCTTTTATATTTAACATGATAATATCACAGATAAAGTGCCGCTGATGAATTTTGAACCTCCTGCTTTGACAGGCCTATAAATAAATTCTCTGATACTGTTTTATTACTGTATGATAGTAACGGCCTTTAGAAACTTCAAAAAAATTTTAAGTGTTGGTCCAACGTTGGTTCAATATATGATTCCCAACAGTTGGTAACTTTAAACTGGCTCAACGTTGGTTTCTTACGTAATGTCTAAAATAAGGCCTATCAGTCGGCGGGGCAATGTGTGCCCAACGTTGGTTAAATGAATGTAGCCCATCCTTTGGTTGGTACATGTTGGCCCCATGTTGGTTTAAAAAGTAAGGCCCAACATTTGGTTGGTACATGTTGGTCCAATGTTGGTTAAACGAATAAGGCCTAACAGTTGGCTGGGCAATGTTCGCCCATCGTTGGTTAAAGGAATGTAGCCCAACAGTTGGTTGGTACATGTTGGCCCCACATTGGTTTAACGAGTAAGGCCCACATTTGGTTGGTACATGTTGGTCCAATGTTGGTTAAACGAATAAGGCCTAACAGTTGGCTGGGCAATGTTCGCCCATCGTTGGTTAAAGGAATGTGGCCCAACATTTGGTTGGTACACGTTGGTCCAACGTTGGTTAAACGAATAAGGCCTAACAGTTGGGCTGACTAATGTTCGCCCAACGTTGGTTCAATATATGTGACCCAACAGTTGGTTGGTATATGTTGGCCCAATGTTGTTTGACCGAAGAAAGCCCTACTGTTGGATGGATAATGTTGGCCTAACATTGGTTCAATGAATGAAACCCAACAATTGTTTGGTAAATGTTGGCCCAACGTTGGAAAAATGTTAGAGTGCACAACGGTTGTTGACTATAGGTTGGTCTTGCGTTGGTCCAACATTTATGTGCCAACACAACTTATTGCCAATGCTTGCCAACATTTGCCGACCATTTGCCAATGTTGGTCCAACAAAGTGTGCTATCTGGGACCAGAGGTCAAAGAGCAAAATTTCCCAACAATGTCCAAGATCGTCATATGGGTACACCAGAGGTCAAAAAGCAAAATTTCCCAACAATTCCCAAGATTGTCAAATGGGGTCACAGAGGTCAAAAAGTAAACTTTCCCAACAATTCCCAAGATTGTTAAATGGGGTCACCAGAGGTCAAAAAGCAAAATTTTCGCAAAATTCCCAAGATCGTCAAAAAGTAAAATTTTCCAAGAATTTTCAAGATTCAAGATCCATTGGAGGTCAGAGGTCATTTGAAGTCATCAGAGGTCAAAAACCAAATACATTGAAAAACACGACATTTCAAGACAGGGGTGTTGGATACTTGTAATACTTGTAAATTTAAAGGAAAAACCTCAGTGCAACAAAGCATCCCCATTCGGCATGGAATCACTAAGCCTTTAGGCTTTCTGGTTAATTCTGAGTAACTTTGATTTAAGCAGCGTGACGGGTGTTACAAAAGATGTGACGGGTGTTACGGTGTCTGAAAAATACATCTCCCAGCCTAAGTTAATTAGTCATAGTTCTTTGAAGTATAAAATCAAGTTGGAAGACCTACCATTATATAAAGCACCCTCCTAGAAGTTTGTCCAATATAATTTTTGTAAATTGTTACATTTTCCCAATATATTTTTTACGTCTAATTAAGTCTATGTATAGAGCTAAAAGTTTGATTGGCCAATGCTTTAGCACCATCCAGGATAATCTGTTATTTATAATCCATTTTAACAAATATTTATGAGCTGTAACAGACATTTCAAATTCAAAACTATTTCAGTATATAAACCAGTACTTTTCATAACTACTTATCTGTTTTATTGCAGCCCATTAATTAGCAGTCAGAGTATAAGTTATGTGTTATGTACTCAGAAAATGTCATGCATTTGTTACTGACTTTATGAAATATTTTCTTTGGTACTGTAACACCCGTCTTTGTACTGTAACACCCGTCACACTCATTGTGACAGGTGTAACAGATTTTAATGATCGAAAAAAAAATAAATTTTCTTCGAATATTTTTGGATAAAACTGATATGATGGCTCCAGGGTAGTATGAATTTAGAAGATCCAAAATAATTTTAAATTAAATGATCATGTCCAATTTTTCGGCAACTTTTTTTGTAAAAAATGTGGCGGGTGTTACAGTGTCACATTTTGAAAATCACACTCGGTTCACCCACATGAATGCCAAAATGACAAGTCGCAGTGCAATTTGCTCTCTCAATTTAAAAAGAGTAATGTTATATTACCATTTTTAATGGATAGTAAATTTGAAATGAATCTACTGATTGGTTGGACAAATTTATCAGGGAAGTTGGTCTCAAAATGCATGTCATTTCCCTTGAAAAAATGATGGTAACTTAGTGACCGCTTGAGGGCAGCATAATTTTCCCGTGACAGTGATTTACTGGGAAAAACTGTTTGGCCAAGAAACTAGACATAGTAATGCAACATTTAAGAACATTTACTTAGCATTTTAACTAATCTGATTTTTTACAGTTCTAGGCCTGTATACAAGGAATTGGCCATATACAGACATACCCATACACCACTCATATACCTAATTATCTGCTATGAGTCAGTGTGCGACCCGTTTAAAATACCCTCAATGTGTTGAATTAAGCTCTGAACTAACTCAATCCCTGTCGAAGAAGCTAAAATCAAGATTTAGTGATTTTCAGACTTTAGTTGTTCCTTTTAAGTGCTTAATGTCAAATCATTCAAATGATATTGAATCATTTGAACTGCTTTCTTCAACATGAGGATGATGTGGACCAGGACCTAGCTGTATCAGAACACAAACAGCTCTTTAAAGTTTACTTAGACACTCCAGATTTTTCGCTCGGTAATTCGTGTTCACTTAGCAAAATGTTGCAAAAGATGAAGGAATGGGACATTAACACAGCGTGTCCGTCGGTATGTATTTTGTATAGAATTTTCGGTACAATTGCCATTTTTTCAGCTTTAGGTGAACGATCGTTCAGTCGCTTGAAGCTTACGAAATCGTATTTAAGATCCACCATGTCCCAAGAGAGACTGACATCATTAGCACTTCTCAGTATACAGCGTGACTTTGCCGAGAACGTTGAATTCAGTGCTGTAATTGACAACTTTGGTACATTGTATGTTCGGCGAACGGCTATTCAAATTTAACGTTTTTGTTATTCACACAAAACAATTAAAGGCATTATCAAGAAATTGCAGTGATTAAAGCTTTCATGACGAATTATTACGAATGTTTAAGGTCTCTTCAGCCGTAAAAATTAACAGAATGTAGGTTCATACAGCTTAAGTACAAAAGGAAAAATAAAACTACATGTTTGTGTGTTAGTACAATATATCAACTGTTTCGATTCTACGTTATTCAGTATTTGGTACTTTAATTGCACCCATGAAATCGGGGCGTTCATGGTTAGTTCCCTCCCCCCCCCCCCCCCCCAGCTGACAAGGCTGGCTACGCGCCTGGACAGGTTCCCCTGTTGTTCGTTTTCTACTGGCTACAGGGACAGCAGAAAGAGGCAAATATCAAATGACCCCTTTGAAAATCGATTCTGTCTTTGCTGATTCAAAATTCATGCCGATCTCTAACCAAGCTTCGACGGCTTCCAAGTTACCATATTGTGTGAAGTAAAGTGTCAAATACGTCATTGCGTGATTTCTGCCTCTGTAACATCAGTGGCAAATATGTGAAGTTCAGATAAAATTCCGATAGATTACATTAAGCAGGAAATGCTGAGAAAGATCTGCTCTCCTGGTGCAGAATGCTGCCGACTTTGATACGAGAGTGACCACCGTAGGGCAGTAAGTCTTCATCACGTCAATTTCTGTAGCCTTTAATTTCTTTTTACCAAGGCAATTTCAGGGTTTCGACATAATGCGAGAGAGCCCACAGAACTTCACTGTAACTTTTACTTTCCTGTAATGGTGCCGTAGATGATCATTTCAAGCCACCATGTGTACTTCATGAAGGCACAATCCCATTACTTAACTGTCTAACTGATAGATACCCAAATCTGGTATAAAATATTAAATATGTCAGCCAAGCTGTGCCAATCATTATGATTCTCCTTTGATCAGTGTTTGACCAGCGGAAACTATTCCCTCTCACGTCTTTTGTTTATTTTTTTTTTATATTTCATCACTAATCGTGATCGGGGAAGTCTCTAGTGGTATTATTACCATGGAAATCTGGTCAACAGCCTGAACTATACATTCGGTTTGTAATTGAGCACTGCAGCACCATTTGGGCAAGTCGACACCCTTTTTACCCCGCAAGCATAGTCATCAGATTCACAAGCCGTCCCAGGGAAGTTTTTAAATTTGACAGCGTAACAGCCTGAGTACTCCTTTGTAGGGAGACAAAACAACAGCGACTCAAAAATTTTAAGTTACATTATGAATTCATCATTTTTCATTCTTATACATATATTCATATGCAGAGTATATTTTTCTAGCTGATCGAGGCTAGGGGAATAGTGTGCCGAACAAGTTCAGTGAAATGACTTATTTAAACACATGTAAAATGCAGTGGTTTGGTAGAATATTAAATCTACGGTTGATTTAACTGTTTATTTAACACAGTGAAGCCAGTTCAGAAAGGATTGAGAAATACAGCTGAACCTTTGCCAAACTTGTAATTGTACGTACGTCGGTCTCGCTTTCTCGGGATTGTTAATGGTAAAGCAGCCAGTTGTTCATAATCAAGACTGCAATTTAAGGTGTTTTGTCAGAAGATGGAGACAAATGCTTCCTGTCAAAATTTCTCAGAGCAGGGAGCTTATCCCTGCTCCGAGGAAAGAACTGTTGCTGAGCCTCTCCTGTTTCTAACAGTGCTCTTGGGGATTATGGTTAATGGATTTGTCATTACAGCCGCCCTTTGTTCCGCAGGACTACGCACTACTGCCAATGCTTTTGTTATTAACTTGGCTTTAGCAGACATGCTAATGAATATATTTGCTTTCTGGTATTTTTTAATCTCGTTCAAACATACATTGGAAAGTTTCTTCTGTAAACTGATAATCGCAGGGATTGAAACTTTCTATGGATCCATCCTATACACGCTAACTTTGATTTCAGTTAACCGTTACATTGCTGTAACAAAATCAAGGCGGCTGTATCTAGCGATATTTAAACAAAAGTTTGTAGCAGCTGGTATAGTCACCATTTGGGGGTCGTCGATTGTCGTGTCAGTATTCCGTATTGCGACGATCCATCTTTACAATGCCGAGGAGTTACGATGTGATCTAACCACCAGACCTTGGAGAGAGGTTTACATCTCTCTGGCAATAGTTTTGATATATTATATTGTGCCTGTCGTTATCATTACAGGAAGTTACTTCCGAATATATCTCCACATACGTCGACATAATCGACTGATGAAAAGCCAGTTTCAAACAGAGCTGACGTCTGTAAGCTCCCGAGATGTTGGTAGTGCAGCTAAGAGGTAAATACTATACAGGATCAAGTACTGGAAGGCTTCAGAAATAGAGTTGATACAAGTATTTCCCCGACGAGGGTCCATCCCCGAAGGGAAAGAGAAAGGGAGAAGGGGGAAGGGGCAGCTACCCGAAACTCCGATCAAGGCGGCGTCTTCAGTCCGTGAAGGATGGAGTACTGAAAAATTTCAGCGCTCTTTGCTCTAGAAATGTTTGGGTTTTTATTGAAGATAATCCACCCGATAATTATTGGCCTTTAGTATTGAAACATATTACTAAACTTGGGCTTTTGCTAAGAAAAATAAGAAAATTGGGGCGGGAATGTGAGGCTTTTAAGTTGTAATGAAGACAGGCGCGGTTCTAGACCGAGATTTTTAGGGGGGCTTAGGGGGGGGGGCTTAAAACGGAAGAATAAAATTTTCTGTCATTATCAATACCGACATTGGGGAATGATGCTAAGGAGAACTCCATCAGTGGCGTACCCAGGATTTCTCTCACGGGGGGGGGGGATGCAGTATGTTGTGTGATCGCCGGCCTGGGGGAAGGGTCTAAAGGGAGGGGTGTCCCTCCCCTTTGAAAATTTTTTAAAAATTAGATGTACTTAAATGCAATTTGGTGCCACATACGCTACATTTTGAAGCAGAATTTGTGTTAAAAAAATTTACGTATTTTAGGAACTAAAAAAAGCATCAGGGAGGGGGCATGGCCCCCCTGCGTACGCCACTGATAGTAATAATCATAGGCGTATGGGACTCTTACAGTTTGGGGTCCAGAAAATTTTTTGCCCGAACTTCTCAAAAAGTTGCCAGAATTCCGTTGCAGTTCAGGTGCATAAAATAGACCACTAAACCACTACAGGCGCGCGAAGCGCGCGAAAATTTTTGCACATTTTTCGGGCATTTGATCAAAAATTCTGGAACTCAGTAGAAAATTAGGGCAATCTTTTCACTTTTACTTCATCTCTGCCGGAATTTCAGTTTGAGTAAGGTATCAAATGTTGTTCATGTCTGGTCTACTGTTACAAAGGCATACTTAACTGGATTTGAGACCGACTTTTTGGCGCTCAGAGACCGACTTTTGATTTTCACCCCCCCCCCCCCACACACACACCTGTATTTACGCCCCTGAGACTGGCGTCGAACGTAAGAATGCAGCTGGGTAAGCTAGTAGGCGCCCGCACTGTGCCTACCGTCGTAATACAGTACTAAGGCGAAGCGTGGCTGTCGTACTACATGCAGTCACAACAGCGGTGTACGTACGTGGACGTGGATACAAGAAACCGTGATCACATGCCTATCTTGCATGACACATTTGAGAAACTAAATCCACTGGACTAAGATGTGCACAAATGTATCGGACAATTTTGTTTTTCTCAATACACGCAAATAAAGCATGAAGATAACACTCAACCTCAGAAATTTTTTGGGGGGGCTTGAGCGAATTTTGGGGGGGCTTGAGTCCCCAAAGCCCCCCCGTAAAACCGCGCCTGAATGAAGAATATGCACTCCTCAAGAACAAAATCAAGAAAACCGTCAGGACGACGGATCGCTGTCCAGGTTTACAGTCTATGTCAAACCAATTAGCGTTTCCGGACGAGACTGGAAAATTTCCCCTACGGGAGACTTTTGTCCCTCTTCCCTCTCCTGGTATCACCCCTGTAGAGGGATTAGAAGGAGAGTTGGATTATCACAATTGTAACATGTGGTAAAAAGTAGCAGTTAAAGCTAGGATGCAATTACGCTAAATTGAACTAGCGTACCCCGATATCTAACGTATGGCACGTTTTCATCATAGGACCATACTTTGTTACTAAGTCTTACATTCATGCAAAATATCTCCCAGGTTTATAAAGGGTTAATCAACGCTGGACCGTGCATTAAGTAGAGGATAATGCACGATCGGGGGTTAATGCAAGCGATGCACGAGGGCGCAGCCCGAGTGCGTCTAGCGATAGCATTAACCCCCGGAGTGCATTATCCTCTATTTAATGCACGGTCCAGCGTTGATTAACCCTGTTCATTCATACACAAGAATTTGATGAAAAAATTGCAAAAAGAAAGAAAATTTGTGTTTTCAGATAACCACATTTTATTGAAATCAAAACCCCGAGGAAAGATGAGACCTATTCACAACCTTTCAAAACAATAGGCCTATTCGTGCGCAATTAATAAAGTAGCCTACTGTTAAACAAAATGAATTCAATGAAATATTCACAAGTCATGAAATATAACAACGATGTGACTAAATTTGAGAAATGGTATTCTTCTTTAAAGACTTCAACAGCCGAAAAGGACTAAAAATTAACAGTTGGTAACATAACTAGAGGTATTATGACTCCATGGTAACCCCTCAGCCACGAAATCTTGCATTTGTATCATGTACATTATTTTGCACTGCACACAGAGCATATTTACTAGGCCTATCATGGTACGTTGTGTACGCTGTGGGTGCACATGCTGTGTACATAAACACATGCACGTACGACGTATAGGCTATATATACTGCAGTACGTAGTGACATATCCACCAGTATGCTTTAAGTAGCGCGGTCTTTTTAAAATTGCTCGTCATTTGTTCAAACCCTAACGGACTTGTTCTGGTATTCTTGAGCTTTTAAGTCACTTTAAATGATGGAATTTGCCTAGGATTCAGCTACTGATTTTGGGAGATAAACAGTCACAGCATTTCAAACGTACATTTGGAGAAAAGTTTGGACGTGTTAGAGATCTCAGCCCTAACAGCGGTAACGTTAGTAACGCTGATTTCGTTCGAGGATTCAGTGCTCGACAAGGAACTTTTGTGTAAGTTGTAACGTTACTGAGGCTTGAGCCTAGGTTATTTGACTTTGAATTATAACCGTTTATGGATCCTTTGCCTCTACAGGGTTTCACGTGAGAATTGGGAACAAAAGTGTTTCTTAGAAATGGAAGCGTTTTCGTAGGCCTTGATGTGACTAGTGAATAGTGTCACACCACAGGCCTAGCGTTGGATATATCATATCATGCTCAGCTAGGCCTATGTGTGTCAAGCATAGAAATAGCGTCAAGCCAGCTAGCCATATCTAAAGCTAGGTGATCATATAGTACGGTATTGTATTCATCCGCCGGTGATTTTATTCTTAATTTACCGTGGGTTATCCAAGGATAATGCACGGTCACCTGACCTTAATGAACCAACAGAAGTTGAGGATTTTAACTAAGTATGAATGAACATGTAATAAGACCTATAAAATATGTGGGTTCTGAAACCAAGGAAAAGATACTTGTAAGGGAGAGAGGGAGAGATTGGTAATATTTGTTGCCGTACAAGGAGACAAATGAGTGGCTTCAGTCCAGATCGTCCTTTGTCATTAATCTCTATGGGATGGAGCGACTGCCCGTTTTTTGCATCTGTATCTCCTGCATCGCGATGAGTTTTAGGACACACAAGATGCACTTATCAATTGAATGACACATCTACCCATGGGCATGGTCAGTCATTGTCGATAATGTTGTTGAAAAATGTTTACGCTGACGTACTCCTCACTCACATCTGTGACTGGCAAATTGATGTAAAATGACACATCCCTAAGTCACAAAACTGAGGTACAATTTGTAATTTTGACGTTCATGTGGTTAACCAAATTGACTGGAAAATGAAAACTAGGAGAACTGGGATCACTGTACAAATTGTGATAATTGACTCACAATGATCTATGACTATAGTGACTGACAATTTAGGTAAATGTGACTCACCTCTCTGTCACTCTGGTGGCTGACTATATTGGTTCAGTAACGGATAAGTGCCTCATACTGTCATTGTTCAATGACCCACATTTGACTGACCATGCCAGGGAGTAGTGGTGAGACTCTACTTGACAAGTGAATAACCCTGTTAAGTATTGTTTCACAAGCCCTGGGGAGAACGTGATAGAAAGTTCGCCCAAGGAGATCTTAAAAGAGATTTTGTAGCCATGTTCCAAAGATGAGCGCTAATGATGATTAATTTTTTGAATATCTATTCATTTTCTATTGAATATGTCGTAAGAATCTTACTATCTTCGACCTTTCATTAAATATTTAGACAATAGGTCTATTAGTGTCATCAAAATAAGGAAGTTTTCAAATGCCATTGGCTTTTCCTCTGTATTAAAGGACTCATTGGTCATGAATTAAAAAAAACATTTCAGGAGAGTTAGGTACTTTAGAATACGTTTAATTAGACCAGTCTCTGAATTAGACTGATCAAATGAAATCTATCAATACCTAACCACCAGATGTCAGAATCACAACAGCTTTTATTAACTTATGCACTAAGTACAGTAAAACCCCGTTTATCCGAACACATCGGGACCGAAGCTTGTTCGGATAACGAAAATGTTCGGATAAACGAGGTTCCAATGTTTTGCCTTAAGTACGGTACACTGGGTCCATATAAGACAGTGTGTCAACACATTTCCAAAATAATTCCGAAAAGGCTTAAAATTGCAGACAAAATCCCCCAAAATATTGAGTTACTATTTTTTGTGACCGATGATATGACAAATAAATTTTAAGACGTCTAAAACAGAGAGATTTTATTCCAAAAATTTGAGCCTTCGCTTGTCTGAATGACCAATGCTTTCTACACACTAAATGAATGTGTGTGCTCAAGAAAAGCTGTAACGATCTGGAGAGGTATCTAGAGTATCAATTCTGCAAAAATTTCCAAAATTGTTAGAGACACATGTGTAGGAGACTCTCATACAGCAGTTCGCAATGTTTTTGTAAGGTCTACTTTCATTATTTTTAGGTATGAAGCCCACTACGTTACTAACTTTTCAGATTTAGTGAAACTAAGACTTACGCTAGCCTAACGTATTTTTGTATGAGAGGATATTGAGCCTATACCGACACATGGCTTCTAACAAGAATTTCAAAGCAAATACGTACGATATTTCTTCCAAATTTGACAAAGAGATAACAGATTGTTTTCTATGTCCACATGTCGGCTGTTTTAGCCATCGTGACATCTTTCCATTACTTTTAAAGTCCCGAGAAAAATTAGTGCATTTCTGCAAAAATTTACGTTGAATTTTGCCTTGTAAAGAACTTAAAACTTGGTGTATACTACTGTTAATGTGTTGACTATTATTGTTGTTAAATCTGACGGCTAGTTCGGATAAACGGGGTTTCGGATAAACGGGGTTCGGATAAACGGGGTTCGGATAAACGGGGTTCGGATAAACGGGGTTTTACTGTACGTTCATTTCTTTTATCAACTTGCAGATCCCAGAATATTAGGCGAAATTCCAACGTGCAGAAAATTCGGGTGACACGGATCTTGTTCCTGCTTGTCTTTTTCTTCTTGGCATGCTTCACCCCTCATCTCTTCTGCTGTCTCGTCGAAGACTCGGAGGCAAAAAGAACATGTTCCAATGTCACTAATTACTTAATTCTCTTAAATGGTGTCATTAATCCTTTTCTGTACGGTGTTTTTCATCCGAGCTTTCGGCTGGTCTTCCAGAACATGTTGAGATGTAAACAAGCACTGGAACTACCATTCGTTGGGAGATGGTTTTGCAACAAACCTTAGTATGTGGAATTGGGTAGTTGGTTTACATGTTATGTAAATTTCTTGCAACTCTTATGATCATATCCATCTTTATAGAATCAGGAGGACAGCCTCTTTAACCCATAGTATGTCTAGTTTTGTATTTCTGTACTACGGCTGTGTCGGAATGCCATTACTTCTCTGTGTAGTTTACTGCAAGTTGATTTCTGCTATATGGAAAAGTATCTTGAGCTCATTTAGCTCAAACTTCGATACAAGGAAATATCTGTCTTAGAACATCTTTGATTTGCTGCTAGCTAACATGATCGTGGAACTATAACGGATGATCTGGTTATCCAAACAGTAATGTTAGGCATAACTCAAGTCATGTGTGCCAAGGATCTGATCCCAGGTCTCAGAAGGTAAGAGATGAGATACCGATCAGATTTCTCTATATACACTTTGATACCTGATTCTAAGTGCCACTCCCTTCTTTTAATTATGGGTTAATATTATCTAAGCGCATCAGCTCGTGGGTGCACTTTTTTCCTTCTCAAGCAATAGTAGCCTACTATGATTTCTAGGAATAAAGGAGTAAAGCTAGGACTTCTGGCTCTTAATTTTACGTTTTCCCGTCGAAACCGGCCAACTTACCCTGGCAAGAAAGCCGATCGACCTAACTATAGTGGGGTGAACTGTAGCCATTTGATTTACATTGGGTTAGGGCATCCTGGTCCTATTAGGTACAGCTCTGAGATTCGTTGTGGGCCTTTACTTTCTCCCTCTGTGCGGAATAAAACTACCACCATTTCTGAGATTTACGTGGACAGTGATTTAAAATTCTTATTTATCACTAAGACTTGGCTTAAAGGTGATGTGAGTGATGGTCCTATAGTGGAGTCAATACAAAAATTCATGAATTTTCCTCGCCTTAGTGGTCCCTGTGTGGACATTGCCGCCATCTTTAGCTAAAGTGAGTACATCATGCCCAAGTAAGTTTGCGTCATTCGAGCAGCTAGAAGTCTGTGCCGACTCTAGATATGGACGATTACAGTATGTGCTCATATATATCGTCCATCACCCAGCTCTGTGAATTTCTTTACTTTTAATGTGTTTTATTAGAATTCTCTAACCTGTTAGATATTTACGTTTTAGACACCATTGCACACTATATCGTTTTATTCGTTGGTGATTTTAATACTCACACGAACAAACCTGACCCTTGGGATAACCAAAGCTTTTCGGAACTGCTAAAGACACTTGGGATGATTCAATTAGTCGATAAGCCCACTCATCATTCTGGGAGTTTGCTAGATCTAGTTTTTACCCGGAAAAATATAGTGTCTTCATTGGAAGTTGAACCAACCTCTTCTATTTTCAATCACTATCCAATATTCTTTTCCCTTAACTCAACTCGTCAAAGTTCCACAAAACGTCAAAAAATTTCGTATCGTGGTTTTAAGAACTTTGTTTCTGATGAGTTTTGTAGTGCTTTGCCCTCGGGTAATATTCTGAGACCCATTGACCAAGACTTGGATGTTGAATCCATCCTGAGGAACTTCAATGTAGAAGTTTCTAGTATTTAAGCGTACATGCTCCTCCTAGGATATAAACGGTTCCTGTTCGTAATACAAAACCATGGACCAATTCCGCTATAGTCCATGCACGTGCAAAACGTCGAAAAGCAGAACGGGTCTGGCAACGCAGCAGATTTACAGTCCACTACGAGATCTACAAATTTAAGCGAAATCTGGTAATTACGCAACTGACGCCTCTCGTAGAAACTATTTCCATGACAAGGTCTCTGCCTGTAACAACCAACGACACAAAAAACCTTTTTACTATCGTACATGGTTTGCTTGGTTTCGAAAGAGGTTCCGTTGTGCTTTCACTTCACGATAGCAAAGGAGATCTAGCATATATATGAGTCAAACCACGCTATATTAAATAGTCGCACAGAGACCTTAGGCTGTTTTTCCTCTAACATAGACACTTGCCTTATACTGAAAGAGGATATTTATTTGTGAATGGAAAACTTAGCCTCAACCAGGATTGGAACCAGCGACCTCCCGCATACAAGGCGGATGCTCTGACCACTGAACCATTGAGGCCTGTGTAGTAGAACGCGGTCAACTGAGCTTAAATACTGTTGGGTTAAGTTTTCCATTGTTACATCATAGGAACGCGTCCCATGTAGCATTGAGTAGGTAGAGTGACGTAGCGACTTTATATGAATGAGTAAATCCACGCTATATTAAATAGTCGCACAGAGACCGTAGGCCATTTTTCCTCTAACATAGGCACTTGCCTTAAACTGAAAGAGGATATTTATTTGTGAATGAAAAACTCGAACCAGCGACCTCCCGCATGCGGATGCTCCTGCTTGAGGCTAAGTTTTCCAGGGGAGATTTGAGGGGAGAGTTAACCTGCACTACAAAAGGGGTTAGTATCTACTTACTAAACTGTTTAAATTGCCAAAAGCAGCATATCGGTTTAATTGGATTAGAGCTTAGGATCTCATGGCTGGCATCTGGATACCCCATATTGCGTTCAATAATTCGATTTTTTGGTTGGGGGTCAAAAGTCATTTGAGGTCGAAAGAGGTCAAACTGTAAAACCTGGCTTGAAACTGTGAGGTATCTAATACGCAGCAGGCGGACAAGCTATGTTGTTTACAAGGGCCTCATTATTTTTGGTGGAGGTCAATGGACATCTGAGGCATGGGCGTCAATCCTGAGGGGGGGGGGAGGACGGGGGCAATATCAAATGTCCTCCAACATTTGCGTAAAAAGAGTAGTGCCGTGGCTCTATTTGACTGGCTTTTTGAGTGGCATGTAGGTTTGTTGGGCAATTGTTAAGTGTCTCGATGCAGATTCTGAATGTAGATTTCGTCAGGGAAATCTTATTTAATGACAAAATTTCGGCGCGCTTCGCACGCATGCGTCACGGTTTGCACTCCTCATGGCCATTAAAAAGGTAATTATACATGGAACTATTCTGACCACAACACTTTCCGAAAACAGACGTACATCTCCAAACATCTGTAGGGGCCTCGCATCAATATGGGATCATTCAATCAGTGGCGTACGCAGAGGGGAGGGCCATTCGGCCATGCCCACCCTCACTGATTCCGATTGTTTTTAAGTTCCTAAAAATACGTAAATTTTTTAACACTAATTTACTTCAAAAGGTAGCATATTTGGCATCAGGACGCATGTAAGGACACCGAATTTTTCAAAATTTTTCAGGGGACACTCATGCCCTCCTCACTGATGCCTATTTTTTTAGTTCCTAAAAATACGTAAATTTTTTAACACAAATTTACTTCAAAAGGTAACATATGTGGCACCAGATTGTATGTAAGGACACGTAATTTTTCCAAAAATTTCAAAGGGGAGTGGGGGAAACCACCTCCCCTTGACCCCTCCCCCAGGCCAGCGGTCACACAACATATTGCATGCCCCCTGCCTTGAGAGAAATCCTGGGTACGCCACTGCATTCTTATTTGTAGCATGATGCGGAAAATTAAAAGTACGTTGTTGCCGTTAAACACTTTTCAAAAATTTTTACCGAGCGATTGGCCGAAGGCATTATCACTTAGGAAGTATTCTGAAAACGCCCTTGCTAATCCTTCACACCTTTGCTATAATACGATCAGCTCCAAAAATATCCCCAAAATAGCACCGTTTTGCACCTGAGCAGCCTTAAATTAACAAAAAATTCTCAAAGGAGAGGGGGACACCCCTCCCCTTAGATCCCTCCCCCAGGATGACACATTTATGTAGTGACAAAGGAAGGATCCCCACTGTTGTGTACAAAATACAGAGAGCATAACAAAGTGCAATTTAAACGCCTCCACTCAGTTGGTAAAAACATCTAGCCGGTCGGAATTTGGGACCTTCACACCCCCAAATATATCACCCTAGCAAAGGGACTGGTCAGGTCCATGATCTCCGACAATGATCCACGCTGTGAAGCGTTGTTTCAGCTATTTTGGGACATGATGGAAATAACATCTTGAAATAATTCCGTGGACTCTGTGTATTTCACCTGGCAGATCATCTGTGATGGTCATGTTAACTTTGAAATGATAATTCCTAATAGGATAACATCAGTCATCATAAGGGGGGGGGGGGCGGGAGGAAAGGGCCTATAGGAAGATGCCCCCTCTTCAAAACCAAAGGGATTGGTTTGTGCTAAGTCATGTATGTCCCCCGTCCCCCATACATGAATACGGATTGACGTATCTGATCGACTGATCTGAGGTCACCAATGATCTAATTGTCTGAACAACGTAACACATGGTATTTCAAGAAGGATAACTGTGAGGGATATACCTCGGTGCGACAAAGCGTTTCCTTTCGGCAAGGAATCACTAAGCCTCTGGGCTGCCTGCTTAATTTGTAAACTTAAAACGATGTTTCAGTCATTGATTTTTCAATGAAGGAGTGCATTCTTAGTAAATCAAGCACGTTTGCTTCTGAATGAAACATTTTAAAGTTTTTCTTAGGGTATTGTACACTTTTAAGGACAAAAACATATTAGTAACTCCTTTTTATACGCAACGACGTAATCGTCAGCTCGCATTTCAAGCAGTCCACTCACCATGACATATTTCATTTGCAGAGAGTCATTTGAACAGAATACCTTTTTGAAAAGCAAGCTTGGTCTATTACCTGTGAAAGATAAGCTATCATTAGAGTTTTCACCAAGAACAAGAGCAACGACGTCAAACGTTCGTTCATTAATTCATGTCTTAAGTCTAAAAAGCTAATACGAGATCGTGATACCCACAGTTTCTTGTTTCTTAGATATTAAGCACGATCGAGGACTAATTCATAGTTCACAAAAGTAAGCTCATGTTTTCTTTATCAACTTAGAAACCAGTATCTCGCGATAACTTTCCTATACTTACATTCTTCAGAGAGTGAACTACAGCTAAGTCTAGCATGATAAAGCTAGAGCTAGATTTTAGACTTTTTAAATATGTACGGGGGAGAGCTATTGTGCTCCATTGAACATTTCCAAATGTATATGAATTTGTGAATATCAGCTGCCATTTCAATTTGGGGCATTCTCTAACAACTCCCTGAAAGGAACGAAAACTGGTGTAACTAAGGTTTTTGAGGTATGGCTTCGTTTTGGATTGTCCAATTTAATTATCACGTTTGGTTGCAGGCCTAACAAAACTATAAGTGTAACTTTTTGCTTCAGACCTTGGCATAACCCCAATCCTTATGGCCTATTCTTTGCAAACTCACAGTGACATCGCCAGAGGATAAAACCATCGAAATTTGTTGTGCTTCTCAGAACGGATCTGACCAAAACGTCGGGTTAAGATAAACGTAGGTGCAACTAACTTTTTACGTATACATTTGGACATAAGGACATTATTTTTCAGGTCAGTAGTTATTAATAATTTCTTGTTCATTTATACTTCGTAAAAATCCTCAACTCTTATTGGTCTATTACCGCCAGGTGACCATGCGTTATCCTAGGATAACCGCACGGTAAATTAAGAGTAAAATCACCAGCGGATGAATACAATAATACCGTACAAGCACCGACAGTATTTTATCGTCTGCTCTCGCGTGTCAGCTTTACGTCAGCTCCGTAGAAAGTGCTGTTAGTTTTTGCCCTGTTTTCGGCTGTTGAAATCTTCAAAGAAGAGCACTATTTTCCAGATTTACGTTGTTATATTTCATGATTTATGAATATTGTTATGCTATTTAATTTATGTTATCATATTTCTCTTAATTGCTCACTACCATTGTTTCAATGGTTGTGAATAGTGTCATCTTTTCTCGGGGTTTTACTTACAATAAAAATGTGGTTATTTACAAAACACAATTTTTTTCTCTTTTGTCTTTTTCATAAAAATCTTGGGGGGTTAATGTTATCACTGGATGCACTCAGGCTGTGCCCTCGTCCATTGTTTGAGTTAACCCCCGACCGTGCATTTTCCTATACTTAATGAACGGTCCAGCGTTGATTAACCCTTTGTTCCACCTTTTGTGACAACTGCATCTTTCGCCGCACTCCTTACTCATAATACTACTTCACTGCATTGGTAGTATGGACAGGAAGTGCCTCTTACAAATCGTTAGAAGGGCCATTAGAGAGCTGTAATTGTCAGGGTTGGGAAGTAACGAGTTACAAGTAACGCCGTTACTGTGACGAGTTACATTTTGTGTAACGGAACCGTGTAACGAGTTACATTTGCATTTCAGTAACGGAGCAAGTAAATAGTTACAATTCTGTGTAAAAGTAACTGTAACGGCGCTACATTTGGTCTCGTTACTTTCCCGTTACAAATAGTCAAAATGACCACAAATTGCATTTTACTCAAAGTAGTAACAGAAAATTTTCAAATCGGTGACACTTAGTGATATTAATATTATTTTCGAAGTATTCATCATTCATCTCTATTATCGACGTCGTCCTCACCAACATCAAATTTTATTCACGATAAGAATTAGAAGTTGATATTAGATGCACATGCTGCAGGCTTACAGGGCCACTTGATTATCGATTGATGAGTTGTATGAAAGGTGTGTTGGTTCATACTCCATCATCAGTCTTACAACTAAGAAAAAAATTTGACTTTGTGTGTCAAATCATTTATTGAAAAGATGTATGCTTAATATCCATTATACCGAGTCTTTGTGAGATTCGTTGAAAAATACTGAACGGTCCTCCGGCAAACTTTTCCGAGTGAGTAAACTAAGGCTCAGCTGACTTTATTTCGTGGTATATTGTCCTTTAGAGGACACGGTGTCAATAGTGTACCGTGAGAAACGGTTCGACCTATAGGCATTCAAATGCCAGGCCTACAAGTTTTAATCATTGCCCTCTGAGACGTTAGGGCTGGAGTCCACCATATCCGAGTCGGAGCTAACTCCGATTCTAGATTCCCAAATTTTGGGTCATTTTCGAGTCTGGTACTTACCCCTGATCTGATTCCAGTGGCACCAATTCCGAGACCAGTCATTTTGCCAATGTATAGCATATCAAACATACGGATGTTTTTAATTCTATTTTACATGTCCCCTATTAATAAGGACATCGTTTGAACTAACTTCCATAGTTTGGTCTCCATAGTAATTTAGTTGATTGTGTGTTACAATACTTAACATCTGTACATTGTGCACAAATAACAATAGAACTTTTGATGCAACTTTCATATCTGAGAACTCGACTGGGATGAACTCCGATGCCGAGTCCAGTAAGATCACATTCCGGACTTATTTCGATTCCGGAACCTTCGAATCCCAGGCAAATTCCTAATCTAGAAAAACGCACTTGAGACCGGCATTAAGTTAGCCGAGTTTATACGGTGCCAATTGAGCGTCGGTAATTATAAACGCCCTGCTTCCATTTACCTATCTAATTTAACATGTTTGATATCCTTATCTGATGGATCAAACGTAGGAATTTAGGCTATATTACATTCTTTTTAATGTCCGTAACTCCTTACTCTGGAATAATGGTAACAGCAGAATATTAAAACGGTCAAATGGGGTTAAAAGTGTCACATAACAAAGCTAATTGAAAGAGGAGAGAAGTGAGGCGTCCAACTTAAAATTTCACCTATTGTAAAGGGAAAGTGAATATTATGGGCGCATGGTCTGCATGAGTGAACTACATAATCTCACCATTTCTATGCATTGTTTTATATCGACACAATGTGAAAGTTGATATGCTTTAGGAAATATCACTTAGCCCAACCTTAGCGGTAACGTTTTAAAAATTTACCGTTAACATAGAGCATCGTATTACCATATTTATGCCCTAGAGGGGTAAAGACTTTAATTACTGCTAAATCACCGCTCCTCCCTCTTGAATGCTCGCGAACCTCTCTAAATTAGCCTACTCTGTGATGGGATTATAAGGATTTCCATCCTCAGAGAAGTACCGTCGTAACTGGAGAAACTTTTGTTCATTTCATCTAACAAATTGTTTGCGTAAGTTCCGACACAGTATTATGACTCGCTACCTCATGATGAGCTTTAGGCGCCTCTGCCTGAACCCCAGTGAAGATCAGGTGGGGTCATTGTCTTTCTTTGGGTAACACCTCAGACTAACCGGCACAAATGAGGTGTCGTTCCTCTCATGTGCCCCCTTCTTACTATCTAATCCCCCCCCCCCCATTTCAGGTACCGAGGTACCGTATATTCACCTTGAAGTAACTAGTCACTTTTGAAATGTAGCTAGTTACTTTTCAGTCAAAAGTAACTGTAACTAGTTACTTTTTCAACATTGTAACTAGTAACTGTAACGAGTTAAAATTTTATGGAAATAACTGTAACTATCGCTAGCTACATTCAAAGTGTAACGGGAACAACCCTGGTGCGCAAAATTCTCATAAGCGAAGCCACTGCCCAATAGGAAGCTTGCTTGGGATGTATTTGCATTTTTAGACTCTATAGTATTTAAATTAACATTAAGCATTTAAATTAAGCATACACTTTAAAATTATGATCAAGGACTTCAGATTAAACGTCAAAATTATAACAGTGATGATGGAAAAATAACGTTATCGATGGAACGTGCGTTATTACGACTGTATATTTATTCTTGAATATAAGCTGTCAAATCATTTTCTTTATTTCCATAAGTTATCGATTTGTGATATCAAAAAGTAAAACTAGCGCCTTTTCTCGAAAAGATAACACTGGACACCGAATAATAATGAACTCAAATGACCTCTGACCTCCACTGAAAACAATAGGGTTCTTCCTCTCAATGTGATAAAGTTAAATATCAAATTTTAAACGTTCCATCATTGCTATCTTAAAATATCGTGTTAACAAGCAGCTTTTAGGAATATCGTATGTTCACTCCGTGACCTCTGATAACCTTTGACCTCTCTCAAAACCAATAGAGTTCATTTTCCGACTATAACGCATCCATATGCCAAGAATGAAAAGCATTTATGATTCCTACCTAGAGATATCGTGTTAAAAAGGTTTACGGTTTTTGTCCTCTGTTGACCTCACATTACCTTTGACCTCCATAAAAAACAATGAGGATCTTTCTCTACATATGATTATCGTTTATACTAAGTATGAAAATTATCTATCGTTGCTATCTTGCGATATCGTTTTTGCAGGCCAAGGGTATAAAACACATACATTCACAGACACATACACACCCATACGCACACTCGATGCCTTACGGGGCACTGGCAAAGGACCCCGCAGAGAATACAAGGGAATTTCCCAGCAGCGAAGCTGCCCGCGAAGGAGCCGAGCAGACGGACGTGCTTGAGGGTGGGCTGCGCTCCAAGGCAGACACATGCAGCCGCGCGTGACTTCACTCCGCAGTGGCCGAATTTTCGGGCAGCTATGCCAGTTTCGAGCTCCGCGTGAGCTAGGGAAGACGTGCTGCCCCGGTACCCGCTTAGGCTACGTTGGTGAGTGCACGCGTACACACATTCAAGTAATTGCATAGATCTCTTTCGTTTTCCGTAAGGAATAAAAAGGGCAGTGCTTTTAAAGACTGGAGCTGGAACAATATATTTCATTATCCCTGTCATGTGCAACTTTAATATTTAAACTTTAGGTTTACGTCACTTTCTTTCATCACTTGTAGAAACAACGCCCAGGTTTTACGGAGAGCTTCTCGGCCTTTCTGGTAAGATCTTTAACCCTTTGGCTTTCTCGTCTCGTTTCCTTGTAATGGATAATAGGTAAACAATTCAATGTGTTCACAGCATACGGACTAATGAAGCTTGGTGTTTCCGGTATATCAATATCTGCGCATATTAAGTGTGAGTTTGTAACCAGTTATCACACAAAATAGCAGTGTTTGCAGGATGTCACATCAGCGGGACATGCCGGTGGACTTGGGCTTCTTTCGAACCTAAGTTCGTGCACAAAGCCTTTCGATTCCGAACCCATATTTTTCATTGTAACTTCGTAACTAAGGTCGGTGAAGTGATGGGCAAGCTCAACGGTGGCGTCCCCATACCTTTCCAAGTGGGGAGGGGGACGGGGCATAATTTTTCGACGGAACGGTACACCAACATATTCTGGGGGCGCTGGAGGCATTTTGGTGACCGTAGAGCGCCCTGTTAGCTTTGGGACTCAGGGGAGCCCCTGGTGGAGTCCAGGGACGCCTAGTCGCACTTTCGGCAATCTTCACAATATCGCTCGAATTGTTTGAAGAGCGAAAAAAAAAACACGGCAAAACGATACTATAATTTCTAAGCAAATGATGAGCTTTGCTAACATGTGACGTAGCATCTCTCTCTCCACTCGACTAATGACAATTATCCGCCATTGCCATTGCTGCAAAGCTACATTTGCAAACACTGTATATAGTATATACATATAGCGTAGAAATGGAAAGTTGCATGTTGTGTAAACTGTGTAGGGCTAGGCCTGATTTTAGAGGAAGAGCCGGATTCTGTAGGACAAACGACTATATTGCTTCACAGAATGAACAAGATGAAGCGCTTGGATGTATAGAAAAGTACGAGACAGCTTACATTTGTTTTAAATGGTCGACTCGTGATAATGTATAGCTTGTGTAGTGTTTTACAAGAGCGTCTGGGCCAGGTACTTTGCCTCACGGGTTGCCTACTTAGTCAGGAGTTGCCCATATTATATTTGACCTTATTTGTTCCTTAAAGAAGGGATAAGTGATGCTTAAAACCCGAAAGGGGAGGACTGTGTAGAATAGTCCTCGGGGTTATGTCCATGGTTGTAGCCTACTATCTATACTTGGGAAATTACATATCACAGACACAATGTCTGCCACTAATATGGTGTGACCGTTCGCTTCAGCACAATAATCAGAAACGGTGATCGTTATCGTTAAACCATGCTGTTATCGTTATGGTGTGACCCGGGCTTTATACCCGTTTAAGAAAATTTAAGGTATTCGGGCACCTGCTAAGGTTTAAATTTTCTGTACGTCGGGAAATTGCTGTACAATTTCACCCTCCAATACAGGTCCTCTTTTACAAAACCACTGAAAATCTAAAGACTTCTTTGATTAAAAAAAAGATCTTGGGTTTTCATTAGCATATGACCCAATGAGGAAGAATTTACATAGGTACTTTAAAACATGCCGTATTGAACCCGTTAAAAATGATAGATTTCCGCCCCCATTTTTTGGACTTTCGTGGGGTAGGATTATATGTCACTTTCTAACGCCCGAGGCTATCTCCATCGCCGAGCCAATTAATTATCTCTTTCCAACAAGCTGTATCACATGTCATGATCTGGACAATGGCAACATCCAGCCTTGAGGCAATTGGTGTTATAGAGAAGGGGAAAGAGGTTTTTAGTAGTTTTAAGGAGACCAATACCTCATGTCTATTTTCATGAAACAAGGTCATTTACATTTTGTCGCGTAAATGGGTTTAAAGATTGTTGCGTAAAAGATGTCAACCTTCAAATGGGAAGGGGTTATGACCCCTTCACCCAAACCTATAACTAAACCGTAATTTCTTAACACATATTTTGAATGTACTTAAAGCTATAGCCATTTAGCTCTATTCCCCGATCAAATAAGGCAAATTATAACTATGAAATTTATTTGTTAAATCAACTTTGACTTCGACAAGCGTGAAACAATTAGACTCCTGTTATCTCCGTGTGTCTGGATGTTTTCGAAAGTTTTGCAAGTCTTGTATTCTTTAGCCCGCCACGATGGTTTTATAAGCTATGAAATTCGAATACCTGAATCACTGTACACCTTTGTAGAGTAAATTAAACTTGATCTGCCAGGCTTTCAGTTAGCCTCCCATCTTAGTCCGACCTCTCTGTGTAGTATTAAATTTGGAGGGATAGATATATATTTTGTACAACTCAACATTGCATTGTGTATTACCATGTTTCTTCTCTTCGACTTATTTTGTTTCCAGTGCACTGCAATACCATTGAAATGCAACATAAGGAGTCCCACAAGCAGAAATGGACGATGACGGTAGCCTACTTTCCAGCTGTCATCTTTGATTGTAGGACTTGTTATGTTGCTTAAACTGACTCCCACACATAAAGACACAAATCAGTACAAAAGCTACTTTCCCTTTTACCGTGTATATTCGGGGCTTATTTGTTAATGAGTCTTGTAGCTGACTTACTCATGACATAAGTTAAACTGCTTTAAAAAAGTAGTTCAGTACATTATGATATGTCAGAAGTAAAACGTAAAATGATAGAGTTAAGGAATATTGAGATATACAATTAAACTTGAGATGTATTCCGACATATAAATATGAAACTTATTTTTTTTTAGTCTGCCCTTATCTTAAGGTGTTGTAAAGCGCAACTGAACATTTTATGGTAGTGCGCTTTATAAATTTATGTAATAATAATAATGAATGTAACTGTTGGCTTGAAAGACTGCTACGGTGCTTCACATACGTATTGTTGATGAGTATATCAGTACTATAATGTACTGGAAATTTTTTCATGCAAGAAAAAACACCATTAACAAAAAGTGGCAAACATTGTCTTAAATTAGGCCTCTCACACATCAGCACAAAAGTGTATCACACTGTGTTTAAATAATATCCTTTATCCCTAGGAACATAGCACATATGCATAGGAACTCATTTCAGCTGATAATAAAAGTTCCTTTTTATCAGAAAGGAACGTTAAAAAAACCAGTTTAGAAGAAACAGCAACGTCAATTGATTGTAAAGAATTGTATACCAGTAACTGACCCCTTGGCACGTAAATGGCAATTATTAAAATCCGACACATTTTGCTTTGATAATAAATCATACAGTGAGAGTGTCTCGTTTATATTTGAGCAGTTTAAGTGAATGGCACATCCAAAATGATACTCGAAAATAATCATTTCAACCTGCAATCAATTTCTGACGATCATTTTGACGAGGCAATGAAGAAAACTGTCTTGCAACCATGCACGTCAGGATAGCCAAAATACACGCAATCATTACTAAAACAATCACCATTGCAATGATCGGAAGTTGCTGATAAGAAATTATCTCTTGCGTGGAAGTAGTTTCCTTTGGAACTGTGAAGAAAAAAGGAGGCAAACTGAATAGCACTGTAGGCAAAAAAGTATAGGGAATACAAACTGGGACTTTAATTGTTGAACACATTTTCTTCGTGTGTAAATGGTTCTGAGCACTCTAAAAAAAGTCTGATCAGAGGGGCACCGAACAGGAATCTCGTCAAAAATTTGACCAGATCCGGTTCAAAAAAAGAACCAATTCTGATTACTTCTGAACCAAATCTAGTCAAATACTTGATCAGATTTCTGTTCGGTGCCCCTCTGATCAGATTCAGTTCAAATTTGACCAGACCTTTTTTAGAGTGAATAGTTTATTTGACAAAATTTTATATACTATAAAATACTTGTACTCAGGAATTGTTCTATATTTTGACCCAGCGATGATTACTGGTAATGCTGTAACCAGAATTTTGCACATCAGGGATCTAAAGGGTTGAGCAAAGGACATTTGTAAGGGAGCTTCTAAGTATACTAACAAGTCGGCCCCATCCATAAACGTATGGGTATACATATGTTTATGTGTATGCATATTCGTACAAGCATATAGCCTCTCTGTGATCACAAAGTGAATACAAATTCGTCTCGTGCTTACATTAACATCAGCAAACTAGTACGTCGTCACTTCATCAAATATTGGAGAAACGATGGAAAGAACTTCTTCATGTTTAAGGTATCTTAATATGCTTCTGTAATTTTGTGACGCGCCCATGTTTTTTGTCGGGACTAATCAGATTCACCTTTACTCAATACTACTTGCTGTCAAAGAGAACAGTTCAAGATCTGAAAGGTAACAACACTTACGATGCTAATACTTTGAAGAAACAGGAAAAGAGAAAATTTTAGACCAAAGTACAATAGAACAGTAGCTTGGATATTACTAGGCCTAACGATTATTCATTCTAGAATGTTTATTTTCGTTGATCTTACTCACCTTCACAAAAAACTCCTTGAAACTCTTCTGGACACAGGCAGTATTTTCCCAAACCCTCCACATTAAGACAGCTCCCTCCATTCTGACAAGGGCACTCCTCACCTGAATACACATGTATAATATATTGATTTAATCATTTGAAACGTAAATGCAGTTTAATCAGGGAGGTGTTATTAGAAGGAGATACAACGTTCTTTAGACTCTTTGAAGCAATGTTCGTTTCCGACAGTTATATTGCCTTTCTCCTCAAAATTCTTGTCTCAATACCTAGATCAACTAGGATCAGTGATGCATTGTCAAAATGACAATGAGAAGACACACCTCTTACGTTGAACTCGTTAACTTTTCGTTGCCAGCCGTCATGCAAAAATGTGAAATTTTAACCTTTCGTCGTTATTCGTCACACTAAATATCATTTCATTTAAAGTTACCAAGAATTTATTTACAACTGACTTTTCGAATATATTTCGAATATTATATTGAAAATCCTGATTGAATTTTGTTCATTGGGGGAAACAAACCTTACTTGAAAGCATTTATAGACAATAGCCTTTGTCTCAAGATTACGTGGAAAAGAAATGGGAGATCATCATTAAAGGGGTTTAGTCAACAGAGACTTAAAATATTAACAAAGAGACCCGTCAATCAAATAGCAGTGCCTCAAAAAATTTTGATCACTTTCAATTACATATTGTCTGACGGATTTGGCTGTTGTATCTCCTTCTAATAACACCTCCCTGGTTAAATACTAATGATATCAGTTAACTGTCTTGTCATTGATAAGCGAAGTTTTGGGAGTACAAATTGCAGAATAATCGCAAATAATCCAGGAATACTGAAGAAGAAATGCTACTTCCAAAAACTTTCTCTACCTAGCTGTCCCCTACTGTCAAGTCATGTATAAGGTACTCTTGAACTTAAATGGTTTGCTGGATTACCCTGTTCTAGGTATGTGAGGCTCAAGCACATTCAAGAGGTTTTTAAACTAAAAGCTCCTCCTGATTCTTTAATCTACTGGATGGTTGGCGGATTCGATTAAATGACCTCTAATGACGGATTAATTACATATCAAAATTTTTCGATGCCCACATGTCATGAACTTATATTTAACATTTACAACCTAAAGCCATTTCTTCAATTTCTCAATTTCTGTTTGCCACGTCTTAAAATGTCTGCACTTTCACTGGTAAATGCAACCCTAAGAGCATAAAAAGGCAGCTTACCTTCATGCTGGAAGAATTGATCAAATTCAACATCTCTCTTTCCTCTTGAAGAGACTGCAGAGTAAAATACAAAATGATCAAAATGATAATTCCATAGCTTGTAATTTTTAATGTTTCAATTACTGGTGTATGGCAATAAAATAAATATTAAGCTTAACATATAGGTAAGACATTCAGCACTGGTGAATATTTCGATAAATAATCTCCAAACCATTTCATAAAAGACTGAAGGATTCACGTAGAAAAAGAGAAGCAGTACACATGAATGCAGCCTATGCTTGCTCTAGGTTTCATGGGGGCAGGGGATTGCTTCTCTCCATTTAAGAAAAACGATGATCTCAGTTGGAAATGTGCGACAAGGATCCATAAAACGCTTGCTTTAAACAGAAATGTTGCCCTCTACAATTGAAAATCTGTGTACACCTTTCAGGAAATGAGTTTGCAAATGTCACTAAATGATATTCCGAAGAGGTTTCGTTTTTGGTTTATTGGCTTTGTTTGGTTAATGTACCCAAAGATGAGTGAATTTGTGTTTGAGATTGGGCTTTAATTTTGTTGGCTATGCTTTAAATTGAATGCGCTTTTGATCATTTTTATGCAAAGGGTGCAAAGAATGCATAATAAATCCTTTTATGACGATGAAAATGACGATGGTGATGACGATAACCATGGCAATGACAATAACGATGATGACTGTAATTCCTCGTATTAAAGTAATCTCAGCTTATCATAAGTAAAAAGAACATGCATATCCACTGTCTTTCAAATATGACTGGGAAATGCCTTTAACGAAGCAGGAATTCAACGATACATAGCATTAATGTCTTTCTATGCATAAAAGCAATCCATCTATTCCGAATAAAACTAGTAGATACACGCACCCTCTTCTATTCTTAAAACGTAACCGTTTCCGCTTTGCCCATCATTATTACTGGTGAAGGTGATCCAAACCGAATTGCCGTCAGCGAAACTTTGAAGACCTTGCTGAGCGTTCTGATTACCATCAAATGTTTGCAGAACATTTTCACCAATAACAGTACCACTACCGTACGAAAGAACATCGCCTGGCCGCAGGTTGAGAATGAAAAGTGTGATGCGCAAAATGAAATTCTCGTTAGGGCTTTGAATAATCAATTCTTCTTGCAGACCATCAGGGTATGGCGAAGGATAATTCTGTGAGAGGATAAGCCCGTTGGAGATAGACGGCAAAGGCGTGATTTCTGGAGAATAATAAAATAATAAATAACAAATAATGAAGTTACAGCAAAGAAATATGAAAATTAGCTGTTTGCTTGTGGCGATGTTCATATATAATGGTTAATGAACCATTTTCATCCACGATTATGTATTGAAATAGGTAAGTGGGAGGCAGCTACGATCTAATGCAACATTTGGACTTATAAATGAAAGCTCGTTGGTGATTTTATAACAGGAAGGATCTCATAATTACAGTGGGGGCTTAGTTTGCTTTGCTAATTTGCAACTTTTAGTTTGAGAAAAGGACTCCCGAACACAAAATTTTCCCCAACCGTGTATTACTTTTCGATAATTTTTGTACTCACTTTCAAATGTTCAGGTCTTGAGACCAGCTTGAGACCAGCTGTTTTAGGGCTCAGCCTGGCAAATTTATATATAGAACGGCAATATTCTAGGCAATATATAGAAAGTTACCAATGATTTTCCTAAAATCACATACAAAATTGCATTCAGTTTCTTCCTCAATCATCCATTAAGTTCGCAAATAATCCATAGAGAGTCTTGTTAGGTTGGTCATGCCTTTAAATCATCAAGAAATTTTGGGTGTAACACAAAAAATGGTGAAATTTAGGTGCATTTGCCTTGTTGATTATGTTGGTATACTGTCAGACAGTCTTGGACTCTTAGCGTGAGGACTTTTCCTTGTGGACTCTGCTACGAACTTGATTCGTGGAGAAATTCATTCATGTAACGGATAGAGACAGAAAAAGAACACACCTACTGCACAAGTAAGGTCACCGAAACCTGCAACGCATAAACAATTAAACCCTGATGGAGTTGGTGAGCAAGTACCACCATTTTCGCAAGGATTAGGTTGACAGCCATCTGGTGGTCAAGAAAAGGAAATTTTTTAATTTTATATAATTGAATGCAACACATTAGCAATATCCTACGAAATGATTAATATGTGGGAACTTAACTCCTCAATGCCACATACTTAATACCATATGAATATTTGATAGTAATTAAAACAAATCAATTGTTGTAATAAATTGTAAACGACATTTCGAAAAGCCTTAATTATACTCGAGATGATTTCTTCTTAAAAGTGAACTAATATTATTTTAGCACCGTCGTCAAACCTTTCCATAATTAACGAATCTTTCTATCTTTAATGGATATTGATAGCTAATGGAGACCTCTTCTAAATGTAATTTATTTAAACCGTAATCTTGGGGGAATACCAGAAAATGCATATGTCATAGGCTTAGGAAGATTTTCAAGACAGGGGTGGGGGCGAGATTGTTAGTTAGAGCTGTCACTATTAAAGCCAACACCACCATTGGTTGGAACGTAGCGTGCCAAGAAACCTTTTTCCCAAAATAGCTCCAAGACGGCAGGATTGGCATTTCCCGGCCCTTGTAGGTTGCGTCTTGAACATTCAGTATTTGTAAAAGTTCATGCCTCCAGAAAGAAATTAAACAGAAAATTTTAAAATTACTATGTATTTATGGTTGTTTCTGTAATTTTCTGTTAACTTGGTTTGTCTCATTTAGATACAGACGGACGTTTGACTAAGAAATCCTAGTCCATGAAAGAAGTGTATAGTTTTAGATGTGGGTGACAGGTCTAAGGGGAGGAGGGCGCCTTTCCCCTTTGAGAAAAATATTTTAATGCTGATGATGCCTTAATTCAAAATGTTATACATTGAATATTTCACCCATACACAATTGGTCTAATTTTTTGAAAATTTTTAACACTCTAAATGTTGCAGGAAGATACGGTAGCCTATTGCCATACTTGTTAAATTATACAAACATGTTGTTCAGGAGACACTTACAAGGAATAATAGTGCCAACCATTTTTCGTGTGAGGTGAGGGTTTGGACCAGGGTGTTGAGAACTGTTTCTCATACATAGGATATTTGGCACCTAGAGTTGGTATTCTTGAGGAAGGGTCTACGTAGTGGGTTACCCTCCTCCCCTTTAAAGAACTTTTGTTAATTATGTACCATGTTTAGAGGTTAAGATGGAAACTGTGCTAAGTTTGGCAAGATTATGAACGGTGTTTATCAGTGGTGATATTTTGGCTTTGCCGAGGCACCCCTCCAAGGCATGCACATGAGACAGGCATATTGCTTTTTGGAAGCTCTGTGGGTAATCACAAATATGGGAAACCAGCAGAGATGGCGCCAGCATTTGCCCGAAATGCAGAGAGGCCAAGCCCTATAGGGGACTAACCACCAGAAACCCCGACAAAGGCGACGGGTTTCCGAAATGTTGTGGAACGCAACATTCTCTGCAAGCTTCGGGCGCCGACAAGAGCTGGCTTGTATTTATATAAAATTGAAAATTTTTCGCTGTCATTTGCCAAAACTTGAATATTTGGAGTTTTTCTGAAGAAAAGTCGAAAATTTTGGATTTAAGAGTAAAATCAAGCAGATCGTCTGGGCGACAACCTGTCGTCGGGGGGAGGACTTTCCTGACAGGGACATGGCCCCCTGCTCCTTTGATGGCGCCACCCTTGGAAACTAGCACGATACTTTAAACTGAAATCCACATGCCACTGACTGGGGAGCCCATTAACTCCTTCACAGAAATCGAACTTTTACTAACATTCAGCTTCCAATTGGGAATGATCCAAGAGAATGGGTATAAGAAAAGCTTGAGAAGAGTAATAAGAAAGTTTCAAGATGCTCCATTTCTGTAAATGTATCAATAAACAGTTAATGATGTTTTGAGTTAGCTTGTGTTGTTAGTATTACACTTCAGATAATCTATATCAGCTACAAATGTGGCTAATAATGTACGATTACTAAATTGTCCCCTCATACAGCGAACCTGAGGTAAGCTCGGAGTGTAAAACTTGGCGAATGAGCGCGAAGCATATACGTTTTAGATAGCAAAGAAACATTAGAACTTAATGTAAAGCGTTGGGGTTTGTTTAAAAAATTTTCACAGTTCGACATAAGCAGCATACGCCCCTAAATACCCCAACTTACATTCACTAGATTATATAATTTAGAAATTGTTATCATGTAGATAATATTTTAGCTGTCAGCACTCCCCCAAGTCTGGTACTGGAGCGAACTGCTCCCCTAAGTGCGCTACTGGGTAGACAAATCAGTGGGGTACAGAAATGGAACGACCTACTGGTCCGTGTCAGACTTTTGATGCGTGTCCAGGGGTGGTTTGGGTGGTTTACAACATCGTGAAATACATTTAATCACTGTGCAATATAAGACCACATATATCACAGTTTGATGTCTTTGATATCATAGCCTGACCCCATCCAGACTGATTCTGGGAGGTTTGATAATACTTTCCGTAACGGCGATAAGCGAGGATTCTGTGTAACAACCAAAAGGGTATTGGGTGCTGTAGAGGCGCTCTTATTTTTGTTTGTTTTAAGTAAAGATGTAAGAGAGAATTCTTTAGCCTTCTCAGAATAAATCTTGACAACCATTACTACAGGGAATTATCAATTACATTTTAATATTCTTCCATTGTCCAACAAAATGAGCAGGATTTTGAATCGTCACAAAAAGTTATGTACCGGCAACCTCTCCATTTAAAAAATTTGTTTGTAAGAGCCAGATAGCAGAAAAACACGCAATAAAATTTGTACGATTACAGGTTTTAAAGTAAAAGCTACTTTGCGTGTGAGACCATGATAGTTAATTACGGATTCCCTCAGAAGTCTCCTAACCCGGTTTCTTTTTTTACTAAGTCTTGGGACTTTTGACTGTAAGTCAGTCGGGAAGAAGCTATTAATTAGGATGATTGTGGGAATAGGATATGAGGGAGATGGGAGGAGCAGGCAGTTACGACAGAGACACCAGGGCAATAGGCAGGTAACGAATTCTAAAAAAAGTAACACCCCCAGAAACATTTTTACACCGGCTGCTTGTATTTCAATTAATCGCCATTAAATCGGTAGAGGGCCTAAACAAAACACGGAAGGAACAAAAATAGCTTTTTGGATACACCAACTCCACACTTTTGCACCGAAAGGGATTAACATTCGAAAAATAACAGACCATAACTCAGTATTTGACTGGAGCCTTTTGAGTATCGTTTTTTGGGGTAGCTTTCGTATTGTAACTTTCCTGTCGAAGGATAGTTGATCTTTCCGAAACGTAGTTCTTTACTTTTGGTCATTGAGAGTCATTGAGATTTCAACAGTTTTCAACTCTTCCATTGTCATTATCTGCTACCATGATAAGTTGCAATTACTCACTGGAGATCATAAGTTCGCAAAACATTCCACGGAAACCCGTTCCAGTGCAGTCACATAGCTGACCTCCTGTCTGCAGACATCTGCCGCCATTTAAGCATGGTTGCGGTGAACACCGGTCAGTGCTCGCTGAGAAAGAAAATACGACCTTTCATTAAATGCTTGCGAACTAAGAAAATGAATGCCAGGACAGCATTACATAGGCATTCTCACATTCTGCAGTTACTGTGTTATAGCATTTAAAAAGCATAAGCAGTCGGCCACAGCCCCACTTGGAACCACAATTCTTACTTAAATCCCCCCACCTGGCTTACATGTACCTTCTTATGCTTGAGAGCGTAATCATGACATAACAAAAGTAAATGTTGAATTGGTCCTTCAAACATTTAGCAATTTGGTTACAACAAAGATAGTTTTTTTGTAATTACTGCATTTTTACAGCTCGCATAAGTTTTATGCAAGTATCATTTTTGTTTAAAGACGAATAAAATTTGGGTGCATAGGACATGCATAGCCATACTGTCGAATTAAATTACCATGTCACACTTTCTAGTCATTTTGCAAGTAACCCGATCGAAACTTTCGTTTCCTACCCTTTCGTATCCTCTTATCAATGACAAATGCGTCCATACTTGCAACAATGGGTAGCAAAAAGCTCAGATTCATCATAAAATCTGACTAGCGAGATACTTTTTCCAGATTAAAGAACTTGGTAAGGAATCCTTACACACATTTTTAAATATTAGCATAGCGGCGTAAGCTAGTGTACACTTGTAAAAGCACCAAGCAGGAGTACTTCATTTTTACTTGCAAGGTTTTTAAACGTTCTTAAAAGTTCGTAAGTATTGAAACTGTGTTTCTTTTCTCGAAATGTCATATTATAAGTTGGACCTCTTACCAACGACTTACATTTTACTGTCACAAAGAACAAGCATTCCGCAAACTGGGAATTTAATGTGGAAAAGACATAGGTAACCGGTGTTGTTCCAACGATAAAACTCTGTCCAGGAATATGTGACTGGAAGGTGGCAGCTACCTGTTGGCCGTTGATAATGGCCACTGGTTCTGTCCATGAGGCAGTTGCTGTATTACCCTGAGTTGTGATGGTAATTTCCTCAGTTGGGCAGTTAAGAACGAAAGGTCTTCCAGAATCTGAAGGTTGCATTGGAAAGGCGTAGAAGATTCCGGGATACTATTAAACCTTGCAATTACATTGTCATCTTGTAATGTAACTTATTTACGGCTGTGTATTTTCTAACTTATTTGAAATATGAGCTATCAAGCCTCAAGTCATCTCTTAAGAAAAGTTCTGATGAAAAACTTTGAGATTAGTTTACAAGACTGTTTATTTCAAAGACATGGGACTTTAAGGTAAAATAAATGAATGAGAATGAGAAAACCAGATTTTGAATTGTGTCAATTACTTTAATATATCTACTCCAATCTGTGGTCACTGTGTAAACGCAATTAAAACCTACAACCTAGACGTAATTAAAGACCATTTCCAAGAATCAGCTGTAGCATAAAACTGTGGTTCAAAAATCTATCAAAACCTGGTATTATCAGATAAACACAATCCATGACATCAACATTCGTAACGTAGCACGACCTTATTCAAAGTATGCAAACGTTTCTCTGAGATGCTTGAATGAGATATAAAATCACAATTAAAATGAGTAGTTGTTTATAACATCAAAAGTACATCTGTGAAGTTTTGAACTCTTAGGTATAGATTATTACCAGGTGGTAGTTGACAGAATGTTCCAGTGAAGCCGTCGATGCAACTGCACATAAAGTACGTATTAAATGGAGCACAGAAAGCACCGTTTTGACATGGACTGCTATCGCATGGATTATCAGCTATCAAGAAAAATAGATATATTAATATTTATTCTCTGATTCAAATTATAACAAAAGTCTGCTTTTTAATTCTTCTGTTGCTATATTTCAAATTCAAATATGCCGAACATTCCAAGCTCTAAGGTGTAAGAATAATTTAATAGTATTTTTCTGCCAAATTTTCAAGGATGCTTAAGTGGTTTAAATGTAATTGATATAGATTACTAAACAAAGCGACTCCATGGGTATTTTGATACTAACGAAACATTTCCTGGGCATATCCGTGCCAGTATTGCGTTGATCCTCACATGGAGATTTCTCTCATAGCCTTATCGGTTGTCTTAGCAGACACATGTGATATCTGCCTGTAAAACATTGCTGGTTTATTCTATCAACCTAAAAAGGAACGTCGTGCTTATGTAATGCTTAAGTTAATAGGATGAATCTGCACATTGCCTCTCCAGATTTTAAAAATCCAGGAAAGCACAAAAATGTTTCCATGTTACTACATCAGGAAAATATTATGGCTAAAATTTCTCCCCAATTTAAAAATTTTACTATCAAACCACCATTGGAAATAAAAATTTTAATCACGTCCATATTGGAAAACCTCTTACCGGAAATGTCACAGTCTTGACCGATAAATCCTACTGGACAGCTACAGGAGTATAAAACAGCCTGAGTGAAGCTTTCATATGTGTTGAAGCATTCTCCTCCATTTTGACAGCGGCCTCCAGAGCATACGTTGAGTTGTGGATTAACAACTGTTAACGTAGAATGTAGGACAAGTGGAATAGCTTCTTTTCATTGACTGCATTCAGGTATATACACAAAATGACAGTTATGACATAAAACGAATACAATACATTTAAGTAAATTGAAAGGGGGAAGCTTTTATAAGAAAGTTCCACAAGAAAGAAAGTAAAGAGAATAGAGGAGGACAAGAAAAAGGAGTAAAGGAATAAAATGCGCAAAATATGAAATAAACAAAACATTATACCCGGAAACTACAATTTGTTTTATTTCGACAGTCATTAAATTTTGTTGCAATTTTTTATACCGTAGGCTAACATTTAACAATACATTTTTGCTTAATATTCAATAGTAATCGATTTCATGAAAACATAAGGCAACGACACTGAAATACTTACCAGTGGGAATCTGGCAGTTAGAACCTGAGAACCCACTTGGACAGATGCAAGTATACTGAGGTTCATAATTCACATTGTCGGAGGCACTGTTGTAGCTGTTTCTGCAAGTTCCACCGTTTGTACATGGGTTCGAGGAACATGCAAATTGAAGTACAGGTAAGGAACCTTTCGGAAAAGAAATAAAAACGGTTTTTGTAAATGTTCTCCTATTATTTTTCCATCAACTAGTCGATGTGCAATTCATTACAGCGGTGTTTTTAAATGCAGAATCAAAAACTAATGAAAGATTGTCAATAAAGTTTATAAGTTCAACCCAAGGTCCATCGTTTCATAAGATATTCTTTTATCTATTAGGATTACTAACGCCATATGTTTAAAAACTTATTTAATTAGTAACTATAGTAAGCAAGTATTTGCTCTACTTCATCCTCATCTCTCTTACTCAAAATCCATATCTGGCTTTATACCTGCATATATCTGGCCAAAATAATGTCTTCATATGGCCATATCAAGCCACATATGAAACCAGAAATAAGCATCTTGACATGTCGAATCAAGTTTTATATCGTTATACCAAACCACATATAACTTGAATAAAAGATCATGAAGATATAGCTATCAAGTTTTATATTACCATATCAAGACAGACATAATTTAAGACAAGACCATGCCAGATATAAAAATCAAGTTTTACATTGCCATATCATGCTCGATATAGACTTAGTAAGACTATAATAGCAGATATACATGTAAGTTTCATATGTCTAGATCAAGCCGGATATCACCTGATAAAAGCCTTTTTAAACAAAACAAGTTTCATATGGCCATATTAAGAACTTGATAAAATACCATACCAGATATGTTTATCAAGGTTTACATTGCCATTTCAAACCAGATATGAACTTGATAGAAAAAAACCATAACAGATATGCATATCTAGTTTTATATAGCCATATCAAGCCATATCTGATTTAATAAAATACCATTCCTGATATTGAAATCAATCTTTATATTGCCATATAAAGCTAGACATATCTTGATAACAGAAAATTCCAAATATGAATATAAAGGCCACTCCAGGTCAGACATATCTTGATAACAGACAATGCCAAATATGCATAAAAGTTTGATGTGATCATATCAGGTCAGATGTAACTTTATAAAAGACAATGAAAGATATACAAATAAAGTTTCATAAAGCCATATCAATATCTTTGTGATTAATTTGGAACACCTAAAAAACCCCTTGGGATGCAGCGGAACGTATCTGTATACTAAAGTCATCAAATACATACACTATGTCTAATATACAGGTCTCTGAAACTAACATATGCAAACGATATGTGAATGTAAGCGGAGTTAGGATTTAGAGCTCCGTTTTCATTTTTCATGGTTTATGAAGTACAGTGTGAGATATATTTCAAACCTTCAATAAAATGTCCCATTGAATATACACTGCAGTGTGATAAAAAAACACAAAGCCTTGTATGCGTGCAAAATTAGGAATGTCGAAGCATTTTTACCTTTCAGTAAGTTGACAAGTTTCGGTACTTAAGTCAATTTCAGTGTAATGAAAAAGTAAACTTTTGTTAAAGATGATCAAAAAGCTGCATTTGTTGGAGTGTGAAGGTGAAGAGTTTGGTCATGTTCAGTATTGTGTGCCTTCAGGGTGCGTATTTCCTTTGGGGAGCAAACCTCTAAGGAAGTAATGTTTGATTTCACCTTTTGTCTGTTCGCAAGAGAGACGTATGGTTTTTGTTTTGGCTCGACAAGACCGCTCCTCCTCCTTTTGGCTAAGTTCATATGTAGTATCTGTTCTTGTCAGTCAGTCTAGAACGGAGCAACCCATGAAAGACCCTTGATGTAGAGGGCTGAAGGTCAAGAGTTTGCTCATGTTTAGCCATCTTTTCCTTTCGGGGACTTAGACTTCTTTGACACAACCCCCTTTGGGGGAGCAGAACTTCTTAGGGAGTAACGTTTGGTTTCATCCTTCGGATCATTTGCGCAGAGTCTAGGGGACTTCGGAAAAGTAAGGTTCCTAACACTAAATTGAAAGTGTGGACTGTATCTTAATTTTCACTCAAGCATTGGAACAGATATGGACCAGATGCACAGCACATCTCTGATCTATATAACATTTCGACAAGACCAGATAAGATCCATATCTGGTAAAGATAAACTTTTGTATCTCACAGATATGAACTTTTATACTTATATCAAGTTACATCAGCCCAATTCTTGATTTAGGCCAAATATGAATTCCAAATATGGGACAGATATGGGATATATATATATATATATCTTTTTATTCAGCATATATATATGGATTTTTCATAATTACATAGACCAAATATGGAGAAGCCGTTTGAACCATATATGGGCCAGATAAAGGTTAAAATTTATATAAATCATAATGGTCTTATATTATGGCCTTCATGGTGTATCAAGTTATATCTGTCCAATTTTGTTAAAACAGATATGAAGTCCATATCTGGCACAGATATGGGCCAGAGTTAAAATTCCACGTGTGGGCCAGATATGGATTTTGAGTAAGAACTGTTACTACACTTCATCTTAATACTGTAATCTCATTAATATTTTCTGTACATCCTTTGACATAGCCAGCAGAATCGATAAACAGGTATTGTTTCTTCTAGTGCCCAGCGTTTGTTATATTCTATACCTCCCCACACTTTTTACTCTATTCTACAACTGAACATATGCAAACTGAATCTGAATCTCAGTCTAAAGTTCTAAATAAATTTTAGTGTCTTTTCCTTATAATGCTTTGGAAAAATTCCTTTACCTGGTCGAAGGTAAAAGAAATAGAGCAAAATTATCTTCACAAGAATAAGATTGAATTTGCATAACATTCATCCAAAACAGCAAGGTTTACATTATGTAAGACTGTGGGCAATATAAAACATACGACGTGTTCCGGATCCTATGTCATTTTTCGTGTTGCATGCTTGGAACAAGGATCTTTATACGAGTAAAAGCAGTGTGTAACATTACATTGTCGTCTTACCTGTAAACTGATCGCAATTGATTCCAGCATAGCCATCTCTGCACATGCACACATAACCTCCTGTAGATGTCTCAAGGCATGTACCACCACTTTCACACGGGAAGCTGTTGCAAGGATCTCGGTTGATAACAAGACCTAAAGGAAATACATTCATTAGAATATTAGTTGGTTTTAATTTTACCGTACCCAATTTAAGACATAATATGGGATAGTATTACTACGGGGTCTTCTCTCTCTTTATCTTAAGAGCAATTCCCTGGGATAGAAAGTGTCGTTGGTTTATTAGGTAAATATTAGTTGGTTTTAATTTTATCGTACCCAATTTAAGACATAATATGGGATAGTATTAGTACGGGGTCTTCTCTCTCTTTATCTTAAGAGCAATCCCCTAGAATAGAAATTGGGACATAATCACTTCAGAAAGGGGACATCATTGCATGACTGCTAAAAATACCATGAACTTACTATCCTGACAGTTGAATCCACCAAATCCATTTGGACAAGAACATCTGTAAGCATTACAAGTCGTCGTCAACCTAGTACACAATCCGCCATTCTCACAAGGATTGAATATGCATGGATCCGGAATTGCTGCGTGAGACAAAAATGAAATAAACAATGTATTTATCAATGGAATAAAACCCAAGATTTTAAAGATAATTGTACAAAGATTAATTTCAGCAGTGGAAGATAAATCATGCCTCTGACCATGGCCTGTGTATACGGTCAGTTTGTATGACCTAACAGCTCTTATCATTCCTTGTAGTCATGGCCTATTCAGGCTATTCGATATGGCTCTCAGTAACCAAAGATGCTTACAATCAAGTGAAAGGAGGCGTCTGGAACCAGTTAAACTAAAAACTATTGACATTTCGTTTCGAAAATCCTCACTGGATAACAATAGCTCAACAGTTATTAAACTAAGTCCAAATTTGAAATAGTTAAGGAGTATTAAAGTCTCTTTAAATCTGATTTGTGGCCAACTGTTTATCTTTGAATGAATGAATTCATGGTAAGAGTTGCAATGCCATGAAGAACTTAATAAATTTTACAGTGAAATAATAGCAGAGAAAATACTCAGGAGAGTAATTAGTGACTGGAGGTAGATGTTGCCTTGGCCAAATAGTCGCATCACTTTTGCTTTTTTATAGTCTGCTTTGAAGCTTAAAATGCATGCTTTAAATATGTGAATCTGTGGCAAAGTTGTTTTCTAATTTTTGCCATGTTGAGTAAATTCATGGATGAGACATACAATGACCCAAGTAAAAAATACTGTCTTTGACGTCAATCTGTCACCGTATTGAAGGCTTATGTTAAATGTTGGTGGCCCATTCCGCGGGATAAGAACTAACTGTACTGGGCCCAACAGGAGTAGAAGATTATTAAACATAATGGAGATATGATGCTAAGAAGGCCATTAATCTTGGAATCTGTATTTCTACATAAATACAGTGTTTTGTATTGAAAAAGTTTGCATCTGTTTGATAAGGGAAAAATTTTTGCTTGAAGTAGGAGCACCATATTGTACCATTTAAAGAATTCTTTTTGCTTTTGATTAGTGATAAGGTCGTAAAGTAGATGAAGAAAAAACACAGTTACACGTCATATTTGCTTTAAATAAACAGCCACTTTGCACACCCAGGATAATGCAAGTTTGTAAACATTCTTGGCCTGTCTCTTCTTAATATAACTGTTCCTTCCTTTTAAGTGTAAGGGGTGTATTAAATTTATCTTGCAACACATAAACATTCACTGGCAAACCATACATAGCCACTTACCGGCTTCACAATTAGGCCCATGGAAGCATCCTTGACACTCGCATGTATACTGGTAGCAATTAATAGCATCTCGAAAGCACTGAGCACCATTTTGACACGGGCTGGGTGAGCAAGGATCAATTTCTGTCATGATAAAAAAAAATTAAATTATGTTGTCGTCTTTATTATATCAAAACAAGGCCTTCGTACATTAACGTTAGTGAAATATTTACACATTCTGATTCTAACGGATTGATTTTAATTCCAAAGGCACAGCTGTTAGCTGCCAAATATTATCCTCAAAATCTGTCTGGTTCTTAACTAGTCTTACCGCTTACCGTGCTTTATGCATTTGACTTATTTATATCTGCGCTTACGTATTCTTATTAGTCCTACATTCAGGAGAACGGATCTTGATACATTAGAATAAATATTCATAACCCTGTGCATTGCACTTGCCTCGACATATTCCTGTTTAACATTAGCTGTGATTGAAAATGTGGCTTCATCAATACCAGAATGATGATATAAAACTTAAAAAGGAAACACTTACCTATATTACACTGGAATCCTGTGAAACAGCCCGTACAGATACAAGCAAAGCCAGCGCAATCCTCCAAAGTGTCAGGAATACACTGTGCGCCATTTGCACATGTATTAAACTCGCATGGGTTAATAGCTAGAAAGTGAAGAGTGTATATTGGAAATTAAATGAAATGTTTTAAAATATAATAGGTTAGAGAGAAATTACCATAGACTGCAGTTTAGACAAAATTTTAGAAAATTATTAACTCTTGCGAGATATTGGACCGAAATGACACGAAGAAATACTATTTCGGAACCCATGCACAGCCCTTTTTGGAATGAGAATATTTGAATGGTGACATCAAATGAAGGTATGTCACCACTACTGTTTAGGCACTGAACATCAAATCTGCGAATAAAGCATCAGAATAAGGGACATAACATCAATAAAAAATATTACCTGTCTGACAAAGAGCTCCCTCAAAACAGGCTGGACAACGACAAGTGTATGAGACACAGCTTTGGTCCTGTACGCACGAGCCTCCGTTCTGGCAATCGTTATTCAAACAAGCATCTTGGACTGCAAGAAAAAGCAAGTGGAGGTGATTTATGAAAATTGCAAAAATACCTTTTTGCTTTGAAATCTAAGTGTGTAGAGCATAGTTTTAAAAAACATTTCTGAACTTTCATAACATGTCGAGCATTTAGTTATTGGGAAAAAGTACCTATGGGTCCATATATATTATTTAAACTACATTTTAGTTTACTTCAACTCGGGCTTTAGCACATTGTTAAGAGAGGTTAAATGAACATGCCTATTGAAGAAGCCTCATGGGCTAACTGAATACAACTCCATTTTGCATGACATCAAACTTAGCATTTTGAAGGTTATCGAACAAGGACTGAATTTTGCACATTGTACTCAGACTAATTCCTTCCTTTCCGACCCTTCTCCAGACCTGTTCCGGTGTCTGAAGAAAGTGCACATTGACTCTTGAGTTGGTGGAAAAACATGAACAAGTAACAATAGATCTTTGACGGGTTATGTAGGCTATTCCATTTAAAGTTCGACGAGGATGCAGAAGTTATACAGAACACATGATATCGTAACCTTACTAAACTAAAGTCACACAGAAATGACGATTGACCGAAAATAAAACCTTCAATAGCATTCTGAAAGAACTGTTTAGAGTCTTTTATTTGAACTTTTCAGTTAACTTGCAAAACTCTCTTTGGAAAAAATGTATCATGAAGATTTTATATGCAATCATGTTTTCATGAAAAAAGGCTTCCATTCTTAGTGAATGTAATTTTCAAGAACCTGAGTGGGAAAGCTATCTCTGTATGTAATGATTTCGAGTAATGAAAACAACTTTTGCATCAAAAGATAAAATACCTAAAGCTTCGTTTAAGTTTCAATGTAAAGTTCTAGAAAGCCAAACAATTACTTTCAAGGTTGGAAATTGTGTAGGAATATCCGCTCTTAGGACGTAATGTCGTTACATGTTATTTGGAGTACTTACAATTCTCACAAAATTCTCCTGAAAAGCATGGTGGACATTCACATGTGTAGAGGGTACAGGAACCGTCTACCTCAACACAAGCAGCACCATTCTGGCAAAGGTTACCATCACAAGCATCAATATCTATCAAAATATTTAGGAAACGTTGAATTAAGAACCTTTAATTGTAGTCACTTTTCAAGTATTAGCTCATTTGACTTCATAATCTAACTTACAACAAAAGCATTGATCTTACCTATTTCACAGAAAGTTCCCTGGAAACAGTCTGGACAGACACATGTGAAAGCAGTGAGAGAATCTATGACACAGAATGCACCATTTTGACAAGGGTTTGGATCACACGGGTTTGCTGCGAAATGAAAAAATGAACAAACTCCATCATTAGCTAGAAAATATTTGCCATTTCGCCTCAATTTGTAGTTTAAAAACAGCCAAAAACGAATATTAAGGCTAACTAATTTTCTTCTAAGACTGTCCTTGTCACGGTAGAAGTCAGTGACATCCATCGGAAGTAAATGGTGGCAAATCCCATGGTTTCAACGTTAAGTCCGTCAACTGCAAGCTACACCGTTTGAATGTTAGCTTGAAAGAGTCCTATCAATTCAAGGAATACACATACTTGTGTTCCAGTCCCAGCGTAAATACAACATTAAACGTCTTGTCGAAAAGTACAAAATCTATTACAAAAACTTTGTGTGATATGAAAAAGAGCGAGAAGATACCCCACCTAGCTAATTGTGCTCATTTTAATATCTTTCTTTTGATATAGATATCTACCATTTCAGTGTGCAGAAAGCACTATGCTCCTTTACAATAGAAACAAAGACTACAAGACATTTGAAACCTAGGCTCATTTCTTACTTCCAAACCTACACTGTGGATGAAGCTGTCTGATGTACCTCATCAAACAATCACCGCCTGACAAACTATCATATGTAAAGTTAGTTCAAGCACCTGCATGCTAACTGTTCCTTTTAATACTTCACAATTATATTGCAAACTTATTAACACCTATATAAGGGGTTTACCACTTTCGTGGCAGTTTAGAGAGTCCTTGAGGATACCACATGAAAACTTTTGGAAACGTGCTTGCAAATTGTGCAATCAGGTGCATTGTTTTGCTCAAAATGGTAACCGGCACGATATTTTTCTTCCTGCTTTTTAATTACATTGGAGCAACAGTTGGTTCAGCCAAGTATGTTCTCTTTAATTTCTTATGAAAAGATATTTGTGAAAAACACGGTTGCTGTTAGAGGAAAAGGCGTTATCTTAACATCCATTACTGTAAGAGAAAATAATGGAGCTTCAGGATAAACTTGTATTTTGACTTGCATACCTTCAATAACCGTTACAGCGAAAGAACATGAGGCCGTATTGCCTGACGGATCTGAAACAACTGCTGTTACCGTTGTGACGCCAACCAAGAAATATGAACCCGATTCTGGTGAGATGGACACTATATTCGTAGTACCAGAGTTATCAGTTGCTGTAGGGTTTGCAAAATCAACACAAACCCCTTCTTGTCCATCAATCACTGTAACAGTGGGGCCGACAGGACACGTCACGACTGGATCAATATCATCCACTGTAAGAGACAGAAACGGCATGGGTTTCTATCTGAGATGTAGGTGCGCGCAGCTTATGTTATTCCTCAAGTAGAAATGTTTTTATCGTTTTTGCAAATTTATTTTGGTGTATTCTTAACTCCTTTCAGAACATTACACTATTATTAATAAACAAATTATCATGGTTGCGTTTACTTAAAAGTTTTAAAGAGACAGAATGAAAGTTACTTCGCTGGATGACATAAAAAGTATACTTCAAATATTAAGATAGTCACGTTTCGCATCTCGTGATCTAGTTACTTTGAAGGACTTCCCGGAATGAATGTTACATTATACCAGGAAAACTTTGCCTATGATGATTCCAAAGAAAACATTTGCTAACTTTATCAGAGGCAGTCCATATTTGTAGACTTATTTGACTTAAGTAAACTTATATTCTCGGGCAATATTGTCCTTACATTTTACGAATAGTAAAAAATGTAAAAGTGTTCTTGCCTTCCACAATGTCTATATTGAAAGTGCACTGAGCAGAATTAGCAGAATTGTCAATTGCTGTACAAGTAACCACAGTAGTTCCCGTTGGATAGCTAGCCCCACTAAGTGCATCACAAGACACTACGACTGAATTAGATGCATCGGTAGCGGTTGCATCCAAAAATGTTGCTGTTCCACTTCCAGCAAACAATGACACAATAACTTCAACGTCAGGTGGGCAAGTAATTACAGGTGGTGTAGTATCCTCTGAAAAAAAAATGGTTTAAATATCTTTAAAGAGGAAAAATGATACGCAAACACTTCCACTCAAAGTTTGAAACAATACTTGATTACAGAAGTATCTTGAAAGACAAGTCAATCTTTCCATTAAAACAATATGCAGAACTTTTGATGAATTGATGAGCCATTTGTCGCACTTTGTATCTTGTAAACTGAGGTTATTACAAGTGCTAGATGCTGTAAACATAGGTGACATACCGATAATGATAGTTACAGTAAATGTACAAGTTTCAACGTTGCCGCTTAAGTCGGTGAACATGTATGTAACAACAGTCACTCCTTCTTGGAAAACACTTCCGGGAGCTTGAGATCTACTTGTCAACTGAGCAACACCAGAAATGTCGCTGGCTGTAGGCTCGATCCAGAAAATACCCGTAATAGTATTTCCGAGCTCAAAAGTCTCCTCTATGTTTGAAGGACAGCCTGTGATAGTTGGTGGTGTGGTGTCAACTGTTAAAGATTTGGGTAGAATAACATATTAAAAGTCAAAGAGCTCTGGCTTCGAATGTTAATCAACCATGTTGTTCATCTTCATAAGACACTTAAGTATTTAAGAGATTTATTACATAGTATTTCAGGATATATTTTTTTTATATAACACCTAGGCATGCAAATCATAATCTCCAAAATTTTTGCTAGTGCTTTCCCTGAGGTCCCAAGTGAAAACAGTAGGGACGGTCGATGGGTGTGAAGGTACGCTTTATATGTGCACGACCAAACACTAATTTAGTACATTTTTATGGTTTTGCACTCCCTTTAACTTTAATTTATCTTTAAAATGTAACTTGATCTTATGTGTAGGATGTGAAAAGTACTTAATAATGCTGTGCAACATCCTCGTTCATACTTTCAATGAAAAATACTGTGAAAAGTATTCGGTGGTAAAACTCATGAAAGCCATCGAGATGGGCAAACCCCGTCTATTTTCCTGCAAAAGATTTCGCAAATAGTGAAAGTAAGTAGCATACTGAAGCTGATACATATATTTTGAAATAACTGAAGGATATCTCACTTGTTGTGACTGTGACTGGGAATGTACACACGTTATTATTACTGCTGCAGTCCGTGAATATATATGTCACCATAGTAACACCCACATCGAAAGTATTCCCTGGTCCATGTGATCTGCTGGTGAGAGGAGCTTCCCCGCAAATGTCAGATGCTGTTGGTTCCACCCAAAATGCCACACCACCAGGCTCGCCTAGCTCTATTTCAACAGATACACCGGTTGGGCATCCCGTGATGTCAGGAGGAGTTGTATCAACTAGAAGTATACGTAAAAATTACGCTAATTCAAACGTCATTTTCCCAGATCCTTATTTCAAGTATAAATATGCTAGTGGATGCTTTAATCTACTGTTGCGTTGTCTTCTTACATTTAGCCCGACCTCTGATCAATCCTACAAAGTGTTCTTTTCATTTTATTTCTAAACCGGACTTTTTTGTAAGGACAGACATATCGTACGTTTATGTTCTTTTACTTTATCCATTTGTTTGCTGATCCTAGCAAAGGGTTTTACATATAGTCCTACGTTGGTCTGACCTTTCTGTGTAGTCGTTAAATATTTATATTTTTCCTGCGATTACAATGTTGAACGGGATTTTGTCTATAGTTTCGGTTTGAAAGTGCTCTTAATACCCATGTTTTCTTGAACCTCATGACTGTCTGAACCAGAGTACTATATTCTAGAAAACGGGATTTCATTGCTCAACTTGTAAATTTATGCACAGTAGTCTGATTTTATCATCACTGATTGAACGATTTAAGTTCAGACTTAGTTAGAGTAGCTAACTGGGACAGCTCTTGCCAACGATGCAAAGTGACATCATCCTCTCCTTAGATGTAAACCTTGTCTGACAACCGACAGGTTTAGGAAGCTCTTCTAACTTTTAGCCTGTGTTGTCAAACCAGATGTAAAAGCACTTCTTACTGGCGTCTTTTCTAGTCTGGGGATATTATTGCAAGTGTAATTCATTCAGCTTCTGTGTTCTAAAATACTGTTGCTAAGCAACCGATGGCCGAGCCTACAGAATTTGGTCAGAGGGTGTGAAACTGGTCCGCAGGATGTCTTCCCAGTTGCTAGATACCCAATATCTTGATACTATCTATATCATCGCTTCTTTCTCAACCTTTTCTTTTAGATTTCCCACGTGCTAAGCAAATTTCTTATTCCTTTGCCTTTAAATCTGTCTACTAAGCGTATCATGTTTCCTTCTGAAACCCCTTTCTCTCACTTACTGGTGACAATACAAACATTGTAATTAACTTCATATTGATTTCATTTTATTTGTGAGGCACAGATCTAAGTTTGCCTATAAAGGAGGTCTTCACTGTAAGGGTGAAAATAAGAGAACATTATATGGAGGTCTGAGGGGTTTTAGACTAGGGAATTAAGGCAATTATAAATTGTTTTATATGAATTTCTGTCAATTTTTCATGACATGGTATATCATTACGTGGTTGCTTTGCAACACCCATAAAGTAATATCAAATCGTTCGCAATGGCGGAACGGAAATGACGGAAGATCTGTGGGACCCCCTAGTCAAGGATATGATAATTAAAATTCTGGAAATCAAGAAAGTATAGTAGGAAGCATTGGTATGGCATTTTTATTAATTTGCAGTGTCAGCTGGCAACCTGAATTCGGTATAACTGAGACGGCTATGTTGATCATATACTCTCGAAAAAGGTGACTTGATATAAAGCAAAAGGAAAGATGCTTGTTAAATAAGAGTCCAGTATTCGTAAGAAAAGCCCCACTAGGATTCCAATTTTTATTTGATTCAAAGCAGAGGCATCTTTTCTAATGTTTTAAAAATTTGTTTGGCCTACTTGGAATCGAAATGGGGTATTGTTCTTGCTGATAATGAAAAAACGTTAAAATGTTAAATAAATGAGCACAACAACTGGCAGTTTTTGTGCCCTCCTCAATATCCTTCATCGGCAATTTGAATTGGGCTACTGACAAGGCGCATCCACTGTAATTCCTGGTATTTTGTGTATTTATTACCCCTCCGATTGGGAAACAACGACCTACTCAAACTCTACCTATCTGTGCGTTGGCGGGTAGCTTGTAGACATTTTTGGCAAAGCCTACCTCCTAGACCTCAGCATGATCCTTCACACTATCAAACAGTGCAGACAATGAATTAATGAGTCACCTTCAAGCATTTTGGGCACCTAGACCTAAAGTTAACACAACTGAATCATGCCAGTTGAAAACAATTGCAACACTAGCACAGAACCTAAGTACGGTAAAAACCTGAAAAAGGGGCCGGCAGGCGATTTGAGTCCATCAGAGTGAAATTCGGCCCGGTAACTATATGGAGGCTTAAATAAAGTTTCTCAAATGAGAAAGCAACGTTCGGTAGCGCATAATTTCGCAAAGTGGAAAAGTCATTTTCGGTAACGTGTAACCACTGGCAATACTGAAGAAGCGACATACCAAATGACTTTCACAAAATATGATGTAAATCACCAAGGATTTCCTTTCTCGTTCCAAGAATGTTTTAATTGTCTTTGTGTTAATAATTCCACTTACTTGTTGTCACTGTCACAGTGAATGCACATTGTATAGAGTTCCCAGAATTATCCACGAATGTGTAAGTACACATTGTTTCACCAACAGGGAAGGGCTGACCAGACACGCAATTGGATGATACTATCACTGAATCAGATAAATCTGTAGCACTTGGCTCTACATAGGTTATCATTGATGAAGTAATGCCCAATTCAACTACTGAAGATACGTCGGGGGCATCATCAGATGGACATCCAGTTATTGCTGGAGGAGTTGTATCAACTGTATGAAACAAACAAATAATATTTAAATCTTCATCGCAGACCATGTTTAAAGTGTAAGTTAAGCATAAATTGAACAACTAATCCCGTTGGTCACACATCCATCTCCACAAAACATTCATGAGCTGAAATGTAAGGTCTCGAAATTTATTTATTTAGTGAAAAATGGCAAATGGTGCACTTTTTGTGAAGTCATTTTTGTACTACTCAAATGACATTGTTTGTTTTTCCTTTTTTCTCGAGGCAACTGCACCGTGAATTAAATTATGATCACGTTTTGTTGCTATGTTTTGACAACGAGGACACTGCGATTCGTGCTTAGGAGTGGTGGGATTTGTCAGCAGAGTAGCCAGGATTTTGTCATGAGGTGACTTTCACGACCCAACAGCCCCACAGGCCCTTTTGTGCCCAACACACTAGCAAGAGTGCGGGGTCCAGGGTTCTGTCTTGATGAAGATCCCTGAGTGGTTCCACAGGCTCTCTACCCGACGACAATGTAAACCCCTGATGCTTGGTCAATTTATGGGTATTAGAATGAAGTGTGTAACTACCTTCCAAAATGACAATGGATGCAGACTTAATTGAAGACAAAATATCACAACCTAGATATATTTATTTTATGATATCTTAAAGTAAAAGAAAGGTCAGTTATTTAGTGACGAAAGTCTTTTGTGGGTGGGATATTGGGATATGGTAGGGCTTGCATGCCTCTTAGCTATAATTCGACCACAGCTGTAATGCATGAAGTGATAATTGAACAAATTATATTTTGATTACGCTAGCTTAGACTATTACAGACCGTCGATTCGATGACATGTAAGCAGGGTGTATGGATCATAACAGAGGAACAGTAAGGATGCTAGGCGATGGTGGGGGGGGGGGAGACTACGTGTCCCTCTCAATCAGGGAAAATTATTTTTGACCAAAGTTAAATAGAATTTTAGGGAAATGTGCTCATTCCCCAAATCAAAAAGTCTTGTGATGTAGCGAGGGGAAAAATACTTGGGCAGTCTTAAAGAAATTTCTAATGAGACAAAATCGGTTACGGTACCTACCATAAGCACGCTTTAGGTGAGCCAGAAAAATAACATTTGTTTGATATTTTAACGTGTTTTATTTTATTTTACAGTTCATTACTTTTTTGATAAAATAAAATTTCTCTCCTGATCCTCTTGTTTACTTTCTTTTTTTGACATTTGCAATTTTTTTGTTTATATTTTTACATGTATATGTACCATATCGCCCACCAATTTTGGTAAAGAGAATACAACCCTCATTCCCTAAGATCATCGCCCCTGAGGAACAACAACGGTAAAGGCAAAAGTTTGGTCCAGATTGTTAGGTTTGTTTTTAGCTCACAGCTATTCGGCACCTGGACGAGCATCTTAAACTATTCAAAGATATTTTGCATGTTCAAAAGATGTTTAGGGTCGCTTTATTAAAGGTCTGTGGATATCTTAATACCACACCTATTTGCCAAACGCCTTACAAAAAGTCAGAACTAGCCACAATGTCAATCAAAAACTGTAGAATAATAACATCCTACCCTACATGTACTGTTTTTGCACCTACATCATGAATAAATATGAGCTATATTTGTACATTAATGACTATTCATGAGATTTGTCATATGTTATCCTTTGCGTGTTAACCTTCCTTCAAAGGACTCTTGAAAAGTTGATATTTTCCGAGGGGTTTATTTTAACGTAGCTGTTGATTGCTTGGGAAAATGTCCACATTACTTACCAAACTAGAAACTAGCTGGCAAATAGTAATGAACAAACAATTAATAAACTTGGATTTACAAAACATACAGGCACTGTGAAACAATCCACATGTAGCTTTTGCATAGCTAACGAGGAACCTCAGAAATTGTTAAACCTTGAAGGGGTATATCTTGCGAATAGTGAAAAATATTTAAAAAAAAATTCGAAACAGTTTTTTTTTATAGTAATGGTATCTTAATCAGACACTGTTTAGTATACCATGCGTTGTGTGACATGTCCACATACTTTTAAACAATGCCTTATTACAAAGCTCTATCTTGTAACTTTTGCAATGAACACCTTTGTGGTGACAAAATTAAAATGGCCAAGCTGGTTGAAATAATAATGATAGTGATTGAAGCTTAATTTATATTTCAAGTTTTCATCTCATGTTTCAGTGATGTAAATGATCAATGCATTCGTCCATTCTGGCTAGTTTTCATACATGGTCCAGGCTGATCTTCTTGGTACCTGCACTGTGCTAAGAAGTGGTTAGATTTACATATCATGGGGGTAAATAAGTCTCAAACTATCTCATGTTTACTCTTTAAGATGTTATGAAGGGGAAAATTTACCTACTAAGGCTATGCCGATTAATTTAAACTAAATGATATGCACTCTTGTTGATAGCTACCATTTTTGAAGAGAAATGATTAACGAACTTCAAAGTTTTCTTACTTGATACAACCTCCACATTGAAGGTGCACTGATTGCTATTCCCTGAATCATCTGTACACGTATAAATAACAGTTGCCGTTCCAACCATGAAGAAAGATGGAGGTGTATGAGTTGTAGCAGTGATTTGTCCAGTCCCTGATATATCATCACAGGTTGGCGGAGTCCATGACAGCACAGTGCCAAATTGACCCAGTTCAACTTCCTCCCGAATGTCGTCTGGTACGTTTACGCATGTTGGTGGTGTTGTGTCCTCTGAAATTAATTAGAAGTTGAATAATTCAAAAATAATCAGGAAACAAAAACCCAGACAATCGGATTCTATGTCACCACAGTTCCAATTTGAGCAAATTCAACAACTTTAAAAGTTTGCAAAGGTACATTTCGCCAGGTGTTGATGGGATGTTGTGTCCAAGACTGCCTCAACATGCTTCCGTAATACCCTTGTGAAATTTAAAAAGAAAGAATGATAACAGCCTAACTTAAAAATAAGTTACATACTGTTCCACTCCATTATTTTGTTCTAACGATGTGTCGCTTCGATGGTTTTAATATCAATTGTTGCACAGAATAATTCCGACAAATAAATATCTTCATCTTGTTAAAGTAGTCTCCTCTTATTTGTGTACTTGTTTAATTTGTGCTGAATCAATTCAGAATTTTTTTCCACTGCAATTTCTCACTAAGAATCTGGAAGTATTATCAATATGTTTTCAAGAAGGCAGGCTTTCACATAGATTTAAAGGACATCTCAGTTGTTTCGTTGGTAGAAAATTGTGTTCGTGAAGTAAATTTAATTCTTATTTTACTTCAATATATTTTTGATTGCAAGAAGGGTAACGCTATCCCTTAATTTTTTTAAAGAGTATATAACTTTGCAAAAATATATTGCACAAAAGAATTTCGAGAAGGTTACTGGGAGAAATACTAGCTCCCCTGGTTTAATTTATTCCACTTCTAATTGTGATTATTTAGTATGTTTTTAAATTTAATTTATGTCATTAATCCTTTTATTTCACTGTACATATTTTCGATATCAAGAGCATGAAAGAGCAAAGAAAAACGTTACATACATATTAATGATATGACATTAAAACAATTAATAAACCTTGGCGAAAACATACACTAGCAAGAAAAAAGGAATATAATTATGCAGGCGTGCAGGAAACATCTTACCCGTCGTTATAATAATCATGAAAGTACAGACAGCTGGGTTGTCACTACTGTCTGTGAAAGTGTAAGTGACAGTAGTTACTCCAACGGGGAAGAAGGAATTGGGTGGGTGGGTCCTCGTGCTCAGCATGGCCACACCAGAAATATCACTTGCAGTTGGTTCAGTCCATGGAACAATCAAACCAGAGGTGCCAAGTTCAACAACATTTGGAATAGTAGCAGGACAGTCCATGATGGTAGGGGGAGTTGTATCCTCTGTAAAGTCACCAAAAGAAAATATGAAAAGCTGTTGCGATGTTTTGGTATGAAAAACCAGAAAGGTGGCCTGTTTTTGGTCTAGTTGGCACGAAACGATTTTTCATTCTCTTTGCTGAACCGTTTGTTACAGATCTACAGCCACATCTTGGCAGGAGGAGTCATGGCAAGTTGATGAAGAATACGAAAGTTAATAATTTTGTTACATTGTTTAAACATTAGTTTTAATGTATGCTTGTTTCATTTCTAAATTTAGTAGTTCCCTGCAGCATTTAAAGTAAAAAAGTGTTATTTCAATGATCATTGATTAACGACAACAAAAGGCTGATCAGTGATATTTTTAGGCCTGGTTGTTATCAGGATTCAACCATTTTTTTCTACATCAAAGTAAGAACAGATTGGCGAAAGGTGAACAGTAACTCTTATCACTAGTTTGCGACAGGATTGGCATACACGAGCAAAAAATGTCTTCCGTTTCACGGAAATCACTGTTCTGGGGCGTTTTTCTAATTTCTTCCAGTGGCCGTAGTGGGTATTACAAGATGTGTTATAACAACGGAACCCAGAAAAGCCAATACTTTACCTGTTTAGTTTGCAAGGACAACAGAATATTCTACAAAACCAGAAACATTTCTGGAAGTTGTGGGGAATCTCTATTTGTTTATAGAGTTTATTGATTTAGCTAATCTGTACAGACCTCTTTAGAGTTACTTAAACATTCTTAGGCTCGATAGATTGAAATGTTCATGTATTATGATTCTTACAATTCATGAATGTTGTATTATGAGGCGTAGGGACAATGTATTACCAATATAAAGAATTATGGCTCTAAAACAATACAAAGTATGAAAATTGTGTGGGATTTTATACTAAAAGGTCCCACCAAACCACTCTGTGAGCATTTTTGATAAGTCATTTACTGGTGCTCTGAAAAGATAATTATAGATATTACCACATTGAGTAGCAGTGATAAAACTTGGCTGTAATCTTTTATCAAGTTTGTACAAGACCTGCTTGTGTGGACATTATAGACTAGCAGTACAGTTTTGCTGGCACGGGGTGTGTAGAATGTGCGAATAAAATTCAAGTAAAATTTCAGATAATTAGGACATCCATACCAAAAATGGTAATTTTGTTTTACACTTAAATGAGAAAGGTATGGAAGTATGAATACATTTCACCATTGGCAGAAAAACGTTACATATATCTGACGTTGATACGTCTCATTAATTAAATTATTGCACAAGGTAATATCTATTCCAATTTTTGTGTCTTCTCCCTGCAATGTTTGACCTTCTTTGGTTTCCGTTATCTACGATAACTCGTCTTTGGCGTGTTTTGTGTCAGAACATATCTTTTAGTTTAACCATTGATCACACTCACCAGTCACTACTGTCACTACAAAGGAACACGTTGCATCATTATTTGAAGAATCCTGAAAAATGTAGACAACAGTGGTCATTCCAACCATAAAATCGTCTCCAGGCGCATTAGTTCGTGTGATCAAGGATGCTACTCCAGATAGGTCACTGGCTGAAGGCTCTACCCAAACAGCGATTCCCGAGGGCAGTCCCAATTCAATTGTGACCACTTGATCTTGTGGACATCCAGTAATATCTGGTGGGGTGGTGTCCTCTGGAGAAAGAACGGTTGCACTATCCCAGTTAAATAGGCGGACTTAAATGTTTTAAGTACACCTAGGGTCTTTCATAATCACTTCAGACTATGAGATGATACACTCTGTGTGTCAATAGCAGCAGATGCTTAACAGGTTGGCAGTTACAGTCTGGGCAGGTTCTCAATTGAAACACAATTAGGTTTCTTAACTGGTGCTTAATCAGATGTAAGAGTTAAGTAAATCGGAAAGTTTGCTTTTTATTTGTCTTACAGAAATTAAGGCGTCACCCACAATTTACTTTGAAACATCAGCATAGACTTAAAAATCTCCTCTAAATGTCCTTTCATGTTATTTCAGAACGAACACGGACACTGTATATAAAATGTATTCAGATCAGTTATGTTAACATGACTAGTACAGTAGTAGAAGGCATAGCAAAATGATTAAAAAGGCCCATACCTGACTTATTATACCAAGGTTTGACATTCAATTTGACGATACTGTATTTTGATTTAATTTTAGTGCAAAGGTTTATGGGAAGGAGAGGTATGTTTCCATTTTGTAAACTATACCGGACAATGATGAACGTTTTGGACAAGTGAACATAGCCGACAGAGTAGCGTTTCTACACATAAGATACTGTAATAAAATATCAACTAAGCGTTCATCATAGAGTTTCACAATCCCTTTAACTTACTAGTTACAACTCGAACAGTGAGAGTGCAGTCCTCTGAATTTCCAGATTCATCAGAACAAGTGTATGTGACAGTAGTATCGCCCACAAGGAAGAATGCTCCGGACTGGTGACTTCTTGCTGACACCATGCCAGTGTTAGAAATATCAACGCAAGTAGGTTCTGGTAGTTCTACATTAGTACCTGGCATTCCAAGCTCTATGCACTCTGATACCTCTTGTGGTAAGTTTGCACACATCGGTGGCGTAGTATCCACTTCAAAATACATAAGACATAGAAGTCAATAGTAGTGCACAACAAGTGATAGAAATGTTGATATTGCAGGTTTATAAATGCATGTTAACAGTGAAGTCTTGATCTGCAAGTATTATCAGCTAGTATTTTAAGATACCAAGGACATTTTAAAAAAGACTATGATGCACATTCACAACGGTGGAAGGATTTAAAAACATAACAAAAGAAATAAACGGTGCTTTTCGAAAGAAAATCAGAAACATGAGAGTAATACATCCTCATATGCCACTTAAAGTGGTGAGAAAGTATATGTATTTTTAGCGAGGAATGGTGTTACACTGCCTTATGCCTCCTATGTATGACTGTAAAACTTCATTGTATCTAATTTTAAATTAAGAGCTTGACGGGAATACTCACATACACTTTTTCTTACACACTGTGAATTTAACTAATTTAAACACCGGCAACTATCAACTCCTTCATGAACACACCATGGACTATTACAGACAAACTAACCAACATATATTGCTCTTCCTTTTCTTATCTTAAATTCATTTCATTGTCCCCACAGAACAACCTTATCAGAGCTAGCGTAGATACAAATCGCTCAAACGAAGAATCTGCTTATCGAAGATGACGTTGCTCTAGCATGGTATTTAATTCTTATTTTGAACAAAGTCACACTTTCAATATAAAGTCAAAATGTGATCACCTCACAGACTTGCTTTCTTTTAAGTTTTATTTTAGATTGTGGCATACTTCTTTCATAGAAAACAAGGACTATCATGTTTGGGCGAAGTTTTGGCTGTTTATTTAAGTAAACCACTTACTCATAATTCCTCTTTTTGTTACAATGAATGTAAAGTGAGTGTAATATCGTCATCTTCTTTTTAGGTTTAAGAATTGTACAAATAGTATATTCTATAGAAAGAAACAAACAATCTTTCAAGATTTAGAACCGCACTAGTTTCCAATTTCTTATGCTTGCATAAAATGTTGCTCTGATTTTTAAGTTGACTTTGAGTTTTGATATTATCATTAGTATAATGAGGGGAAATATTAGAAAGTATTTCCTAACCATGCAAAAGAGAAGAAATATAAAAGTAAAGAGCAGAGATATAAATACAGCTTAAAAGTTATATAGTTGTATATATTTGTGTTACTTTCCTTGACGTGAAATGATGTCCGTGCAAATAATGGTTTTCAAGGTAATGAATGGAAGAAAAAATTTGTAAAGTCATGCTGAATGCATTACGAGATATCAGGACAGTTACATGGACAACATACCTGCTATAACAGTCACAGTAAAGAAACACGTATCTGTGTTGCCAGATGCATCAGCATATGTGTATGTAACAGTCGTTGATCCCAAGGGGAAAGAGTCCCCTGGAGTATGGGTCTGTGACACGATTTGAGCAACACCTGAAAGATCTGTAGCTGTCGGCGGTGTCCACACGGCAACACCAGAGGTAACTCCCAGCTCAACAACAATAGTCTGATCGGAAGGCCAATTTGAAATAGTTGGTGGAGTAGTATCCTCTAAGGGAGAAGAAAAGGTACTATCTTGGAAAATTCAGTGCAATTTTACAAATAGAGAAACAATGAAGGACTGTTGAATTTTCCTAGAATATCCAATCCCACATGAGTTTCAATGGGAATAGCTACGAGTTGAGTGTAAACTTTCAATTTACTTACTGATCACTGGGGGTTATCCCACTAGATGGAAGATAAACTAGAACAAAAGATCACTAGACTAAGAGCCACTAGACAGAATTCCTATTTTAAGTGAGAGATAAAGTAAAGATTGGGGTTAGATAAAAAAAAATTAGGATTAGGAAAAGGATTAACCTAGGGCAGATTTCGAGTGAGGGTAAGGGTCATGATTGGGGCTAGTGTTAGGTTAAGGGTTAGAGTTCGGATCTCTTGTCTACTGAGCTCTGCTCAATCAGTGCATAAAACAAATTTTATTACATGAAAAAGGTAATTTGTGACTTTTGTTATGTTATATTACTTCCCTCTTCAAAATATATACACAAACACATAAATGGTCTGAATTTCCCTTAAAAACATGAGCATACTACAAAATTGCTCATTTCAAATATTATGATTCCATCATTTCTGGATCATTTTGCTTGAAATAGAATATACCACCAATGAAATTTTGCATTAGAAAGATTAACAGGACTACCTACGATTAATAATATGCATTCATATTCAGAAAACCCAAAATTGTAGAAGATATAAAAATGACGTTCATGGCAAATGTTTTGAACAGTCACTGGCACCCGTTTCCAGCACATTTTAATACATGCGCCCTTATTTGATATGTAAGATTTAAAAGGGAGATTTCCTTACTCCTCACAAACTGTTCAGTCTATCTTACATTCTGTTCATACCGAAAGCAGGTTATACACGTGTAGGCTATTCAAAGTTTAACTGTCTTAGGTCCGAGGTTTAAAACACAACTAACTTAGTAGGGCTTTCCAAGTTTGCGAAACCACAATTTGCTTAGAGAAGCACATTACAAGAAAAGAAAACTTCCCGCGCCTCTAGAATTGGAAACGAACACTTGTGTCAGTTGTAACCGGATATGACATTAAGTGATCATACAGAAAGAGAGAAAATCTGTTAAAATGCTTCAATTTTCACTTGCTTTCAGAATGATGATACTGGCTTGTTTATTAGGACTACTAGAAATTACTTCCAATCGAAGTTATTAACTTGACAATTTTCTCTTTCCTTACTACGCCTGTATTAGAAATAGGCAATAGGGCTCGCGGATCTACTTCTACTAACGTAGTGAGCAAAACAAATAAAACAGGCACAAGTATGTTCTCTTCAAAACTGTGAATCCAGTAAGGAGTATCAGTTACCTGTTACAATGGTCACAGTAAAAGAACAAGTTTCCATATTGCCGCTTGGATCGGAAAATACGTATGTAACAATCGTTTGACCCACAAGCAAAATATCAGTAGGGGCATGGCTTCTTTCTATCAAGTTAACTGTTCCAGAGATATCTGATGCAGATGGTTCAATCCAATTAATAACGGCACCCGGAAGCCCAAGCTCAATCACTTCCACTACGTCAGCCGGACAACCAGTTATAGTTGGTGGTGTTGTGTCCTCTAAAATGTAACAAGCAAAGTTGGTAAAAGTTTTCTTCACTCTAAGAACTGAACATTTTTCAAAGGTAAATAGAACAGTTCTCGCAGAGAAGCAAAGATACTTTAACAGTAAAATCATTCAGTCGGGAATCTTATCAAAATATCTTACAATAATAAAGGTGATAAATTATCCAAAAACACGGTGTTTTCAAAGCATTCTTTGAGATACCGCATAAGAACCTTGGAATATGTTCTTTCAAATAGAAAAATCTTTTTCAGACATTAACTGCATTTGCGTTTCAGATAGGTTTTTATTGTGAAGTCAGTTGAGAGGTTCGTATTTTGTAAGGTAAAGGGTAGATGAGCAAATATTCAATTTTGTGCCATACCTACATCCCTTTAGTTAATTTTATTTTATACAAAAGCATTTTCATTCGTACGTTTTCGAAGGAGATACATTCTCCTGGTATCACGAATTGTGACAAGGCTTTTAAGACAGCAATGGCTTGCGTAGTTTGCCAGGGTCATGACATTGATCCTAATCTATGCTCTTAATTTTGGTGATGAAACTAACCATTTATTATCACTCTAGAAATGCATGTAAAGAGAACAGCAGTGTTTAATCACTGCTCACAAGATCATACTATCTGTTTTATGGATTAATATTGATAAAAGTTACAATAACAAAGGAATGTTAGCATTCAGGTGACCTTAAAATGACCGTATTTTTGGATTACAATTAAAGGAAGTTGTGTAATGAAACAAATTCAATACGTATACTCAAAGAGTTTAGAAGAATCAAGAGTAGCTGGCTCTTTTTTCTTATTTCATGTTTATTTGGGAAGACGGTGTTTGATTACGTTTTCCTTTGTTGGTCTGTCTCATGACGATGGTGACGTTTCATGTCATTTCTTCTCCCTTAAAGAAGATTATAATGTATTATTATTTTATATAAGAACCTGTGTTAACTGTTGCAACAAATACACATGTATTTTCATTGCCGCTTGCGTCGGTGAAGGTATAAGTAATGACTGTATCTCCCAAGTTAAATATCTCTCCTGGCTGACGATTCGAGGACGTCGTCACAGATCCAGATAGATCAGTTGCGGTGGGCTCAATCCAGATTACAAATCCTCGGGTAATGCCTAATTCTACCACTGTTGATGCTTCCGTTGGACAATTCGATATAGTTGGTGGCGTAGTGTCAACTAAAAAAGGAATTCGATATGATCAAGTTAGAGAGAATAATACTGGAAATTTCTAAAGACTATATATGTAGCTTAGTCCTGTTCAGTTTTCATTATCCAACAGTAGCACTGGAAGAATACCCACAAGAGACACTTGACCATCCTTTTTCTTCTCATATGGTATGAAATTATATCTTTTAAAATCCTTCAAATAGTTGCAGTTGAAGACTTTAATCATTGCTAAATGCAACCAAGAAATCAAGAGAACTGGGAATAAAAACGAGGGGCTGCCGAATGTCTATAATCCCAGTTCCCATGATCCCTTGGGTGTATTTAGCAAAGTTTGAAGGGTTATTGGCGGCTACAAAACCCATAGTTATTACGTTTACGGGGTGTGTTGAAGGCATACCTATAAGGCATGCACGAGTCTAGTACCCTGCGTTCCCAGGCCTGCACACCGTGTCTTACATACGCGCCAGTAGCACCACTACTGTTTTCGTTATTTTTTGTATGCAGGAGTACATGCTCCCCTCTTAGTACACTGCCATGGTGCCGTTTTTGTCTTAAGGAACGCTGCTTTGTTGAAATAGGTCTGAACAACGGCAAATTTATATAGCATTACACTTTTAGTTGAAGATATCTCAACTGCCGTCCAGAAGAAACCAGAATGCCCAAATGCTTAATGATTCCCTGTTGAAAAGAAATGCTTTGTTGCACTGAAATTTATCCCCCAAATAATCCTTTTTGAGATACCATGTTTTACCAAGCTTTCAGATTTTGACCTCTGGTGACCTCACATGACCTTCGAACTCCACCAAAAATTGACTTAACAAAGAAAAATGAAAAAGAATAAGTCCTAGTTTTGATTCTATCCCGGGCCGTTTTTGTTAGAAACATAGCACTTTCCACTACATCATCAACAAACTATTTACACGTATGGCATTTCAATAATGTTATAGTCACAGCATCCTTCCCACGCGTTCATATTTAAGAAATTAGAATTAGAAATTACCAATTACTGTATCAGTTACGCTTTAGGAAAAATGCATGTTGTTCTGTATAATTCTGTCTTTAAGATTGGTATAAAAATTCAAACTCAAGTTTTCGGTGGCCACGAAACAGATACAATTCAAAGGTTTGTGATGCAGTTCAAAGGTCATGTGAGGTCACCAAAAGATTACAAGCCGAAAAGATTGTAAGCACGATATTTTTAGCCATGAAGCTTGGATACTGTTCATACTCGGCATGTGGCTGCTTCAAAGTGAGAATATGTACCCTATTGCTTTGGGAGAGGTCAAAGGTTATCTGAGGTCACCGGAAGTAAAACGGAGTACGGAGTTCTTAAAACTACTTTCAAACACGAATTCTTAAGATGACTATGATGAACACTTTCTTCTTGCATGATTTTATCATATTGAAAGGAAGGAATCCATTGTTTTCAGGGTAAAGGTCATTTGTGTTCATCAGAGGTCAAACACCAACAACATTGAAAAGGCGCTATAATTTAATAAGGGGAGTGATGGGTACTTTTCATAATTGGAATATAGTTGTCACTTTGAGAGAGAAAGAACCCTAAGCGTGTGCCTAAGGTCAAAATGAGGTCATCAGAGGTGAAGCTCTGAAACACCTCGTAAACTAAATAGACAGTTGGTGGTACCTCCAAAGTGTTTCCGGCGTTTCGTTACCAACAAAAGTTAGGCTGATTTTTTGTACCGTTCCAAAGATATAGAGAGCAACATCAACTTTTTTCACAAGCATAACTAAAACAGTAACATTTTCAATTTAAATTTCCTGATTATGAACATGTGGAAAGGATGCTGTGGCTTTATAGCATGAGCTCATTGATAGCTTAGTCGAGGTAAGTGCTTGGTTTCTCACACGGACTGCCCTTGTTCGATTCCTTTCAAGACACCTTTTTTCATTTTGGAGGGTTATTTTTAGAAGAGTTCAAATGTCATTTGACGTCAACAGAGATCGAATTGTTGGAACATTGTAAAAACTGATACAGTCAAGAGAGATAAATTTGCCGGATAAACCGACAAGGCATCACCAAGCCTTTGAGCTTTGTGGTTAACATCTTATTCCTAATTGAAAAAGGGGGGTTTGGTTTCAGGCTGCAACTCAGCGATAATAGTCTACAGGCTTCGTTCGTTTGATAAACTTGTTGTTACCCTCAGAAGGAAAATAGGTCGTTACAGAAGGCAGTACAAACGTTTGAAGCTATCAATTGCATTACAGTGAGGGCAACATCCGATGACGGATGGACATCTTTAACAAATAAGTACAAGGTTGTACCAACGAATATTACATGCTATCTCTTGATTTGGGGAAAGAGTTGATTCTTTTTCTAGTCAAATAAAATAATTTGATTCCCGCAGGAAGAATATTTAATGCTAGATAAGCCACCATTCAAACAATTAGACTCCGTCAGATTGTTAAAGATTTTTTGCTTTCGTCTCGACAGTTGCTTTTGTATGTAGACTTAACCAGATGAAGGAAGCTGACATTTACGAATTTTTCACACAACATACCACCATTTTAAAAGAAACAGCCTGACACCTTAATTTGTGCCACTTCGCAGCAACAATCGGTTGAATACTTTGCAATCAAGATTAGAGACATAAAAGCAGCTACTTTTACATTCATTGTGTATTACTGTCTTACTGTCTATAATACTTGGAAAGGACTCCTAACTTCAGCCTATGAGAAATTTACTTCATTTATACTTTTCTTAACGCTTATAAGTTTAAAATTTACATTAAATAGTGCCAAAAACATCTTCAGATGTTACCAGACATGAGTCATAGAAAACAATATGAAGGCAGCACAAACCGCAAATTTTCGAAAATCACAAATAGCGCAAACCTGATAACCTGCCTAACAATTACTTACACAAAATGTGAAATATTTTGAAATACAGGAAACGGAAACTTATCAAAGTTCACTGAAATTTATAAAGAACTTGAAACAAACGTCACACAACTAAAGTACCTGTTTGTACAACCACAGTGAAGGTGCATGGTGACGAGTTTCCACTTGGGTCAACAAAGAGATACAAGCACATTGTTTCACCTACATCGTAACTGGTTCCAGAGGTACAGGTCTGGGACTGAAGTAACATTTGGGACTGAGAATTGTCTGTCGCAAAAGGTTCCTGATATGTCACAATGGCCGATGGTGTTCCGAGTTCTACGGTAACTGTCACAGGCTCAGTTGGGCACCCTATGACTGTTGGGGGTGTAGTATCCTCTGTATATGCAAACAACCAATATCATGCTTTTAGTCTTAACAGAGGTCTAAACCTTACAAATGGTCTCAAATGCTTCGGTATGTTTGTAAAATCTGCAAATTGGCAATCACTGTGGTGGCTTTGATAAGAGAAAGTTTGAGGGGATATAAATTTTATTCAGTATACAAAATTTCTGTTGTCAAATCCTATAGGTGTTTCTTCAGAAGAAGACAACTTATTTCATTACCCTAAGGCCTACTATAAATTGCAAGGAGATAACCAACCATATGTTATTGGTTGTATTTACCGTGTTTTTTTCTATTTCTACATAGCTAACACAATCACCCGTGTCAAGTAATCCTTAATACGTGACATGCTGAGAATACAAGAGCATTGTTACAAATCCCCAAAATGACGTTCAATTGAACCAATACAGCTTTCCCCTCCCCCTTTTTAGCAACGTTAGCTCTCATCTGCTAATGAGCTGAAAGATAATTTTGTTACGTAAGACGAGACATGTATTTATATTTATATTTTATTTATATTTAAATTTTTATATATTTATATTTATTTGCCTATTTCCCCTTATTCCCCCTTAGGGGAATATCGTCCGAAGAAACCAAAAATAGGAAGAAATCGAAAATAGCGAAACTTTTTTTGTCGCCCTAGCGTTTTCAAACACTTTTTAGGGAGTACGTGATTGTATGGTAAAGTCCTAATAAAGTAACAAGGTTATGTACATGAATACGTTTACACGCATGGCTGAAGGGCCATTAAAATAACTCATACTTATATCTGAAAATTTAAAAACTAGGAACTATATTCTGGTATATTTTGTTTTTTGTTTTTTACCTAACCGTCTTGGCGGTATACCGATTTCGCCTAACAGTGCGAATATGGGTTAAATTTATATTTAGGCCTGTACTGGGATATTTATATTTAAACTGGCATATTTATATCTTGGCAAACAATTAACTTCATATTCTCTCATACACGTCACCAAGCGTTCAAAGATGCTATTGATTCATATTTTCCCTGAAGATTGTAGATAAAATGTCGCCCTCCTACTTTAGTTTTGGCATACTATACCCTATTTTATTGACTACATAACCCATTGAAGTCTAATAGCAATCCTGCCTACCCTACCCCCAATAAAGATCAGCCTAGAGAGATAGGAATATCCGCCTGACTTTGGTGCTGCAAAGCTCCTTTGTGTGATAACCCCTTCCAATATAAATTTCCTGATCTATCTAATATTGCAAACGTACAAGCAAAACAATTCAATATCTACATAAACATCAATTCAACACAGTAGCCTATTGTATCAAAAAGGATGAAATAACCTGTATAATGAATATGCAGAAAAAGGAAATAAAATGTCACATAGTGTTGATTATTTGGCTTCAATGATCAGGACGATATGATTGCTTTCATCCACGTCCGACTAAGAAAAGAACAGACTACAATCTTCAGAAAAATATGATTTTCTTCAAGCTCAGGTGTTGTTTATACATGAAATAAGGACTAAAAATACGTTTTCTCAGCTGACCTCCTCCTGACACTAAATGATAAAGTAAATCAAGATTCTCTTACCTGTGTCAACGGTCACAATGAAGGAACAAGTAGCAGAGTTTCCACTTAAATCAGTGAAAATATAGGTCACAGTTGTTGGTCCCAAGGGGAAAGAATCCCCCGGTCTGTTTGACTCTGAAGTAATCTGTGCAAATCCCGAGACATCTGTCGCTGTTGGTGGAGTCCATGTGGCAATACCAGAGGTAGCAAGACCGAGTTCAACAATAACAGTCACATCATTCGGGCAGTTTGAAATGATTGGTGGCTGTGTGTCCTCTGTGTAGAATAAAGTTACATATTCGGCAATAATTTATTGTATAAGCTACATAAGGCTGTCACTTGTTGTATAACATCGTTTATATCCTGGACAGGCCATTACTCTGTAATTACTTTTCATATAACAAGAACACCAATAGTTCAAACGCAGTGGTAAACGCTCATTTTCTTGACAACCTGCTGTAATAAATCAACCTGCTGTAATAAATCATGTTTTGCTTGAAGTTGATTTTACATCAATCAATGTAACATACAAGACTGGGATGATAGAACAAAAATAATCTACACTACATTCTTTATGAGATACAAAGACGTCTTCGAGAAAGATTGTATAAGGTTTGACGTAGGTACGAATTGACAGTTAAGCATTGTACTTTGGCTTATCCGGAAGTGACAGTAGGCACCCACCCAAACTTTCCTCATTTAAATCGTCTTTTAGAGTCTACTAATTTGAACTCGGGAGGAAATGCAATATGCAAAGGGAAGTAAGGAATCAGTTGAAGTTTTCGTCTGCGATTGTTTCGGGGGCACGTAAATATGTCCTTCGATAGTAAGGTCTGGGAGGTCTGGGGTTCAACTCCTGGCCGGGTTAAACCAAAGACTTTAAAAATGGAACCTACTGCCATTGTGCTTGGTGCTCAGTATAAGCAATGGAGCAAAGAAATCTCGAGTCTAACCTCCCGAACATTTGCCCCCCCCCCTCTTTTTCCCGGCCCTTGCCAAAGCTGATGTTCAATGAAAATGTTTGGGAAACTTTTTGCAGCCATAATAAAATATAGTGTGATTTTGAATCACCCCGATTCCTGTATCCCATTTTAATCCCTGACGTCGAATCATACTTTTGACTCTTGGGTTACTGACCTCAAAACGAAATTCCAGCTGGCTCAAGTGAGATAGGACATTTTTGCAATGAGGACTAAAATCCTTGGGATACCTATCTGGCACACTGTGTGCCCGTGTTACCTTGATGATTTTTAAAACATTAGCCACCTGTGTCCTTTTAGTATCGTGCAAAGAAGACCCCTTCGGTTCATTTCAGGGAAATAACCAAATTACTCTTTTCATCACGGGTCAAGTCAACTACAGGCATTTTAGTGACTTGAGTAAAGCCACTAACTCGCGTTTCTGTGTTATTTTAAGTGGGGCTAATTCTCCAAAATTTGGCAAGTCAGGTATTTTTGAAATGATGACTCCAGACACAACATGATAGCAACCCTGGTATAGTCTAGTTCTAATGGCAAACACCCATCCCTGTAATTTACTTCTGTAATGACGGGTAATTTGACAATATTAATGTAAGACGTGCACAATTGATGAAAGCCTAATCATAGACAATGATGGAATGTGAGCAATATTTTATCACCTTCCCAATATTAATGCCATTGATTTAGCCAAAGATTATGCCAAAGTATAAAGCTTCAAATCACACCATGAAACAAATTTATACAACAGCAAACGCTCTCTCTGACAACATTTCGGTATACTCAAACCTTCGGGTAAAATCCACAAATGTCAAGAAAACAAGGGTGATGATTTATCTGTTTGTGTATACAGTTTGAACCATATGCCTACTTTTCATGCACGCTTACGAACTAGCAGTTGGTTGATGCTAGTTTCTTTACTGGTCAGTGGGACTTGATACCTAAGATAGGAAATTGCTCTATCACAAGTCCTATACTGAAAATTATTCAATTCATGTTATGAAGGACAACTTATAACCATAAAGGGATTCAATAAATCTGAATATAAAACATTTTGAAAAATCAAATCTTGTGAACATACAAATGTTCATACCAGCATGTTTCTCCAGCGTCATGTCAACGGTTCCCTTTCATTAACTTTCAAACAGATCAGTATAATTTTACACATGGAGTAGATGTTAACATAGTTACGGCATTTAAGTACAAGTTTCCCTTTACTAAAAAATATTCCTGTCTGGTATGTAGGAATCATCAGCAGCTAATCTAGCCCACTATAGGGCCACAACTGAGTACAATATACATTCAGAACAACGTTCTGGGATATTCAGAACATTTCTTACTATACTTTTACATTCGAAAATATTTGCTGAGTAACAGGGATGAGGAAAGTACTTTGAAACAAAACCAGGACATTGAAGTTCTTACGCTCAAAGTTTGATCGGAAGTAAATTTGAATTGTATTTTGCCATCTGCAAGTTTGAGAAAGGGATTAGAAATTGTCAACCTTCAAAATGACAGGCAGTAGAATAGCTGAAATAGTAAAGCCTAACCTGTATCGACTGTTACGCAGAATCTACACTCGGCAGTGTTCCCACTTGAATCAGAAAATAGGTACGTAACTGTTGTGGGTCCAACTAAGAACAGTTCATTTGGAGTGTTACTTCTTGTCACGATGCTGGCAGTTCCGGAGATATCAGATGCTGTTGGCTCAATCCAAGAGACAACTGTTCCAGGGAGTCCTAATTCAATGACGACGACGATATCAGCTGGACAAGCATTTATGGATGGTGGGGTAGTATCAACTGTTGGAAGATAATTTAAGTAGGTATTTGTTTCTTTGGAAGTAGATTTAGCAGAACGTATGATTAATCCAAATACTTATATGACCCACAAATTACGAGATGTTTACTAACCATGGGTTTCACTCGCTTGCTTCAGGTTTGTTTCAACTTTCGTATTACATCGTTTGTATCTAGGTATTTCTTAGGTAGTGCCCATTGTATAACAATTCTTTAGTCTGTGTGTTGGCCCCGCCGACAGCTTTCAAGGCAGAATGTGCAAAACTTGAAGCGACTGCTTATCTAAACTTTGTGAATACAGGTTACGTTAGACGGAAACGGCATCCTCCTAATCTAGATGTAGTAAACGGTAAATCTCCCTTGTGTTAACTTACTAATCAATTTTTAATGTAATGGAAATTCAAGAAAGAGACGGCTAACAGATTACTTCTTAGTATCACCCGTGCAAACATTACTTCACCCTATGCATTTCTTGGTAATTACAGATACACTCCGAAAAGTGGAAAGCTTATGAAAATGTTTCACACCCTTAACATTAGAATAGAAGATATGTGAGGATGGCTCCCGTAGGGAATTTTTCTTTGCAACCAAATCTCTGTACCATTCTGTTAAGGACTCACGCTTTCTCAGTCATATTCTCCATGGATGAATAGGTTACACAGGGATATACCAGTGTAAGATATTTTTACTTCAATTTTTCTACAGTTTCCAAGCCACCCTGATAGCAAAATCCGGCGGTCCGCCGGTGGCAAAGAGGCCGACGGAGGGCCATCGGAGGTCCGCTGGCTGAACGAAAATTTGAATGACGTCATAAAGCTTTTTAACCAATCAGCGTCGCCGCCATCGGGGGACCGCCGGTGAACCACAGGGCATTTCTCTGGCCCACCGTCGGAGTAGCCGACAGCGGTCTGTCGTCGAGCCAATCAAATTTTGCTATCAGGGAAATTGCCTTTTAGTCAATAAATATTGTTAAAAAACACAAAGAAATCAATGCTTCATCAAAAGCATCAGCGTAGATGTATAATTCCCACAATTTTCTTTTCTTATAACTGACATAATACCAATATTTTTTAAGCTGTTTCATACGTACTCTCAAATCAAGCATAGGATATGCACTACCCTCAATTGGCATGCTACAGCTCGTCAATACCCATCTGGCTGCTTGATACGACAGATGCGCACCTACCCCTTTATGGAATCATAAGGTCAGTTGGGTATTGCACATTTCGCATTGCTATTGGTAATACTTAACTTTGTGATACAATTATATCATATTTGACAACTTCCGCATTTGGAAATATAACTTCAATGTTTAGTCACAAATACATGAAACAGGTCATGTTTACAGTGCCCTACTTTAAAGGCCCGTATATACGCTTTCTTCATTTCACCAATGGCTATTGTGTGAATAAGATTGATAAGAGAGCGATGGTACTTTGAAATTTTTAGGTAGGCTACATGTACTTTTGTTCGTAATATAGAGACAGCCAAATAAAAACGAGCCTCTGGTTGGAGATGATTGATCTTTTCTATCCTGTAAGAAAACTATTGCATAAAGTATTCTGTAACTAAATTTAAAATTCTAACTTGCTAGCAATAATAGCTACCAGTGTATCCCAGGAAACATACTGGTAACTCATAAGAGGACACATGTGTTCTTGTTTATGGTGATTGTAAAGACATACACTTTAATTTTCTTTGAAAGAACGTGTATTCTGTGTCATGTCCGGAAACTGCTGATAATAATTTATCGTAGGTTTTCTGAAAGAGGTCAATGTTTTTTCACTTTTTCGTTTTTTTTCACATACCTGTGACGACAGTGGCTTCGAAAATGCAAAACGCTTCATTTCCACTTGAGTCGGTGAAAGTGTAGGTAATGACTGTACTTCCCAAAGGTAAGAGTTGTCCTGGATCACTAGTAGATGCAACTGTTACATCCCCAGACAGATCGGTTGCACTTGGCACCGTATAAAATACAGCTCCTTGGCTAAGTCCTAATTCCACTACAGCAGATGCCTCCTGCGGGCAGTTGGCTACCGTTGGGGGAGTGGTATCAACTGCGTAAAGGTGGAGTAAAGGTGATTTGAACATTCCAGATATTTTTTCAAGCTCTTCATAAAATACGAAGCGTTGGTATAATCAATCAATTATTCAGTCTAATTCAGAGTATAGGAGTCGCAAGGCTAATCAAATTTTCTAAAAGTAGATGGTACATGACGATTTGCTTTTCAACGAGGATGAGAAATGAATTAGAGAACACAAGTTATTTTATTCTCCACCAATTTTTCAGATCCTATCAACATTACGACAGGACCTTTCTCCCAAAAATGCTTTGGACCACACATATTTCCAAGCAGTACTGCTACTAACATTTTATGCGAGGAACAATCGAATGCAAGGAGTACAATCTGACCACTTAGAGATTCAGAAGTCGACTTTGCACTGCTAACATAAAAAGCTTACTTTTCGTAGGGCAGGTCATTACAATGTGTAATTTCAGCGTCCTCCAAAGTGGTTCCCCATTAAAATAGCAATAGAACATTTTAAATGGAGTTTTGGTGTGCATCGCTTTTGTCCATAGCAACTTTTGTGGCCAAAAACGACTCGTGGCAAAACTTTATTCCATAAACCTTTGTAATCGCTATGTGGAAAAGGTGTTAGTATGCCAATAAAATAACCATATCTATCGCGACGAAAAACCCCCCGATTTTTATCTCGTGGATTTTTTACTGATTAGCACATCTTATTCACGCTTCTTGATGCTATTGCTAAAATACGTAATATGTTCTTTGACAGTGCAACACAATATTTGCACCATGAAATAATGCAACAATGTTTGTTACACTGGACAAAAAATGAAGATAAATAATCCAGGAGGTAGTGTTTTGGTTTATTCAAGTATGGTTTTGCATAAATCAAGGAGCTTGATGCGTAATTGTCTGATGAATACTTTCTTGGTAAAAGAAAACTTGCTTGAATAAAGGAAAGATATTTCAAGCTTAAAATTTGAATAATATTTGACATCAATTTTTTCCAAATAACAACTGGTTTACAGATAAAATGTGTTATTACTGAGTAACGAAACTACAAATCATGAATTTGTCCGAGCTATTATATCTTTAATTTGACCTAGCTACTTCTAACAAAGCACGGCATGTTAAATAACTTCGCGGATTGCTGTTCTGAAGACAACTAACATGACAGGTACGCTTAGGGACATTGTTACAAAATGATGTTTTCCTAAAGTATTGATACAAAATGATGTCCTTCCTAAAGTATTATATACTACTTACTTGTAGTCACAGTCACGGAGAATGAACACGGTGAGGTGTTCCCGGATGGGTCAACAAAGAGATATAGGCACATGGTCACCCCGACATTGTAGCTATTCCCTGAGGTGCAGGTCTGAGACTGAAGTAACATTTGAGACTGTGAGTTATCTGTTGCGATTGGCTCCTGGTATGTCACAATAGCAGAGGTTATTCCAAGCTCTACAACTGCTGTCACACTGCCGGGTGGTGGACAATTGAGAATTGTGGGAGGCGTGGTGTCCTCTAAATACGGAAGATTAAAAAAATGCTTTAAAATGACATTTGGGATATAATTAAAGGACCAGACTGAGAATAAGTCATTCGAGTTCTCTCGTGAACTGACATCTAACTGCGAACAGGCTGAAACATGGTTTGCAAATCTCCCGCTACATAAAATGCATTTGCCACTATTTTAGTAAAATCATTGCGATAAGAGATGGTTTAAGTCACCTACATATATTATAGTAAAATTAGAAGCATGGTTATAGTACAAAAACGTATACTCTTTAATACTCTGAAGCTATTCCAAAATTAACGATAAACAGCATTACGTAAACATGCAATTCATTGCAACAAATTAAAATTCAAGACTATAAAATCAGTAAACCTTTAATGAAAGCACAAGTTATGGTCCTGGAAAAAGCAAACCAGGCTTTCTCATGAGTCCATTATTTTAAGTCTTGTAACCATAATGTTACCACTTCGAGGAGAAAACAGAGAAGAAACTTAATACTTTAAAAGTATCAGTACCTGTCAGAACCTCTATTGTAAAAGGACATTGCGCGCTGTTTCCAGATGAGTCACTAAAGATGAATACACAGTTAGTCACGCCAACTGGGTAGTTGTCTCCAGATTGACAATCTGATGAAACCACAACATCTCCAGAAAGATCGCTCGCTGATGGCTCTGAGAAATCCACTACTGCTGTTGGTGTGCCGAGTTCAATGGTTAACACAATAGGAGGAGCGTCAATTCCAGGACAACCAGTGATGGCCGGAGGTAGTGTATCCACTGCAAAAATGTAATCAAAGTATTAATAAAATACCATAACAAAGACTTTTACAAACTGTATTTTCACTGGTCTAATTACAAAATATATTTACAAAACTTACTAAAGAGTTATTGTGTTAAACATCATGACTCCCTTAGAGTATTCTAAAGTCCAAAACAGCTACACAATATCAACCTTAGAGTTAAAATTGCTGAATGTTGTCTAAAGTCGCTAGTGATGTGAGCAACGGTGATCCTATCATCGATTTGATTACATAAGAGGATATAAGACGATTTAACAATCAAACTAAATTGTGATGTTTTCATCTGTCATCTGAATATTTAAACAGACTCGCGTACAGTATGATAATTGCATGCAGAACATATGATTTCAACAAGAAAGGTAACTTTGTAAGTATTTTTCTTTACTTGACGCTCGCTTCCAAAGAGACCATTTCTCGTTTAAACGATGATACATTTGAAACTGAATTTCCGGCAATTTGTTTTTTTGTTTGCTGGTTACTTTTTATTGTTGCAAATCTGCAATTATTTAGTCTATCTGCTATGTAACATAATCTGGATTGACCTTTCACATGTTTTGTAGTAAGGGTGATAACATGGCATTGCATTTTAAAGGCCATTTTACTCAAGGTATTACTCAGGCGTAAAACAACTAGCCCTTCACTTGTCATCACCTGAAAAACAAATTCCTAAGGTTAGGCGATTGAGACCATTGTTGTGTCACACAATAGAACTACCGAATAAATTGACAAGTATTTGAGGCAAACTACTCCACGGAAATGCCTTCTAGTTTTTTGCATCTGGCAGTTGTTCACGGACGTTCAACAGGGATATTTCCATGGAAGCCACATTTAATGCATCAATTGTCAAAGATACAAGTAAGTCAAAGGTGCGTAAGGAGTTTTCACTTATGTGCTATTGTCTGTTAAAAATAATATCTTTGAAACCATAAATAATAATCTTAGGTAAAGAATTTCGTAACATAACAGTGCCTCAGCAGACAAAAAAGGACGAGAAAACGGGTTGTTTAGCCAAGTAGGCGCTCATATAAAGAGATTGATCTTTTTTACAAAAAAGACAACTATTTATGCAATGATTCAGAACGTCGAGTTCTCGTCAAACTGTGCATGCAGTTATAATACTCCTTGAATGTTCAGATGCTTGGCATAAAACTTATCTTTTTGGGAAGGTAATGTGAAGCATCATTCGGATGAAACTTCACATGGGTACGTGTAAACATAAAAAAAAACGCATGGCTTTCCTGTCACCAACTGTCGTCAATCATGGCGAATATGTGATCCAATGCTCACATTAAAAAGAATTGTTAGAGAAATTGGTAGTATAATGCTATCTTAACATGCACACGTCTCATACGTGCTATTTTTTTATTCAATATCAAAAAGATTTTGTCACCTGATATAACCTCCACGTTAAAGGGGCACTGATTACTATTGCCTGAATCATCAGTACAGGTATAAATAACAGTTGCCATTCCAACCATGAAGAAAGATGGAGGTGTGTGAGTTGTAGCAGTGATTTGTCCAGTCCCTGATATATCATCACAGGTTGGAGGAGTCCATGACAGCACAGTGCCAAATTGACCCAGTTCAACTTCCTCCCGAATGTCGTCTGGTACGTTTACGCATGTTGGTGGTGTTGTGTCCTCTGAAATTAATTGCAATAGGAATAAGGTGTAAATCCTTTGGTTTAATAACTAGAAATCTACATATCGTTTTCAGGTTTGCTTCTAGACATCTCATTGCACTGAATGTAAGAAAACTTATTACGGCCAGTGGAACCTAATTTTGAATTCGTAGAGAAGTGCAGTGACATAACGTACAGTACGTTGATATTGATCATAGGGCAACTTCTATAAAATTTCATTGAACCACACTTAGCATAATAGCCACAACTGGAAGAAAGAGTCTAAATTTACCTGTTGTAATTATTACCATAAAGGTACACACGGCTACGTTGTTACTGTTGTCGGTAAATGTATAAGTTACTGTAGTCACACCCACGTCGAAGAGGGTATTAGGAGCATGTGATCTCATGCTAACCATGGCTACTCCAGAAATATCACTTGCAGATGGTTCTGTCCATGAGACGATAAGACCAGGTAAACCAAGTTCAATGACATTCTGGATCCTGTCGGGACAGTCCATGATTGTAGGGGGTGTTGTATCCTCTGCAAATTATTGAAAAGAACATGAAATCACATGGTTGTTCAACAGTTTATCTCTTTCTGGTTTGCTTAGAGAGCCAACTACCGAATCAAATGTTTAAATATGCACACGTTAATTGTTTTTTTAATTTTTAGCAATTTTCAGAAAGTTATTGGAATTCCCTTTCCTCCTCGGTAACTCAATGTTCTCCTCTTCACTCAGTGAAAAGAAAATTTAAAATGCTTCTTCACAAAAAACAGCTTATGACAAACCCTATATGTGAGTTTACTACGTTCTTCCTTCTCTTTGTTGCAGTGTTTTGTTTTGTATTTGTGTGATTTTTCTGTAATCTTATAAGTTTTACTCTTTTACCTGTTGTAGTAATATCCACGGTTGTAAGCTTTGCCAAGCTTCTTGTAGATACTCCCCGATCTATCACCTGTATTAATCTGTATATGTATCGAACCTATTCTGTATGTAAGTAACCGAAATAAATTTGCTGAAACTAAAACGGATTATCAATAAACATTGGTACCTACCCGTTATTACAGTCACTACAAAGGAACATGTCTCTGTATTGCCACTGGAATCCTCGAAAATGTACAAAACAGTTGTCATGCCTATTGTAAAACTGTCTCCAGGCATGTTAGTCTGTGTTATTAATGACACCTCGCCAGATATGTCAGTAGCGGTAGGTATTACCCAAAAAGCAGGACCTGAAGGTAGCCCCAGTTCAATTGTGACAGTCTGATCAACTGGACATCCCATAATATCCGGTGGAGTAGTGTCCTCTGTGAAGTATCAAGTAAGATTTTGAATATAATCAAATGAGCCAAATGCTAGCTAGAATTCTATTTGGCAGCTAAAGTAAGGTTATCATTTACGGAAAATACAAAAGAAATGGAAAAAACAGATTAAAAGATCCAACTCGTTTTAGCCAGCAATCGTCATCCCAGAAATTAGCAATCTTTCAGAACACAAACCGCCTTCCTCGAACCTTCTCCATAAAAATGAATAAATATAGCTCCTTGTTAATCTCTTCGGGAGTACCCAGTGTTCCTCCGATAGGTAAAGGTTGGTCATGGGTGCTACCATATTGCCTTTTACCCACTCTTCCTAGCGATCTGTGTGTTCATTTTTAGTAATGAATGGTATAGGTACCCTCTTGCAAAGTTTATAGGTCTTATGTAATTAAATTAAATGCATATTTTAGCCACAACTTCTGGCAATGTGTGCGTACATTTTCATTGTAGAATGGCTTAAGAACCCCGCTGAAAAGTTTGTCGGTTAATGTAATGGCATATTCGGTAGGTGTATTGTCATCGCTCACAAAAAGGTAAGTCTTTATTTTTGCTAAATCTTGTATGCATTAGCTTCTAAGCTTGTATATTGTGTTAGATAAGGTTTTTTTTATTCATTTGGGAGAAGGTCGATTAACTCCCGAACGGGAGAATCTCTTTGACTGCTAATAAGCACAGGTTGGCTAATTCCGTCAATATGTCAATGGCAGGTAATGATCATTTCCTTTTATATTGATAGAGAAGACTTTGAAGTATCATAGTGCGTAGGGCAAAAGATAGTTTTGATAGTAAAATGTGAATTCATTAGCATAAGCATGTGTGCAACTCACCAACACCAAGAGCTACACGACACACGACTGTACAAAATACCATACTTAAACAAAGTTCAGATAATAATAACTTACTTGTCACAACGTTGACAGTCAGTCGGCATTGCGCATTATTTCCAGATTCATCAGAACATATATAAGTAACTGCTGTTTCTCCAACAATGAAAAACGCTCCTGATACGTGACTGCTAGATGAAACCATTCCGGTGTTAGAGATGTCGACACATGTTGGTTGGGGCAGTTCTACATTAGCACCTGCCAGTCCGAGCTCCACGCACTCTGATATCTCTTCAGGTAAATTAGTGCACACAGGGGGTGTAGTGTCCTCTGAAATGTATAAGTATATGCTTGTTAGTACCATTTACTTTGGATAGCCACCTGTTAAGTAAGTCCATGTCACGCAAAGCAGCAGAAAATTCTGATACAGTGGTACTTTCTCAGAATAAAGTTATCAATTCTAATGTGTAAAATGAAACGAACTTGATTTGTGACAAGGGAAAAGTACTTACGAGGGTAGAACCGATTTTGATTCGCCTCACAATATTTGTTTGAGCAAAGAGTATTTTGTGTATAATACACAGTTTTTTAATCATTTTTCAGTTCAATTTTACCGGCCTATTTGGGCCTTCTTGTCTAATGGCAAACGTTAGCAAGGGTATCTGCATGACATTAAAGGACAGAAACTGACTGTAGTAATTTGTCGCGCTTTACCACTGAAAATGCTTATCGTATCATTGTGTTAACATTGACAACACCATCTCACTTTTCATTAAATTTGTCCTAATAAAGGAAACTCCATTTAAGATGGAATAAGTATGAACACCTCTCCTCCCTAGTGCTAATGATACAATATGCAAAATGTAAGATCCAATACAAAACAAACCTGTTTCAACAGTCACAGTAAAGGAGCACATAGCTGTATTTCCAGATGCGTCCGTAAAAGTGTAAGTAACCATTGAGGAGCCTAATGGGAAAGAATCTCCAGGGCTGTTACTTTGAGATATTATTTGTGCAACTCCAGATTCATCTGAAGCAGTAGGTACTATCCATGTCGCTGTCCCAGAGAGGAGGCCTAGTTCAACAGTAACAGCTTGATCGGGAGGGCAATTCGCAATGGTTGGTGGAGTTGTGTCCTCTGTAAGATAAACATTTGTCATAGTACGGTAAAAGAGGTGTCCTTTCTGTTGTTTTGTGAAGTGAAATTATGAAATATATCTAACCTTTAACAAAACTATTCTCTACAATTTCGAAGAGATATTTTGAAAAGACTCAGATGTAGATTTTTACTAGTTTAATCCCCATCTTTCTAAGATATTTTAATGATAAAATATAACAATGTTTAATTTTACTACCATAATTTGTAACTCTACAAGAAGGACATCAGGAACTATTGCCCCTATTTGCCCTTTGCAAAGTATATAGTAATGAGGATTAAAAGAAAAGATAGATATGGCACCAGAGGGTCAAATTATTTAAAGCATGAGGTCAACAGAGAGTTAAAGTTTAGAGATACATTTGAAGTTGTTTTCGGCTGTACTAAACTATCACGATGCAAACAAGGATTGACAATACCTCCTCAGCCACTTAAGTTTGTGTATCAGACATTTTTAAAATGAGTGTTAATGGAATGCTTTTCCCCCTCTAGTTGGAAACACACGAAAGTTATTCTAATTTACAAAGACAACTACAACATTTGGATGTGTTGAATCATTGTTTGATTTTGATACTGTCAATGCCGTCGAAAGAAACCTGTTCTCTGTACTTTGAAAAGACTTATTTTAAGTATGATTTACTAAATTTAAAACAAAGATATTAAGAATATAAAGTTTGGCTTTTGGTCTTATCCCTTGGCAAGAATGCAAACTATTTCTGTGAACTGGCTGTTTCAAACCCGGAGAGAATTACACGTTGCGCTCCTCAAGTGCCCATTTTAGTCATCCTCTTTCTTATCTTTACCAATAACAGGATACCTACATCACTGTGCTGCTGACACTAGATTTTATGTTAGAAATAAATCTATAACTCATCTGAATCAGACGTTTGTAGAAGAGTGGAAGATATAAGCTGATGATGTAAAAATAAATGACTCCTTCAAGGTGTGAATAAAACCAAAGTCATGCTTATTGGATTAAGGCATAAAAACGTACTCTCTACAAGTCAATGTATTATCCGTGATTGTTAACGATACCCTCCCAAAATATTCGTTGTGCAAGAATGTTCCGAGAGGTGATTTAAAAGAAGCTGGACCTGGAATCATCAATTGATCATATAAATTTACTAAAAGCCACAAAGCACCCCTATGCCCTTTTCACTCAAAAGACCAAATATATGATGCCGGAACGTAATTAGTAGATGAAATAACGGGGTAAAAACTTAGCAATATGTGCACTCAACAAAGTATGAAAAGATACTATTACAATTAAAGGAGCTATGGCATCCTCCAAATATATTTAGACATATCCCCATAGTTCTAAATTCAGTCGGTGACTGTACTTTGATTGGCATTCATTCAAACAATAATAGCACCACTCTGGTTGGTAACTATGACTTGGACTGTCAGTTGTGTTCCTAATCTGACTCACAGTGACGCACACTTTGTTTTTCAATATTGGCTCGAGCAATTAAAACTCAATGCAGGCTATTGTGGCTCTGTCTTGAAAGTGTTGTACTACTACACATTTGTTTGTGTATAAAGTGGAGGCGGGGCCAGAACTTAGGTAAGTTGGGAGTCTTGTTACTGTTTGGGGTGAGCTCAAAGATCCTTTAATAAAGACTGTTGTTCAACACCCTCACCACTCACGCTTGGAGATGAAAATGTTATACTGTTACTGAGGAAAAACCACAGAAGATATTTTTCAGTCTTTCTAACTTATATATATATATATATATATATATATAAGAATAAAAGTATCTGAACAAGAATGTAATATTGAATTCTGTTACATTTTCTAATACAATATAACGACGAGTATGGCGGATGATAGTAATATTTCAAACAAATATTCTTACCAGTGTTGATAGTCACACAGAAAATACACTCAGCACTATTTCCAGTTGGATCAGAGAACAAATACGTGACCGTGGTAGCACCAACAAGAAATAAATCAGTAGGACCATTACTCCTACTAATTAAGTTTACGGTTCCAGAAATATCTGTCGCTGAAGGTTCTTGCCAAGAAACAATTGCACCAGGTAACCCGAGCTCAATAGTTTCTACTATTGGGAAAGGACAATCTATTATGTTCGGTGGGGTAGTATCCACTGTTTAAAAATAAAAAGAAGAAAATGAATGAAATGGATTTAAAAAGATGTCATTTCCTTCATTTACAATAGCCCTCTTATTATCGTGTAATGCAAAGCCTTAAATCATCACACCAGATATGACTACTTCCACTGATATGAAATTCTTCATTACTTTATTCTGACATGGAAACAATGAACACTCTACAACTAGCTTGCTGTATCAGAAGAAACAGATCATGGAAGTTTGTTGTCAATGACATCTTTAGAATGCCCTTTTCCTGTATTTACTAACAGTATGCAACGGAAAAATAGGATTCGACTACAGGGTGTTTTCTAAATAATCCACACTGGGAGAGAGTATTCCCTAAAAACTCTTGATGCAAATACAGCCTCTTTCAACTGGAGATATACTTCACTACTTTACTTTCTACTTGATGACTGTAAACACGAACCTGTGCTAACTGTAACAGAAAATGTGCAGGTATCTTGATTTTGGCTTGAATCCGTAAATGTGTATGTTACAACTGTAACTCCAAGAGGAAAAAGTTGTCCAGGTTGGTGTGTAGAAGATGGCACTGCTGTCCCAGACAGGTCAGTAGCAGTTGGCTCAACCCAAATAACAGATCCTTCAAGAATACCTAACTCTACGGTTGTAGATGCCTCTGTTGGACAGTTGGATATAGTTGGCGGGGTGGTATCCACTGAAAATATAAAGAATATTATTAACTTTTCAATTGCTTTTCTAGCGAAGTTGTCGACGCAGTTTTGATTTAGAACAGCTGTTTGACAACTGATGTCATTCGCGAGACAGGAGTAGTAGCGGCGGAAGTTGCTTTACAAATTGACCTAGATTTTAAAGGTTTGATCCTAAATCGACCTGACGCTCCCCCTGAGAGGTCATATCCCTGTAAGAGACCAGAAAGCTCTGGAAGCTCTGAGGTATTTTACATTTTTCATTCAAATATCAAGAACTGAATTACCGTCCCGTCTATAGTAACATTGGACTAAACAGATCACAAAAATACAACCACATTATCTGTTTACAATATGCTAGTGAAGAACGTTTCAGTTTTGCTGTATTTTTAATTAGAAAGAGTAATAATACAATGATAAAGGAATATATGGGGCTTTGGAACTGTAGCTGTGATTTAACTCACGTGTCCTAGAGATAGTAAAAAGGAAGAAAATACCTTGGTCAAAAATCTAGTGATCATAAGTTGAACTCGATATGTTTAGCATATAAAGTGAATACTTCCAACCTTTTCTTGATACTTTACCTTGTTGTTCAAATATACTTATAATATTCTTCCTAAAGAAAACTTATCCAGGGATAACGTACCTGTCGATACAACCACATTGAAGGTACATGGTGAGGAGTTTCCAGTTGGATCTACAAACAGGTAGACACACATTGTAGTACCAACATTGTAGCTCTCCCCAGAAGTACAAGTTTGAGACTGCAGTAGCATTGTTGATTGAGAGTTATCTGTAGCAAGTGGTTCTGGGTATGTCACAACAGTTGATCCTGTTCCTAGCTCCACAATGGCTGTCACATCACTTGTGGGACATTGTATGACGGTAGGAGGCGTTGTGTCCTCTGAAAAGAGAGAGAAGATAGGAAAAAACTGTTTTCATGCTTCTTCAGTACCTTGACCATGCAAAAATCACAAGTAGCTTCAAAATAAAATGGCTTTTTGATCATTAATTTAAATGTACCTTCTTGTCATAAATGCTTATATCACTTATGGCATCAACTGTTTGAGTCGTCAACTTATTTAATATTGCTAAAGTCTGCAATATTGACCTATTGCGCAACTCATTCTTATCTAACAATTATCATTTGCGTTATGATATGGATAGACATAGTCACACAAAATTATAATGTATGCTGTATTTAGTTTTGGGAACGTTTTCTACCACCACCAATACCGTTTAAGAACGTTTGATTGTTCTACCTCCTGTTTTCAAATTACAGTAATTTCAAACAAATGTCAGTATCACAGTCCGTGAGGAGGTCTACTATGTTACATTTCCCCATCTTTTCACTTTCCTATCACATATGTCGTAGAAATAATTACAAAAAATATGTTTCTAAGACTTAGTTAATTCTAAAATTGACCTTGAATGGTTCACCTATTTTAAAGAGCAACATCATTAAATTTGTTGATATCAAACTTGTTAATTATTGCCTACTAAGCATTTACACCTAGTAACCCCGTTGGTTCTGTAAATACGAATCTGTAAAGACTGTAAAGTACTTATATGCGCTTGTTATTACGTCTACAAAATATTGTGGATAAAAAGAGCTGTGCAGAAGCAAAGGCAGAAGCAAATGGTTTACTGGATTACTTGAGCAAATTAGAGTTTTTAATAAGGCTTGGAATTTGGTTGAAAGTTCTTTGTGAAATACAAAGTCTATCAGAATATCTACAGCAAGCGCCAATGCACCTTGTAATTGCAAGCACTAAAATTAACGCAGTACGTGATTACATCCAAGAACAAAGGACAACTTTCACTTTCAATGATGTTTTAGCTAAAACACGGGAAATTGCAGCAAACAAGGAGTTTCAACAGATTTTCAAAATCCAAGAGTACGAAAACGCAAACAAATGGCAGGCGAGCAAGGACTAGAAGAACCTATGAGCAATCCTGTTGATAGGTTTAGAACGTAAACTAAAATATACCCTTATTGGAGAACTGAAATCAAGATTAAGTGATTTTCAGACTATAGTTGTTCCATTTACGTGCTTAAAGCCAAGTCATTTAAATGATATTGAATCATTTGAACTGCTTTCTTCAACATGAGGATGATGTGGACCAAGACCTAGCTGTATCAGAACACAAACAGTTCTTTAAAGGTTACTTAGACACTCCAGATTTTCTGCCAGTAATTCGAATTCGCTTAGCAAAATGTTGCAAAAGATGAAGGAGTGGGACATAAGCACAGCCTATCCGTCGTTATGTATTTTGTAAAGAATTTTCGGTACAACTGCCATTTCGTCATCTTCAAGTAAACGATCGTTCAGTCGCTTGAAGCCTACGAAATCGTATTTAAGATCCACCATGTCCCAATAAGAGAGAGACTGACATCGTTAGCGCTTCTCAGTATAGAGCGTGACTTCGCCGAGAACGTTGATTTCAGTTCTGTAGTTCACAACTTCAGTAAATTATCTGTTCGGCGAATGGCTATTCAGATTTAATGTTTTTATTATTCACGCAGAACGGTTAAACGCATAATCAAAAAATTGCAGTGATTAAAGCTTTCACGACGAATTATGCGAATGTTTTAAGGTCTCTTCAGCGGTAAAAATTCAACAGATTGGAGGTTCATACAGCTGAAGTACGAAAGGAAAAATAAAATCATATATGTTTGAGTTAGTTCAATAAATTAACTGTTTTGATTCTACGTTATTCAGTATTTTGGTCTTTAATTTCAACCATGAAATCGGGACTGTCATCGTAGTTTGCCCCCTCGGGCTGACAAGGCTGGCTAAGCGCCTGGGACCCCTTCAAGCTATCATACAGTTACAATATTACCTGTCAACACCTCTATAGTGAATGCACACGGAGCACTGTTTCCAGATGAGTCGGTGAAAGTGAAAATACAGTCAGTCACGCCAACAGGATAACTATCCCCTGATGCGCAGTTTGAAAATACCATAACATCTTGAGATATGTCAGTAGCGGATGGCAGTGGAAATTCAACCACTGCTCTCGATGTACCAAGTTCTATGGTAGCTGTTATTTCAGGAGCATCAATTCCTGGGCACCCAGTGATTGCAGGAGGCAGTGTATCAACTGTAAATAGAACACGACGACGACGTTTAAAGAGCAACAAAATGTTATAATGAAACAGTACAAACTCTGTTAGTAGTTCGGATAAGGAAATAAAATTACGCTTAACTCGATTAAAACAGATTTTCCAGCTCAACTTTTAAATCATACTTTAACTTTGTTGTCACGGTAAATGTATGCTCATCCAGCAAAATCATCGAAAATTCATACCCATGGGAACTTCAGTCTTTTGAATTGTGACAAGCCCGAATATGCCAAGATATGAACATGATGGATGTTGGTGATGAAAGTAGTCCCTAGGTTATACTGAGTTGCATTGTGTGTTCGACCAAATGACTCGTTTTTTTCTGTTTATTTTCCGTGTTAATTTTTAAATTTGCATAATTCCAAATTGGTTAGAAAAACATACCAGATGATACGTCACACTTCCATTTGAGCTCCTGTGTAACGCATACTATTTATCTCATTGAGTGTGACGTCAGGCTTTGCCGAAAGAGGTTGCTTTTCATACCAATTTCGAACTGTAACCTCAGAGGTTACCTCGATAAAATTGGACCTATTAGTACAGCTGGGCACTTTCATAGCATCGCTACTTATTATTTCTTGAATAAACAGTAATCCGTTTTAATAGTGAAATTTCTGTGAAGCGTGGATACGTAATGAACTTTGAGTACTTTTAATAGACCCTTTTCCAAATAGCAATTACAAAGGATTGTGGGATTGGATTTTGGTGTGCGTCGTTTTTGGCCACAGTAGAATGCCATTGAGTAAAACGCCCCACTTCAAAAGTGTATCCCACAATCCTTTATGACTGCTATATGGAAAAGGGTCTACGGGTGACCTTAGTAAACCGGCATTTGTAAGTTACAAGAAGATAATTACTTTGAATGATGATAATGATGAAAGAGCACATGGCTCTGTTGCCCGCAGCATCGGTGAATGTATACGTCACTACCGTCATTCCCACAGGAAAGAAATCTCCTGGTTCATGGGATCTCATTGCTAACATTTGTGTGCCAGAAATATCAGTTGCCATAGGTTCATCCCAGGAAACCATTGTACCCGGTAAACCAAGTTCAATTTCCATGCTAATGGGGTCTGGACAATTCAGTATAGTTGGAGCAGTGGTGTCCTCTGTGAAGAAAAAAAGGATTAGAAGTTTCGAAATTCTGGTTTCCACCTTGCATATACCAAATATGTAAAGTTCTGTGTCATTCAAACCTTGTGAGGTTGACTTTGATCTTATCTCTCAGCAAACCGACGTGTTAAACTTCCAAATTAGCCATTGAAGCAGTGTATGAAACACACGTACATGTCTTCCTTGAACATGAAGCATAAAAGGACTTTTCGTGTTCAAGTGTCGGTAAATTTTGAGTCCATAACATGTGGTTAACAAAGGGAAAAAATGTATCGATAGTACTTAACTGAAACATGCAATTGTCAGATACATGAAGTAGATTAAGGTGATTTGGTGTAGTGACATCTCGACGGATATTTACTTCTAAGCTGCGAATGCATGTTAGTTTTAAAGTTTTATAATAGCCACTGCACCCATTTTTGTACTTTACAGTAACCGTAACTCTGTCAAAGCAATCGTTAAAACTTTTCCCTAGATATATGAAATCCATTTAAACATATCTTGAAAGTAACACTGTGTCCTATCTTCAAACAGAAGGCATGTAATGAATTTTTCTCCTAGGGCAAATATAGGCAGAAAGATTGAATAACGTGTTTATACTCTGTAATGCGTTTTGCAATTGTCTATGAGACTCGAATATAAAATTGTCTTTTAGTTGGTAAACGCCCCATTAGGCATTCTGCTAGCAAATCAAAAATTAAAGCAGTGGTGTTGTTCAGCACATGGTGCTTAGGTTTCCTTCATTTGAAAATGAGAAGGAAGTCAATTAGTATATCATGTACTCGATCCATGTTTTCATGCATGCTAAAATGATACATGTCAATGGAACAAATTGAGAAAGCTTACATATCAGTTTTCCATTTATGCTTCATAATTCTCTTGTAATGTTAGTGAGTTTATAAGAATCCTTTTGACAACTCACCTGTGTTAACAATCACTACAAACTGGCACACTGCTGCATTACCAGAATTATCAACAAAGACATACATCACAGTCGTCTGACCGACAGGGAAAGAACTTCCCGGAGGTTGTGTTCTCGTATCAAGATTAGCTACCCCAGACAAGTCAGTGGCGGTGGGTTCAATCCAACTGACGAAACCCTCCGAGTTACCTAGTTCTATTGTAACCGATGGATTAGTCGGACAATTATTGATTACTGGTGGGGTGGTATCAACTGTAAAGGAAAAATGTCAGTAAAAACATTTTAATTGTACTTTTCATCGTGATATAGCAAATAAGAAAAGCGAACAGCCCTACAAGAACTTCAATTAACATAATATTTGTAATACCGAGCCATTATGTGCTAGCACACAAATGAAACCTGTTCTCATCTTCAGCATTTATCCTAGTACCTAAGTCAATCACTGAGCCAAAAGGCGCATTGATTCCTAGCCGACAACTAATAATTTGCTCTCAGAGGTTTCAAATTGACAGCTGCATCATATAGTTAATGTGTTTACGCTAAGGTGAAGTATTGTTTAGATTCAACAGCAATGACTAAGTTTTTTGTGAACCAAAATCTTGGAAAGAGTTTGCAGTGTTTAACGTATATGAAATGGGTGGGGATTTAGTGACCGTTAATGATGTTTTAACTCCTAGAAAAACGATAAGCTTCTAAATGTGGAGCAATACCATACTAGCTATGAAATCCCTTGAACTAGTCGTTCCTTTTACAAAGTTTACACAATTGGTCTTCTTTTCACGCCACATATGACCGCCAATTATGTTTTTTTCACAATATGGGTCATGCGGTACCAGTTGGGTCATGCGTTGATGGCGATATGTTTGCAGTGAAGAGATATATCCTACTAACGAGATTTTCCCAGTTTGACCTTTCATGACTTCTGCTAATATTTCACTTCCACTACAATCAATAGGTCAGTTCTTCTCACTGTAAGCTTTGACACCTGCCTGCCACGAGAATCATCAATCAATCTTTTTTGGGACATGATGTTACCAAGGTGTTAGCAGCTTGACCTTGGTAACCTAAAATGACCTTGGACCTCCACCAAATACTTTAGGGTTCTTAAACTTAGTGTAGAGAATCTACATCCAATTTACGAGATTAATAAAAGTTATCCTTCTTAAGATATCATGATTATTAGGTTCCTTAATTTGATCTGTAGTGACCTTGAATAACCATTGAACTGAAACTATTGTAGTATGGTTCTTGGAGTTAATGTGGGTCACCTACAAGCTAAGGGAGAAATCTTTCAAAGTTACACTTCTGGTGATATCCTCTTTAGGCAGGTTTTACAATTTGACCTACTCTAACCCCATATGACCTCTGACGTCTACCGAAAACAATAGGTTACTTGTACTTTATATGAGGCATTCCTATTGCTTAGTGCGAGACCCGTCAATGAGATCTTTTCTGAGATATCGAGTTTAAAAGCAGTTTACAAAGTTTCCATATTTTTCTTCTGGTGACTTCAAACGACTTTTAACCTCCACCAAAAAACAGTTTTCATATGTTAAGATGTCTTGTGTACAAGAATTCGGTTTTTGTTTCCTTATGGTGGACCCAAATGACCTCTGACTTCTCTACCAAAAACTACTGGTTTTTTTCTCTCAATGTGATTAATCTATACACCTAGTATGAAAAAGCATACATCTTTTCTACTTCAAGATGTCGTTTTTGCAAGCTAAGCGTCTCAAACACGCACAAGTACACACGCCCACCGTTGCAAATGAGTAGATTTATCAGAAAAGCTCATCCAACACAACAAGGACAGCAAAATATACTTTAATATTAGGTATGTCACTCCTAAAACATTTAAATGAATTTCTATCTAGGCGTTTAGTTTATACTCACTCGTAACAACTGTGATGGTGAAGCTACAAATAGCAGTGTTATCACTAGTATCTGTGAAGATGTATGTCACAGTTGACTGTCCAATTGGGAATGTCATTCCCGGTTGACTGCTTTGTGACAGTATCCTAGTTGGACTCAGATCTGATGCGGTTGGCTCAATCCAGATGACAACAGGATCGGGATCTCCAAGTTCTATCATTTCAACGATGTCTGCAGGACATCCTTCAATTGTTGGGGGTGTGGTGTCAGCTATTAATTAAAAGGTGGATAGAGTGTTCCCATCGTTTTTGGTTGGCTGATCTTTGTGATTAATGAAGTCGTCTATACTTCTCCATGCATACCCTGCTACTTTAAAGAATATTTACAGGAACACGCTTCTTCTAGAGCAAGCAACCAAGATAAGGAGCAACTCTTTCAAAGAATTTAGCGTATATCCGGTCAATTTAGAAAAGTAAAATTATTATTGTAAAGACGTGACGTTTTTGTTGCAAACATACTAGAGATATCGTTATGATGGGTAATAAGCCTTGTCATTTTCTTTTCCCCGCGTTTAAATTATATTTCTGTTTCGCACCTTGTCTTAATGGTTTCCAAGTTGATGTTTTCTATTCAGAGGAAAGTGTAAGGCATTAATGTTGTCCCATTATTAGGAAGTTACCAGGTATTATCCCTTTTAATGTCTCTTTAAGATTTTTGTAATACTTCGTTGACTGTTGAAGACTGAAGGTCGCTGAGCTTTAGAATACTTTTTGTTCAATGTTCATGCTTTATTAGATTTTGTTCCCTCTTGTTCTGGAAAATCTGTGTATGCTTTATCTTATTGATTGTGCAGCTTTAGTTAGCCATAAGCCACTGCGCCAGTTTTTTTCTCAAAGAACGTGTTACCTGCTTTTTCTGTTGCCTTGTAGTAGTCAGTGAGCGGACTTAAATAAGTTATGCATACGATGTTCCTTAGTTTGAAGAACATAGTTTTTTATAGAGACGTTTAAGGTTCACGTTAGTATCTGAATTTTACGTTTAAATTACTCTCATGTGATTTCTGCTATGTTTCCTTTGTCTATTATTGTAGTTTTGTTAGAAACATACTCACTTGTGGTAACTCTTACAATGAACAAGCATTGCTCAGTGTTTCCACTGTCATCTCCAAAAGTATAAATAACGTTGGTGTCTCCAACTGGGAAGAAGGATCCTGGGGTGCTTGTTGCTGACACAAGGACAACTGAACCTGATAAATCCGTTGCAGTTGGTTCTGTCCACGTTGCAAAAGACCCAGGCATTCCAAGCTCAACCTCAAATAGTACCACAGTTGGACAGCCACTAATAGTGGGCGGGGTGGTATCAACTGAAATGCAATGCAATCATTTAAATCCAACATTCAGTTCCCTATTTTATACTAGTGCTGGTAGTAAAATACATAGTAATACACATTATAAATTCAGGTCACGCGACGACATTTGTCGGCAAAACAATGAAGCACACTGAACTCAGGACGTAGACTTGAAACGTGTGGGTAATAGACTTACGCGCGTATGCGACTGGTACACAAATCAGCTGTCTACATTTTTGCTGTAGGTTTCAATGATACGCGTTTGCCTCCTTGGAGGGCCCGTTTTCTGTTCTGTGACGTCATTTGCATAAGGGCTATAGTTTAGAAATTTGGATATAAAATACGAAACAGAAGCTCAGTGGCAATTACCAAACAAGGAACTGACGAGATCTGAAAAGATATTCATATACACGAAGACTGGCCTCATTCTGAAGAAATTTGCATATACTAACACACGTTACGTTAGCCTACATAAAAACCCATTCTCTATAAACCATTAGGCACTGGATAAAGATAGGACTTAAATAAGTTGTATGCTAAACAAAACATTGACTTTTATTTACTTGTGGTGACTACGACATTGAAGGTACAAGTTGCTTCATTATTAGCGTTGTCCCTGAAGGTGTATACCACTTCTGTGGTTCCTACTAAGAAGAAAGTGTTTGGCATCATGGTGACTGTCACTTCAACGGGAGGTGACAAATCGCTTGCCGTTGGTTCCACCCACGAGACCAGGCTGCCGGGTGTTCCGAGTTCCACTACTTCTCCCGCACCTTGTGGGCAGCCCATGATAGTTGGTGGAGTTGTATCCTCTGAAAATTCGAATGAGAACCAACTTCAATGAAGTCTCTTTGTACAAGATAGAGAATCACCTGCTTTCATCTATAATGACCTGACATAGCTATGATAATATAAGTCTTATTCGGGTAATTATTTTCATAGTGTAGTTGAAGTTTTTGTCCCTCCTTCTGCATAAAAACATTAAAACTGAAGGACATGGACAATAAACCTGTTGCAAACAGTAGGGCACTACAGCTTCACAGTTCATAAAGTGACGTCGACGTTTTTTATCCTGGTGACAAATTTCGAGAGTCAATATTAATGTCATGGTTACGACGATTTGCGTTTCATTTTATTTGCTATTTCTTTCAAGTAGCACACACCTGTAATCAAAAAAAAAAGTTTATACATGACCTCAGGGACTTACATGATTCCCTCTTAAAATGCATTTTAAAATTGTTACATGCAATGTATGCGCCACAAACCAATGAGAATAAATAACATACTAACAAATATACGCCGGTAAAACAAAGTAGAGCAGGTATATCATTAGAGTCTCAGTAAAATTCAGCGGTTGAAGGACTAAGCTCACTCTTTCGTGTTACATTCATTGTATAATATCATGATAGTAGAGACAAAGATTTAATCAAATAGTTAACTCAACGACCAGTTTCCTTACAATATTTCGTATCCCAAATAAAAAATGTAAACGGAAGCATTTTGGTAACTTTTGACACTGTACAGGTTAACAAGTTACAGAAGATAATGCATTGCCTCCCACACACAAAGTTGCATTATTATGTAAATTCCGATTGTTCTAAAATTGTAAGAGGAATGACAATGAGTATGTGTTCCGTTTCTCTTAGATAAAATAGCATGGTTGCTTTAGGCAGATCTTTAATTACTTACGGGTAGTTACAATTACATTAAAAGTACAGGTTTCGATGTTCCCACTGCTATCCGTGAACTCGTAGGTAACAACAGTAGCTCCAACACTGAAAGATGTGCCAGGTGTATGAGACACGGAGAGTAATTCTTCGGTTCCAGATATGTCTGTTGCAGTGGGGGGAACCCAGACGACGATAACACTCGTGACACCAAGCTCGACGGTTTCAAACTGGTTTTGTGGACAGTTCATGATATCAGGAGGAGTCGTATCAACTGAGAAAAGAAAGATAATTTTTTCCGCCATCATCACAATAAAAACCTATTGAAAAGTGAGTAATTTCCGCCCTTGAAACAAAAGAAGTGAAAGGGTATCCGTTTTGACTAGCAGGACTTTTCTTTAAAATTCGTAGTGAATATTTCAGACATATGCATGTTGTTGCATAATTTGAACCATCAGGGAATGTAGGAACTTAATGTATAAAACAATTATATGAGTCTAATCGGTACATCAATTGGGCTACAAAATGTGAACAAGAGGATATTGGGATAAGGCACAAACTTAAAAAGGCTTAAGCAGAAGCAAGGCACCCGAACTAGAAAAAAATGGTGTGCCTGTATTTATAAGACATCAAACATTGGCTTTACTCACTTGTATTGACGGTTACAGTAAATGTGCATGTTGCTGCATTATTTGAAGCATCAATGAACACATATGTGACTTGGTTGGGTCCAAGGCTAAAAAAGTCGTTTGGAGGTCTGCTCCGGGAAGACAGCATTGCAAATCCTGAGATATCTGTGGCTGTTGGCTCTTCCCACGACACTGTAGTACCCATTTGCCCTAACTCTACAGTAACAACAATATCGTCAGGACAATTGCTGATTGTTGGTGGCACCGTGTCCTCTGTGAAAAGATACGTCCGTAATTGAAGGTACTTATTATCTCATCTCCATAATTGTCACGTAGAGGTGAGATACAGTGCTTCACATCAGAAATTAGAAGCTGTGTGAGTACATGACTTTGAGTCTGAGTGTCTTAATGAGTGTGTATGTGCAAATGAAATGTGACTCTTAAACCTTAAGTTTGATCAAGTTAAAACTTGGCAGGTAGGTACTATCTGAACATGAAAGTATTTGTATGTTTATAAATGATGTAACAGTTAAAAGGTCATACAAGCTTAAACTTGGTTGGTAAAAGACAGTTATTTAATCTAACGGCATTTAGAGAACGATAAGGTAAATTTAAAAGTAATACTTTTGGTTGCTCAGGGTTGTGGTCAATGACCAAATGTAGGTTAAAGCTAAATTGGCTTAACGTGTGTATAAAATTTCTCAACCTTACGTACATGCGATGAAGCTAACACTTTGAAGGTAGGTACCTGAGCCTGAAAACATTCGCATACGTTATTGATTAGTGACTTCGTATGTCAATGGTAAGATGTCGAAAGTCAAATCAGTTTTAATTGGTGTTTTTCATTATTTTTTAGTGTGACAGAAAAGTCATTAAACCACGTGATATGTAAAGTTCAATAAGAAATATTTCATATAGTGATCCCTATATGCTAAAGGGTCAAATTTAAATGTAAATAATAAGTCTAAGGTCATACTTATCTGAATTGTTTGAAAAAGTGTATTTTGAACTTCTTCTAAATCGTAACTCCGACCAAGTTGAAACTTGCTGGGTATAACTGACCATAAATCGTATTACATGCGCAACCGATGACGTCATAGGTCAAAGGTAAAATTAGCTTGAGCAGCTGTTTTATGACATTGCGCATCAGTATGATAGAAAAGTCATGAAAACACATGAAATGTAGAGAACGATGCAACAAATTTTAAAATAGTGCCTTTACGTAGCTTAGGGTCAAAGGACAAAATTGGCCTTAATATTATGAAACAAGTGCGTAACTCAACTCCTAAATCTGAATTCTGATTTAGTTAGTGTACTTGGTGAGTAGGTACATGACCATGAAAACTGCTTGCGTAATTAATGTTATCGATCAGGAGTCAAAAGTTTAAGAACGAGTAATATAACTTTCTTTCCAGCTCATATCTGCATGCCAGTATGTAGAACGTGTCATCAAAAAGTTGGTATGGTAGGTTAAGTAAGGGAGACGTATTTCCAACACTACGGATTGCCTGTCTCTTTATGAAGTGGTAACAGTAAGCCCTTAGCTAGTCACCTGTAACCAACGCCAAAATCACCTATTTACTCAAAAGTAAAACGCAAAATGAATGAATAAATAAATAACTCAAAGGTGATTTGCTTAAACTATCAAAACATTCATAGAACAGCCTGCAGAAAATAAACGATCCATTACATCTATATACCTTCTTACATAAACTTATTCACTTAAAAAATGATGAGCACCAATGCCAATTTTTGGGTTTAGTTTTAGATAGCGAAATGAAAAGTAAGCTCCAATGCCCTTGTAAATTACTTAGCAAGTTACAAAAAAAAAAATACTTGCGCAGGCTGGTGATGTTTGCTTATTAAGTATTCCCCCATTTACAATCAACAATTTAACTTTACAAAACTGTTTTTTAATTTTCACAACAAAATAACAACAATCCATACTTCTACTTTACTACATTACCAAGAAACGATCTGAATCTCTAAAATGAAAGAGATGAGGTTAGAAGTCTGAAAGGGTGGAGCAAATCCTGCCCAAAGATTAACTGCTCTGGACGTGACACAGGCCCAAAAAAACACCAACTTTGACATCAAGGGTCCCTAGTGGGTTCCAGGAGTCTGCGCTTTGGAACCAAGGGGACAACCAGCGAAAACTCTTAAGTCATGAATGAAATAAGACCAGAGATATTCGACATTGGGCTATCTTCATGTATTTATGATGCAAGGGCTTGTTGGTGGATACAAAGATTGTGGAATGCGATACACGGGCAATGGAAATCTCAAGTCATAAGGGGACGAATATTTTAACCTGGTGAGCAAATTCTCGTCAAAAAGCTCGGTATTAATTATTTTATTATACTGTTTATTTTTACCTACAAAATAATCCATTGTATCACTCGCACTTTCTCCTACCCCCTTTTTCCTTCACTTCTACTGTCTCAAAGGTTTAGAAATACGTCGGCAATATTTTGCAGTGCAAATATAATTTAGTTTTGAAAATATAGGTATAGTATAATATTGAAATGATGATCAAGTTTTGGGGATAAGGTGTACAAGTCAAATCATTGGTAAGGGTAGTTCATGCATGATCTTGATCAAGAGTTTCACCTGGCAAGGTTGCCAGGCAAGAAAATTTCAATGAAAGCTGCAAGAACGGTGCCTTTATTCGTGGGAACTGAAGTCGCCAAGCCAGAAGCTGGGGACGGGGGTCCTTTCCTAAGAAAATTTATTAAATTTGGTGGCTTTACCGGCGAGTATGGACTATTTCCAGACAAAATATTGCCCCCTGGATGTAACTTAGAACGCTAATGTAATTTTCTGGCTGATGATGATTGCAAATTTAAAGTGATAATTGGGCGTCAGTCAAATTTATAAGGGTAGTGGAAAGGGGACAGTGGAAAGCGGAAAGAGCTGCAAGGGCTTTGGAAATGATTATTCCACTCATGCTATCCAAGGGAGTGCAACAACAAGACTGTTTTGTAAGATAAAGTGGTTATAACGAGACACCCCCTTTGCTAGCCCAGGAAATTCCGCTTATGCATTAAAGCAAAACCTCATTGAACTCTTTCGTGGATTATCTGTGTTTCTACACATTGGCATAAATGAACTGTTTAAATTGTTTTTGAAGCATTTATTCATAACAACAATTTCGAAAAATTGTGGTTGTAGCTGTAAGTTTCAAGTAAATGTTATCGAAAGAAGTTAAAGTAGACACATTTTCCAAAACCATAACGTAAGTTACCTGGAGTGACGGTAATAACAAAGGTGCAAGTGGCCACGTTTCTTGAAGCGTCCACAAACGTGTAAGTCACAGTAGTCATGCCAACCTGGAAGAACGAGTTGGGTATATTGGACCTCGACTGCAACATAGCAGTACCGGAGATATCACTAGCAGTAGGCTCTTGCCATATTGCTACTGAACCAGCGTCTCCGAGTTCTATTGTAAGTTCAAAGTCTTCTGGACAGTTCATGATGGAAGGTGGAGTTCTATCCACTATTACGAAAACGAAATAAAACAGCGTGACAATAGTGGTTGGCTAAGATGTTTAGTTCATGTTTTGAGTCTAATATAAATAAAACTTTTACACATTACGTCCTAAGAGCATAAACACCAAAATTGAAAATTCTCAGGGTACACGAATAGACACACTTTTGTACACACAGGAGCGCAACAGCACGTGGTCTAAGATGACCGCTATGGAGTAGATAATAGCCGACAGGCATTAGGTTTATTGGGTACAATTAAGAGCACCATGGTTATCAGTAATGGGTAGTAAGAATACATGTAAGCTAGTCATTTGTTTTTATTTGGCCATAGTTAAATCATTTTGTTGTTAACATCCGAAAGTCTCCGCTTCCACATTAAGCTAAAGCTAGAAAGCTGGAAAATGTTTACATTGCTAGCATACCAAAGTGGTGTTTTTCTTACCACTGATTCTTCCTGAGGCATTAAACATTTTTACTGTCACAGAAAACTCGATACTTGCTCTGTCAAGTTGACAACAAGTGATGTGTTATTTTGATTTATAAACCACGCCACTTACAAAAACATCCAACAAGAAAGATCCACGAAATACTTACAAGAAGTACAAGTAACACAGAAGCAACCCATTTCAGAGTTTCCATTTTCGTCAATAAAAGTGTAACATACTGTCGTTTCACTATCGGCTGGAAAGAAGGCACCTGGCATGTGAGTTTGGGAAGCAAGCATGACATCATCGCACGAGTCGGTGGCGGTAGGTGCTGTCCAAGTTGCGAGACATCCGGGAGTTCCCAACTCGACTATTTCGATGACAGGATCAGGGATGTCAAAAATTGTTGGCGGTGTTGTATCAACTGAAAGATGAAAATGTAATGCCTGATTCCCTCTGTTCCTGTATGATTAAATGCCGTTGCCAGCACAACTCAAGCAAAATGTTCATATACATATATAACCTCATTACAAAAGTTAGTATGTACAATAATTACCTTCCCATATGGTTTATTATTGCTGGTAATAGAGGCAGTACAATAATTGTTATCACATACAAGTTAAAGGGTGACAAAGCTTAAGATTAGCGAAACTACATTATGACAATAATGATTGTAATCAAATAAAGTGATTTAGTTTAATTTATTACAAGCTGCGAAAAAATTCAGGGGAGCCTTCAAGGTTGGAGGAGCAAAGGCTTTGGATGTATCATAAGACTGATCTATAATGTTGATGGCTTTTCATTAACAATGTTGGGCAATATGAAAATATTATTTATAGCTGCTTGAAGGAAACCTTTGGCTACATGCAACCACTACTACAATTACTACAACTACTACTACAATTACAAAGCTACTAAAACTACTACTTCTACTGCTGCTGATACCACCACCACTCTCACCACTACTACTACTACTACAACAACTATTACTTCAGTACTTCCGCTACTACTTCTACTACTAGTGCTACTTCTACTTCTACTACTACTACAACAACAACTACTACTACTTCCACTACTAGTACCACTGCTGCTACTTCTAATACAACCACTCCTACTACAACTACTTCTAGTGCTACTACTACCTCTGCTTGTACTACTACCACTATTACCACAACTAAAACCACTACTACTGCTTCTAGAATTACTTCCACTACTACTACAACTACTGCAACTACTACCTCTATTTGTACTACTAACAACAGTACCACTACTACCACCACTACTACTGCTACTACTACTTATATTACTTTTTATACTTCCACTACTACTACTACTTCTGCTACTACTACCAGTTTTAGTTCAACACTCATTTAAAACATCCAGGAATAAAATGCAGAGTTTCCTAATAGCCATTGCAAACATACCTAGCTCTCAGAAAGAATGTACATTAGTATAAAACAACCTGTATCCATAGGGGTAGGAAACTGTTCTTAGCTGGAGGCTATACGCTGATTCGGACCGCCCAGGAGGGGAGGGGCACTTGCCTTCCTATTGGAAATTTCGTAATATTTGAGGGTCCTAAGATGTAACTTGGTGCGACATATTGTACAAATTTAAGGAAAAATTACTGGAAATTTTGATATATATATATATATATATATGTATATATGTATATATACAGAGGGAAAAGATATAGGTTTTCTGCCCTGAATAGTGAGGGAAAGCATACTTCCAACCATCACAGTTTAACATGGAGGGATTTATCTCCAACCTCCAACCTCTAACCCGCTTCCTATCCCTTTGCCTATATGTAGCTAATTACACAAAAATATTCACACTAGACCTATTCTGGTGTTTGTTCTCCGATTTATAGCCCTCCTTTCCACATAACAGAGTGTCAAAAATTCTCGATATGATACTCTTTTTATAGGTATAATTGCATGAAAAGTACATATTTGATAAAAGGAAAAGACGAAGTAAATTTAAAATCAGATTTTACCCCTTGTAATTCAAGTAAGATTGTCAACTGAAAAAGCCAAAATGGACTTTAAATGGTACGAGGTTGCGGAAGCAACTAATTACAAAACAAGCTGCACTGTTTGCACGATGTGGAAAAATAAGCTTTGAATCCTTGTTTTTAACTTTTCCACACTAAGGCGGCACTGATTGCTTCCTTTCTTTCATTACAACTTTATCTAATAAGACTTGTCAATATCACTACATATTTGAATAAACATACTTAATGTTGTATGTCTTTTGTAGTGTGTCATAGCTTTACACGAATATACCACGTTCAAAACATAAACCACCCAAGAACCGCACACTGTACGCCACTGACCGAATGGTAAGGTTCTAATCATGTTACCATCACAATGCTGCGTGGAGAACATTTATTTGCAGTAAAATAATCCAGTCTTCAATACGTTCCGAAGCAAACTTTAAACAGTAAACTAGTGCATGTGCTGTAGACAAACAAGAAAACATACCCTCAATTACAACTACCATAAAGGAGCACACAGCTGCATTATTAGACGAATCTTGAAATGTGTAGGTTACGGTCGTGGTTCCAACCATAAAGAAAGAATTGGGAGCATGAGACCTGGTTGTTAGCATAGCTACTCCTGAAAGGTCTGAAGCGGTTGGTTCTGTCCACTCAACATTTCTTCCAGGGAGCCCACACTCTACAAGTTCGTCTATAACAGTCGGACAATTCGTTATCTCTGGCATGGTTGTATCCTCTGGTGAAAACAAATTGTTACAGAAGATAAAATGCATGAACTTTTTAAGTCTTTAGAGAGAATGAACGTTTGCATTTGCTCCAGATCACAACTATTTGGTGAGAGTTGAAGATGAAAATAAACGCAAATGCCCTTTCTATGACCCTTGGGCACAGAGGATACCATACATAGCCTGAAAGAGAAACCATAGCAACATGGAATGAAGGAGTTTGCTAGGTTTACCTGACTTCATCCTATAGATTGTAATTGATTATAAAAAGTTACGAAAACACGTCAATTTACCATGCCTAATTCTTAAACTTGGTTTTATTTTTTGGGGGTTGACTACAATATCTAAACGAGAACAATAATTATATTTTGGGGGTTTGTATTGGACTAATTAATACATTTTAATACTCTTATAATGTCTTTCAAGTGTAATATGCTAAAGGGAAACTACTTACCAGTCATTACAGTAACTACAAAGGAACATGTTGCAGCATTACCAGATGCATCTTCAAAGATATATAAGACAGTAGTCATTCCAATCATGAAACTATCTCCAGGATTGTGTGTCTGAGTTTCTAGTGTTACTACTCCAGATAAGTCGGTTGCTGTTGGTAATACCCAGAAAGCAATGCCTTCCATTAACCCCAATTCGATAAGCACAGTTTGACCAACTGGACATCCAGAGATATCTGGCGGAGTAGTGTCCTCTGTAAAAACCCAGTAAATATTGGTTATTAGGGTAAACTGATCATTTAGTAGTAAAATTATCATTACGTTAAAGAGTAATCCTATCTGTTGAACGAGTAAGAACAATTGTGGACAAACTTGTTGGGATTGGGAGTCAAATCAAAAAGGTAGCGTATAGTTGCCTTTAACAATGGACAGAGAACGTAAGACAAAAACGATTCAATGGAATGTGTGACTTTCTTTATGGCCTGATTCAGATAACTATTCATGAGTAGAATTTAGGAGAGTTGAAGTGGTTGACCGTTAAGACTGAGTATATGTGTAAGTTTCATGACAGACAGGTTAATAAACACATTTGCTATTATTATGTAACACGTTTTACCTCGAAAATGTTGGTTATTTACAAACAAGAAAAGGAAAAATATTTGCCATTCCTTGGTATTTTACAACAGTTCTTACCTGTTACTACAGTTATTATGAACGTACACGTAGCTGTGTTATCACTTTCATCACTGAAAATATAAGTGACAGTAGTGGGACCAATCGGAAAGTCATCGCCGGGTGAATTCGATAGAAGAACTATTGACACTTCTCCGGAAATATCAGTAGCAGTTGGCTCCATCCAAAAAGCTCTACCAGTTGCAGACCCCAACTCGACTGTCACTGTCTGGTCAACAGGACAGTTTGAAATGACTGGTGGAACGGTATCCTCTACGTGTAACAAACCATAGTTCAATGAAAATGTCATCCAAAATATACATCATTTTAACGTATTCACTTTCTGGTTGTCCCCCTGTGTATTCCCAGTAATAAATAAGTTGAATTAAATAAGACTAAAGGCCTATTAATTTTTGCACACCCCTTTGTATCCATACATTGCCTCTGAAACAGTCTGAAACATCGCTTGTGAAGATGAACTCAAGCAGATCCCATTGTCTAGTATGTAAATCTGATTGCCTATGCTTTGATTTACAAAGGTTTATTGTGGTGGTTGCCACCTCTACTCAAACTGGCAAACGTACCTTCAATGATTTCGTTTGCAGGAAAGAAAAGCATTTATTCATGAATACATGTTTTTTAAAAGTGATTCGGCACAGCAGACTAATCAAAACATATAATTTGTGAGGCATTGCACTTATCTTTACAAACAAGTTTAAAAACGGATGGATTTTCATAAATTGTTCAGACGGAGAAATAAGATAACGCATACATGTCATATCAACTGTGCAGAGATAACTTTCAATCAGTGATCTTTATTTCAAGTATATTGTTGCGCTTTTTGTATATTCAGTCATCAGTACGTGCACACGTGAGCATGCCATGTATCTAACAGCCCGATCCTTGACATACCACTATTACTTGAAAAATTGTGACAAGCAAACATACGCCAACTCACCAAATTGAAATTCTATGCAAAAACTACAAGTTTCGGTATTTCCTGACTGGTCTAAGAAAACATACGTGACAGTTGTTTTGACACCGGAAGGGAAAAAATCCCCTGGAGCTTGAGACCGAGATAAAAGGGTAGCGGTGTTAGAAAGATCTGTAGCAGTAGGCTCGACCCATACTACCGTGTCTCCGGAAGACCCAAGCTCAATTATTGGTGATAGGTTGAGTGGACAATCAAGCACTGTTGGAGGTGTTGTATCCTCTGAGAGAATGAGAGATGGACACATATACTACCAGAACTTTCTATTAACAATATGGCTTAAAAGTTTAGAAACTTTCCATGTACGATACTGTAACACAGAGAAAAAATATGGAAAAAAAAATACAAGAAATTAGTTTATAGAAATGAAAATAAATGACATAACACTCCTTATGTGAAGTTCACATTGGTAGGATATGTGATACCATCGCCTTATAATGTTTCTAGAATCGGATAAAGATATGAAATGAAACTGTCACACGTCTCCTTAGACTAAAGGTCTCTTTAAAATATCAAAGAAATTTAATCTTGACTGCTATTTTCATTTGAAAATAAAACATGAAGATCACAGGGAAGAATCATACCTGTGACAATGACAACCATAAACGAGCATACAGCGGTAAGTCCACTTCCATCTACAAAAGTGTAAGTTACTTCCGTATTGCCAACCATAAAAAATGAGTTTGGAGGATGAGATCTGGTTGCTACCATAGCTATTCCTGATGCATCTGATGCTGTAGGCTCTGTCCATGAGATAATGGTGCCTGGGAGTCCCAACTCTATTGTTTCTTGAATAGTTACGGGACAGTTCATAATCTCTGGTGGTATAGTATCCTCTATGAAAGAAAATTAACACTTTTATCTTGAGTTATCCAGACTAACAAGAAGACTTTTTTATGATTAAACTACAGACTGTTTTCTTTGAATAGTGTTTTAATTTCTTTTCTACACCTTAAAGATTGCATTGTTCATAGAGAAAAACTAGGTAACCTTTGGTGACTGAATTTTTAATCGATCATTTAAGTACTCATTGTGCTCTAAAATTTTTATTAAATTTAATGGAAAGAAAGAGACGTTTTACCTGTGTTCACACAGATGACAAATTCACATACACTTGTTAAGCCCGCAGGATCAATAAAGATGTATACTACGGTTGTCTTTCCAACCGGGAAACTTTCTCCAGGACCATTTGTTCGGGACTGAAGTGAAACTATTCCTGAGTTATCAGTTGCCATTGGTTCTGCCCAGAATGCAAACCCCACTTGCATCCCTAGTTCTACTACAACGGGATCTACCTCCGGACAGTTCATAATTACAGGAGGCGTTGTATCAACTGCGAAGAAATGTTGGAAAGTTGTTAACGACATGCAGAACATATTGAACATTGAGTTTACAGTTTTGCAAATACAGTTTTAGCAATTGCCCAACCATTCAATATTTCGATATAGTATGACTATTTGTGCTTGCTTTCTAGCGTTATCAAAATTTAGACAAACCCTTTCAGGCCACACTACCACAAGTTGGTTTCTTACAGAGGTAAAAACGCAAGAACGCATTGCATATACACTCAGACACTCACACACGAGACCTGGTGGGTAAATTTTCTGCCTATATTGCAGTTGTTGAGCATTTTGAGTATGAAGCCAGTCCTGGTTCAAAGTCTTATAGAGGTTTCTTAGTTCATGCAAAATATTAAAAGTGGAATTGACCCTTGTATTTTTTTCTTTGTCTGTTTGAAAAGTATTCTCCACTGATTGCATATACATTGCTATATGTTTAAAATAGCTTCTTCCCATTTCCAAAATTAAGAGCAGTTAGAATTTTAAAGGAGCATCTTCCATTGTAGCGCTATCGAGGATTGTATATTGCTCATTCCATTTAAGTAAGGATCAAAATGAAACATAATGGTCAATCTCCTACCTTTTTGCTATTTACATGTTCCTATGTGATAAGTTAGTCTAAAACAACTACTTGACAACTTGTAATGACTCGTTGATGATATTTACACATTGAGGAAAACGTATTTACTAATGATGTCATTAATCATGATAAAAAAGACATTACCACCAACATCGAGATCGATGAAGGAAGTTACCATCCTATACAAGTTTGAGAGAGGTAATAAACGTATCAAGCAAACTCGTGTCTTTTTGACAGGAGAGCATGGCACCAATCCATGGATTTGAATATCTTATCTTATCTCTCTCTCTCACCTCACCTACGTTAATTTGCTAAGTGATATTTCCCATCAAACTAGCAGGCAGATAAATGACAAGACACATTTTTGTAGCCAGTGACCATTAGCCATTGACGTCATCCGTCCATAAGTGCGAGTAGAATTACTTATTCACTAAGACCTTGCTCGAATATGAGATTTTGGCCAGAAACTTTTTCGCAAAAGTTAGGTCCATGTCGAAATTTGACCTGCACAGACATTTGACGCTACCCTTGGCAAGCTCAAAAAAATAAATATTAAAATTCTCTCTTATCTTCTACACGGTTGTGCTAAAAATAGCTTTTTTTCAACATGCTGATAAGAATATGATGGGTAAAACCCATTTATAACCTATGACATCATCGCTTTTATATTAAAGCTTTCCTTTATTGTCTATCCATTAAGTGTCAACTTGGTAGCCCTTTTTAAAGGGAAGTTTGAGACAAGCTTTTGTTAACAATTAAGGCAAATTTGAAATTTGAGAGACATTTGACCTTAGCCCCTTATGTCATCATTTGCTACATATCTTTAAGATTACTTTCACTTAACATTGTAAAATGAGGATCCTAAACAATCTCGAGGGTTTTTACCTTTGATTTATTATACTCTCCTCCAAGCATGGAAAAAGATGGCAATGAGGGTTTCTACTCTAACAGATAAACCTAAACAAAAAAAAAACAGACACTCATACACAGCTTCACAGTGGCAATGTTAAGAGATCTAGTGTACATAATAGATCATCTCCTAATACATCCCATGCAAAGATATGAACGATTTTCACACACCCTTCTTTGTATAGATACAAACTTTGAAAATGGACCTAAAACTTAGGGAAACAGTTTTCCTTAAAAGGTTTGAAAATGAAAATAGTTAAAGATGCAAAATAGATGGTTGGTAAATGTCCGACCAAACATTGAAACAGCACGTCAAAAACTGTTTTATTAGACCATTGGTTTTATTGATGTCATCTTAACACTATAAAGAATGCAACATGGACACCTTGAACCTGAAAAGCTGTTCCTGCTTTTTATATTTTGAGGTCAAAATAAACTTTCGGCAACAGAGAGTTGCTCTGAAATTTGTTGCTTTTCTCATCCGCATCGTGATCACGGCCACAACCAGAAAAAAAGGCCGTGGCCGGCCCGACTTAAACCAACTGGTTACAAACTGAGCCGTAAACCTCATCTAACTCTAACTCATCATTCAATTTGACCCAGAAGCCACACAAAGCCTAGTTATTTTTTTTTTGTTGTTGTTGAAAGAACCGCTTAACCTGACAGTCGTAAGTGTATACATGGTATAGATACACCCTTGGCAGCTATATGAAATTGTCCGTTTTTCATTATGGTTAGATCGACTCAATTGTGGCAAACGATGGTGAATGCAACTGTTTCACCACTTTTGGGTCCCTGTCAATTTATTTCTGAACACTAACCAATCGCTCTGGAAAAACACAATTTGTGTAACAGAAACTGTAAATGAAATGTTCGTGATCATGATTATAATGTTTTATTGAAGATTTGATAGCTTTTCAGTTACACCAAGTAACATAACATGTTTTGTTTAGGCTTAAGGTAAAAGTACATGTTGTACATATGAACTGGTTCATCGTTTATCTGACAGAAGTCTGACAGAAGACTTTTCAATAATTATTGCTGTAACTTCAACATTTTCAGGAGATAATTTTCCGAATCTCATTCTGTTTATCAAGTATTCTACACAACCTTCGTTAGTTGTGACAAACGTAAGATGGCTGTATACGCATACTGATGGCAGATTTTTACATAATAGGGTACAAGACATCTACTCATAAGAGCATGACACCCAAATGGTTGAAGGTATGCATTCCTTCGGAAAAGTGGTGCAAGGGTTATAACAAATAAATCCAACGTAGAAAGAGAAATTTCACATACCAGTTTCTATAGTGATGACGAAGACACAGAGGGCGGTGTTTCCACTTTCATCTCCAAAGAGATACGTGACGGTAGTACTTCCAATGGGGAATTCATTTCCAGGTGAGTGAGACTGTGCAACTAAATTTGCAACTCCGGATATATCGGTAGCTGTTGGAGGTATCCAGAAAGCTTGACCCACAGGGGTTCCCAACTCAATGAATACTGTCTGATCATCAGGACAGTCTGAGATAACTGGTGGCTCGGTATCCACTATAAACCAACACATTTTGATAAGAACAGTTCATATACAATTGCATGGAAATAAAAACACACACATGCAAACGCACCCAAGTCGATTTTACATACAATCCGAGGACCTCATTGTTATTTCCTTTGTGTTTACGGAAGACAAGTTCACACATGTATGTACATGTATAACTTCCGGTCGATATTTTTGCGTAAAAAGAATATTAATAAGTTTCTTTTTATAGCGCTTTACGCCATTGATAAACCTTAAAAAAATATTTCTGTTGCTCAAAGATAGGCAAAGAGTCCGAAGCTTTAGCCGTTAATTCACAACTCTTTGATATGTGCTAAGAATTGTTTTTAAGTGCCTTGAAAACCCACCCAGCCTACTTGACTGATAGACTTACGCGACGTTGTCCTTCTAAAGCGACTTGGTCTCACTGAGAGCAATTCCTGAACGTATCTTAAATCTACCACTTATACGACCTTCCGTTACACTGTATGTCTCACTTGGAATGACATACCGCCTGCCATGAAGATGAACTCACTAATCTTTAATAAAAATATAAAAGCCCGCTCTCAGTCTATGTGTTGCTGTCTGAATGTAACAGTGCCTTACAAATACTTTGAGGATGTTTGCCTGTCATTTAAGACTCTTAGTAAGTTTCAACGCTGTGAATCGCTTACATTTGGCACACATTTCTTAATGTACTCGTTTTTACAGAAGGATCAGAAACATTATGATATATATATATATATACAAAACAGCCACGTCCCTCAGAGAGTTAGAATTCTAAGGTATTTACTTTCTGACCCTTATTTTCTCGAAAATATCAAGGCATTTAGAACACATGATAGGTCAAAGGGTGACCATTTTTTGAGCTCTAAAAGTTCTTACAAATGGTAAACTGTTAGTATAGTTAGAAGTACATTAACTGCGCTTGAAAATACAAGTTTATTGGAAACGAAATTAGATTAAACTACTTGCCAGTTTACCATAAAACTTTAAATAAACGTGGCAAGAGGTAAGTCTTGCTAAATTAACAAATAGGCAAGTCCCAATGAACGGACAATGAACGGAACTGTCTAACTTTTACCTTTTTTTGTCATCACTGAGAGTAATTTTAGGCAATACATGAGTATAGTGCGAAATACATTAATTCCCAACGTATGTACTTTGTAACGTATCAAGTGAAGGTCTTCATTGGAGAGGCATTGCGTGATCGTGGAACATTTATTGCCATGGTTCAGGTATTGCTGTGAATGTAAAGCCAATTAAATCTCTTATACTAAACCTCACAGGGATGCAAACGCTGTGCCTTTAAAAGCCATTGTGTACTGCCCCTTTGAACTCAAATTTGAAATTGAAACTTACCTTTACCTCATTCTGTTAGTGATTACTTAGCTTAAAAAAGGAAAACAACGATTCACACAGTCAGATAATCATTTTTACATTTAAAATATATTTCATTTGTTTTGTACTTAAAAAAATCGCACTCTTTCCATTTCGACGTGAACTAGCCAATCGGTAGTAGTTAAAAATAGAATTTACCAAGGATTCCCAGACAAGTGTTACTTCCGCTGGGGAGTTGTTATTGCCCTGCTCTACCACAGTATCCTAAAATCAGCACGCCTCTCGTTGTTGGTTGACGGCTTATTTTTTAGTAAATGTGTTGCATCTGCTTACTTTATGCCAATGTGCTTTTAGTTTTCTTGTTCAGTAGTTCTTACAAGAGATAGCATGAATATTTACCTGTTGTAATTATAACATTAAACATGCACTCCCCAACGTTGCTACTTGCATCAATATACTCGATGACCACAATAGTCGTTCCGACGAAAAAGAAATCTCCTGATGCATGCGATCTAGAAAGAAGCGTTGCAGTACCAGAAGCATCAAAGACAGCTTCCTGTTCGTATGTTACTGCAACTCCAGACTGCCCAAGCTGGATGGTCATCGATATTTCCATTGGGCACTGAACAAGTGGTGGAGTTGAGTCGTCTTGTTAAGCACATGAAAGAATAGGATAACACGTTCTTATAACACTGAAAAGCAGTTGTATTCAAGGTTTGTACTACATATAAATCTTTTACTACCTAGTGATGTTCTAGGTATAACGAGGTATAATTAGGACTCATATAGTCACATTATCTCTTCCATTTTAGATGTCTTTTAGACTTAAATGTTTATGAAAAGTCACCTGGAACAAAGGAAACAATCAGCTGTTGTATTTCAGAAGAAGTACGATCTCATTTTAGAGGCTGCCCCGTTTACTTTTGGTATATGTAGAGAAGCGGAAAACTTTGCAGTTGTGGGAAGTAATTCTCTAAACTTTCTACTGCATCCTATATTCGCATTGCTATTTATTTTCATGTGACAAAGAAGTAATTTAAGCCATCAACCTTTTGCTCCCCTCCATGTTAACTTGTCACCGCAAAGTGGCCCTTATTCTCTACTTGATTTATGAACTTACTTTGTCTTCTGTCATTGACAAAGAAGTCTAAAAAGGATGAATCTTAGTCAATATGGAGATCAAATCAATTCTCCGATAATAAAGCTTGGTCACGGAACGTGACCTAGAGCAATAGGGCAGTATGTAATGGAATGGAATGGAATGGAATGAGAAGGCATTGTTATTGAATAAAATAAAGTGCAAGGATATAAAATATTATAACACACAATGGAAAACAATGAAAAATGTGATACATGTTGTGTTTTGCCATGCAATAGAAGTACAGCAATATGCTGTTGTCAATGTCACTTAAGCTATTTAATGTGATCATGTACTCAGTCGTCTTTCAGCATCGTTATTAGCGAATTTTAAACGTATGATAAATTAAAACAAGAAATAAGCAAATACGAATTCATACCTTCGACTACGGTGACTTCAAATGTGCATGTTGCTTGATTCTGTGCATTATCTTGAAATATGTAAGTGACGGTTGTGGTGCCAACTGCAAAACGTGTGTTTGGACTATGACTGTTAGATATCAGAATAACAGGAGGAGACAGATCTGTGGCAGTAGGTTCTGTATATGACACCAAAACATCTGGTAATCCAAGCTCTACGATTTCCACTATAGTATTCGGACAGCCACTGATGGTTGGAGGAGTTGTATCCTCTGAATTGCAAAATGAAGGCACACAGTAAAACATAAAATTTTCATAACAAACATATTGCTGAGCACAAGTAAAGTAAACACACATTCTAGTAGCCTGATAACCCATTATATTGATTCGGTAAAGTATTGTTGAGCGGGAGAGTTAAGTTGCTGAAACAGCTCAAGTTATGGCTTGGTTTAGAGGGAATATCCATGAGGTGTTGATAAGCGTGTACTTAAAATCCTACTGTTAATCAGAAAGTGCTCTGCTAGTTAATTTAACAGTACCACCTCTTTCTGCGGTCCAAGATAATGGAAACCAGTCACTTCATTTGTCAAAAGCCGTATCTGCTTCTCTGACAAGGCGATTTAATTGTCCAATACCTCACAAATCCAATTTCAGAATTAAATTTTTGATCGAGTGTATGGCGACATTGTGTCAGTAGACAGACTTTATAGTTTTATAAGATCAAACACAGGCTCTTTGGAAGGATCATCTGGGATCAGACACGACTATCAATAGCTTATCAAATTTTAAACTCCAATGGTCTATGTAACCAAAAATGCATACTGCAGTGCATAGCACAATTGATAGGTAAGGAATATGTTTTTAAGGATTCATATTAAAGATATAGCCTACCTGTCTGAATCAAAATCAGGAAACTACACACGGCAACATTGTCACTGTTATCAGAAAACCTGTAAGTTACACTCGTTACGCCAATTGGGAATGTTTGTCCAGGCTGATGGCTCCTCTCTATTTGCATGGCAACCCCAGAGATATCTGATGCTGTGGGTTCTGTCCAAAGGATTATTGTACCCGATAATCCAAGTTCAATTGTCTCCACAATCATACCTGGACAGTTTTCAATTGTTGGAGCAACTGTGTCCTCTGTTGACAAAGAATCGTGAAAATAGAACTCAAACCTTAAGAAAATTGCTAAATGTGCAAAAGAGGCATTTGTCATAGACAGAATTTTGGTAACATATACTGCATATACCATGTCTTCTTGTAAAATAGATTAGAAATATCACCAAGAAACTGTCTTCCAATATGAAACAGAAGTAGAAACTAAGCTATTTGCTCCCTCACAGTGAAGAGTCAAAGCAAACAACCCGGGCAACTCAAGTGTACCGAACGTTTTCTTGAGGATCAAGTATATGCATTCGCAATAACATTCTCCGCATGACAACTTGACAAGGTAAAGAATCTATTATACTTCAAACAATTCAAAATAAATAAGCAAGATCAATAAATGCAACATTAAGGAATACTGCTAAAACTTCTCAATTCTTAAAATGTAAATGTTGAATCTGCAAAACTTCACTTAAAAAAGTTATATAACCACTTCAATATTTAAATATTGCAGGTAAAATATGTAAAAGTTCCACATTCATTTATCCGACTTTTACAATTTAGACAAGGATAAGCAGATGTAGCTATCATCATTTCTTTAAATTGGCTGGGTAATCCACTTTAATACGGAGAATTTAACGAAAATAGTTTTTAACCCAAATATACACCAAACTAAACGAAGGCATAATTCAGCATACATGACCTACGGGACAGTGCGATGGAAAGCCGGGGATTTCTCACTCGCGGGAAGTGTCAAAACAGAGCTGGGGTTGGGGCAAGGATGGCGACAGGGAGAAGACAACAATTGGCATGGGGTGGCTGAGGGAGGGCGAGACGAAGTCGAAATGTGAAGAATTTCACAAAACGGGTAATGACTTCACGTCATAGGCTCATAGCATATGTCGCAGAGTTACAACACCACACTTAGTGCACTGCGCTTGGGGTTCATTGACTGCTTACTCGGAAATTCTGCCTGGTTATTTACTATGCGATGCTACAAATGCAAAGGGAAAAGTGCTAGGTTGATGATGACTTTTCGGAACTTTTCAGAACACGGCGTAGCCTGCTTATGTCTAGGTTTAGCAGGTTACATAATAGGAAAGGAGTCTTCTGGCGTTCAGCTTAATGAAACTGAGCCATGAAAATCAACATAATGGACTTCCTCAAAGTACGAAAAGCTCCAAAAATTCTGAGCGTTATCTTGAGCATATAGCCGTACAATCTGGAAAAGAAACAGCTGTCACTGCCTTAATACGCCCCAAAGTGTATAACTTACACGGCATATTTACAACCTTGAGGATAACTACACGCACCTTTATCCCCTTAGCCAAATGTCATGGGGAAGTATATCGTATCCTCGGGAATGTATTTCAGCATAGAAATGTGATATTATTATTCTAGAGCCTCTCTACATACCCGTTGAGACAGTTATCACAAACGTACATACATCCGTGTTGCCTGTTGGATCACTGAAAGCGTACATCACAGTAGTCATGCCAAGAAAGAAGGAATCCCCAGACTGATGAGATTCGGTCGTGAGTTCAACAGAGCCAGAGAGATCAGTGGCTGTAGGTACTATCCAAAAAGCTTGCCTAGATGTAGTACCTAACTCAACAACGAGGTTCTGATCTTGTGGACAACCTGATATGACTGGAGGTTCCGTGTCGACTACAAAAAAGTAGAAAATTCGGACAAGGGAAAGGTAATAGCCGGTTTACTATTAACACATTTCTACCTTTTATTTGTAACTACTTTAAAGGAATGTAGTTTAGGTCGCCATTTGAAGACAAGTTGTTGTTATGTCTCACTGGCATGAATATTCACTTGTACCACTTCTAATCATCCGTTATTGAGAATCCTGCATTCCGATTGGTTAAACACTGACCTGTTATTCCACAACATCCTGTCAGTTAACGTAAACACTGATGAAAATGAAGTTTTTCACAGATTTTTGGTGGTAGAATAGGAATAAACTACATTTACTGGACTATTATTGTCTCATAAACCGTCTCGACTCCAAATTTGGCAAAATAACGGACTCGGCTTCGCCTCGTCTATTATTTCCCAAATTTGGAGTCTCGGCGGTTTATTCCACAATAATAGTCCGCCAGATGCGATCTATTCCTCAATTCGAATGTAGCTGCCATTGCACATACCGCATATGGTGCCTTATGTATGTTGTAAAGGCAACAACAGTGGCGGATCCAGGGGGGGTCGCCGGCGTCCGGACCCCCCCTCAAATTTTCCAATGTGCCCTTTTTCAAAAAATGTTTTTTTTTTCACACTAGCAAAAAAAAAAAAAAAAACGAGACAGTTTCACAGGTAATGACAGTGTTGTCCAATTCCGAGGAGATTTTGGTTATCTCCATCCAGTATCGATCAATCCACTCGTAAAATTCTAGCCATGTATCGCAGAAACTTTCGGCAACATATTTGACTACGGTAACCTATATTGGCCGCCCGAAACCCGAACAGTGTAATCGTTTTACAGAGAATGTGACTACGGCATGTCTGCGTGACAACCAGGCATTCTAATCACTTTTCGCTAGGAACCACGTGTGGCGTGCTTGGGCATTCAGAGTAATACAAAACACGCAGATATTACGTCATACTCACTAGCGATATGCAACGTATTACTATTGGGTTTTAATATTAATTCCAAAAGGTCACTGCTAGTCTTTTGGTCTTACAAAATAATGATCTGTTCACACTCCATAAACGCTACATCTACGAAACCTTCCCTCCACCCTCTAGTATCCATCCTCTCGTGAACAAGAGAGAGTAGGTAAATATGTTTCGCTATGATATTTATAGTCTGGAATTACTCTCCTTTTATAGTGTTGCCCTAGTGATGGGAATAAAAAGCCAGTCTTAGGTAAAGTCCACAGCCAAGAGTTGGCCAGAAGTCACAATAGACAAATCGGTGTTTGTTTCATTTTAAAATTACTATATAAAATCACCACCAGGTCAAATAACGCAGTGTCAGTCGGTTCAATTTTTTGACATCTTTGGACCGATGACCGGTCTGCTGTCGCAAATGAAAAGCAAACATTTGACTTCAGTCATCTGTTCTGACAGAGTGTTTTTGACAGTCGCGACGCAACTATATAGGGAACACAACATACACTATTTTAACCTCCTCCCCTAGTCGAGATAGCGGTAGCGCCAGGTGGGGGATGGGTTCATGCCCCCCGTCGGGGAAGGCTGGCCCCCTGTCGGAGAAGTTTTACAGTTTCGTAGGGGAGTCTTAGTCGAAAGTACGCAGTCCCTGACGACAACTAATCGACGGTTTTCCTGTTTTTTGCTCTCAAGAGGATAATTTCTGTCGGTAATAAGAACCCAAAATTTTCGGCGCGCTACGCGCGCTGTAGAGTCACTCTAGTTTTTCAATAGTTCCATTGCACATAGCAGGATAGCACAATTCCTGTCCACCTTAACAGATAACATATGGGCAGAATACATAGTTTATGTAAAGGTCGTAACTTTCATCCCATATCGCAAAGCCTAGTTGGTGTTCTCTTGTGTGTGTCATGCGGTACAGTCAGTTGGTGAGCGACTTACGGAGCAAAGTTTGGCTATTTCATCGTGTAGTCCAGGTGGTTTCGATACAATGTATGTTACACCCGATACGGTCTACAAACCCTACAGTTCTTTTTCCGTTTCATCATATGTTTTATGTGTAAGCCTATCAAAAAATTTCGCCCGCTTCGCGCGCTTTTCAATTTCACGATCCAGATTCAAAGAACACTAACAGTGCGCAACTCGGATCATGAAGTATTAAGTGATATAATGCAAAATATGCCTGTAATTGCATGGGATAATGAGGCTTCCACATTTGCCCTTCTCATCATACCCTCGAAATAGGGAATGTCGGAACTTGGGGTAGCTGACATGGTCCGGCCCCCTGTTGGAAAAAATTCTGCCGCCACCCATGGTCAGTTTACTTATTTTGGCTTTCATAAGGGTAATTTCTGGGATAAAACCCAAAATTTTCGGTACGCTTTGTCCACTCTTCCTCAGTTCAGTTATACTTATAGCTAAATATAGTACAAACCCTTTCCACCTTTTCAAGTTAATAAGTAGAATACATGGATTTATGTAAATGTCGGGAATGGGATCTCATTTCGCTAAACCTGGTTAACGTTCACTTGTGTCTGTCGTACGGTACGTCTAGTGACTCGAGGAGGGAAGTACAATAAAGTTATGCCCGATAGGGCCCAACTGTCCGCTCAATTGTTCTGTATAAGCTTTAAATTAGTACAAATTCTTATAAGTGTAGGCTTACCCAAAAAATTTTCTCGCGCTTCGCGCGCGTTGCAATTTCACCGTTTAGATTCCAGGTTTTGATTCCAGTTTTTGCATGTCTCTTGGTTTGTCCTTTCTTTGTCAATATGCGGTAAGTTGTGTAATCGCTGACGTTTATGGGAACCAAAATTTAAAAAAAAATGAATGTGCCCTTTTTATGTTGGACCCCCCTCAGAAAAGACCCTAGATCCGCCCCTGAACAATATGACAACGGAAGTCTTTCGTAGATCTTGTTTCACAATAAAAAATCATACTGATAATGAACCATATTTACAAACATGATTTTTTGCACTCACTTATTATAAGCTCAATACAAAAACTGCATAGAGCTGAATTTCCCGTTTGATCTGTGAAAAGATATGTCACCGTCGTTGTTCCTCCAATGAAGAATGCTCCTGGATTATGAGATTCATCAACAGTCACTGCATTAGATACATCAAAAGATGTTGGTGCAGTCCAGTCAATGAAGGTTCCGGCCGTTCCCAACTGAATCGTATCTGTGATTGCACTTGGGCAGCCAATGATCGCTGGAGGTGTTGTATCGACTTTAATTTGGAAAGAAAAGAAACCTTGTAAAACCCGTGTGTACTACAGATCTAGTTAATCCTTCCCCCGCCGTTATTAGAATGACAGTTACGAAATTTTTACGAGAATAATCAGTGGCACGAACAAAGTACGAATGCAATATTCTGGTCAACTATTGTGGTACATGTGGAATACAGTCACAATTTAACATCTGTAGACATCTGCTTGCTTCCTACATCAATTTTGGATCTCAGACTCCTCTGCCTTTTAAATGACAGTTTCTGTCCTTCCAAAGTTACATTGGACACTGACGACAAATCGCCGAGTGAGTCAAAATGGAAGGGTTATTATTTGCTTCTCTTTGCTACTGAAGCAGATATGGCCTTGACTGCAAGCGGATTTTTCAGTTGGTGGCGGTTGGCTACCAGCCTGTAATGAAGTAACTCAACTTTAGATTAAATTTAACTTATTATATATGCAAGTATTACTGGAAAAATGTGGTCTCAGTTAACAACGGTCATAAGGGACTATGTCAAATAGATCGTCAATAATTGTCTTGACCAAATATTTTTAAACCAAATATTTTTTAACCGTGAGTTATACTTGAGTACCAAAACAAATAAGCTGGATCTTTCGGGCATCTAATCTCAAGAATCAAGGTTGCGCTTACACTTTAAGAAGGAATGGATCACATCCTAGCGCTAAATCCGGCATGCTGGGCAAATTATTTAGACAGTTGATAATAGTTATGAACACAACTATCTCAATTTTACTAACCTAGCTACCATTTAAAAAGCGTTCATATTTCCAGGTGAAAGTTACGTAAAAGCGCCGGTTTGGTAGTAAGGTTATTTCGCAGAACTGCCCATTTCCTGCCTATAAATAGCTAGTAGGTGCCACAAGTTCTACAAATTATTGAAAGCTGTGTCCTCAAACTTGCGATGACATCAAATAAAAATAGTTTTTCAAATAGGAGGTTGGACCTCTCGTATTTTGAACAGACTTCAATTATACAAATATTCTTTACTTAGTAATAACATCCCAGGTCATGCCGGATTTCCACTAAAAGAAACTTGAAACTTACCAGTTCTTATTTGTACTAGAAATCTGCAGATAGCTTGATTGCCACTTGCATCACCAAAGATGTATTCAACAAATGTGTTTTCTTCACTGAACTCTGATCCTGGTAAATGGGATCTTGAAATGAGAGTATCTGTTCCAGATATATCAGAGGATGTTGGTTCTAGCCATGTGATTACAGTACCTGCAGTGCCCAATTCTATAATTTCGGAAATTGTACCTGGACAGTCCATAATATCCGGAGGAGTTGTATCCTCTGACGTAAAATTGAAAGAAAAGTAAAACTCGAAAATGACGTGAAGCATTTAATGTTTCTTATTTAACAAACGGTCGTAAACCGGTTCACTTTTTTTCGAGAATTTGAAAACATTACAAATCCACTTTTAAGTTTCTGGGAAGCTACATTTGTGAATCTGAACGAATTACAGTATATTCTGAAAGATGATGAATTACAATCTGTTAGGAAAGATTAAAAAAATTTGATCAAATGGGTATTATTACAAAGTACACTAGATCGATAGAAAGATGTAAGTAACAATTAAAATTGCTATTCTTGATTTTATTTGGGACACATTATCACCGTTTATTTCTACAAATCAGGTTCAGGGTGGACGTTCACTCTTGTAACAAGTTACAATTGAAACTTTTCTATTTAAAGAAAAATATTGTCTTCAATAGACCTTATGCATATGATGTCAAAGGGCAGAGAGGGCTCCCTCGTTTGGAGGAAAGCGCGTATCATTGCAAGTCAAACCAACACATGCAGACAGCTGATTTTTCAAACAATAGTATACGCGATTAAGTCTACTACTAGCGTGTGCGAAATCTGCAGCGTTCGTGCACGTGGGCTTCATTGTTTTTCTCCAAAAGGAAGTCGGTCTGACGTCAATGCATAAGGTGTATTGAACCAAAATGGCACAGAGAGTGAGTTGCTGTTAACATAATTGTATTACTTAGTCTCTTAAAAAAACCCGGGCAATGACTTTCCTTCCAAATAATTACCCATTAGACTGTAAGGTGACCAGACGTCCCCGATTTTCGGGGACAGTACCCGAATCCAGTGTTCTGTCCCCGATGAATAAGTGTCCCCGAAAATGTCCCCGATTTGAACAAATGTCCTTGAATTTTGAAAATTCCCAAGATATTAATTATAATGCTGTAAAAATAATATTTTGTCGATTGTATAGCCTAATGTGTACCTTTCGGAGGGGAGCTGAACGGCCGCTATCTAAGTATTATGGACCTAGTATTACATCAACATCATTGAGACATATCGCAGCGCCCAAGTACAAAGTACGTAGGCTAACAAATAACAGGATTTGTTATCACAGAGATCGAAAGTTAAGAGCATCACTGATTTTCTGTTACTGCTGTGATCACACACAATTACTATAGCCAATTGCACACTAACGATGTATATTTTCTTTACATGGTGACTGGTCTAGTAGTGTCCCTGATTGAAACCCCAAATATATGGTCACCTTACATTAGAGCAGTAATGAATGTTGCATCATTTGAAAGTTTAAAAGTATGGATGAAAAAATTATTCATGAGCCACAAACAGACAAAGCACTGAAATTTTAACTTTTTTTCTGTGAAACCCAATTACCTTAATTGAATTTCCCTATCATTCTATTATTTTGTAATGCATATGCTAAGGGGTATGAAGGTTTCTTTACCACATCTGCAATATATGTGTTATAAGGCTTCCCTTTGAAGGAACCATTGGCGTAGCCAGAGGGGTGCCAGGGGCATTGGCCCCCCAATCGAATTCTGAAAAATACACCTATACGTATTGCCCATATACACACCTGAAGGAAGTGCAAATCATTCCTCAACAGTAATTACTTGAGTCCCTTAGAAGAGATCTCCATACAAAAAACCAAAATCATTTGTAAGTCACTTCGATATTGACTTATTTCCCTAAATTTGGCGAGAGCATTGTCGTCAATTGTCTCAGTCACGAGAACTTTCCAAGGTAAATGTTCGATAGAAGATGGCACCCTTTTGCTAATGCTTTATTTAAACAAATTACTAAAGTGGCAACGCTGTGCCCCATATGCCAAACTTTCCACAAATAGGTTGCGAGAATTCGATTTATCCTAGGTCTATGTCGGAAGCTGGCTTCGGTTGAAAATGTCACTTTTCGCCTATGGATTTTCAAAGAGAAAACGGAATAACACCAACAAAGGTATGTTCACTTCAGTGAATCTATTAACATTGGCGTGTTATGCTAAAATTGTCTTTACCTAACTATTGTTTGTTTATTTAAGTTAGGCTAATGACTTTTGGTAATTTGTTTGACATTTTTTATGGCTGAGTTCCACCAACAACCCCGGACAAATCTGGATAGGCTAGAGCCTACACATCGGAAAACGCCTGACTACACGACTACACCAATAAACTGACAACCTTTGATTTGCTTAGCAAAATTTTTCTTATGACAGTTCAGGGCCGGATCCAGGGTGCGTAAGCCCCCTATTCTTTGCAGAGCTATTTAGTCTTTTCGTAATAGAAGAAAAAATTGACTTTAAAAGATGCTAGATGCTGCACCAGATTGCATCTGAGGGTACTTAAATATTCAAAAATTTCGCAAAGGGGAGGGGGACACCCACACCTCTTAGACCCCTCCCCCAGGCCGACGATTACGCCCTTCAGTTGGCCCCTAAACGAAAATCCTGCCTACGCCAGTGAAAGTAACTCCATCCATATTGTCGTATTTCCCGATTAATGGTATACATGTTACATTTCAATTCCCTTCAGCAAAGTTTGTTTATTGGAAATCACCATTCAGAGAAAGTATTTTACTTTCAAAAGAGAGGACATTTTCTTTTCCAGGTTGCTACCTTCCCTCAGATATCGTTTGCCTGCCATTTTTGCTTTCCCTGAAAGTTTTATGCATTTCATAATAGAACTCATCTGCATGACGTCACAGATTGATAAAATCCTAAATGCGCATGCTCAGAGGACACGCAGGTACAACAGTTGTACAGTTAGGAGTGCAGTGTGTACTTTGTAAGGTGCGTTTGTCAACTTAGTAGGTGATAACGTGAATGTATAAGGTCTATTTCAACACGTAACTGTGAAGACAAACTTGGCCAGAGAAATACGACATGGAAAAAGTAGAACAAAAACCATCGTGGACGTGGGGAGTTTTCTTCTTCCTAGTACATCCACACATAGTACATAAAGGATCGATGCAATGCAAAAGGTTCTCAAAAAGAACCAGAAAGCCCAAAGGGTTAGTGTTTCCTTGCCGAAAGGGGCTGCTTTGTTACACTGAGGTTCATTCCTCAAATTTATACTTCTTGACTATACCATTTTAACAAAGTTTTTACAATTTGACCTGTGCTGACCTCTCATGACTTTGAACTCTTCCAAAAATTGCATAATAAAAATGAATAAAAATGTCTTAGAAGAGATTCGAACCTGGGCTGTCTGAGAAACCGAACACCAATCCATAACGCCATCAAAGAACTCGTTAAATGAATAGTATATCTAATGATGCTATAGTCACTCACGGCATCCGTTACATCTATTCATAATTAGGTAATTCGTATTCGAATTATTACTGAAACAGTAATGCATGTGAAAAATAAACGTTATTCTCTGTAACTTTATCTTTGGAGTGGTAAGAAAATTCAACCCTTATTTTCGTTGGCCATGAAACGCCGGACACAATTTGGAGGTACCGCTCGATGTCTAAGTTAGTTTACAAGATTTTCGTAGTTTTACCTCTGATAACCTCATATGACCTTCAACTTTCAACAAAGCCACAGGGTTCCCTCTCTCTTAATTAAAGACAAAATCTGTTTACCAAGTACGAAAAGTATCCATCCTCCCTGTCTTAAAATATCATGTTTTTTCAAGTTTTTCGGTTTTTGACTTCTGATGACCTCAAATGACCTAGGACCTACACAAAATAATAGGGTTCTTTCTCTCAATATGATAAAGTCATACACCAAGTATGAAAATTGTCCATCATTGCTATCTTGAGGTATCGTGTTTCAAGCAGGTTTAAGAATTTCGTATCTCCACCTCCGGTGACCTCAGATAACCTTTGACCTCTACCAAATCAATAGGGTTCATCTTCTGACTATAACGCATCCACAAGCCAAGTACAAAAATCATCCATGCTTCCTACCTAGAAATATTGTATTTACATGGTTTGGGATTTTAACCTCTGGTGACGTCACATGACCTTAGACCCCCACCAAAAACAAACGGGATTTTTTCTCTCAATACGATAATTCCATATTCTAAGTATGAAAATTATCCAAGCCAAGCCAAACGTCACAAACACGAATACATGCATGCACACCCATACACTCGCATGATTGTGTAGATTCCTTTCGCCTTCGGCAAAGAATCAATAATCCTCCTGACCATATCCCAAACCTCAAATGACCAACTGTCAAAATAAAATAGAAGGTGATCCAATGTCCAAGTATTATCTTGTACTTGAAATATTAAATTTTCTGATGATGTTGAGGGTATGGCGTTTATTCAGAATAACTACTGCAATAGCAATGGATGCCGACTCACCTGTGTTTATAGTTACTAGAAATGTGCAAAATGCACTGTTACTCGCAGCGTCTGTGAAAACGTAGTTCACCATTGTCATCCCAGGGGAAAAAGTGGATCCAGAGGAATGGCTTTCAAAAACTGTGACGTCTCCGCCTAAATCAGTTGCCATTGGAACCCTCCATATAATGACTGGATCTGGATCTCCAAGCTCAATTAGTCGAACAATGTCGTTAGGACAAACGTCTATAACAGGTGGTTCCGTGTCAACTGAAACGTACAAACATCAAATGTAATTTATAGAATGTACGATATTTGAATTCTGAATCTAATTGAATACCACTTCGCTATTTGCATCACCTCTGAATGAGCTACTACGACAATTTATGCATGAAGTATATCTAGGACGTTTTGATGCAGACATTGTGTTACGCTCACCATCTTTCAAAGCCATAACGAACATTACAGCTATCACTGATCGTTTCATTATCTAGCATAGTGGATATCTTCAAACATTGCTCAGGGCCTGAAAGCGCAAGATGTAGAATGCATTCTCAGTCTTGCTTGTATCATCTCAGTTTTAACGGTCTCGTCATGCTCTACGCACACTGCGTGACTGAAAAGAAGTCAGATCTAGTTTACAAACGTCAGCTGGGTTTAAAATTCGCGCCATCTTTATTCGCCCTGACCGAACATGTTTAAAAGACCTGACTGAAGCTATTGCCACTCAAAGTTGGCAGTTTTTCGGATAGACACCTACGTGAGAACTCACTCTCTGTGGGGTGCCAAGTTTGTTACCACTTTTCCAAAGACTGGTTGAGCTAGGAGAGCATTTTTATGCACTGCTGCACAGTAGCTGAATTGTGCAGACAAGATCAAAGTAAAAGACCCTAAAAGATTAAAACAACCCTCTAACGACATAGATTGACTGCAACCGTGTAATTCCTGTGATACCAGCCTAATTCCCGTGAAGTTTTTCGCAAGCTGTCCCCCAACAGCCTTCGAGGTCCCTTTGATTATTTTGCTGCAATCGCCCAACCCTGTGAGCTACGCAGCAAAGTGCGGCTTATTGGTTCGTCATGGTTTGTCGTGATTAGGCAAGAGGTCCAGTGGCGTAGCAAGTCTATTATGTGGGGTGGGGGTTGGAGGGCTGGATCTCCAAATAGGAGGGCTGAACAACATATCTATTAAATTTTTTCACCATATCTCCGATCTCCAGTGCGGGGGCTGCTGAAGGCTTTGAGATTTTGCGGGAGGGTTAAGGCCCCCAACCCCCCCCCCCCCGTAGCTACGCCACACACACGCACACTAAATATCACTATGCAATGAGTTACATCAATTTACTTTGACATCAGATCCAAAGGGGGCGGTCATGGCAGCAGTTAACATTAGAAGAGCGTGTAAGACTACGTCATTACATGTGACGAAGACATCGTCCGGTCCGTAACAAGGAGATACACAGGTGTATTACCACTGCATATGAAATTCATGAAATGTAGCGTTGCATATTGGCGTGGATTAGAAAGAAAGCTTCCCTTACTACAGAAAGAAGAATAGTGTAGGAGGAAGGACTCTGTCAAAAATAATTGAATAACATGTTGAGAAATGTAAAAGATCCTGTAATACTTACTTCCAACTACATTTACGAAGAAGCTGCAATTAGCTTCATTTTCAAATCGGTCTCTAAAGGTATATATGACTTCCGTTTGTCCAACAAGAAAAGTGTCTCCTGGTAGGTGGGTACTGAAGGTATTAACTGGAAGACTGATATCATTAGCCGTTGGAGGAGTCCAACTAGCTTGTGCAGAGTTCTGCTGTCCAACCTGAACTTGTATAGTAATGTCCATAGGACACTGGATAATGGTAGGAGGATTGTCATCCACTGCAAAGAAAAGGTAGCTTATGTAATAGTAGTCTCGTATATTTAAAAAAAGAACTACAAACGAGGCCAACGATAGGACTGTAAATCCTGTAACAATCAAATCGAATATTTGATAGTTTTTCTTTAACGATGACAGGTTAGGTTAGGTTAGGTTAGATGAGGTTTAACGTCACAGTTTCCAACCAATTGGTTCAAGTTTGACGATGACAGGGACAACATCAATTACAATCACACAATTTATTTCCCGTATTTCAAAAACGAAATTAACATACATGTAAAATAAAGATTAAATGCCATTCTGCTTTTCAACATAATAGACAAGTTGGGAAATTAGATTTTGATGTACGATGATGTACCAAAGATCAAGTCCACGGACATTTTCTCACAGATACAAAGGCTTTGACTGACTGTGTTTTTGTCTTCCACAATTTACCGTCATTCTGTTCAACCTTTTGGGTCCAAGATAAGGAGATAAATGTCAAAGAAAACCCTGTTTGACCCGTCACTGATGTCTAGGAAACATAGTATTTAACTCGAAAATTGTGCTTGATTGTACCAAATATGTGTCTTGCAAATGCAGTCTCTGTTATAGTACACTTTCCTTTCCAGCATGCATTGTATATCAAAGTTTCCCACCTGGTCTATTCTAATTCGTAACTCTTTCTTCTGCTTTATAGAAACGGAGAAAACAGAAGTGTAATACTTATTACCCCCCCCCCTCCCATCAAACAAGAATTCACTGAAAGCAATGAGAAATTTACCACTACATAATATATTGAAGCGCTTGAAACTATAACGTTTCTCGACTATTGCGTGGGTGGCGCTCCATCAGAGTGTTTGTCCCACCTCTTGTGAATGAACATATAAAGATCAATCTAAGATCAATTTTTCTGGCGGCAATTGAGAATAGCATTCTTATTAACTACCGTACTAATTTCTATCTACTCATTTGCGAGCACACAAAATAGCGCCATGCTTCCTTACGTGTAGCCTACTGTAGGACAGTCGTGAGAAGTATAAGTTTCAGTCAGACGGGTCAAAACATTCAAATACATTCACCATTTTCATCACATTTCATAATGTTCTCATTTTTATCACAACCTAGAATAAAAGCAGATCCCACAAACTCAATTTAAGACACTTACCTACAGCAGTCCACTCTAATCTGAAGCCAGCCCACCGAATATTTCTGTCTGTTGCAAAATACAACATTACGGTATCTGTACTGAGACTAAATGCAGCTGGATACATGTTACCCATCAAAGTTCTGTTGTCAAAAAAACGTAATTCAAAGTCATCTTCCACAAGATTTGAAGAATTCGCCCTTTCAATGTCGGCAAATGAATACAGCAACCCAGTCCCAACCCATAATTCATCTTTGAAGCTTTCTATACCAAAGCCCGGTCCTGTAAATCTGAAGTCGATTCTACTTGCTCCCGGGATGTAGAGTAAATACGTTGCAAACCATCTGTCTGGATACAGGTTGGGATAATTTTCAGATTCAAAAAAGCCTGATCGGCAATCAATACCGTAACAGGTAATAAAATCTCTGTTCCCTGAAACACAATGAAAATTAAGGGAGTGTTTTCAGTTTATATCAACTGCATTGCTCCTTCACGCAAATATAATGCAGGAGTACGGTTGGATACTTTTTTTTATTCACATCCTTATTAAACATATATTTCTGCAAAATTAGGTACAATAATAGAGATATACTAAAATGCAAGCAAAGTTAAGTTTTAATGTCCTAGAAGGCAAAACGTTTCAAGGGGCCCCAGCTCCTGGCACTCCTTGGCTACGGGCTTGCGGTGTAAAAGTTTTCCTTTCTTTTGGTAAAATATTTAGATTCCTAAGGACTTACCGAGAGGGAATCCACTGCAATCAAAGTCAATTCGTTGAAGAGATGTACAATCACACACAAAGTTTGGTTCATCAGAAGGTGCATTCTCGGCTAAAGGTCTTGCATAACAAGGGACACGCTGACCCGGATTAGAAGGATCAAAGGGACAATTTTGGCTTACCATGTCATCACAAACTAAAAATTAGAAAAGGAAAAGGAAATCTTAACACTATGTTTCTATTATTGTTACTCAGTATACAATCGTCATTTTTTAAGATGAAATGTTGAAGTTTGTCTAACTGTTAACGTTACACCAGTAAAAAGTGAACATCACGGTTTCTATGGCATTACAGTATCTGAACACGTTTTAAGTCTTCCAAATGCTCCTCTCTTCAGTCATTCTGAGTTATGAATCCTGAGTCTCAAATTTGTCTCTCTCTTTCTCTCTGCATTTTTTTTCATGGAATGTTCCTCTTCTTCTGACAGTATACCTTATTATTTCAAGAATGTCCTCTCAAGCTTCTCCTCTAATTCATAGATAGTCTAAAAAATGCCCTAACAAGTGCAGTAAAAGATTATCAGTTCAATGATTGTCCAATCAGTTTGAATAGAGTCATTTTAATGTGCAGTCTAACGTCTCAACTGTGCCATCAAATTCATGCTCTACAGACGACGTCAAATGATCGCGCGTCCCTTTGGTTGTTAGACATTCGTCCGGGTAATCGTCTATCGTGCCACAGTATAAGGTTAAGCAGTGCGCGTTTGCTGCAAAAGCTTTTTGCCTGTGTTGTGCCCTGCAATGCCGGGTAATCCCAAACATGTAACATCACATAAAATACCACTATTCATAGATCTCTCCAAATGTGGGGTTTATGAACAAAATCAATGGCGTCATCAATGGCGTTAGCTACGAGTGATACATGATGAGAGGTTTGGAAGGAAATTATTTCAATTTTAGGTACAAGTACAAAGTCAGTAGGAGAAGACTAAGAGTGCATTAAATGGTCATGGACTCAATCACCACAAACATGTCCCCATTTATGTCATATAGTCATTTATTTTTACCACTAGTGACTACACTTTGACTTCTATTCGGTACGTAAGCCACTCTTTGAAGGTCTGTGAAGACTTGTGGAGTCACTTAAAGGTAATTTAGTGTAGCCCATTGCATATACAAGGTCAGATCACACCAGAGTTGTAATCGAGTCACTAGCTTCATGACTCGAGTCACCAATTGTCAAACTTTTAAGTGACTCGAGTCGAGTCATTGACTCAGTCACTGTACTATTTCAATGGGGAAATTACTCCTGAATTCTCTGGAGTCACTATCATTTTGAGAAGAAGTGACTCGAGTCATGACTCTTTACAACACTGGATCACACACATAAATGTAGGATACATACTCTCAGTATATAGTCTTTAGAAGCCTTTAAACTCAGTAGAGGTTACTTAAGCTTCTTGAAGGTGTAAGAGATACATGTTTCTATTTAAAAAGATAGATGTTCTTATTTAAATCTGAGAGGGGGCTGTAAATAAACTTATTCGGGGTAATTTTATTTTTCTATAGGGGGTAATTAGCACTGTAAAATTTGTGTCAGGAACAGTGCGGGTGTATAGGGGCTCATCTGAGAAAAGTTTTATGATTGCAAGGTAAAATGTCCGTATAGTGACTATCGACCTCCGATTGGCCCTCGGAAGGGTTGAAAGGATGACTGTGAGCCATCAATAACCAAGAACTTAGAAAAACATTTCAAGACAGGAATGGTGGATACTTTTCATACTTGGTATAAAGATTTGTCACTTTAAATAAGAGAGAACTATGTGGGCTTTGTTGGAGGTCGATGCCATCTGAGGTCATCAGAGGTGAAACTTTAGCTAAATAGATAGTTGGCGCGACCGCCAAATTGTGTCCGGCGTTTCGTGACCAACAAAAAGCTAAGGCTGAATGTCTGTACCATTCCAAAGATAAAATTATAGATAACAACATTTATTTTTTTTTCGAAAGCATAACTGTTACAGTAATAATTCTTATTTTAATAACCTAAGTATGAACACTTGTAAAAGATGTTTTGACTATGACGTGGTTAGAAATACCATACGTATAACGAGGTTGTTGATGGTGTAGTGGAAAGTGCTCAGTTTCTCACATAGACGACTCGGGTTCAAATCCCTTCCGAGACTATTGCCTTTTTTGCATTGTGGGTTAATTTTGTGGCGTTCAAAGGTCATGTGAGGTCAGCAGAGCTCAAAATGCAACAAATTGTAAAAATGATATCTCAAGAAGTATAAATTTGAGGAATAAGCACAGTGCGACAAAGCATTCCTTTCGGCAAGGAATCACTGAGCCTTTTGGGCTTTCTGATGTAGAATTGAAAGCATGTAGCCTTTCAAAGGTTCCTTTAAGCAGTAGGTACAGGTAATAGTAAATTCCTTTTCCCAAATTAATGCAAGTACTGTACATTATAGACAGATACCCACGTATGCTCTGGTAGAGCAGCGAATTGTATTTATATTCTACGTTACAATTCTATAAATTTGCTGCTTATTTTCAATCTGAATGTATTGTGGCAGCTAAGGATGAGTGAATTAAGGTCATCCCGCATCAAGTGTATCTTGTATTAAAGGCCACGTGATAAACTCAGACAGACTCAACCCACATACACTGCGAACTGAAAGCAACTGTACACCATGAAACTGTATAAGCTTGCCCTCACAATTGACGCTAGAAATTTTACCAGTTTTCCGATTATCATACTTGCCATTCAGATCAAAAGTGTAACTGCCGCAACTTTGAAATTATAATCAAACTGTAGAGAAAACATACACAGTAGATTCTCAGAATAGGTTCATACACTTCCGAGTTAATGCCAGGTACGGTATCAATTCGTAACAATAAATGCAACATGTTACGAACACTCGTAACAATACCTCGCAGTGGTTCAGTTTATCCAAAAGACTAGAAGGAGCCTCCAAACTTATAATCGCTCATATCACAGTCGTTTTGGGCATTTAATTGTAAGATCCATAACGAGGTCTTGCGATGGAGAAAATGAACTGTAGACTATATAAGGACAAGACGAATGTGACATCCAATTTTCGGTAGCTACATGTTATTTCCTTCGATGTAAAACGTTGGCAATAGCTAACAAAAAATAACTTTCGATCTAATATGAAGTTTATCCTCCCAGCAACTCGCAACAAGCTTGCTTCTGAGTAAAATTTTATGAAGCTATTCATGACACCAGTTGTAAACGGGCAATTTAGGCACAGACGGGTACGGGGGCAAGGGGGACTTTACCCCTTTATCCAGAACTTAAATAATAAATATAATAAAGAAAATGAGCAAAAGGAACGAGACCAGAGAAATTATAAAAGAATTATCATGTCTATCAATCTATTATGATTCAAATTTTGCACTTTTAAATGAAGAAAAACATTAATATCAAACACCATAACAATTCTAGGAAGATTTTTCTCGGCGCGTTTCGAGCACATGTCAAGAGGGAGTATGACTAATGCAATTGAAACTTTTGTCTGGCACCTTAAAATTTCTTTCAAAGTATGCTTCTACAAGCCATACTGTTGTGACTTGAAGCTCTGAAAAAAGGTCACTGGTAGTACTAATGGACCCTCCACTGTACCTCTATAGGCTGAGGTCCATTTGATCACCTAATCGGTGCTTGTCTCATAATTCAACGGCATCATAAAGAATGCCTCTTCAAACAGTTTGGCATGTGTGAAATGGTTCTAACAATATAAAAAACGAATGGCGCCGTTTTGCTAGCGAGAAAACAGTCAAATTCTTCGGTTTCTCGTCACCAAGATCACAAATCGCATTCTCATCGAACGACAATGAAGTGATCAAGATAACCTATGAATATTCAACAGGGGAGGGGGTAGGTTGGGGGAATGCCCACCGGACAGAAGGTTCACTAAATCGAAGGTTCACAAGACCGAAGTCCACTCGACCAAAAATGTACTTCGGCCTAGAGCTAGAGTATGGAATCGGATTAGATACAGGAGCATAGAGTAAGGATTAGGATAAGGATGAGCCTAGAGTAGGATTAGTTTAGATTGAAGGTATGGTAGAGTTAGGAGTAGGGTTGGGATCTAGTGAACCTTAGATGTAGTGAACCCTGCTCTTCAAGCTGTGCAGTTTACAAAATCCCAAAATTTGGAAAAGCACGTTGTTTCCTTGCTGTGGACGGACGTACGAAAGGTAACACGTTATCAAGATGACTCGAACACACCCGCAGTATTAACAGTCCATGCGGTCACCAAAGCCGCGTGAACCTTGCAATGTCGTCTAAAGTTTATTTTGATTGATATTGCTTTTCATGGTGCTGTTGGCACTGTGGCAGTGTTGAGCGCTTTTTATAATTAGCATAAACAAAATGGCGGCCAAAATTGCGCAACATAAGGCCTGGTTTCGTTTCGGATTCGAGTTTGCAAAGTTTTGAGAATGTTTTCTAGTGCGACGACGCTGAATCCGAATTTGTGGGTCAAAACTCTGAAAATATGAAGATTTGCATGTTGAGAGTAGGTTTTGAAATGTAGAAAGCGCTGATTAACAAAACTGATTTTGAGATGCTGTGAGCTGAAAATTTATGAAACACTGCTTGGAGTATATATATTTTTCGGTGCATTCTAGGACGCTGAATCCGAATTTATGAGTCCAGAGTCCACGGGACCACGAAAAACTTGTCTAAAACTGCAATAAAGTGAGAGCTGAACCTTGCTGATTTGAAAACTGTATTAAAACAAAGTGATATGTGACTTATGACACCTTTTTGGTATTATTCAACTTAACTCACAGTTATAACATCACGCTCAAGAAATTAATTTCTCTGGATTCAAAATTTGATTAAACTTCTTTTCGGCCATTTTTTCTTTGCTGCCAGAGGACATTGTTGTTCACTTCAGAAGGGTAATGAGTTATAACACTTATCGTAGCTGTACTGTCCTGCGTTATATAGAATACTGACGTTTATACCCATAACAGGTCTTATGCCTAATTGATTTGCTTAAACAAGAACTCATAAGTCAATTTATGAATGTTTGAATCACAATTCCCACCTTCGGTTCTCTTGGAAACATTTCATTAAGCAATAGGTTTATAACAAAAACACATTCATTATTCACGTTGTCTAATATTGCGAGCATATATAACTTTCTTGAATATGAAAATCACAAAGATATACTTTGGGAAAACCATAGTAGTGCATTGTGTTATCTGGTACTCTGGGAACTTGTGTGGAATAGCGCCCTCACATAACTTTTGCATTAATCTTGTTTTTTCACTCTTTGCAGTAGTTAGTTATAGTTAGATGAGGTTTAACGTCCCAGTTTCCAACCAATTGGTTCAAGTCGAGACGACCACGGCCTTTTTTCCAGTTGTGGCTCACTGGCTTGTTTTCCCTACTCCATTGCTTATGCTGAGCACCAAGCACAAAGGCAGTAGGTTCCATTTTTAAAGTCTTTGGTATGACCCGGCCAGGATTTGAACCCTAGACCTTCCGGCTGCAAGTCGGATGCTCTAACCACTTGGCCACTGCAGTCACTGCAGTAGCAATTAATTAACCAGGAATACAGAAACAAAGCTGAACTTGGCCGATTCCCTGATTTCCATCTAGCCTCGTTTCTTTTACTGCCTGATTACTTGAATTCGTCTTGACTTCACAACACACACAAGGCTGACACGTTGCTTTCAGGCCTACATGTATATTTGGCCTTTTGGGCTGGTGAAAGCCAAGTTAGTTGTATTATTAATGAGTGAGTTTTGTATAAAACAATGTTCTGCTGTGGACTTGTTTTTCCTTTACGGCCCCTGTCCTTTCGGGCCCCAACGGTCAGACTTAACCGGTGTAAATATATAGCCGCCACAGCACTGTTTTCCTTTGTTGATTCTAAAATGCTGTCGTAAAGTATGGTAATCACCTTACATGAAAACCACGACAATTCATCTTTTATGATTTGGCCAATTTCACTCGTCGATAAGTTTGTTAAGGGCCTAACAGTGATTTCTATCTGTCGATCCCCTTCAGATTGCTTTCATGAATTTTTATAATAGCTCTTGCTTCACTATCTGCAATTATCCCATAGGACTAAGGAAGGGGGAGGGGAGAGGCTGGCAAGCCTGAAACCCCCAGCCAAAATATGGGGAAGTATCCCCATAATTTACCCCTCCCCTGGACCGCCCCCACCCAGCTGACAAAGGCGTTCTACAACTATGAATTATCCATGATCCCTGTGATCACTCTTTTCATTTTCAAGAAGCTTTCTGAGAAAATGTTTTCCTCATCTGATTATAAATTCAGCATCAAACTTTTCATATGCAAGATATTTAGATGTTGCAGAACCATGTGTCTATGGTATAAAGGGTTATGTACTAGTGACGCTTCCGTATTATGGCAACTTTTGAACTACTTTTGGCTTTTCCTCAGAACTCTTTAAATAACTTTTGAAATATCAGTAAGCAAAAAAATTGTTGCACCCAGCAATTACAAGACTTTCAAAGCTGTTTTTGTAAAGAACTGAGGAAGCTGAAAGAGATTTTACGTCCTTGAAAAGTAATTTTTTTCTCTACCTGTTGTCTTCTTCATATGCCTCACAGTAGGCACAAAAATCGCTCAGGTAAATTTTTTTCAGATAAGTTCAGCATCAAACTTTTCATAAGGAATATATTTCGATGTTGTAGAACCATGTGTATATGGTATAAAGGGTTATGTACTAATTAAACTTCCGTATCATGGCAACTTCTGAACTACTTTTGGTTTTTACCTCAGAACTCTTTAAATGAATTTCGGAAACTTGTTTGGCAAAAAAATGTTGTGCCCACCAATTACAAGACTTTTCAAAGCTGTTTTTGTAAAGCACTAAGAAAGCTGAAAGAGATTTTAAGTCCTTGAAAAGTAATTTTTGACTACCTGTTGTCTTCTTCATATGCCTTACCGTAGGCACAAAAGTCACTCAGGTAATTTTTTTCTGATAAAGTAACAAAAGGCATCTATGCATAGAACAAATATGTGTTTAAGAGTTATTTATACCATCTAATGAGTTGAAAATTATTACTCAAGAGTCTATTGATCTTACGTGTTTGGTATCGAAGTTGAATGAAATCAAAACTTACGTCTTCCAAGTTGAGCATTGCAAACTCCAAAAATACCAATGAAGAGTATTAGAAAAGTTTTTAAACGTTCCATTTTTTGGTCCTTGGTGAATATCCTAATATACCCCAGAAACGAAAAATGGGACTGCGCTTCATGCAGCAGTTCACAGTCTGAAGGTCTCTGCCGCAGTGAACGGACAGACCTCATGCACTACACTTTCTGTGTCGTTCAGGTTCAACCGACCAGAACGACCATTGAGGTCTTTTGCTTACGTTTAAACCAAAATCCTCCCAGACACACTATTGAGTCAAATTAGCAAGTATAATTATTATTTTGTAATGAATGAATTACTGGTAGAGAGTACCCTTTTAAACTGGTTTCTCGACCTTCTCAACACCTACACACAGCAAATATGTAACTTTTTTTCTAGGTTAATTTGCAGGAAGCTCTCCGTGAAAATATCGTTGACAACCAAAAAGTTGTTGATTTTTAGTCATCAATTTGTTTAAATTTACACGAAGCCGTTCAGTGCGTGTAAAACCTTCACACTAGGTTAATTTGTAGGAAACTCCCCATAAAAATATCATTGACAACCAAAAAGTTCTTGTTTTTAATCATCAATTTCTTTAAATTTACAAGAAGCCATTCAGTGCGTAAAAAGCTTGACACTGTCATTTTACTCAAATTTGGAAACCCTTAGTTGCCAGGGGCGGCAGCTGGAATGATCTATCCCTACATCTTTTCTTTTTTATTTATTGAGTTGATTCGTTTTCTCCCTTCCTAACGGTCATTCTTTGCTGTTTTCCACCGCATTTCATTATTCCAGGATAACACACCAAACTCCCTCCCCCCTATGGTACTAGGGTCGATGGCGTGGGCGGTCCACCTTAGGCACCATGCCGAAGCCACTAAAGAATGACAATTGTCAAACTTGTTTTAAGTTCAATGCTTTGTCAAAGATTTACACAATTTACAATTTGAGCACCTCAGATGAGCACAAATTTCTGAAAGGACCCTTTCTTCTTAAACGAGTATGCTTCCCTTAACCGGCCTGGCCCAAGACAAGTTCAATAAATGATCAGAATTTCTACATATAAAGTCTATTGATTTAGTAAATGTCCCTGATCGACAAAAGGATACCTCAAGGGTGAAACATTGACCACTTTCTTAATGGAACCCACATAAAATGGTGAAGTTCCTGCACCCTCTCGTGAAAACCTTTTTTGAATGCACATCTGATATACGCAGTCCAATGCTTTACCAAAGATAGCACCCTTTTATCTTAGCCATCCTATAATACGGTAAGTTTTGAAAGGGAAGTGGGTATCTGCCCGTCCTCATCCCCAGCCACCACTTTCTTTCCCTCCTGACCTGGCAAGACCAGCCAAAAATATATACAGTTCACTAAGTGAGAGTTTCTAAATATATAATTAGTAAAAACAAAACACCGTTTTCATCGAAGCCACCCTTCATAAACAAAATGTTTTCAAAGAAATGTACGTGTCATACTTTACTCTCACCCCCGCCCTCCCCCCCCCCCACACACACAAATAAGAATCATGCTTCATTAAATTGGATTTTTAAATATTCGGTTAGTCCAACGCTTTGCCAAAGATATCATCATATTGCATCTAATCAACCAAACATGAACGAAATTTTCTCGAAGAGGAACAACCGCTTTCCGTAGACACCTCCCAAGGAGGGCAGTCACTGTGCGGGAGGAACGGAAGGACAAGGAAAGGATCCACCCGGCTGCCAACTATCGTAGGTAAGCCACCGACCCCTCCACAATAGTAACTCATGGTGAAATCAAATTTTAGTAAGATCCATTATCTGTGACTTTACTTGTCATAGTTCAGATTGAGATTTTACAAGAATGTTGTTGTTGAGATGGACAGTATTTTACCTCATGAGGTGACAAGCGACTTGACGGTGGAAAGACAAACCATGTCTTTCCCTTAATTAGTACATCCTGTTCTCCCTCATCTCCCCCACCTCCTAGGAGAAATCCATTTTTCGATAAATTCGTGGAAGGAGAATTGTACCTTAGTTGAACGGAATTTTTAATGCTTATACAAACAATAATCTGCATGAATAAAATGATAAAAATTTAGGTTAGGTAGTAAAGCGATTTTAGTTTCCAGAAATAAGGTTTTAACGGGGAGAAGTGAGTATATATAGCTCTTGAATAGGTTTTTGGCTCAAATTTACAGATTTTGAAATGCTTCAACACTCAGAGTTCATGTAAAGTGTGATGTGTTTGGAAAATATAGTCAGAGTTTTGTTGGAGAGACTGAGGGATTAAACAATAACTTTAGAATACGAAGCCACGCTTGACAGACCTGTAATGCAGAGGTCTGAGGGTCGAAAGTTGGTCAGTACAGTCTAATGTCCCTTCTGGAGACGTAGCAGAACCCCTTCCGGGGTAACGTTTCAGTTTTCACCCTTCGTTATCCAGCCGAAAGGACTTTTGAAAAAGGTTACTTTCGGCTCGTGCAAGGGTAATTCAATGCACATACACTACGCCCCTTTAAATAAGGCATTTTAGGCTTGGATTAATCCAAGCCTAAAATGCCTTATTGGTTTCTGGAAAGAAAGAAGTAAGGCTTGTCAACTGGTCGACCCAAGATTCTTCAATTAATCGCGTAATACACTTCGTCAGCTGTCAGATTTTGATGGCAACATCGTGTATTGACTTGTTTGTAAAAGCTGTTTAGGAACCCCATTTTTCTATTGTCTAAGTGGGGTATTATATGTAATTGCCAACCTCATCCCCCGGAGGCCTTTGAAATTGCGGCAAGGATCTCTGAAAAAAGGATTTTCCTTGCAAGATGTTTCTGTCAATCAATGGTGTCTTTGGGTGCAGAGCTTAACTTGATCTGTATACCACATAGGTTAAACCAGGAAAGCAATTAGGAAGGCCAATTTGTCATGAAGTCGTGGCAAGAGGGAGGGAAACCGGAGTATCCTGAGCTGATTACCCACCTGGCAATGTCCACATTTTACAGCGATGGGTGTAATTTTAATGGACCACACAACATGCTGACATAACAAACGGTACTTTGTAATGGTGTATGTATGCATACCAACAGGCCAACTGTGTAATTTTAGTTTGGCATCCATAACAGCTAATATAAACAATTCAACATGCAACAAACGGTATCCAGTTTCTCGTGACGTAAATCGTGATCATACATTTGATAGGGTAGATACGTAAGTTATTATATCACGTTAGAAATTTGCTTGTTAATGCAAGTTGCGTAAATAAACAGGTCCACAATTATATATTCGAGAAATAGTGTGAACCATTACTATTTGTTACTATAGCTGCGTCTTACGTATCTTCCTCTGTGATAGACTAGAACAGACAAGCTAGTTCAAGGACAAGCGGAAAAGCATTCTTCTAGATCCTACAGATTGTAAAACCTTTTCAACAACAACAATATCATACCGCTTAAAGGCTTTGCATGGCACTTCATTCTTTAAAGTGGTATTTCTGTTTAGGCTCGTCAATGACGTCTGCATGTAAAAATATACTTTTTAGGAGACGTGCGGAAAGTCTGGTTAGCTGTAGCCTAATTGTTTCAAGAATTCTTGATGACGTGAGGGCTTACCTTACCTCGAGTTCTATAATGCGACAAAAGTAGTCCTTGAGATGGTGATGACTAATTAGACCATTAAACGTAACAATTAATTGACCGTAGACTATTTAAAGGTTTTACTAAGACTTGATACATTTCTGATGTGTCTTAAAACGGAAGTAACTAAAAATGAACAGTGATGTAACAAGATCTGTGTCACGTATCCTCTGCTCACTTACACCGCGATATAGAAGTTTTGCTTAACCTTAATGAAATGAAATTAAGAGTGCATAGTTATTTCTTAACTGGACAGTGGCATATGTGGTCGTGCATGGTTCAAGGGAACCTTTCTGAAATGCAGGAAATACCGTCAGGTGCGTAACCATTAGGAGAAGGTTCACTATCGAAGGTTCACTAGATCGAAAGTTCACTAGATCAAAGATCCTAACTCCAAATTAATTATAATCCAACCATAATCCTAATTGAGGCTTGATTTAAATCAAGCCCTAATCCTTCCCAAGGCTAATCCTTAGCCTAATCCTGAACCCAATCCACTATTTAACCCGAATCCTAAGTCGAACTCTAACCCGAAGTAAATTTTTGGTCAAGCGAATCTTCGATATTGTAGAACTCCGGCGGTCTAGTGGTATCCACCATGAGTAAGGGGCTGCAGAACTCAACGACCCGAGAGCGATAAAGAATGCACCAAATCACCTGTTTCTTGAAAAAGTATTACGATATGACTCTTTTTGAACATATGAATATTTCTGGAATTGTAAATTGAGGTAAAAATACCATAATGTCGTTCAAAATGTCATTGCTTAGAGGGACTTCCCTGGTACCTATGATAAATAGTTGTCTCAGTATCCCTTACCCACCCCCGGCCAAAATCCTGGCTACCGGCCTAAAGCCATGTATGGGGCCAAAACTTCTGAAAAATGACGAGTGACTCCTTAGGGTGATATATCCTTTGTTTTATGAACTTTTCAGTTTCATTCAATTTCTGTCTTTATTTTCAAAAGTGAGGTTCAAGAGAATTATGAAAATGAAATTATGCAAATACCGTTTAGAAAATAGCAACCTTCATTCTCACAAATAAAAGATTCAGAAAAATTTCTTAAAATTGCCTTATAACGTATTTTATCATATCTCGCCCATCCTAAAAAATACTTTCGCACTAGTAGCTATCTCCCACCCCCCTTGAGTTCCTTTCCTGGTTAAGTGCCTACCCCTCTTGTAGCTATTATCCAAATACGGATCAAAGCGATCTTGATTTTAAGAACGTAGTGTTTGTCATTTTGTAAGGCAACGACGAAAATGGATGTGGCTGCGGAGAGAGCAATTGGCAAGTTCCCTGTAACGTGACAAAAAGTTAGATATGTCAATGAAATCCCATCTCTTGAAGGTACTTTTATATTTCCCACCATTGCTTGTCGTAAGATTGAATATTTGACCCTTTTCCCGTTGACACCCTTTACTCTTCACTGTTAAATGGTCAGTGCCAATCTTTTTGTTCAGTAAAGCTACTAAGTGTTGATACAAGCGGTATCTTTGCTGCTACCTCAAGCTGTGCCCAGTTTGACGGTTGTGGTAAGGTTTAGTTTTATCATGGAAAGTAGATAACGGAGCCAGGGCCGAAAACAAAAGTAAGCTACAATAACTGCAATCCTGCCTCGATGTTTTCTAAACACGAAAGTAAAAACCTAGTTAGGCAAAGACACATGAGAGCCAGTGCCAGCACAATCAACTTGTAAGGGTTCGTAATGAATCTGAAAAAAAAAGCGCCTGACAATCAAAACAATGCCCTTTCCCCAAACGATCACTTACAGTTTTCTCGGTTGAAATTTCTTTTAGCCACAAGATGACCCTTCATAAAACATCTTGAACATAAAACATGAAAGACGCGGTCTAGAGTATTTTATGTGACGTCATGCGATTGGGATTGCGCAGTACACTGTCGGGCTCAACACACGCGCAGTAAACGTATTATCAGTGACCATTGATACTCTGTGACTCAATGGAAGCTTGACGGGCAAAATGTCCAACAACCAAAGCAACGTGCAACCACGTGACATCGGTGAAACACCTCTAGGCCTATAGGTTTATACCCGTCTCCTTTTAATGGGGAAATCTGTACAGAGGGGTGAACAACGTCACTACAAAACGTATGAGCTGTAGGCAAAGTGTTCAATGATATCTTCATTCCCGAGATTGATAGAAGAGAGTCCAGTGGCGGATCCAGAGGGGGGGTCGCCGACGTCCGGACCCCCCCTCAAATTTCCCAATTTGCCCTTTTTCAAAATTGTTTTTTTTTTCACACTGGCCTAACAAAATAAAAAAATAAAAAAAAACCACGACAGTTTGACAGGTAATGACAGTTGTCCAGTTCCGAGGAAATTTTGGTTACCCCCATCCAGTATTGATCAATCCACCCGTAAAAGTCTAGCCATGTATCGCAGAAACTTTCAGCAATATATTTGACTATGGTAGCCTGTATTGCCCGCCCCGCAACACGAACAGCGCAATCGTTTTATAGAGGATGTGACTACAGTATGTCTTACTGCCTGCAATGGAATAGGGAAAAACATGCCAGTGAACCACAACTGCAAAAAAGGCCGCGGCCGGCCCGACTTAAACCAGTTGGTTAGAAACTGAGCCGTAAAACCTCATCTAACTCTAACTCTTACTGCCTGCGTGACAGTCAGGCATTCTAATCACTTTTTCGCTTGGAACCACGTGTGGCGTGCTTGGGCTTTCAAAGTAATACAGTAAAACGCGCAGATATTACGTCATACTCACTAGCTAGCGCTTTATGCAACGTATTACTACTGAGTTCTAATATTGATTCCAAAAGGTCACTGCTAGTCTTTTGGTCTAACAAAATAATGATCTGTTCACACTCCTTAAACGCTACATCTACGAAACCTTCCCTCTACCCGCTAGTATCCCTTCTCTCATGAACACGATGTGATATTCATGGTCTGGAATTACTCTCTTCATTTATTAGTGTTGCCCTAGTGATGGGAATAAAAAGCCAATCTTAGTTTAAAGTCCACAGCCAAGAGTTGACCAGAAGTCGCAATGGACGAATCGGTGTTTGTTTCATTTTAAAAATACTATATGAAATCACCACGAGGTTAAATAACGCTATGTTACTCGGTTCAATTTTTTGACGTCTTTGGACCGATGACAAGTCTGCTGTCGCAAATAAAAAGCAAACATTCGACTTCAATCATCTGTTTTGACAGAGTATTTTGGACAGTCGCGCCGCAACTATATAGGGAACACAACATACAGTATTTTAACCCCCTGCCCCAGTCGAGATAGCGGTGGCGCCAGGTGGGGGAAGGGTTCATGCCCCCGTCGGAGAAGGCTGACCAACTATCGGGCAAGTTTTACAGGTTCGTCGGGAGTCCTAGTCGAAAGTATGCAGTCCCCGACGCCCCGACGTCTTACCTGTTTTTGCCCTTAAGAGGATAATTCCTCTAATAAGAACCCAAAATTTTCGGCGCGCTACGCGCGCTTTAGAGTCACTCTGTTTTCTTTAATAGTTCCATTTCGCAAAGCAGGATAGCACAAGTCCTGTCCACCTTACCAAGTAACATATAGGCAGAGTACATAGTTAATGTAAAGTTCGTAACTTTCATCCCATATCGCAAAGCCTAGTTGGTGTTCTCTTGTGTGTGTGTCATGCGGTAGAGTCAGTTGGTGAGTGACTTACGGAGCAAAGTTTGGCTATTTCATCTTGTAGTCCAGGTGGTTTCGATAGAAATGTATGTTACACCCGATACGGTCTACAAACCCACAGTTCGTTTTTCGTTTCGTCATATGTTTTATGTGTTAGCCTATCAAACATGTTCCCCCGCTTCACGCACTTTTCAATTTCACGATCCAGATCCAAAGAACACTATCAGTGCGCAACTCGGATCTTGAAGTATTAACTGATATGATGCAAAATATGCCGGCAATAGCATGGGATAGTGAGGCTCCTCCATTTGCCCTTCTCATCATCCCCTCGAAATAGGGAATGTCGGAACTAATTCGGGTAGCTGACATCGCCCGGCCCCCTGTTGGAAAATTCTGCCGCCACACATGGTCGATTTGCTTATTTTGGCTTTCATAAGGGTAATTTCTGGGATAAAACCCAAAATTTCGGTACGCTTTGTCCACTCTTCCTCAGTTCCATTATACTTATAGCTAAATGTAGTACAAACCCTTTCCACCTTTTCAAGTTAATAAGTAGGAATACATGGATTTATGTACACATGGATTTATGTAAATGTCAGAAATTGAATCGCATTTCGCTAAACCTGGTTAACGTTCACTTGCGTCTGTCGTACGTACGGTACGGCTAGTGACTCGAGGAGGGAAGTACAATTAAGTTATGCCCGATAGGGCCAAACTGTCCGGACAATTGTTCTATATAAGCTTTAAATTAGTACAAATTCTTATCAGTGTAGGCTTACCCAAAAAATTTTCGCGCGCTTCGCGCGCTTTGCATTTTCAACGTTTAGATTCCAGGTTTTGATTCCAGTTCTTGCATGTCTCTTGGTTTATCCTTTCTTTGTCAATATGCCGCAAATTGTATAATCGCTGAAGTTTATGGGAACCAAAATTTAAAAAAAAATGAATGTGCCCTTTTATGTTGGACCCCCCCTCAGAGAAGACCCTAGATCCGCCCCTGAGAGACAGTTTGCTAGTGTTGGCTCCAGGTATGGAAGCAGGGGTCATGTGTCGGGGATTATTGCCCCCAGCCCTGTCGTGGAAATTCTCCAATTTCGTCGGGAGCCATAATGGGTACGATAAAATATGAAGTCCCTGACGATGGTCAACCGACCATATGATTTACTTGATATTTCCCTAAATTATAGGGCAAATTTTTCAATGAAAGTCTAAATTTTTCAAATATTACCAGCCCAAAATTTTCAAACATCCTTTCAATAGAAACCCCCAATCCCTCCCACGAAAAACTTGCTTTCTACATCCTTTCAGTAACCTGTAGTCCTTGTCGGGGTGTCGGGAAAATAAGCGTACGAGACAGGGGGAGGGGACATATGCCCTCCCAATTCGGGCAAAAATAGTGGATCCATTCGGGCAAATAAGACAGCCAAGAAAATGAATTATGCCATTTTTGCGAATCATGACAACCGACACAGCGGTATCAAATTTCGGGCAACTTGGTCCAAAATTCTAAAGTCGGGCAAAAATTATCCCTGTCCCCCAGAAATATTGACCGTCGTACGCCTATGGTCGGGGAGCTTGATCCCTGTCTGGCAAATCCTGGCACCACCCCTGCATTATACCCTTACGGCCGTCGTAAATAAACTAACCTTTAACAGTTTGAATAGTTTTGGCTCCCTTGTCTGATATCAATTACACTTTATTCACCCACGCATGTTTTTAATTGTTTTCGCTTACAAAAAGGTGTTTTCCGTCGGCATAACCATGCAAGTCCCATTCAGTTATCTGGTAAAACTGCATCTTTTTAATTCGCAGTTTTCTAAATAGGCATTCAGTTTACACGTTGAATAGCAAACACCATAAACAAGGATTGGGATCATTGATTCTGGTGTCAAGATCGAAACGAGACAAACAGTCAGTTACATAGTCATGGTAGGACAGTCTCAGAACCTTAAAAAAACATAGGCATATATGGCGGGGTTCGGGTCGGCAGCCTAGTGAACAAAAAATGTCAATTTAAGGGCAAAAATTGTCATTTTCGGGCAAAATTTATAACATGGTTAAGTTCATACTTCGGTATAGCGCTATAAAGGTATGAAAGATGAACACTGCTCAACTCTGAGCTATGTCCCTGATTTGCATATGGTTCTTATAGCTTTACAGCGAGTGAAAATTTGGAATCATAAACCCGCCAGAGACACTTACGGGGTGAATACCTTAACCCCTAAGCCTTCCTTGTGAAATATTTTCATGTAAGCCATTGTGAAAGATATATGTACCGGTGTGTCATCGGAGGTCAGGTCACTGAAAAAAGAGAAATACAACTCTCTACAAGACTACGTTTCAGTGAGCATTTAAATCACGCTTCCCGGAGGAACCTTTCTAAGTGATTGTACGCCCACATGTATCATGCCATAGGCCTACTCTTACGGGGATACACATGCAGAACTGCTACCATGCAGATTCGCATGCAGATCAAGCATACCTCATCTGAGGAAGATAAGCATATGCAAGGTCGATGATCATGTGTTGGAACTTGGCGGACTTGACCCCAAATGATATTTTAGCTAGGAACTGAAAGGCCCTCTAAGCTGACCCCAGACAGTAACAATTCTGCCAACAAACCTAACTTTCTAGCCCCGCCTCCAATTTAAACACAAACAACTGTCTACAAGTAGAACATTTCCAAGACAGAGCCACAGTAGCCTGCCCTGAGTTTCAATTGCTGGAGACAATATTGAAAAACAAACTTTGTGTGACTGTGAGCCTAATTAGGACCACAACTGACTGTCCAAGTCATCATTACCTACCAGAGTGGTGTTATTATTGTTTGAATGAATGCCAGTCAAAGTACAGTCACCAACTGGATTTAGAACTAAGGGAATACACTCTAAATGTAAAAGAGTGAATTTCACTCTTCGACGATTGCCTACAGTGACCATTCTTTCTTCGAGTGAAAATTTCACTCTGCTGAGAGTGGTAATTCACTCCAAAATGAGTGAATTACCACTCCGGGCAGAGTGAAATTCCACTCGAAACAGAGAGTGGTCACTGTAGGCAACCGTCGAAGAGTGAAATTCACTCTTTTACATTTAGAGAGTATGTCTAAATATATGTGGGGGGATGCCATAGCTACTTTCCCCAACAGCACACCATATTGGGTCCTAATTGGGGCCAAATTGGGCTACCGATTGGGGCCCAATCTGTTTTGTCACACGGATTTCATCTGGCCCCAATTGGGCTAACTTAGCCCAATTAATCCCAACTGGGTCCCAACTTGGCCCAAATGAGTTAACAACATCTCTTTCATCTCTCGTATGAGCCCAATTGGGCCCCAGTTGGAACCCGAGGTAAACACCAACCTCAGCCCAAGCCCAATTAAGCCCAAGCTTCCCAAGTAAAACCCAATTGGGACCCAATAGGGCTTGCTTGCTGGGTTAAAGGTAATGCACCTCTAACTCTATTTTTTTCGGTGGGGGGGGGGGGGTTCATAGTAGAGACCATATTGCCGGGAGGCTATTTATACATAAATTTGTGAAAAACTTTTAGTAGTAATTGAGATGAAGTATTCAATGTACAAACATCAGAGTAGGTGGAGGTGTTTTAGTGATGCTTTCCCTAAGCACACTCGTACTCTGAGCCAAGTGTCCAACGTAGAACGGATACCTGTTATAGGGTAAACCTTTTGTATCTAAAAATGTTTATGGCCGTGATATGCACATTTGGAAACAGCGTTATCTGGTTATTGGCTAATTATAAATTCTCCTCAAATGAAAGTATAGTTTGTACCCGATGCAAGCTCCTGCAAGGATCAGAGATGCCGAAAAAGGCAACACGTTCATTGTGTGAGACCGTTGAGAAATACATGGTTCATAGCCTGTATACACACAGTCACAAATATTAATTAATGGCATACAGTGGCTGGACAGAGGTTGGTGATTAGGGGGCACTGAAAAAGACGATGATGTAAAATCACCCCGGATAATCCCCAAAAGTCAGTGCAAGGTTTTGGCATATGCGTACCTGTGGTGGTTTGTACCAGGGGGCGAATCCTTCTTTTGTACCTTGTGAAGGTGACTTCCTGGGGGAGAGGTCTAAGAGGAGGAGCGCCCCCTTCCCTTTGAGAAACTCCTGTTCATTTATGATAGCTTAGATGCAAAATGGTGTTATCTGTGGAAATTTTCGAACTGGTCATATATTGACAACCTTTCACACTTAAGTGACAGTTTGGTTGAGTGTAATGGAAGTGTGTGTTGTCTAAGAGGAGGGGTGACAACCCTCCCCTTGGGAATCTTTTGTTTATGCCAAATGTCAAATGGTGTATCTTTGGCAACTTCTTAATCATTTACATTAGAAACTAGAAATTAGAGGTTCTCATTATTTATTGATATTTTGGCTGTGGCATGACACCCGTTTTACGAAAAATATATAACGACAAATATATGCTACGAATGTTACCGTTAATGCTACTCAGATATCAGATTGTTCTAAGATCCTCTACTGATGCAGCGTCCCTACAGAGATTAGAGTTGTACCTCTATTTGTCAGAAAAGAGTTAAAATGCCATGCTTTGTCTTCTTCCTTTGATGGATGAGAAGTTGGGGCCAACTGTAGGAGGGTACATTTTTTGCCGAGTTTGTTTAGTTTTTATACTAAAGAGCTAGTATACAGACACGAAAGAAATGATTTGCCATATCGTACCTGACCCTTTTTATGCTAAAAATTCAGCCCTAAACGTAGTTCTAACCTTTGCCAAGATTCCGTCCCTAACGTATTTTAGAGGCTAACATAGTCCGTTAAATTCCTAATTTCCTACGTACCCACGCTTCCTGTTGTGTCAAGAAATACAACCACGAAACTTTCATTTTCATTTACACTGAAAAAATCATGGCATTACATTTAACCTATTATAATTTCAAAACCTAATTTACACTGTGGATGCACAATTCTCTTGAAAATATTTCACTTATGTAAACTCATAGGGAAACAAAATTCTACGCCTGTTTCGTCCGTTTAACTGGAAACCTTTTTTCGCTATATTTATTCAGAAGTATCTTTCGTACGTTATACAAATACAAATAGCACGGCCTTGACAACTTGAGAGTAAGCTTTTGAAAGGCTTAAAGAAAGGATACGGTATTGTGTATGGTCATAACAATACATGAAGTCTGGTTGTCCCTTTGACCTGTATAGTGCATATTGCAACAGAAGTGGGCCGTCATATTGACATTGTTCTGTGGGCAACCCTTTTTCGGTTCGTACATTCAGATACACTGACCCGAATCAAACGCCCTGGTGAATAATATTCCGCATTGTCTATCCATTCACTAATATACTGCTAAACTGTAAAGTTTATAAAAAACAAATGCTTTCAAAAATGATCCTCCAAGATGTACGCTCGGCTTTTCTATTGCCCACGTGTAATGTATAGAGTTATTGAATGTGCCATATTTACTCTAGAGTTTTTCGCAATACCCTTCCCATGCGGTTTCTTGCCAAGTGGACGAGGGCCGCACCTCGGAAGTATGATTATTGACTAATTAGCACCTCTTCATGACTTTTCCATGCAAGCGGCCATTTGTGTTGGAGATTGATGGCACTTTTCACAATACATACACGTACTCGGTAAAAGTATGCGTATAGCAAAAATATGCCTAAAGGTATACGTATACGCGAATGCATCCACCTTAAAGGTGGTGGATCATTTTCTTCAGCCTTTATTGCCAGACACCCCGACTGATATCAGGGATACATATGGTTGTTTGGACAAGCTTCTTGAGTACGTGTAGTTCGTTGGGCCCCAAACATTTTACTAGTTACTATAGGTGTCTTCCAACCCTTATGTTCAGGGCCTTGAGGCTCTCCGTAAATTTCTTTTGAGCACGGAGTTGGAATGTTTGTAAAGTAGAGGGTATTTTCTCCCTTGCCCAAAGGGTATCAGAATTGAATAGTTTAGAATTTGATGACCAACTTTTCAGACAGGTGTCCAGTGTAGCTTTAGGCACGAAGTAAACGCCATCTTTTGCAAATATTTTCATGCATGTTTTAGTTGAAAAGAATTTTTTTGACAAGTGTTCTCTTAAACCTTCCGTAGTTTTCCGTTTCAGTGATGGTTTTTCCTTCTTTGGGAACATGGGCTGGAGTCTCTTAATAACTTTGTTTCTTTCTTAAATACCGAATGTACCTCTCTCAGGTTCACTCATACTAGTTCTTCTGTCAGTGAGGGTTTTTTATGTTACTATATATATATATATATATATACACACACACACAATTAAGGATAGGCTGGAATAGTTTAACTTAGTTGTAGGGACTGTTTCGCCCGAGGGCTCTTCAGCAACTAACTAACTAACTAACTAACTAACTAACTAACTAACTAACTAACTATATATATATATATATATATATAGATATATATATATATATAGTAACATAAAAAACCCTCACTGACATAACTAAGAATTCAGACTTCTCAATCTCTACTGACTTTTTTGTGAAGAAAACTGATAATCATCAGAACCTTCACAACAGCAGTTATCCTCACCAACATCACATCAAACGTCCAATTGCTTTTAGTCTGGCTTTGCGCATTGTGCATATTTGCAGTGATACTAAGAGCGCAAGGGAGCGTTGCCGGAAACTTTGTCAGTGGTTGCTCCGCCGGGGTTTTGTCCCGCGCCTGAGTGATTTTCTTACGTTGGGTGTCATGTCTACCTTGTGAGAGGAGTTTTGATCTCTTGCTCAGGAGGTTCGGAGACCGGTGATCGACTATTGCAAGCTTTCCACCTTGACAGAGGTTGCAAAAGCCAGAAGTATTCCTGTGGGTGTTAGACCGTGCTAGTATATGCACCAACGTATGGAGACGTGTTTGGAGAGTTGTTTCTTTTTCGTAACGTTCTAGGTTAAACGATTTTTTGTGTTGTTGTAACTCTCCTCGAAGGGGTCGCCAGACATGCCTATGTATGTGAGTTACGTTATTGCTAGTATCTTCGACTTTTATGGAATATATAAGTAAAGTAGTAATTTTTAATAATAACCAAATCAAAATTTGTTTCAAATCAAGAAATTATAAAAATAGAGATCGTTTAGATGCAATTTACAAGGTCTACAATGTGCCGTTCCTTTCCCCTTCACCATCTGGAAGGCATTTCGAATATATTACCAAACGTGGACGAGGCCTTCAATTCAACCAGTTATAAGGGTGACATGTATAGATGGGCAAAAACCGTGATCTCGTCGGCGTTAGCAGGGCAAGTGCTTGGCCCTAGCAGAGCATATGGCCGGTATAGGTACATAATTATGTATTAACTCGGTGGTTCCCAACCTTTTTCAGCTCACCGTCCCATGTCACCGACTTGTGTTAGGCAACCCCCCGCCCCCGTCTATAATATACTATGTGCTATGCGTGAAACGACAGGAATAAAAACACATATTGAAAGAAAGTTTTTGTTTTGTGATGATCACTCAACCGGCAATAAACGAAAGCGTGAAGGCTTGATCGGGGTCATGGTTGGAGAAACGTTTTTGAAATCGGACGCCAGGGGCCCCACGGAAGTATAGAGCGTTCCCTCAAGAGCCTCTAATTGGGTCGATGGGCAACGTCCCGGTGGGAACCAGGGGGCGAAGCCCCGGAAGCTCTCGGGGAATTAAGAAAATGTCGGCTCATCAATGAAGCGTGGTAGGTCAAATTTTGTCTATCTTCCGGTTAACCTTATAATTAAATGCGCAAAAACACTTATCCCTATACTTTGTTAGACCGTTTTGTATTCAATAGTTACTAACGGAAGTTCCCTTTTATGCTGCAAGGGATTTTCTTGTGGGTAGGAGGAACGAGGATGGTATGGGTTGCATGGGGCTTTGAAAGACTTCTGTCACTCAAGCTGTCCGACAGGTAGTAAAATGAAAACGCCGACATTAGCTAACCAAAAACTTGCATTTCTGAAACTTTTTAACGTTTTACTTCATACTACATATGGCAAAAATTATCTATCATGTCACAGTTATAAATTTTCACTTTGTCATTATGTCAAGTCTATGGACAACAAAGAAAAACTACACTCGAGGAAAAAGTGGCGGTGTAATTTTTGCCATGGCCTCTTCGCGAACATTTTTCACTGCCACTGATGGAAATATGAGGGTTCTCACAAGGAAAGTTTTGAGTTGAACACTGCTTGATGAGATTTCCTGGCATCTGGCAGAAGAGATAATTCACAAACTTTATCGTGTACCTCCTGAGGAGGAGATGTTAGACCTTCTCGACTTGTTGACTTCATTTTGTCTCTTTTTTATGCGAACCAATTTGAGAGCTCAGATAGAGGAAACTTTTTGAAATCTGGTAAAACCCCGGTTTAAATTTAATGCCTCATTTTTCAAATTCCCTGCAACCCCTGAGCTCTCATCGCCCCCTCATGAGTTGCAAAAACGCGCCCGCTGTATTAACTAATGGTGTATCTTACTGAACAGGTGAATGAGACACACAATGTTAGGTAACATCGACGAAAGGGATACGTTTTAAATTTTCTTTTTACTCAAATCATACCGCCCTAAGCATCTAACTATTTTTCTTAGTGAACTCGTCGGGGTGTCAAAATGATTGTCAGTTCTATAGCAGCACTTGCAATTTCTGCGAAAACTTTGCCTTGAGATTGTGTTTGGAAACCGTGACACTCTGAGATTAAAAGTAAAAGCTAGAACCTCACAGAAAAATTATGAAACTTGAAAGGTCTACAGTAACTTGGGAAGTCGTGGACGACAGTACTATTGATTGGACTGTCATTCGAACAGACGTGACCTAAATTTGAAGTATTCTTCTCAGATTGAAAGCATGATAAAATTCACTTGGCTCAGATTGTGTATGGTTGAGTACAGACGTTAGGACAAAATATGAACTAACTGTAACAAACTTTACAAACAAACCAAGAGTATCAAGGACAGAATTTCTTACGAAGGCAAAAACTTATCATTCTTCAGTTGATGTCACACAGAGGCCACTGCAGGTTATTTTGTTAAAATTTGAAAGCAACGCTTGGTTTTTTAAGTTAAGTTTCAGTGGGTACGGTATACGTAGTAGGTACGATTCGTAATGAGCCGGCCCAAAGCCATGAGGGGAGGGGGGAGGCAGGAGGGCGGCTCCCTGTAGAAAATATATACCTACCTGGAAAATCAGACATTGCTATTGCCTTAACGCAATTAAGCATATCTTGCCCCTTAAATATGTTTCTCCTCTCCGGAAGTTATCTCCCCCCCCCCTTTCAGTACCTTGCCTAAATGAGGACCTGGTACTGAGAAATGATGTCTCAGTTTGCACACTGAATATATATCTCAAGGACCAAAAGAGAACTTTTGTTGAAAGTCTTCAAAAATTTTACAAAGATGCTATGGTATCACAGGCAATTACCGGAATCAACGCCTTTTTTTTTGGTAGAATCCATCTTGGCAAAACTCTGAAGATTCTACAGTTTGTAATTTTGCAGAAAGAATAAAATTCTGAAAAAGTTATAGAAATTCTTTAGAAATGTTGCAGAGTTTTTGAAGATCTTTTAGAAATTTTATAGACGTCCTATTAAAAAGTTAACACGAATTTGTTACAGACTTCTAAAATATACATGGAAATTCTTTTTGAAATTTTATAGACTTCAATCTACAGCTGTTTCATAAAATTTTTGAATAAATTTGAGTAATTCTAAGGTTTTTTTTTAATATGATTCTATGGAATTTTTACGAGGTAAGTTATGATGCTATTCATGCACTTTATAGGCGATCGGTTTCACTCAAGTAGTTAAATTTTAATCAAGTACAAGTTAATCGTATTTAGTAAGGTCATGCCACGGTTTCTTTGACCGTGACTATAGTCCTGCTTTTGTGCTTAGTTTTGTCACTCGGAGGCGTGAGATTTCATTGAATTTCTTTGTAAGGGATTATACCCCACTATACTGACAGTTCATTCAAACCTTAAGTGGTGTCTTTGAGCCGGTTGCATGTGTCAATGAACACAGATGGGTTGGTACGCTTGGTTCCGTCTGCAATTTTTTACAACACGTCACGTACGATACAATGCGATGGCAACCGAAAGGAAATGCAGCAACCAATGCTCTTTTTTCCTAAATTCATCTTTCCATCTCCTTCAGTCACCCAGCCATAAATTTCTTAGGAATTAGTCGGGACTCTAAGCAGAATTCAGTTCAGTTCATTTCAGTCAACGCTCTTCCCTTTCAGTCAGACAAACTAATAGACAACTATATGTGTACTTACATGCCAAGGGAAAGGAGATATGAAAAGACCAGTAACCATGGCCGTACGGGCAGGGGAGGGGACTGGGGGAGGTCTCCCCAAATGTCAGAAACCTGACTAAATCGGGCAGATATTTTGTCTCAGTCGGGAGAAAAATTAGACAGTTAAATTAGGTATGGAGTAGGGCAAAAATCACCCCCTCCCTTAAAAAAAAACAGTCCCGTACAGCCATGCCAGTAACCAGACATAATGGGGAAGAGCGGAGGGGGCGAATTTTTGGAGTAGGGCTATTTGTCGGGGCGATAAAGCTAAAGGCAATAGCACGTAGGTTCACAAACATTTCTTGCAAGGGGCCAAAAATTTCTTAGGGCAGTACCTCCTTTGGGCCTGTACATAGACCAATCTATCCCTTTGTTGTAATAAGTTGCCCGTCTTTCGGTCTTTCTGCTATGTATTTACACTCTGATTACAGAGGAAAAGCAGAGGAATTTGTTCTAAGGTGTCGTTTTAAGATATTCGAACTCACTGAATTAAAAATGAAATCACCCCAAATTGAATTGGTAAGCCCCGATGTTCTGATTTCTGAATGCCTTTTAAGGAGCGTACGTTAAAACAGTTTTGTAACTGAATTGTTAAATTCATGCATACTGACCAATTGATTTGCTTTGAGTATGCCCCATTTATGTTTTGAAACATTATGAAAGAATTTTAAGTGCGGAAATAAGTAATTTTAAAGGGAAAATGCAGTCAACCTAATTTGAATTAGTGTACCCCGGTATCCTAATCATGGATGGCTCTTTTCAATCATGTGACGTCAAAGTACCCAGTTACTCAGTCACTCAGTCACTCAGTCACTCAGTCACTCAGTCACTCAGTTGTTAATTTCATGAACAATAACACCTTGGATTACCTTTTATATGCACTACCTATCCTCTGAACCATTATGAAATATGATTTCAGGGGAAGTGCATTAGTTATTCAAGATTAGATGATTTTTCAAAATATAACTGGTTGGGGCGATGCTCACTCCCTTTAAGTTGACGTGTCAAAATAAGCCATGAAATCAAAGATTTTATAAGCATAGATTTCAGTTCAGTTCATTTCAGTCAACGCTATTCCCTTTCAGTCAGACAAATTAATAGACAACTAGATGTGTTCTTACATTCCAAGTGAAAGGAGATATGGAAAGGCCAATAACCATGACCGTAAGGGCCGGGGGAAGGGGCTGGGGGCTCCCAAATGTCAGATACTTGACTAAATCGGGCAAATATTTTGTCTCAGTCGGGGGGAAAATTGGACAGTTAAATTAGGTCTGGAGTCGGGCAAAAATCACCTGCCCTCCTTGAGAAAAACAGTCCCCTACGGCCACGATTCTGCACGTGTATATAGCGCGTTGTAAAAGTGCACGTACGCTAACCTCTTTTAACAATGAAATATCCTGTAACGCGTTCTTATTTTTGTACGCAGATCACCGAATAGAACGTCCTGCATGTCAAATTTGCACTTTCGCCCCGATCTTTGCGTCTCCATGAGGAGTCACTGAGCGTAACAGTGTAGGTATAGGAGTTTGGAATCTATGCTTATAATATCTTTGCATGAAATACGCAACGGCGCTTAAGGGCCAATCCACAGAAAGTAGTCCTACAGACCACAAAATAAAACTAGTGATACAGATTTATGGTGTAACATTTAAATTAGAAAACACTTCAAAGTGCATATTACAACCTATTTTTCCTCTAACTTACACGTAAAAACATGAATTTTGGGGATATGGTGCAACATGTTCAGTTTCTAAAACTTATCTCTGAAACACACTTTCATAGTGAGCATTTCCGTGTAAAAAGTTCAACTGTAATTATTACTATGTACATGGTATCCGCTACAACGGCCGAGAAAATGCTGTCAAATACATGTAATACGCCTATACGTGGGATGGGCCAAGAGGTGGTATTTTTTACAGTGTACTGGACAGTCGCAGCGTCATAGATCAAAGTGTACTCCAAAAATCTCTGTGACTTAAGTTTTATTCAGAAGAAATTCGGAGACCGTTACACACATAACGGAATTGAATAACACTCGTAACACACACTTACTCAATTTTAAGGAAAATAAAACTCTGCAGTTGTTTTACTAATACATATTGTTATAAATAAACTGTTTTGTTTTTAATAACATTGCTTTATATTTAGAGTTACCATTCAATATCAGAGAACTTTTGACAAAAAAATAAAAAAATGGAATTTCAAGTTCAAGTCGTCTGACGTAGCACACGTAACGCAATGTCTTAGCCCCGCCCTGAATAAAGCGCCGTAACGGTATCATAACGTCTTACATATTTTAAAAAGAATTTTTGCTTCAGAGCAAACATTTGCATGTGAAATATATAAATGTTATTACGACCATACACAATTTTTCTAATAAAAATGGGTGAAAAAGTGCCTGTACGTTGTTACACACGTAATGTGGAATAGGCCAACGGCTCCTTGGGAGCGTGGAGCGCCCCCAAGTTTCAAGGCGTGAAGTCCCGGGCGGGTTGTAACCTGGTAATTTTAGGGGCAACTTTCCGGTGAGGTACGTAAGCTCAGGGGAGAAGCCTAGAAGCCCAGTGGAATTCACAGAATGAAGACCACTAAAACGGAACATTTGTTTATCGCCACATGGCATTTGATACACGTGCTAAAGAGGGTAAATAGTTTCACCAACACTGACTATACGTATGTGATAACACTGAAATTGGATTAAGTTTGCTCAGCAACTTATGTGAAGAAACAATTAGAGCACACATACCGCTGCGATTTAATTGGACAACAGACCTGTTGGTAAATCCAGGCATTAAGCAACAATGGATGGAAAAACTTGACTTAATGTCATTATCTTTACACAGTTACCCGTGTTGATAAATTTTACCCAATTGTTTTAGAGTGTAAACGATTACAAATATAAAAATTCGGCCTTTTATAATAAACTAGTTTCAATTAAAACCAGGTCAATTTCATGAAGTGGGGACTTGATGGTACGCACAATGATAATGGAACCATTTCTCCTACTTAGTCCAGCCACATTTTTCTTTTCCTTTATTGTTCTGAAGGTCTAGGAAATACAACATATCACTCCCCCCCCCCTCCCCCACCATTTAATTTTTGTACTGTCAGGCAAAATAATTAGCTATTAAAATATGAATTACAGTTCAATTTTTTAGGAACATCAAGGTAAGGTGTATTTCCAAAATTAAAGTGGAATTTTTTTACGGGTACTTCCTGCATAGACATGACCACGGGTTTTCGCAGAATGCCAAGCAAGCAGTTTTAACTATACCTCTTCTGAAGGGTTGGCAGGAGAAGCCTGTAACTGCATTGGCCTTTCGCCATAGGGCAGAGTGAGGTCCTACCAAAGAAGTTTTTTTAAGTTTTTACATTTGCGGCCATTCTGGACCATTTTAGAAAAGAATCTACCGTCACCCCAGATGTAAATTGAAGTGCTTATGACATACTTTGGTTGTTGCCTACTTAAATTATAACTCAGACTAAGTTATTTTATCAATCAGATGAGGATGTTGGGAGTTATTGGGGAAAGAGGAAGGCAGAAGGAATTGAAAGGATATTGTAACAATATTCTCTTCAAGGTACCCTACAGAGAGAGAGACAGCCAGGAAACTGCAGCTGAGAGAGGTTATAAGGTAATATTTCGTGACGCACCCGCGCGAAGCGCGCCGAAAAGTTTTGTTGCGTGTTTGGAATCCTACAAATGGTTTAGGTTCTAAAATCATGCAGAGATCATGCGTTAAATATAAAGTGACCCTCATTTCAGAGCCTAGCGTCACAAAAGTGGGACGGGTAGGGGCCGGTCTTAACCCATGTACTAAAGGAAATAAGGCTGGAGGTATGAATTTTTTGATAGCAATCGCCATCTAAACTACGCCACTGTTATAATTACATTTCATAACTTATGCGCCAGAAAACGGGTAGGGCGTTTTGTGACATGTCTTATATTTATAGGTTTTCATTTTGAATTGCGAAAGTTCTCCATTAAAGTTTTAAAGTTCTCTCAGAATTTTTGTCCGTTTCGTTTCCTTTCCTTCATGTTTCAGTATTGCATTGTTTTTAAAGGTCTGGAAAAGCCTAAGTCCCCTTTCCCCTCCCCAAAAATCTTGCCATATGACTAATAAGATTCTTCTGTATGCAACTTCTTAATGTTAGTTTACCTACAGACATTGTTCTAAAGGTAAATAGATTCCTCTCACCGACGGGCCTCATTTTCTTTTGGTATACCCATTCGGGCTTTCAATATTCAATGGCACGGTTGCCCATTAAGCATTAGCCAAGTAGGCGATGTTGCCAGCTTCCCTGTTTGAGATGGTCGGTGACCATGCGCACATTGAGGAGCTAACAATTATTCATTCTTTAGGGACTTTGAAATTGAGTCATCGTGACATGATTCATAGCATGAGTTCAGTTGTAAGCCCAATAATCCTGTGAAACATCATGAAAGTCTTGTAAGGGGAAGGGGGAGAGGGGGCATCTGAAAGAGTTATAGATAATGTTTCAAAATAAGGTTGTGGTTGGGCTGTATACTGCTTAATAGCTTGCGCCTTTTCTGCCTTTGAGAACATCATTCTAAGTGGCTAAATAGAACATACATCATAAACATATACCGGTAGCCTACGAGAAATATATCACTGTTGTAATTGAAAGGTGTTTATACACTAAAACTTTCCTTAATTTGCAAGAAATTAGAGACTGAGTTTTCCTTGAAAGTAGAGTGAAAGGTTAAGGGCATCAGAATATGGCATTAAAAATCTTCAAATGGCATTCAGTTGTAAGCTATAAGTACTAGACATTATTTTCATGTATCGTGACTCGGATTAAACTACCCGTCGATTTGAAGCATGGTTGAGTGGTTAGACGTGGGTGTTACAGGGAGGTGCCCCCCCCCCCCCGCGTATTGATAATATGAGGGCATCACAGGTACTGATATCAAAAGCCCACTTAAGATTGCCGTACTGATTCCACAAAAAAAACATAATAATAACAATGAAAAATAAAGGTAGCTGCCTAGTAACTTTTCACTTCATTTTTCATTGCAAGATTTATCTGTCCTTTTTGTATGAAATAAGCGAGTTATTACGAACCTGCAGGCCTCATAGCTGCCTGCACAGGTAAGTTACTCGCTAAACCTGGGATACATTTGATTTATGTTGTGTCCTCCAGATCTTCACCCTACACAAATTGACCGTATATGCTCCCCAGTGCAAGTTATCATTAACTCCATTGCTTACATATACAATCGCAAAGGTGGTAGACCAAATGAATGACATTTGTACCAAGAATTAAAGGGAGAACTGAAAGCAGTGGCCCAAAGTTTATTTTCCGTCGAAATTCTGCTAAATTTTACAAATCTCCTCTTATTTAGCGAGCAAGGATATTTCATTATGTTTGGGTATAAAGGCATTGAATATTAAAGGTAAAAATAAGAAGTCATTCTGCATGAATTTAACAAATAAGTACCAAAAGTATTATCACATGATTGATGAAGCAGTGTACCCCGTAATCCTAATCCAGGAATGTCTCCTATGGGAGCCATTCTTGAATTGACGGGGTGAAAAGGAGGGTGACTCAAGGGGGCTATTGATGGCGCCTTTAGAAAATATTTTCTTGCGAAAAAATATTGAATTAATTTTCCCTTACATCTGAAACATCGTTCCCTTCAAAAACATACCTCCGGAATTAGCTGTGCATGTCGCCCAGATCGATACCTTGACAAACCTGTAGCCAGAAAATAGGTACTGAAGGTGACGAGATGGCTTGGGGGAGGCCGAAACAATTTCCAGAGGGACGACATATGTTAAAATGTATTTAGGAAGCAATGGTTATCAAAATTTGGGCCAAAATTTTACTGGAGTTGCGCCGCCCTGCGCCCCCCCCCCCATACGGGCCAACCCTACCCTCAAATTACCGCCCCGTTTCTCTGACTAGCATAGTATGCAAGCAGCTTGAGCACATCATTGCCAGTAATATTATGGCTCACTGTGATAAAAACTTCATTCTAAGTGATAGACAACATGGATTCAGACGCGGTAGATCTTGTGAAACTCAATTATCCGGTCTTATACATGACCTGGCTCAAATTTTAGATCGCCGTGGACAAGTTGATTTGTGTATTAACATAATATAACATAACAGGTTAAAGGGCAAAGGAGGGCTAAGGCCCCATAAGATGCCCTGAAGTCCATACAACCTTAAGTGAAAACAAACAACCAACCAACACCACACGAGCCCAGCCCAACTAGATTCTACCACAGTTATGGAAGAACTTGTCGATGTTAACCTTAAAGCTGTGCACCGATGTGGAGTTTACCCACTCAGGCAGACTATTCCACTCATTAACAACTCTATGAGAGAAGCTGAACTTCCTAATGTCGAGCCTTGCAAAACACTTAACTAGCTTCTTACAATGGCCTCGAACCCGAGAATTACTTTGCACCTTTAAATAATTGCAAGATGACAAAGGATTCTTTTCAGAGAGAAATTTGTACACCTGAAGCATGTCCCCCCCCCCTAATCCTTCTCAACTCCAGGGTGGTAAGCCCAAGATGCTTAAGTCTAACATGATAAGGTAGGTATTTCACCTCGGGTATAAGGCGAGTGGCTCTCCTCTGAACCTGCTCTAAAAGAAACTTGTCTTTATAACAGAAGGGACTCCAAGCCTGGGCTGCATAGTCGGGGTGAGGTCTTACCAACTGCTTATACAGATTTAGTACAATTTCTTTATTAAAACTACTGAAATTCCTCTTGATCAATCCAAGCATCCTATTAGCCTTAGCAGCAGCAGCTGCACACTGTCTAGATGGCTTTAAATCGCCTGTAATAACTACACCCAGATCCTTCTCAAAAGTCACATCACTCAGAATACTACCATTCATGTTATAAACATAGCTGCAATTTCTAGGACCAAAGTGAAGGACTTTGCACTTATCTGCATTAAAAGACATCTGCCAAGTCTGAGACCATAAAGATAACCTATCCAAGTCTTTTTGCAGTAAGGAGGCATCATCCTTATCGTTAACCTTCCTATAGAGCTTCGTATCATCAGCAAACTTACTAATACTAGATGTGAGAGAGCTATCAATATCATTGATGAAAATTAGGAAAAGAAGCGGGCCAAGAACAGAACCCTGTGGAACTCCACTTGTCACTTCTTTCCAAGAAGAGAAATTACCATTAACAACAACTCTCTGAGATCTACCATTGAGCCATGAATTAATCCAGTCAGCACAACTGCCCTTGATACCTAACCTATGCAGTTTAACCATAAGTCTACCTAATGGTACTTTATCAAAGGCTTTTTGAAAATCAAGGTAAATGACATCAACACTGTGACCAGAATCAAGAGATAAAGAAACATCCTCAAGAAAGCTTAGTAAATTAGTAACACAAGATCTACTCGGTAAGAAACCATGCTGTGACAGATTGAGTAACCCATTATCTAAAAGATATTTAAGCAAACAATCCTTGATTACAGATTCCATAACTTTGCACACAACACTGGTTACTGACTGGCCTATAATTGCAATGCAAGCTCCGATCCTCCTTTTTGAAAATTGGAGTAACATTAGCGATCCGCCGGTCAGCAGGTACAAAGTTTGAATCCAGAAACTTCTGAAAAATAATGCAAAGAGGAACTGACAAAATCTCGGAGCATTCATGGAGAATGGCAGGATGGATTCCATCAGGCCCAGGGGCCTTTCTAGCTTTTAAAGTCTTCAACTTATTGCAAACAAACTCTTCAGAGAAAACAACATCACTAACTAAAGAAGAATTATCAGAACCCCTACAAGTCCCCAAAATAGATGATTCCTTGGTAAAAACAGATACGAAATAATCATTTAACAAATTAGCCATATCCTGATGATCACTAACAAGTGTGCCATGATTACCTTGGAGAGGCCCAACACCCTCCTTAACCTTCTGCTTAGACCTGACATAGGCATGAAAAGATTTTGGATTTACCTTAACCTCCTTGGCCAACTGCTTTTCAAACTTAACTTTAGTGTCAATAACCAAATTTTTAACTAAGAGTTCCTGATTCTTGTAGACTGCAAAGTCATCAGAATTCTTACTGACCCTATATCGACGCCAACATTTACGTTTCTTCCTGACTGCTCTAAGTACCTCTCTAGAAATCCAAATTGGCCTATTTTTTATTATGGACTTTAGCAAGGCGTTTGATGTAGTCCCCCATCGTCGCTTATTACTAAAGCTTGATCACATAGGTATTAGGACTAATGTCAACAAGTGGATCGAAAGCTTTTTGGCTAATAGAACACAAAGGGTTATAATTGATGGGGAAGCATCTACAAGCTCTGATGTGATATCTGGGGTTCCCCAAGGCAGTGTCCTTGGCCCCCTTTTGTTCCTGGTGTATATTAATGATCTTCCGGATTGTGTCTCTTCAAATGTACTTCTGTTTGCCGATGATTTAATAGTTTATCGTCAGATTGATTCTCTTAATGACTGCACTAGCCTCCAAGATGATATTACGGCACTTTGTGATTGGGAGTCACTCTGGCAAATGAAATTCAATGCACCTAAATGTTTTATTATGCGAATGACACATAAGAAGAGGCCAATTTGTCATAACTACTTTTTGGGTGATTCTGCGCTTCAAGAAGTCAAACACCACCCCTATCTTGGTGTTGATTGTCAAATGACCTTTCTTGGTCTAAATACATATCTCAGACTGTTAACAGTGCTAATAAAGTCCTTGGACTATTGAAAAGGAACTTATGGAATTGTTCTCCTTCCATTAAGGAAACTGCATACAAATCTCTCGTCAGGCCAAAACTTGAATATGCCAGTTCGATCTGGAATCCTTATTGCACTACCCATATTGACTCTATTGAGAAAGTGCAACGCCGTACGTGCAGCAAGATTTGTTAAAAATGATTATCAACGCACCAGCAGTGTAAAAAGCATGCTAAAGGATCTAAATTGGGACAATCTCGAATAACGCCGGACCAAAGCTAGACTTATCACTCTATTCAAGGAAAGTCATGGATTCATACCAAGTAATGTTTCTCATATCTTTCAAATAAAAGTAGAACACTCCATACTAGGAATACCCATACTATGAACTATATTATTCCGTCAGCAAACATGCAAGGACTGGGGGGTACTCGCTCTATCCACGCACCATTCCCTTGTGGAATCATCTTCCACCGGAGTTAAAATCCGCCCCTTGTGTGCTCTCCTTCAAGCAGCTTCTGGACAAACAAATGTTATCCGGACAAAGAAGGACCACACGTCAACAGCCCTTCGGGTGTTTTGTGTGGACATCGATCAAGATCAAGATCAAGAACCCACAAGTCCAATTTGTTGTTTGGGAGGTCTTTAGATCTTCGATTATTGTCAAAACCTTCTAAGACTTTGCGTATTCAGCACGACTGCGTATGTCTTTATTGTGTTACAGACAGCTAGGTACAAGCAAATCACAGATGGAAAAAGGTACCGGTGCACATACTGTATATTTGGCGTTCCATAGAAACTATTTTTTTGATTAGCCAGAAAGAATTTTGTAATGAATGTGAATACTCGTCTGCTGTCAACTTCAAATTGTTAAGTATTCCAGGGTCTGCGAAAAGTGAAACGTAGTTTCAGACTTTTAGACGATACCAAATTCCTTGTAAAGAACATCAAGAACCATGGCTGGTGACGTGGACGATACCTACAAAGAACAGAAAAAAGAACTTGACTACTTTTACTACTTAAGTAAGTGGTATGAGTCTTTTATTTTGAACCACACGAAACAGTTTATAACGTTGAAGGACGTAATAGCTGCGCTGTAACAAGTTTTCGCGGAAGTGGTATTAAGGTGTTGATCGTAGGGAAGATCTGCAGAACAGTTCAACACTGTGTACTATTACTGTATACTGTAGGCTAGGCCTTATAGGGCGTTCCATTGGGTCGGTGAGCACGGTCATTTACGCGTGAAAAGCGTTTCATAGCCCTCACAACTGGTGAACTCGTGCGGTGCGCTGGGAATTTTCAAAGCAACTCGAGTTACCCACTTGGGACAAAATGGCGGACATAGCGAGGGCAGATAAAGAATGAAGTTACGTTCCTATTTTACCTTTCAACCAGTAAAATTGATACACAGCTCTTCTAGATTGTAAATCTGAAGACGCAAATCAAATTTAAGTGTTCAGTATTCATGATTATTACTCAATGCGACAGTTTTGTCGTTGTTTTAATGATCGATTCTTACGCCATTTGCCTGTTCGTCGAACATTGTCTCATTTACGTGTACGTCAAACGTACAGGCTACGTAACGATGTTATTGTTGAATAGTGTATAGCTGTCCGTTTCACCACTTAAGACCGAATGAAACGCTTTTCACAAGTAGTGAAGTGGTGCATACCGAGCGCACCTAACGAATGGAAGGCGGCATTAGTTTACTTAGCCTCACTCAGTATTAGCCCCATTATTACTAAGTCTGTCTGTACTGTACCACAGCACAGACAGTCCTACCGTTATATTTAGCATGTTGGATTACTCACCCAAGTCAACTTGACTTGAGTCTGGTGTGATGCCTTTTGATTAGCTTGTGGTGTCACCATTCGCGCATCCATCATCCATGTGACTGACCAAAGTGAGCAACCCCTTGACTTGAGCTGGTTACTTTGAAGTTTGGGAAGTACCTAATCGTGATTTGCAAAAACAGTTCTGCTTAACTTAAGTTACAGTACACACTGGTGAACAGTTTCTGAACATTATTAAAGTTGGGTAACATTAGACTTAAGAAAGTGGTTGGTTCAGGTATGTGTAGCCAGTAGCATTCATTAAATTCTGCCCAACTACGCATGTCCATCATGACCCAGAGCGGAAGCAGTAAGCCAGGGGAAGGAAACTGAACATGCTAATGGTTATTATAGTCTATATATAAAAAAAAAAGGTAACTCAGTTCACAGCATTTGGCACCAACTTTGCCTGATTGAATCATGATTTCTATGCCATATCCTGAATATAACCTTTTTCACACCGTTGTCTCAATAACATATCTGTGCACACAAAAAGAAAATAACCCAAGAGATCTCAGACCCTTGTAAGTCTGAAACTTGAGCATTACAACAACTCAGTGAGTTTCAAAAATAGCAACATCATTGAAAATGATTAGAATTGAAATATTTCCATACCCAGACAAGATCTATGGAATTTTTGCAGTAGACTGATTAAGTTGTTTTCCTTTCATTTACACACTCTTTGAAGTGGAATTGTTTTCATCTTCATCAGAAAAGTGAAGTAATGAAGCTGCCGTCTGATGCTCTACTATAGCTGAGAGAAAATCTTCCATGGGCTGTTTCATTTACTGTGATTGATGCACAGAATGTACAGTAAATGATCAAAGGAAGAGGGGAAGGGAATCAGTTACAATGCAGGATGGTCATGAGTTATCCTTTGGTCATCACATTAAAGGGGAATTTTCATGATCCCAGACAGTTCCAATTCTCCCAACTATGCATCTTCTAGCTCCTCCCATAACTGTATGAGGCTCTTCCTTGTGCAAGAATAAACCTGTTTTATTGCTTAAGGCCATGTCCTGGTGAGCATACAAGGCTATAAAATGTACAGTAATAAAAGTACTCTCTCTGCCTTGTGTGGAATGTGAGCTACTCTGCATCTTTCAAATTTTCAAACTTTGATGTCAATCAAAGAGCAGTCACCAACTGAGAATTTTGATATACATACACTAAAAATATACTTTGGGGTGATGACTGTCTGTCTTTAAGACAGCAGGAAACATTTTGAAGAGGTTCTGAAAGAATGGTCACTGCTTATTGGGACCAAAAATTAGCAACAGTTGAGAATGATATAGGATGCCACTCCCAGCATCGGTGACAGTATCTATAGCCATACAGTGCTGCTTGTTAATATCACAGTACAAGTGTAGCATTTTGATTTCACTGTTTGTTGTTGGTAATGGCCCTAAAACAAACTTCTATTTTTGTAGGAAATCTCTAGGCAGCAGAGCTGTACATTAACATTTGCTGAGTTGCCCCTGGAGTTGCTCCAGGCAATTGAACATTTCATCCAACAAGCTCTCTTGTTTTCTCAACAGACTCAGTTGGGCAGTGTATGATCTAAAAATTCCTATGATCTAAAAATCAGTATGGAAAGAAACAGTGGCGGTGCAGACAGTAACTGTAACTAAAACTGTTGCCCCTAAAATACTGTATCATGTCTCAATATTGCAGGCTACAATTATGCTGCAAGAACATTGCTAGTATCTTCCATTATTCAAATGGGGCATATTGTACAGTATTCTTTCATCAAAATGGCTGAGTTAGACCTTTGGTCATTCTGAAATGGTCCAGTTTCAGCAATAACATCTGCCAGTTCTGTAGCTTTTAATACACTTCCAACCACATGACATTGTTGAGATTTCTCAACTCATATATTGGTAATATTGCCAGTATAAAACACAGCACAATAATTAACATTCAATGTATGGCCATACTTTAGAGTGCTAGAAATATGTAAGTGGTACAAGTGATTCTGCCCCTCCCCCCCCCCCTCCCTTGAGGTCTAGATACTGTACAAAATAGCCTTCCAATAGTACAATCACAACCTCTAATTTTTTCTTCATTTTGAGGTGGACAGTTGTTTCTATGAAAATTCAAAAGTAGCTCTTTGGAAAACAAATTTCATTCCCACCCATTTTACAGTACACTGCTGTGTCCTATAAAAAGAAAAAAATCTACAACTGATCTGGATTACAATGCTGTAGGAAAAGATACAGAGCAGCTTGAATTTCTGCTTGTTAAATGTTAAAATATCAGGAACCCCAAGTCTGGGTTTGTTTTTGTACAATTTTGAATTGGTAACAGTGTAGAAATAATATTTTTGAAAACACCAACATCTTCTAGAAAATTAATTTCATACTTTCAAGTCTATTCTTTAGACATATATTTATTTAAACTTGTTTTCTTCTTCATTTGCATTTCTTCCAGTCAAGAATCAACTCCTTAAGTTTCAAAGCCCAACAATTGGATTGTTTCCAATAGAGACTGATGAAGACTGTACTGTGGGCTCGGTGAGGGAGAGTGTGTACTGTGCAGTTGCCATTTGGGGTTTAGGCCTTGCATACAGGTAGTGTATCATGAGTGTGTGATTCTGTCGTATTTACATATGACGTGTATATTGGCACAATGTCTTTATTTAAGTGAAAAAAATCTTCTTTTCTTAAATTTTTATATGTTCTTGAAATAGGCCTATTATAAAAGAACATACAATAAAATAAAATTGTATCATTTCTTTGATATTGTATGTACAATTTACTTTTCATGCATTCAGCATTTATGAATCTTAAAAGTACTGTACTGTAGTTGAGTAATATTGAAGAGTCGCAGTTATGAAGGTTGTGTACAGAAATATACAGCAGTCAACATTAGTCTTTGATTGTTCACTTGGAAAATACAAAGACAGGTGATGCAGTAGTTTAACTAACAATTGAAGATGTAATATTGGTGTGTAAAACTGGGCTTTTGTGTTCATGTTTTGTTACAAAATTTTATCTGTTACAGAGAAGAAAAGTATTTACGAACCTTCAATCAGATGATAATATGGCATGTGTAGTTGAAATAATTAGTGGATCCAATATTGATAAAAGGAGATTTTTGTTTTAAAAAATTGAAAAAAAGTTTGGTTCTCAGTTGAAGGGGACAACACAGCATTTAGTGTGATTGTATCAAATTGTTTTGCTCATTTACAGGAAGATTGATGATGACAATGGGAGAACCTACGAGCTTGAACAGAGTGCTGTCAAGTGTATGCGAGGAATTTTATATTGTTATATGAGACAGTCACAAAATGTAAGTTGCCTGGACATAGGAAGGTGATATTAGCTGAAACTTTTAAGTCATGTGGAGACTGATTACTGTACCTTAAAAATTAGGATTTAGAAGCAATTGATTTACAGTATAAAGGAAAGAGGCCGTAGTGGGGATCAGTGGGGGGGGGGGGGGGTAAAGGGGAGTAGTGCTTGAGTCCTTCCAAGTGCATGGGCAGTTCATGATGTTTCTGAATACAGATGTTGCATTACTGTAAAAGGTTAAAACCAAGGTGTTGTTAAATTGTATGAATGTAGTTAAGTAAGGGAAATATTGTTGCATAATTAAAAAGAATCATACAGTATATGAAAATAGCATCTCTAGGGGTTTTGCTCATCCAGGTTAGGGTGATTACTGTTGCCATATATGTAAAGGACTTTGAAAGACAATTATGTAATGCCATAATGTTAATGCAAAAGCCGTCATTCTTCTATAATTGTGAAATGGTGTGCGTAGTATGGCACAAGTTGTTTTATCCATCAGTATGTATTGTCTATAACAGTTTGTGGAAGCAATTTTAATGTCAAGTCTCAAGATGTTAACTGTCATATTCATTAGTTATTAACTTGGCATGATCATCAGTTGAAATTATGTGTCTCATTCTATTTCAAAATAATAATATCCAGTTGGAGAAGTTCAAGTTTGACCAGAGTGAGGAGAATGCATTGCATTCCAAGTACAATATCATCACTGGTGATCCTGTAGAGGGCGCACTTCACTGTCTGCAGTTGGATGCTGTGGCGCTTTATGTCTTGTATCTGGTACAGATGATATCTTCAGGACTACAGGTAAAAGAAAGGGAATGGGATTATGAGAACTTCAGTTTCCAAAGATGGGGTGTTAGTGGGGGGGGGGGGGGTGCAGAAGGATAGATACAGCATTCCATGTTAGGGAATGATGGTGTACCAAAAGCATGGTACTCTTGTCGTCTTTAGAAGTATAAACCCGTGTTGTGTAGATTGTACATCATAACCATAAAGAAAAGTGGGAAAACTGAAAACAAGATACAAAATAATGGAACCACTAGGATTCACCTGTTTTGTTACCATGCCTTCCAGATGATGAGATTGTCCCTATCCACTTGCCTTTGTAGGAGTGGGGAAAGCAGATATGGTCCAGGGTGTTTTGGGGTGAGGGGTTTTTGGGAGGTGGGGGAATGTTTTGGGTGCCAGATGTGTAATTGCCTGCTTAAGAAAGCCAACTTGTTGAAGAAAATTCTGCATGGAGTTATTTTCCAAGATGTAAGCATACATCTAACAGGACTCTTGCAATCATGTGTCCATATATGGTATTAGACACTGCTTGGAACCAAATCACAAGATGACAGCTAACTTTCATGTCATATCATCAAGAATCATTACACTCTGTGAGAAACAAAACCAGTGCATTTTTATGATGTCACAAGCAATTGTACGTCCTGGACAGCAGAATTAGGGCAATGGTACTTCCGTCAGTAGACTCTTTGATTGTGATATCATGACTTGGTGTGTAAGTTTTTGGTAGTGTTCTCAGGAGTAGGGTAAACAAGCCAGTGAGCCACAACTGGCAAGAAGGCTGTGGCCGGATCGACTTATACCAATTGGTTAGAAACCGAGCAGTAAAACCTCATCTAACTCTAACTCAGAGGCTGTTTCATGGTACTGTATGTGTAGTTTGTGTTTAGCACTCAGTGGTAGGTGTGTTTTGGAGAAATGATATATAGAAGTATATATGAAATGATGGTGCACTGAAAATATTACATTATGTCTGGTTTTGCATAGCACAATCCCCCTTACATTGTATCTCCTACTACACAAAAACAAGGCTATATATATTAGAACATTGTATTCATAACTCTAGAATATCATTCAATTATGTTTTTTTTTCTTTCTTGATCAACATGACATTCATTAACTACCCCAAGCCTTTGTCATGTAAAATGTGAACAAACAGGTATTTTTTTTTCAAATCCTGGTTCTCTTTGTTCATAGATTGTCTACAACCTTGATGAGGTAAGCTTTGTCCAGAATTTGATCTATTATCTAGAGAGGGCATATCGGATACCAGACTACGGCATCTGGGAAAGGGGAAGCAAGTACAATACTGGTAAACCAGAGCTTCATGCAAGGTAGGTAGCTCTCTTTATCAACTATCAGGACAATTGGGACTCATGGGGAAGGGGAAATGCTTGAAGTGAAGATTGGATATTTCAGTCAGGAACCGTTTTTCATGTGGATATATTAATACAACAAGTCTGAAATATTTCAATGCATAATGCCTACTCTAAAAAATGATAATTGTGAAGTTTTTTTGTGATAGGGAAGTTTTATGAGCACAAAGAAATAGGAGGGCATCTTAAATGGGAAGGAAATTGGGGTAGGGCCAGTGGGGGAGGGGGGATGTAAAGTTGGAGAAGGGTTGGATATTTTTAGAGAAGATATGTTACTGTTTAATCATTCATGTTTTGTTCATCTGTTTTCACACTAAGTCTGAGTGGCATCATGATATAAAGTTACAATTTATAATGTAATGTAGATCATACTGTAATCATGCTAGACTTAAAAAGAGTGGGCACAAAAATGTCATACATGATTTGATGTAGAAAGCAATAAAATTTGAAAAGGTCTCAGAAGAGTAAAAAAATGGAGTTTTTGAAGATTGTTCTTGACTTTTACCTGCAGTATAAATAAACATTAGCTAAATGTTCAAATCTGTAATGTACGGGGGTGGGCTGTCACTTCCATTTGAAGGACAGGTGTAATGTTGATATGATCTGCAGGTTTTATTTGTTTTGTCTATGGACTTGCCCATATCAAACCATATAAGTTTTGTGCTCACTCTACGTATGCTTGTTAGTTCTTCAAAAACTGGAACAGTACAGGTCACAAATGCCAAAACAGGTAGGTCGTACAAAATATCAAAAAAAAAAAATTGAAAATGAAGTGAGCCGGTATTATTGCAACAAATTTCTTGTATTACATTGCTGTGTCTCCTAATTAGCAGATCCCCTGTAGAAGCTCATTGCCTTGGTATTCACGCAGCATACCCCCAAAAAATGTGAATTGTTGGATGGGAAGTGTTTGTTTTCAGTCTACTTTCCTTTACCATAATAAAGTTAACTAGTGTTTTTTTTTTTTTTCCTAAGAATTGTTTGGTGCTTCACAGTTGGAGTTTTCATTGTAACTTTGTTTTCTGTCCAGTTCAATAGGAATGGTAAAAGCAGCCATGGAAGCATGCTGTGGTTTTAATTTCTTTGGTAAAGACGGGGCTTCGTGGTCTGTTACCTACACTGACCCTGATTCAATCAGCAGAAACCGTACAACTTTAGAGAGCCTGTTGCCAAGAGAGAGTAGCTCTAAGGTGAAATAAAATTATGCATAAAGTATTTTGGTTTTGTATGTAAGATGTACAAGTGACTTATGCAAGCAGATTGACATGTAGTATACATGTTCATCTCTGGAATGAACCAACAATCCTTTGATCACATGTCCAGAACCTTATCCATATGTCCACTGCCATTTCACAATCAATATCCTGTGTTGTAGATTGGAGTAAAACCCCATTTATCTGAACACGTTACAGTAGGAGGTATTTTGGGTAACAGAAAATTCAAATCAACAGGGTTTCAAGTTGTTGCTTTAAGTATGGTACACTGGGTACCCAAGAAAGTTTGCCAAAACATTTCCCAAATAATTTTGAAAGGTCTAGAAAAAATACAGAAATAATGCCCTTGAAATTATTTAACTGTTATTTTTGTTACTGATATGACAAACAACTTTATAGACTTCTAAAACCCAGAGATTTTATTCCCAAAATTTGAGCCTATGATCTCCTGAATTATCTATGCTTTGTACACACAAAAATGTGTGCATGTGCTGAAGAGAAGCATTAATGGTCTTGAGAGGTATCTAGAGTAGAAATTCAGCATAAATTTCCCAAAATATTGGAGACAAATGTGTAGTGTAGAATACTCTCAAACAGCCATTAGGTCTGCTGTTGTTATTTTTAGGTACAACACTGACTATGATACTCATTTTTCAGATTTAGCAAAACAAGGTCTTACATTATCCTAACTTATATTATATATGGGATATCAAGCCTATCCTGACATGTGACTGAGCAAGAATTTCAAAATAAACATGTGCAATATTTCTTCCAAATTTGGCAGAGTTACAAATTTTCATCTTTGCCCAGATGGGTGGTGTGTTAGCCATTGTGACATCTTACCGTGACTGCAAAAGTTCCCACGGAGGAATGTTAATGATTTTTATGCTTAAATTCTCTTTGAGTTTTGCCTTGTAATGCACAAAATACTTGGTGGATGCTACCTTAATTGTGTTGAATAGAAGTCTGGTCAAATCACGAGGCCAGTTGAGATAGGTGGGGTTTAGGATAAATGGGAATTTTACTGTATACTGTGTAGTAGAAGATTTTGTAGATAAATTGGTGTTGATCAGAAGTCTTAGAAAAAGATTTTTGGCTGCTTTGACAAAGTGTGAGATTGGACATTAGGTTAAAGGTGACACTACACTTGTTGAAGTAATTGTGATGTACATTATGGCTGCATTTAAGAGGTAAGGATGATCCATCAGGCATTTAAAATTAAAACTACAGATGTAAAATATCAGTTCCCCCCTTCCCGGCAGCTGGTGGTTAGATTGGGAATGATCAATAAACCTATCCTTTCATGCCCTTTGATCTCAAGTTGAAAAATGGAAGAAAGTCTCTCTTTAGTTCATCAGTAATAAAATTGGTATAGGGTCCTTGATGAGCCCATGTACAGTACGTCACTAACCCTAAATTCACTTGTTCTTATTGAACCATTCTGCTGTTTTAACCTCCAGAACACAGATGCTGCTCTTTTAACCATGATAAGTTTTCCAGCATTTGCTTTGGAAAATAAGGAACTGGTCCGAAGAACCCAGGATAAAGTTATCCGCCATCTGAGAGGGAATTATGGTTTTCGAAGGTTCCGGCGGGATGGATATGGCACAGTCTTAGAGGATAAAAACAGGCAATTTTATTTGCCAACAGAACTCAAGGTAGTAATCGGAATCATAATTTGTACAGAGGTTATTTTGTTGTCACCTAGGAGTAGTTCATGGTGTCATTGTAGCCAGCATCCTATACAATAGGTGTTTGCACCATATTCATACTGTAGAGTGTGTTATTCATACCACAATGAATTATTTCAAAATGGGTCTACCAAATTTTGATTTTTATTTGTGAGTATAAGTCAAATTGTCAAAGTGACAACACGACAGATTTTGAAATAAGGCCAGAAGGGGTTAACCAGCAGATAATACTGAGTTTATGTCACTTACATAATACATGTATTCATGAACATTTTTTTTTTTAATTCAGTGCTATTTCCAAATTGTATTTTTCTTCAGGCAGTGACGTATGCAGTGCACTAGATTTGTTTGCATTCAAATTCATACTCTCCTTACAGTATATCTTTGTGTGGAATATAGTACTTACCAGTATGGCACTATACTGGGACATGATTTTGTCAGTTAGTTAGTTAGATGAGGTTTAACGTCCCAGTTTCCAACCAATTGGTTCAAGTCGAGATGACCACAGCCTTTTTTCCAGTTGTGGCTCACTGGCTTGTTTTCCCTACTCCATTGCTTATGCTGAGCACTAAGCACAAAGGCAGTAGGTTCCATTTTTAAAGTCTTTGGTATGACCCGGACAGGATTTGAACCCTAGACCTTCCGGCTGCAAGTCGGATGCTCTAACCACTTGGCCACTGCAGTTGGCATGATTTTGTCAGATGCTGTAGCGAGCAAACTGCCTATTCTGTGAGAAAAGTAAAAGACCCCCGTGCAACAAGTATTCCTTCCAAAAGTGAAGCATAGACACCCCAAACACTTCAAATGCAGTGTGGAATATGGAACATACACCACAGCACTTTAAAGGTGGGATGGGGTATGATCAGGTTTCAAACCTCATCACAGGACCCATGCACCTTGCCAATCTGGCATTCATTGGAATTACAGTGTGGAAGGATTTAATTAAACACATGATAGACTAAAAAGATGTGAAGACTGCCTGCATCTGGTGTCTATGCAGTGAGCCTCATTTTCTTCCTAACATGATGTTGATGTAATCAAGCAGGGAGCATGTATGTAACAAAAGCCGAATCCTCTCTTAAATGAAGCCAAGAATAGCTTACCCAGAAATGGCTATAAGGCATAAAGATTTGGTCCTGTGTGATACAATTTTATTTAACCATGCACAATCCCTATTCAGGATACATAGCCTACATCTCTTTATAATGAAGCAATAAAATGCCATTTTAACAGACTTTTGAAGGTCTGGTGACATGCAAATTACTTAGTTGGATATTTGATGTAAAAAGCTTGAAAAATCCAGTAAATAAATGCAGTTCCCATTAAAATCCATCAAATATTGACCAGTTTGCTGGGAATTTCTATTTCACACTTCTATCATGAATAAAGATGAACTAAATATGCAAATTTGTGACATCAAAAGATCTACATACCAAATATGGCTAATGTTAACCTTTGTTTTTCAACCTTCATTTCGAGGACACTTGTAGCATTGGTATCCTCTGAGGGGTTTATTATGGAAGTTAAAATTGTTTCCTTGAAAAATATTGATATCACACACCAAACTGTAAACCATCTGATCAATAATTAAGAGACAATTTATATAGGGTTAACAAAAGAAATCTGAAAACTGTGCAACACTCCACATCAATATTTTTGCATAGGCAATGAGTTACTTCAGAAACCATCAAACTTTGAAGAGGTATATCCTGAGAACAATATTGAAAAAAATCCAAAATCTTTCATTGGGGGATTTCATTCTTTAACTGCCAAGTGAAAACAGCTCTTCTCTGTCACATGTCACAATAACTTTAAGGTGATGTACATTTTATGAAACCTTTTTTTTTAAAAAAAAACCCTTTTTTTTAAAGTTAGTCTTGATAGTCATCTGTGGTGAATGAACATTAAATTCTATCGATAAAGTTACTGTGTTTGGAAATTATACTTTCTCTGATACCTTGAATGTTTACCCAAATTTTTGGAAGGTTTAGGCAAAGAATTTGCAAAATCGCAATTTATCTGCCTTTAACACTTTAGCTAAATCATTGTAACCATCATCTAAAGAGTGTTTTCTTCCAGCAAACAGCGGTGACAAAAAGTTTAACATGTAAAGCGTCCTCCATTTGTAAATTAGGTTTAAGGTTGACTTAAAAGGTGTCATATATCACAAAGAAAATCCACAACTAGAGAAGCTTTAGGCGAGGAATTTGCGCGGCTGAGTGAATCTTTTCAGTGATTTGTGGAGAACTTCATTATACCTTCAAAAAATGAGTGGGCGACAATAGTTCAAAAGTAAAAGGTTCAAAGTACACATTCCAGAGGGAGTCTTCTTTGTAATATCATGATGTTCAAGTCAAAAAACTGTGGTATAACTAGTGTTGTACAGATATTACAAGTGGGCAGTATTACCGATATCATTATTTCACTACTCAGTATCAGGTGATGCTGATTTGATACCAGTATTTAGGAAGTGAGCATACTGTACACAATCCTTGTTTATTATGTACTACAAGGAACTGTAATATTATTTTCATAACAGAAAAAAGTGGGACTTTTAGTATAATAATTGAGTCATTAAAGGCAATTGATTAACGACACTAAGCGACCACAAATGTGAGAGAAGTGTACGTGGCTAATGAATTATAACTTCAGGTTGGGTGGCTGACCATGTCAACAATTTAGATCAGATTTGGTTCCTTTTTTGGGAAAACCATATATTGCTCTTGGATGAAAAACCCACCTTACTTTGATGAATCAGCTGGGGATTGAAACTCGAACCTCCCAGTTGACAAGCTTCATCAGTTCAAAGGCCACTGCCTTTATCCACTCAGCCACAGCACCGGTTATAGTCTAATATACTTATTAAAGAGGGTAACAGTTTTATGAAGTAAAGGACATGGAGTCTCGATTAGATAGTTTAAGCAATTAAGGTAAATTTTACTGATACCAATGCAGGAGGAAAATGGGGAACATTTTGCAATATTGATATTGAATACCAGTGATACCAGTAATTGGTCCAACACTAGATGTAACAGGTCTTTTGAAATAGAGCCTGCTGAGTTTATTTTGCAGTTTCTTCAGAATTGATCAAATTATTTGTGGGGCACCATGGTAGATGAGTTATTTATGTCCGCCATTGAAAAGCTTTCTTTTAACTCCCAAATTCCAGCCTATGACTTTCCTTTATATTTCAAATAAAGGGTGCCATTTTGTTGCTACAGTGCTTAATGAAATGTAGACAAGAGTGAAATGTTCACAAACATAGAATGTTACTTCAGAATTATTTCCTTAACTCCTCTCATGCAATGTTGGCTTTGAATGACAGGTTGTTTCATTAAAATTATTTACGTCATTAAATCTGGTCTATGAAAGAATGATTAAATGGCTGATAGCATATTATTTCTTTTTTCTGAGAAGGCCTTTGAATCTATTGAGAGTGAGTGGCCATTGTTCTACATTTACATGATGCTGGATGGCCTGGCAAAGAATAAACCCAATCAAGTAGATGAATATTACCGCTACCTTAAACCTCTGATGAAGAAAGGAAAACGTGGTAAGACATGTCAAAACCTCAGGCTGCAGCTGCCTCAGCCATGCTGCAGCAGCTGCAGCCATGCTTTGTTCCTTCACACATTACAATAGCAAAATTAATTTTAACCTTAGTGTATTAGGCATCAAAGTAAAACATGGCTGTAGGTGCTACGGCCCGGCTGTGGCAGCAGCTGCCTATTTTGACAAGGTGCCTTAAAGAATATTTCTAGCTGTAAAAGGTACCAATATTTTTATGAATTGAAGGTTAAATTCTAAGTTTTTAACAACCATTGTCAATTTTGACAAAAATTTGACAGTGCTTGTGTGATATGATAAAGTTAATGTAGTTGGGAGAGAATCCCACATGATCCTGATAAAGAAATTCTGTCGACGAACTCATATTTGGTAGCTGAAATCTTTGACTGAAAGTGCCTTGACATGCCTGGCATTTTTTGTTGTAATATTTCTTTAATAGTTGGTGATTCTCTTATTTCTCATTTTCTGTGATATAGGATAGTTGAACATTTCGGATATAATATAGTACTTATGCGGTAGCATCCTACGTCAAGGTTTCCTTGCCAATGGAACAGGTAGTGACATCAGTCATAGTGTCTTCAACATGCATCAGTGACAAGGATGAAATGTGTATACTCCTATTCAGCAGAGTTCACTGAATCTTTGCATGATTTTTTTTTTTTTTTTTTTTTTGCTGTAACTAGTTACAGTATCAAAGGAAAGAAGTTTGTTTTGAAATTTCCATACGATGTGCAATTACCTACAGCATTCGGAGTGTTAAATATTTGTTATCTTCCATCGCTGAGCCTGTTACCTGATAGCATAAAGAGTTTCAATTCTGGAAAAGCTTGTATGAAGACTTTAAACATAAATAAAAAGAATTAAAGCATTGAATTGCAGGCAAGTATGTCTCCTTAGGTGATGATTGAAGGCTCTGAACATTTTGAAACTTTAAGCATTTACTCAAAATGAAACCAAGAAGAATTACATCATTTCAAAGAGGAGCAGTTCACAGCAAACAGTTTCATGGGGTTTCTTTTACAGGAATTTTTATACCCAAGTACTTTTTTGTACCAAAGAGTAAAATCAGTCAAGAACAAGAAATACACGGATCACAGGAAAGGGAACCCAGTCCAGAAGATGGAGAAAAATGCCTATTCTTGTGGGGGCAATCTCTGCTGATAATTGCCATGTTGCTGAGTATGTCAAATTTGTTTCCCAATTTATCCATGTATCAATATGTAGACCTTACGCATTGACGTCACGCCAACATCAGTTTGAAGGAAAACAGTGAAGCACACTTGAATGAACGGCGCATATTTTTCATGCGTGTGTAGTAGACTTACACGCATATACCATTGGTGGACAAATCAGCTGTCTGCATTTGTTGGTGTAACTTGCAATGATACGCGCTTTTCCTCCAAAGGAGGGAGCACTTTCTGCTCTGTGACATCACATGCGTAAGGTCTATTAAACCTGAGAAGAATAGCTGCATTCCTGTGTGACAGTGGGAAGAGATTTATGTAACTTGTGGTTAATACTTGCACGCAGCTTCCAACTGTTGAAAAATGGGGAAGTGGGCTGGCATAGGTATTAGAAGGTTAGACCTGCAGGAAATTTCAAAGCAATTGTTAATGTCATTTGGTAAAAGGGGTGTTCTCCATGTATTGTCATTTGAATTTTAGAGAAAAATAAAGAAATGCAGTCAGCTGATACAATTCTCCACAAAAGTTGAATTAAGCAACCACTTGGTAAAAAGCCTTCCATTCCCATACAAAAGAACCTTTGTCAATGTGCGCCCCAAAACTTGCAAAATCATGCATGTGAAATAACAAAAAAAATTACATGTTTCCTTAGATGGCAAGCCTGTGTATTTGGACCCTCTGAAAACAGGTTTGACAAAGGTTGACACTGCTTTTCTTGCCTTCAATTTCAAGCAATAGGTTTTGGCTCAGAGTTTTTTGTTAATATTGGTTTTAACTGCCTCGATTTTTGAATGTCAAATCTGTGAAAACCTGTGGCAAAGTGAAGCAACTGGTCAACCTGTGTCAATGGAACAGGAAAATAGTTTTCCATGCAAAAAATCTGTAATTACCCATGGCAGACACATGTGAATACGTGAGGTTTGGAACTAATTGATACACGTTTGTTTGAAAGGGTTGTTGAAGGATATTCTAAAGCAATTATAATTAAAGGCTGACCTTTCCTTTTTGTCAGATAGGATTTCAAGGTGAAAAGATTTTTTTTTATGGAGTTCACAGTCATCTCCTTTCCCCTCACGTATCAATGACTGTAATAATATTCAAACAACAGATTTAAAAAAAGATAGGATTGAACGTGATGCCCGGTATATATGTGAACTCTGATACAGACAAGGGATAATAAAGGCTATTATTGTACAATAATGATGCCAATTACTGTTAAAAATGAGAAGTAATAGAGATTGGTGCTGAAAACTCTTTGTAACTGAAGGTTGTTTTGTAGTGTGACTGTTGCATTTAAAAGAAGCTAGTTTTTAAATAAATGGCATTGTTTATCTACACTTTTATGAACGTTTCAGTAATATTGTAAATTACTATTAGGAGCTTTACCGTAGGTAAAAGATGAACCATTCTAAAACCTATTATGTCACTTCTTTCAGAGGAAAAATTGATAACAATGGATGAAATTGATCCTGTTGGAAGATACCGTGGATCTAGGAATAGAAAGGTGTACAGACCCAATACAAGACATGCAGCCTTTGAGGTGAGAGGAAGTTTAAGGATGATGTAATAACCCCAGATCCATACAAGTCATGGAACATTTAATTGAGAAGGATATAGGGGGATGATGGGGTATGATGAGGTTCAGGGAGAAGAGTTGATAGTGGGGGATGGGGAGGGGGTGGATTACTCACCCTCAGTTATCATGTAATGTATCATAGTATTGTGAGACTCTTTCAAGACTTCTTGCAAGTGAAAGTTTTGATGCAGAACTTTAAGGAGTCTGTTGTATTGTGTTGTTAATGTGGGATGTGCATGTTTCTCCCCACTCCTTTTTAGCTCGGCCTGTAGCCAGTGACTCTGCTTTGAGGTGTCATGGCTTTTGTGCGATGTGTAAAGGAACCCTCCTGTAAATCCATGAATAGACACTGCTTTAGTGGCAATAGCTGTTTGGAAAGGGGGTGGCAGGGGAGGGTGGGGTGGGGGTGGGGGGCTGTTATAAGTTTTTTCTGTGTTGCCCTAGAATTCCATTCATTTGATATTGTGATTATTCATAACCAGGGCTTTCATGGCTTATAAAAGTCGTGATACTATATTTTCACTTTGCAGGCAAAAAATATGGATTTTTTTTTTTGAAAATGACAGCAGTCATGGAATAGTCTTAGAATTTTTTGAAAGACTGCAATTGCTTTTAAATGCATGTATAGAGGGATTTCATTTGATGTCACAAGACTGGGATTGCCCGGTATTGCTGAGGACAGCACACTCGCAGTAAGCGTATTTACAGTACATGCACATGGCATATCCAGAATAAATAATACTCTGACACAATGGACACGTGCCTGGCAAATGTCTGATAAGAGACGCCGATTATGTGACATTGGTGAAATACTTCCATAAGCCAAAATTTTATCTTGAATTAATTCACCCAAGGAAATGCATGCTGTCATGAATTTTCCATAATTTGGTCATGGGAAGGTCATGAAGAAGTAACAAAATTTTATTATCTTTAATATAGAAAATGCAGTCACCCCACGTGAAAATATTTATGTATATAAATTATTATATTCATGCAAAAGAACTTATTTGGTTTTCATTCATATTTAGTATTTATGTTTGAAATTTCACGATGGATGCCAGTAAGTGGCATCAGAGGGTTAGCTGATATTTCACAATAAATATAGGCAACTGATTATTTCCTGTAGGTATGGGGCCAGAAATGTATGCAACCCTTTTGCTCATTGTCTCTAGTGAATCAAAACAATGTTGCTATACAAAATGTCCCACACTCAAATTACCATCCTGGTTGTAGATTTGACCTTGTAGCTGTTTATCAAAACTACCAGTGTATTTACGCTATATGGGGGGCGGGGGGAGGGGGCTGGGTATCATAAGTAGATTACTTAGCAAACATTGTGAAGGTATGTAAAACTACAAAATCATGAAATAAAATGAATGCAACTTTCCAGTGATATTTTCTTGTGTATCTTCCTCATTCTGCTATATTTTGGGTTTGTTTGGAATGAGCAATCACTGGAAAAGGAGTTTTGAATTGTTGAATCCTGGCGGCAGTTCACAACACAATGTTTCTGATAGAATCTTGAGTCAATCACTACAGGAAAAGAGCAGCAGAAATACTGTAAATGACCAGAGTCAAGAATGATAATGTTAAAAAATAAAGAAAATGTTTTGAATGCAAATTTCACCCAACACATTCTCATCACCAGTTTTGATAACATTTGTAAAATTGTAATTCATTCTAATGCAGAAACTTGAAAACATCGCTGTGATTAAATTTATCCTGAAAAAGAACAGCAAATAAGGAAGAAAATTCAATGCAGGGCATTTAGAAGCAGTGATTGAGTCAAGATACTGGTTGACTCAAGACACCCCCACTTTATATCCTGACCAATAGCTGCCCTCTGGATCTTGAAGGATTAACTTGAGTAAATTTGTTCAAAATTTGAATGTATGGAGGCCATAAATTACATGTACAAGAACATAGCAATATGAAGGTACATGTAAACCTAGCAAAGTTCTTTGTGTTGATGATATGTGTGAGTTGCCATATTTAAAGATAGTTCCATTTCTGTGCCTCGTACTGTTCACCAACACCCTAGTGCAATTTTGGTACTTTTTATTACAGTTACAGTTTCTGAGACAAACTGAATGTAAATAAATCTTTCCTGTATTGAATTGCGTAAGTTGTTTACTTACACGTGTAGTTTAGTTGCTTGCACTTTTGTGTTTGCTTGGAACGGATTGGCATTATCGTGTAAACACCACAATAACTGTCAAAAAGGTGTCAATGAACGTCAAGATTATCTACAGGCCTGTGGTCAAGGTTGGAATAAAAATGAAGTACAAGCTTTGTCCAACTGTTTACTTTTTTTGTGCAAATATTTTAACAACAATTTGGTGTAACATTTTAAGGGGATGTTGTTTATCTTTGAATATGCAAACCTGCAAGCCACTGGACGTTGGTAATTGGTGTATTTATTGGAAGCCAAATGCAGTGTGCCCAAAGTTATATTTATGAGAGTGATCTTATGACATAGATCAAATTTATTGACCTTCCTGCTCACCCCCCCCCCCCTCCCCCGCCCTTCCACCCCAACCTCAAAGAAGTTTGCTTGATGAAACTTTACAATCCTTCATTAAATCACTCTGTAATCTCAAATATATGTTCTGAATTCTCTGGAACTTCAACGTAGCTAAAACAGAATGAGTGCAATAATCCCTGAGGATGTTTTAACTTTGTCCCTGGGGTGACTGTGCATGCCCTTAAAAGTTGATAAGGAAAAAAGCAGGCAGTGTGTTTGCTTCCTTTATTTGTTCATGACAATGGTAATAATAATTCATGGGCCTTGTAGGGTACAGTAGTTGTGTTACGACACTTAAGGAACCACCAATGTAGGAGAAGCCTATGGCTTATGAATTACATCTTCACAGTGGTCGCCAACGAACTGAACAATTTAGATCAAATTTGGTTTTGTGAAAGACCAATTTAGATGGTGAAACCCATGATTACTCTTAGATGAAAAACCACCTTACTTTGACCCAGCTAGGGACCAAACCCCAAAGCCCCAAATGCCACTACCATTATCCAACTCATCCATAGCACCTGTATCCAAGAGTGTGACCAGAAGTGTGATATGGCAGTTTAAGCAGTCTTTTGATTTAGTAGCCCATTGGTCGTACTAGTGACTTGAGAGGGAAAATTTAGTTTGAGTATTATTTTTAAGTCCTACCTTTCCTCCGTTGCTGTTTTATATCGTAAAGCAAGACCCTTCATGCTGCTAGTCCAACTGAAAGTGGATACCAGCTGCATTAGCTAGGGTTTAATCCAGAAATGCACTAATGGCCTTCCCTGGAAGAGTGTCACACTCTTCAATTTGCTTCACATCATGAAAACTGGATATATGGTCCTGTCATGTGGACCATATATTCAGTATCTCCACCCCTAGGCTTGGGTAGAGGATTCCTTCTATCAGTTACTTAACCTAACCTGCAATCCCTTCAACCGTCTTTATTTCTGGAATTTGAATCACGTATAAAGCCTTTGGAACAAACCTGAGGCAAAGTTCAAAATTGAAGCAGAAGTTAAAATATCTTGTTTCTCCTTTTTTTTCTGATTTTCAAGGGAGTTGCCAAAGATATGACAGTCCAGATGGTTTTCATAGCTGAAAGCTCAAGACTACAGTCCACACTAGCAACATATGGCATTCAGACACAGACACCATCCGAACTGGAACCCATTCAAGTGTGGTCTCCGCAAAACCTTATCAAGGTAATAAACCACTCTCCATTCTAGTTTATTCTAATCCTAAAAATTACTTGTTGTGTATCCTAAAAATTACTCGTATATCTTATAATTTAATTTACATGTTGTCAGGGTTATAGTTAGCATTTTGTGAGTGATGGTTACATTTTCTGAAGTGGTGGTAGTTTAAATTGCACGTCCTGGGGGAGGGGTATATGGGGAAGGGGACCCCTCCCCTTTTGAAAATTTTTGCATAAGAAGTAGTGCTTAGATGCAAAATGGTGCTATACTTATCAATATTTTGATAAATATATATATTGAATATTTAGGAAGAGTCACAACAACTGTAGTAAAATTAGCGATTTTTAATATTTTACTTTTAGCTTGGATTGGAGTGCTGGTCGCACAGGTCCACAAGTGGTGGTCGGAAATATGTATTTTTTCTCTGGTAGTGGTCAGCAAATATGAGTGCCGGCTAAAGCCGACCACTACCGACTACCGTAGCTACATCCCTGCTTGTCGTATATCTTGTAAGTTTGCAGCAGAGGTATCAGTTTTATACCATTTTGTTTGATGTGAAGATGGGGCAAAAAAGAAGCAATTTTAGAGGGAAATTTTGATTTAACCTAAACTGTCCTATTCTTATCTCTCCTTCTGTAAGGTTTTAGAACATCTTGGCCAGAACCCCCGCCTTGGACTCACAGGACGACCTCCTAGACCTATTGGCAGCATAGGGACAGCCAAACTTTATCGAATTTTTGGAAACACTGTGCTCTGTTACCCATTGCAGTTTGAGCAGACTGATTTTTACATGTACCATGACCTATCCTTACTGATTGATGACCTGAAGGTATGTAGCACTCCCCTTACTAACCATTATTCACTTTCTTTTTCTCTCTAACCTTGGCATCTTTAGTACTGAAACTGTCAGTTTGACTCAGTATTTACAGAAGTTTGTATTTAACCTTTTTGTTGTATGCACGTTTTTCATTTTTGTCAATTTGCATTTTGTCCTGTGTGTTTTTGGTTATGAAAAAGCAGTTTCCAAAAGATTACAAGAGGCTTTATAATTTGACTTAGTGACCCATGACTGATTTGTTCCTTGTCGTCTGGCATTTTATTGATGTGGGTTTTTGTGTTGATTCTATAATATTTGTTCATAAAAAAGCATTTCAGTAAACTCAGTAATACTTGTCTGTTGTGAGAAAAACAACACGTGAAATTCTCTCACTGTAGGAACATTTGTGAGCAGTCTGTGCTCTTGGTCTCTGGGACGTCTTTGTGGTACTTTTCTGTTATTGTTGAACTATGCTTAAAAGACAGAGTGAACCTTGAATACATGCAGTCGATTAGATTCACCAAAATGGAAATAGTAATTCTGAAGGGCAGTTAAATAATCCCACCAATTGAGAGCAAGGTCATAGAAATTAGGACAAACTTCAATTATAAATGGATGATTAGAGGATTTTAAAGACCTATGAGTGATTAAAATCGGATTTCTCTGATAAAAGTGGGAGCATTATTTTCATTGAAAGTTATAACTGAGAATTTAGGCAGGTTAGTGTGGAGGAGGAAATGACTCAAATAGCTGACCATATAACGTGGCTACACATTTAAAGTCCAATGAACAGAACATTTGTAGAGTGTGGGTGCTGGACAAACTATATGGACATGAAAGTATAAATTGTAGTGTGGAAGGAGTGAGAAGTACATGGATGTGTTAGGGTCATGTGGCAAGTAACTGTTTCTGAATGGCATCATGCAGTATAAACCAGTTGCTACACTCTCTCCATTTCTCTCTCTGTCTCTCTTTCTCTCTGAAAAAAGTCCAACTCTCTCAGTACTAAGGGTGCGGATCATTCTTGTCTCTGTAACATGCCTAAATCTGTGTACATATTAAATCTGCATCGATCACTTTCTCTCAATGATAATTTAACTATTTGCAGTTTAAAAATTTAAGTGCTGTTACTCAGTCCCCCATCCTCACCCCTCCTAGCCACAGGCCTTCATATCATACCCATATCTGTGTAAAGCTGTAATATACAAAGATAGCTTCTACTCAAAGGTATTCAAAGCTCAAAATAAGTACTGTCACTCAGTTTTTCACCCCCACCCCCACCCCCACCCCCACCTTTATCCCCTATCCCCCCCCCCAGCCTGCACAACGTGCCCAAATCTGTGTTAAGCTGTAATCTTTAAAAAGCTTTGCCCATTCAAGACATTTATATCCCAAAGGGCAAACTAAATGCAGTCTTCTGATCCACTACCCCTACTTAATCCATCCCCACCCCCTACACCCACCTTCACTTCTAGCCTTCACAAAATGCCCAGATCTGTGTAAAAACAGTAACTGGCAAAGATTTTCTCCTTTGAAAGATATTTATAGGGGCAGAATAAGTGCTGTCACCCAATCCTCTCCCCCACCACCCCTCCTGACCCCATCCCCACCTTCGGCCTTCACAACATACCCAACTCTGTGTAAAGCTGTAATTTACAAAGATCACTACCTCTTAAAGGTATTTAGTGCTTAAAGGGCAAAAAAGTGCTCTCACTCAGTCCCCTATCCCCTACCCCCAACCCACACATCCTCACCCATCCTCACTCTCCACTCCCCATCTCCACTGCCACCCTAACCTCATAACATGCCCAGTCTGTGGTAAGTGGTAAGCTTTAATCTGTAAATATCTTTTACCGTCAAAGGTATTTATGGCTCAAAGGGCAAAAAGATGCTGTCACCCAATCTCCCCACCTCCATGTCCACCGTCACTCTTGGTCATCACCACAAGCCCACATCTTTGTAAAAACAGTCTGGCAAAGATTTCTTCCCCAAACCTGTGTAAAGCTGTAATCTACAAAGATCTGTATGTACAGCTTAAAGGGCAAAAAAGTGCTCTCACTCAGTCCCCTACCCATCCGAACCCCCATTTCTACTCGCACCCTAGCCTTCATAACATGCCTATCTGTGTTAGTCTGTAATCTATAAAGATATTTTCCCATCAAAGGTATTTGTGGCTCAGAGGGCAAAATAAATGCCATCACCCAATCCTCCCACCCCATATCCACTCACTCCTGGGTCATCACAACATGCCCACGTCTGTGTAAAAATGGTAACCAGCAAAGATTTGATACTTCCTCTCAAAGATGTTTATAGCTTAAGTGACAAAAGAAGTGTTGGCACCCTAATATGAATTGACATGCTGGGTATATAATCAGTAATGAATCTTTAAAGCATGTCACAGATGTCTGTTACCGAAGTTTGACTCAAGTAAACTCCTTAGTTACTAATATTTATGTTGTGAAATCTGTGAAAGAAACTAGGGAAGGAAAATTCCATTGAATTGTGAATCTAAAGTGAAGTGCACGTGCCCATGCCACTAATAGTGGTGAATATTTGAAATTTGGTTACACCTCCCACCTTTGTAACCAGACGACAAGTGTCTCTTCACCGAAGCGGTTATCAGTGACGGAGTCACATGCCTTGTGTCATTTGGTCATAAATGTTAAATAAGAGTCAATTGAAATTAAAAGCAGGTTACTTATGAATAGAAATCAACTATAAGTGCTTCAACACCCCCTTTGCATAAAAGAGTCAAAAAAGGTTTCCATAGTTTCATTACAATATTTAACCTTGGGTGAATCTAGTTCAATAAAGTCACTATTTTGTCAATAAAGTCACTGTTTATTCTAGACCTTATATGAAAGGGTTTTTTACAAAAGCCTTAAACAGGTGCTTTTGTAACCACAGGCTCCTATGTGGTTTCAGTTCTAAACTAAGTGGGTGGCTTCTTTTTAAAACTGGTCAGGAATTTCATCCTGATGGTAAGGTCATCGAAATGAAGACAAAAGTTCAGTTAGGGACACTGTCAACCTTGCATAATGTAACTTTGCAGATTAGATAATGTTGGTAGTTAGAATTTTGTCCTATTAACCTCCCCAAGCTTGATGCTTTAAGGTGCATTTTCAATATTTAAATTGTTCCATGTTTACAAATCAGAGGTACCAATGATACCATCATCATTTAGCAGGATGCTATGAACTTATCTGAATGACAGAAATCATTGAATATTAAACCAAGCACAGTCTTCAAATGGTAATAAAGGATCTGAAAATGGTCATGAATCTGTTTAAGAATGCAGTTTCTAGGCATGGAGAAGAATAATGAAAATTCTATAAAGAAGGTAAAATTGAATTAACATCTCTGCCCCAATTTTAGGCAATGTGTCATCTACTGAGAATACCACTGCTTAGTGTTATTGTACCTGTCAGGTGTGCCTGGTGGTGGTGGTGTGTTGGGGAGGGGGGATAATCCAATCAGGACCCAATTTTAAGCAAACATTTAGGAAGGTCATCAGCATGTTATGTACACATAATACCACTGTTCAGTACTATTGTACCTGTCATGTGTTGCTGCCAGCTAAGGTGGGGGAGGGGGATGGGGGAGGGGTGGGGGAGGGGAGATGGAGGGAGGGAAGGGAAAGTCAAGTCAAGGTCCCAACATTAGGCAAACATTTAGCAATTTCATTAGCATGCTACCTTTGGAGAACACACCTACCTGCATAGTATTACTGCAGCTGTCACCTGTGGCAAATGAACTGGAGGGGTGGGGTGAGGAAGGGGGAGGGGTGGGGTGGGGTGGGGAAGGGAGATCTACACATAAAACCACTGCTTAGTAATACTGTACCTGTGGTATACCTGTGGCTTATGAGGGGATCCGTGCCCAATGAGGGTCTTGACTTGAGGGAGGCATTGAGCAGTATGCTGCTCTGTGTACACAGAATACAATTGTTCAGCTCTTCTATATTTGTACCTACCACTTGTCCAGTCAAATTGACTGCATTGTGAGACTTGACTTTGTTTGAAACTACCTGACCAGTATGTGTGTAGTGTAAGCATTGTTGTATAACCGACGTATGTACAGTGTATCAATTGCAAATATTCAACTGGTTATAGGTAGGGAAAGTGGACAAGAAGTAAAAATACAAAGGCTTGATGTGCAATTAGTAAATAGTTGGAGAGATTTACACCTCTACTGTATATCGCATTGTTTGTTTTCCTTTTGGTTTGTTCTTTTGTTCCTCTCCCTTTCTCTTTTATATTCACCCTCCCTTATGACTGTGCAAGCCTGTTGGTCAATCGACATTTTTATCATTCATAAACTGTATTATTAGGCTACTATTTGAGGGGTGTATTTATCAGTTGTGCCATTCAAACCTTGACACTGCCATTCCCTGTGGTTTCATAGCAAACAAAGCAATTAGTGTGTGGGTTTTGATCTATTGTGCAGTCGGTTCCTGTTGGCTGCTATCAGAATTCAGTCTCAAAGATGGTGAAGCATGAAAGATTCAACAGGAGAATTCAAAGCAAGCCATTCGTTAGTGATGTATCCTACCATCTTTAAGACGACCAAATCATTACGGGGATGGCTAAATTAATTCAGAATGGCTTCTAAGTTGCTAGGCATGGCCTTCCAATATGAGTGTAAATCTGATGCTGTTCGGCTCAGTATGAATTCAAAACTCAGTGATATTACAAACCAAGCCCATGCTGCTAAAGTAACGTAACATAAATATTTTGCATTGGAAGAATCACGCCAACAACTCTTTTCAAAACACCTGGATCCTGGCAGCCAGTGTGACAGAAGGAGTCTCATACACAACAAGTACGTGAGTCACCTAATTCCTGAATCTTGGCTAATCCCCTGTTTCTAAGGGCAGTTTTATGTCAAATTCACAAGCAGAATCTTTGATTTTTAAAAGATATGTAAGAAGTCTCTGACTGCCAACCCCCCCCCCCTTCTGCATCCCCACTTGCAATTGATGCAAGATACATCAGAGACAGTTAGGGGAGTTACAGGTATCTAGTACTTGCTCAACCTCACAAATTTATTGCTTCCCCGATTTTGTCAAAGGGGTGAAGAAAATTCTATGTTATTGGGAATGGGGTCATTGTAATTCAACTGGAGGTGGTTGCAAGTGCTTTTCCCAGGGCAATGCTGTGCATGACTATGTTTAAAAGGTGAAAGATGTACCTTTTGTCATCAAAAAGTATGATCCTTGTTGCCTTTTCAGTTTTAAGTGTAAAATTGTGTCAGTTATATTTTACAATTGTACATTTCTTATTTCCTTTTTTCTGGTTTCATTTTTAGAATTTAGTGGTTTTTGTTCGTAATGCCTGGACAATGTCAGGTAGACCTACCTTCTGCATCCTCCTCAGGGAAGAGTATCTCACGTAAGTTGTAGAAGCATCATCAAAGTAAGGTCGTATGTTAATCTGTCATTTGCTGCAGGGCTGATACAAACATAGCATCCTTAAGCTGTGTAACTTGTGTTTGGCTCAGTAGTATCAGAATAAAGATGTAATGATGTTTAGCAAGGAATCACTTTAAACAGTTTGCACATTAGAAACCCACCTGCTCAAAATTACAGACCTCATTTCTGCTAGAGCAAACTATGTATCTTTTACCTAATCCTCTTTCACTTGTGAGAAGAGCTGCCCTCTTTGATCCCTGTGCACGTACATGGTTGATTGACTCCAAGTGACATCTAAGCCCAAGTATATACCCTACACACAAGTTCTGTGCTTTGCATAAGAGGTTACCTGTTGGGTAATCAACTGTGTGAAGGTCCACAATGGCCAGTAGGAAGTCTTATTCAAGAAGTGATAGTAGCTTCTTTTCAACAAACAAATGCAAAGATTAGAAGAATTTTGTTTAAGGAGGCCTCCCTTGGCTGAAGTCTGTGAAAGTATTTAGTTTTTTTAGCATGCCTGTTTCTAATGCGTGCATTGCACAGTAAAGCACCACTGCTGTGCATATAGTGGTGCAAAGCACAATTTATGTTGCAATATTCAAAATGGAAACCGGCTGATTCATGCCTGTAACACCTTCATCAAATTTGTACATATTACAAGGCCCTATAATTATGTTATATGAATATTACACAACAGTGTTAAATAACAGTTTCATAGCATGCAGGATAGTTGTTACAGAAAAGAAAAGAGTTTCCGCTCACTATACAACATTGCTCATTACAACTGAACTTGACTGTCCCATTGGCCAGAATTGTCTGTGGAGTTCGTTAATGACAAAGGCCAATGGTTTTTGAGACCAGTTTCCAGACGTGTCAACCAGAGTGGGCAGCATTAAACATGTTTAACTTTCCCAACTACAGAGGCATTAGAGTAATTTAGTTTAAACAATATATCCAATCAAATATAATTGATTGTAAAGGAAGCCGTAAGAGATTCCCAAATACCATAGTGCAAACCTTTCAGTATGAGTTAATCAGTCATGTAGTTTGCTGGGCCTTATGTACAACTTGAAATCATGACAAGGATTCAAAACTGGGTCGTGACAGTGCTGAGTAGCAGTTTGCAAAGGGGCATAGCAAGTGGCGGGCTTAAAGAGTGCAACCTGCAGTTACAGGGAAGCGATCCCACCCAAGGTCAGCATCCTTCAGTGACTTGATCCAGGGGCTGATCATTCATTTGCTCAAAACCCCCAAAATAAGAACAAGTAAAGATTGTAGAAGCTATGGCAGTTAGTTGTTTTCTCATAATTTCAGTTTACTTTCATCATTTTGTCTTATCTGATAATATTTTATTTGTCCTTGCTTGGGTACTGGTCTGCTCATGTAGTGGTACCTCTGGCTGTGGGTTGCCCACTGCACTGCAACTGTGGAAATATGCATACATGGTACCTCTGATTTTGTCTCGTCCATGGGATGAAATTGATAGTAAACTGAATCAAAATTATAGGAAAATGTATTTTATGACTTTTGAGTTATGAGTTCTTTTGTGAAATATACTTCACTGGAACTAAATAATTCACCTAAGTGCTTGTCAGTACTTCTCAAGTTTGTCTGTTCTTGGTGGACCCGTATTTTTTACTTTCATCTGCTTTTCACACCATTCATCTTTTTCATTAAAGGGAGAAAAAAAGGAAGCAATTGTATAAAAGCTTTTTTTTTCCAGTTCTTCCTTGTTTTTGGTCAAAATTTCAGTTCTTTATCTCTACCTTAAGGAAAGTAAAGAGAGTTTTTTAAGAAAAAAAAAAACATTTCATTTTGCTTTTTCAGAGATTCAGATAGTAGTGAGATGCTAGATACCTTAGTCACGCTGAAGAGGGGAGTATTTAATGGAGTCAGAGTAAAAGTTGGCAGATTAAACACCTTGGTACCAGCCTCTTATGTGGAACACTTAGATTTTAGAATTCCTAATGAGAGGTAATGTAAACTGTGGCTGCTTCATCGGTAGTGGGCAACAGCTAGTCAATCAGATCTTGTGTGACATATATTTGTTTGTCCACATTTGGTATGTGTATGTGTGTGTGAGGGTGTGTGTAATTAACCTTATACTTGGTAACTTGGTACAGATTGTGGCAATTCCCTCTGGAGATGGTGAAGCGTGTCACATTTTGGGACATATTACAAATAGTGTTGATTGGATAGGCCTTAATGTGGTAAAAATTATAGTAACTTGTGAAAGGCAATTTACAATTGACAGAAAAGTATTTTTCTAATGTGGTAGACAAATGGAAGATTGCCTCACATTTTCCAAGTTATTGATACATATTCTGGCTGTAAGGTGGGCAAGTGACTCAAGTATTGGGCCTAGAAAGACTGTATCTCTGTTTGAATGTTCCAAAACAACCCTGTATCAAAAATCTTGCCTGTAGAGTAGGCCTTTTTAATTCAGGCCTTGAAGGGCAGTTGTTTGTCTATGCAAAGCTACCTTGAATGTGGGAGAAGCCTATGGCTTATGAATTACAACTTCTTGTTAGGTGGCTAACCAACTCAAAGACATAGATCAAATTGGTTTCATTTGAAAGGCCAGTTCAGTTTGAAAAATGTAGATTGCTTTTGGATGAAAAACCTGGCTGGATATAGAACCCCAGATGTCTCAGTTGCTTAGCTTTACCACTTTAAATGCCACTACCTTTATTCACCTTAGCCACAGCACTGGTTCAATAGATTTACTGCCTCTTAATATTTGAAAGAGATCATTTATATTCATGATTGAACTGTTGAATAATGCAAAGTCATTTTCAATAGAAACATGTATTTTGTATCCCTTTTGCATAAAATAGGTTTGCCATAGATGCATATAATTGGACAAGGGAATAGTTTAAATTAGGTTTTCTTTGATTTTTGTTTAAAAGGTAACTGTAGTCACACCAGGTTGAAATCCCAAGGCCGATCATATCAAAAGCATTCTCTGTCACCAGAAGTTTTATGTTGCCAGTTTTATTGAGATGAGCATTGGATAATTCCAGAGCTTGTCTCTAACATGTGGGCTACCATGACAGATCAGATATTATGTTGTCCATAGGACACACCGAAGTTTCAGCACCAATGAAAAAAAGTAAATTCAAAGCTTTCCTCCCACATGAAACCATAGGTATATGACTACCTATATTCAAAAGTTGGGTCAGAGTGGCATAGTTTTAGTTATTTAACCTAACAAGAAACTTCATTACTTAAATTGACCATGGCTCTTTTGCATGCAAGCTTATAAAATACCCAGCATGCTTTAGTGCATCTCATGTATGGTTTCATTAGTCTTGGCCATTTATAGAGATCCAGAAAAGTCTGAGGGATTTTAACCAGCCTAATTGTTACCTCAATGAGTAGACTGATACATTGTACTCCAAGAGTATCAATTAAAGTCCTTATTTCTCTAGTACATTTATAAAGTATTCCTCCTCTTTGAGGTTTATTTGGTAATCTTTATTTTAAATTTTTTGTTTCTCTCAGTATACCATGGACTATAAGTTCCCTGAAAGAGACTGACTATGATGCACTGCCAGTTAGCACCCAAATACGAAGGCTAAGCTCTTCCTGTTTTGACGATTCAGAGGATGAGGGCTTTGACATTAAGGTTGGTGGCCTAGTACTGTGATATTCTTACAATATGTGGTTTCATTAATACCTCTTTGTTCTAGCAGTAGATGGCAGGTATTTATTTATCCTGAAAAGATGCAGAGGATGAGAGAATTGTCTGTCACTAAAGTTGGTGGCCTACTTATTGTATTCTTATAATATATGGTTCCACTTTACCATTTTATTTTGGCATTAGAGGGCAGTTATTTAACTATCCTGAAAGGGACTGCAAAGGGATTTTAATTTAAATGCTTACGATTTTTAAGTTGCAACTACAAGGAAGACAACAGATCAACCCAACAACATAGATCAGATTTGGTTTCTTCTATTGTGAAAGTTTAATTCAGTGTCAGGGAAAGAGTAGACTGCGTTTTCATTCATTAAACCTGCCTAAGTTTCACCCAGCCAGTGATTGAATCCCAAACCCCACCCATAGCTGCTAAGCTTTTTCATTACACCATAGCGGTAAAGGTTTGTGTGTGCTGAAAAGTTACTTGACAGAGAGATGGGAAGAGCCCGCTTATTAAGGTACTTTGCTTTGCAGGTTGTTGATCTATGAAATACTAACAAAAATTCATGCATCAGTCTTTTTTTTGTATGTGTGAAAGCACTTTTTTTTTATAAATTAATATTATGTTGGCATTGCTAGTTTTGTAATGTCTTTGAAATGTAACATTCGCCAAGTGACTCATGAATGGTTCCATGTTCTTTAATCTTTGCTACATAATTCAAAAGCTTCTTTTCTTGTTCTTTTTGTAAGGGTTGTTTGTATGTTCCATAAGTTTTGCCAAGCTAATCGCCGATTGTGGACGATATTTTAACTGTTTTGACTAGTTTAATAAAGTAATTGTACCAAAATACAGTAGTAGGAACATGTTTTTATGGACCCAAATAAGTTTTGCATGTTCAATTCTTCTGTACTTCTCAACATTTTTTACAGCATTATGAAAACCGTCCGACATATGAGATTCAACAGCAATATTATTGTGTGAAGAAGCTACTTTCCCAAGCTGAAATGTTAGCTCTCTTGTCCAAGAGAGATGGACTTCATTTTGAGTTAGATGGAGGTTTGTTGCTTTTCTTCTTATCTAAAGTCAAGGCATGAGAATTGTGGGTAATCAGTAGAGCTAAGGATCATAGTCAAGTAACTGACTACCTGGCTATCATTTGTGAAATATATTCAGGAGTTGAAAGTTTGTTCTGAGTTTCCTAAAACACATGCATAGAGCAACTCCTTTCATTGAGGTCAAATGCACTGTTAACTTTGTAGACTGTGTTCATTATCATATAGTAACTTCTGTTAGTGTGTTTGTGTTGTGTGTATTTCACTTTGGTGTAGGCCTGTAGCTCATACATGGTATACTGAAGGGGGCAGATAGGTTCCGGGGGGAGAAATAGTCTTTAAGGGGGATAGATATACTAAAATGCATTAAGGCAATGGTAATTTTTGATTTTCTGGGGGGCAGAACTTTTTGTAGGATGCTGTACCTTTCTGGCCCCCTGACCACCTACCTTGTCCCTCCCCTTCCTTGGCTATGGGCTTGTGGTGCTGATTTGTTACGCTTCAGCATACAGCTGCAAACAATGTTCCTTTGTTTCTGACCTGTGCCAGTGAGATCCACGATGTACCTATGAGCCAATGTTTAAACCTTTTATACATAAATGAAAAAATTATTCCATTGGAATCCAACAAGATTTAAATAAAACCACTCATTCTGTAACATTTAATCTGTCTTGTTTTTTCATGCAAACTGTCTTATTTCTGCAGTCATGACATTTTGCACTATTTCCAGAAAATATGGTTAAAAATTTTTTGGGGATTGTGACATGTACTACATACAAGAAATTTCATGATCTGTGTAAAGGATAGGCCGATGTGACATTGTGCATTTCATATCAGTTTGCAGCGTGTGTGTTCTGGCCTGATACCTGTGATGCAGTCTTGTCTGTTTTGTCATAAATCACAGTATTTTCGCATACTCAGCTGTGAACTAAAAGTTGCGGGGTAACCATTAAAACCTGGCACTAGAAATTGTAATTGATATTCTGCACTTTGTACATTAGAAATGTCACTTGATGCATTATAAAGGAAGTTGATTTATTGTAAAAACTATATTTATTTGGAAAGCTGTATCCTTTTTCTTAAATTTTTCCATAAAAGTTACATTTCTTCCTAAACTACAAATACTCGTGTGTTTTACCTCTGTCTTAACTTGAACCAATTGGTTGGAAACTGGGACGTTAAACCTCATCTAACTAACTAACTAACTAACTAACTGTCTTAACTTGTAACTCACCATATGTTAACAATAATCCATTGTTTAATGGATTTTAATGTTTTTACTAGCCACCATACAAGAAAGACTTGAGGCTATCTCGGTGAAAGCACGGATTCTAAAAAATTGGTCTGTTCAGAGATATGTGGCAAGCATCTTGAGAAAGGCTGTGGATAGCTTAGCTCCATCAATTACATCAATGCTTGTCAGAGGCAAATTTGTGAGTGATCATTTTGTCTTTTAATAGATTTCATAGAAGTAAGATTTGTGCTTTATAATCAGTGGCGTAGCTAGAAGGGGGGTAGGGGGGCGGTCGCCCCCCACAAGGCCTCTGTCGGAAATAAATAAAAACAAGTCATTTGAAACACTTACAACCCTTATTATGCATTTAAGCAGAATAACACACCGATATGTCAACGTGAAAATCAAAAGTCGGTCTCAAAACTGCCCAAAAAAAAAAAAAAAAAAAGGTCCCCAGAATTTTGAACAACTATCAAGATAATAATCTGACGGAATTTTTTTGCTTTGCCCCCCCCACAAAAAATGTCTAGCTACGCCACTGTTTATAATGATACCTTTAGTAAAGAAACAAATTGTGGAAAGTTTTAAAATACATTTTTAATACTTCCATAATGTCAAGAAACATAACTGCTTGAAGTAATGAATTGTTTTAGAAGGCTTACTGCATCACACATACTTTAAGTTCATTGTAAAGAGCATTGGGAGCAATCTGCTAGATGTGTCACCTTTGTAGTGGCTTTCTTTGGCTTTCCAGTACAATAGGTTCATGTCCTGTACGTCCCACAATCCTGCGAGGCAAAATCTTAAGATTCCTTTCACAGTGGTGATGTTGGGGAGCCCAGTGAGGGGGGGAGCCTTAATAATGTTTGAGAGCCCCAATAATGTTGTGCAGCCCCCATGATGTTGGAGAGCCCAATGATGTTGGGAAGCCCCAATGATGTTGGAGAACCCCAATGATGTTGGGGAGCCCCAATCATGTAGGTGAGCCCTGGTGATGTACTTTATAAAAGAGTTTTATTTCAGCTATTACCCATTGGTCTAGCTCTTGGTTGTAATGATGTACTGTACATATGACATAGGAGTTGTGCTGTACCAGCGAGTACAGAATTAGTCTCCATTTACAGTGACCACCTGGCTGTGAGTAAAGCTGTGCGATGGTAGTAATATTCCCCTCTGTATAAATATTAAATAACCTTCACTCATCCAGTTACCTTGTGGGGCTATGTAAATGAAGGCTTTGTCAGTTTTCTGAGGGAAATGAACTGGTTTAAACTTAAAAGTAGAGTGGACAGAAGTTCTTTTGTAGTGATGAGGTGAATGATTGAATGAACTCACAGTTTGCCTACAGGGCTACTGGATAAGATGTAGGGCTGTCACGTTTAAACGTTTAAACGGTTAAACGATCGATCGGCCGTTTAAACGGCGCATAATTCAGCTAAACGTTTAAACGGTTTTCCTTTTAAAAATACAACAAAAGTTTTAGCAGTTTTCTTCCCCGGTGTTTTCTTTGATATCTCTCATTTAACAACGATGTTTATTTGCAAATTCAATGACCAAATAAAGCTTCAAAAATAAACTGTCCGTGTCTCTCCATTCATAGTATATAATTCCGTGATTGAATTGACTTCCACCTACTCACAGTAAGCCTACTAATCCCCCTAACAATACGCAGCGCCCGCATCCCCAATCTAAGCAGTAGCCCAAATCTGCTTATCAGGACGCGTACACAATACCGGCTTAACCACAATTCACTCTCTCAGTTTACATCGTATTTGTAGCTCAAGGTGCTCACAGAACGAACGTTAAAACAGACTTACCTAAAAGACCGAAAATTGCCGCAGTATTTCAATGCAGCATTCACACCATCCTACCATGCTTTACCTATACGTAAACAGACAGTGTAGGCTCGCACACGTGTTTGTTTTGAGTGTTTCATATAGCAGTACATAATTCATGCACGCACTATATATCCATACGTAAATATCTGTTTGAGTCATGTTAGTGCCCGGCGGCCCGCTTGCTGTGTGCAAATCAATGGAGCTATAGTACGTAGCATGGGACGAATCTATCATACACTTTCGTTCATTGGGGTAATGTTCTAGACATCGTTTTTGTTTAAATCACAAAAGTAAAAGGCACATGTTTATTTCACACAAATTAACATGCATCATAAACATAAAAGTACCTATCATAAACTACTGCAAAGGACGATGAAACAACCGGTAATTTAGCGGTACAAGCAGCGATCGAAAAATGTTATTTTCCATACCATGCCCAATGTTGTTGCGATGTATGTTAACTTTTGTACAGAGCAGGTGCGTAGCCTAATGTGTTACTGTTTGCATGTAATAACGGACCTATACACGTGCTTTAAGTCTCGACTTCTTTCTTGCGTGTCACTTGAAATTCTGCATTTGCACAGTGTACGGACATGGCCTAATATTATGTACGTTGGTGTTTGCGTACATTGCGGCCTGATATCAAACGTATGGCCCTGTATCAAACTTATGATCATTGACTGCGAATTTAATGCTTGGTTTCGTTCATTGGCAAATTTGGGTGAATTAAAAAGAAATCGCTGAAATGATCGGTAGATTTGTGTGTACAGATTTTAAAAGCTTGCGCGTACTGTGAATATCGTAAGTGAATGATCAATGAGGCCATTAATGCATTACACTGTTGGTTCAGAATAAAGATACCGTTTAAACGGTAAACGAACGTTTATTCCGACCGTTTAAACATTTAGGAGATTAAATGGAAATTGACAGCCCTAATAAGATGTCCCATCACCTAGGAGCCACAGATGTCAAAGATATTTGAATATAAGTCGCTTAGTGTAGCGCATCTTGGCGTAAAATTCTGGATTTGTTTCAAAGCTGTAAGAAATGAACAAAGCAAAATGTGATGACAACCATTTTTGAGGGTCTTAGTATACTTGTTTGTACTCCTTTGTAATTTTTATTTGGTTTTGGCTTCAGTGGGATCATTGCTGTGAAAAATACCTCGATGGTGTCGAAAGGGTGGGACCCTTTATTGACTTGGCTGTTCTTGTGAACATGAGATGAGGGCAGTGAAGTAGGTGGGTTGGATGGGAATTGAAGTGGGTGGTTGGTGGGAAAGGAACTGGAAAGATGGGATTATGTATATGTTAATGCATTGTCTTATCATATTGAAAGGCAAGAATTTCCTTGATGGAGTGAAAGCAGAACAGCTTGGGTTGTAGTTAAAACCAAAACAAGATCACAAAGGAGAAAATATATTACATACGGTAGTTTCTTTATTAAAATCCTAATTTTGTACCTGGTAAACATTTTTTATAGGTGTCTATAGGTGTGTTTGGCCATGAGGAGGAACTGATCATGAAGCCCGTCTCACCAAGTAAGCTGATTCAGATGATCTTTGACCTTTGCCAGCCATATAACATTTATGATGCAGTTATACACCAGGAGGTGATTATCACTCTTAGCAAACTCATAGCTAGCAAGCGGGGACTCTTTGACGGCATTCTTAAAATAAGAGTTGGGTAAGTAGGAGGAATTCAATTTTGAGGTATTGGATAGGTTTTCAACAGAGCTTTGTTTAGAAAATTATGGGATAGGTGGTTATATACAGGTGATCCAAGAAGACTTGACTGTCAAGTAAACTGAGTGAAATAAAGATAAGAGTTGATTCAAGAATCAGTTGTCCTGTGTGGCTGATTAAGGTATGTTTACATTTCAATGTGTCCATGGGCAAGGTTTTTTTTTCATCAAAATTAGCCAAAAGTGTAAATATTACAAAGAAGGCCTCAAATTACTAGTGTTCAAAATGTTTAAGTTTTTGTTAAAAATTGATATCACAGATGTTAAATGACTAATAACTACCAACAACAGTAACATTTCCTAAGTAACATATCCATAGAAAGATAGAACTCCAGGTATATAATTGAAAAAGTTGTTGAGAATGAAAGCATAACATGATGAAATGCAGGTGCAGATCCAGACAGATGGGGGCACAACTGGCATAAGGCTGTCCCCGCCCACCTTCCCTTACCTCTCATCCAGCTATTTTTCTCATATTGTTTAGACATGCATCGTTGATGAAATACTGAACATTGCATTGTCCTGCTTATGATTATAACACCCTCAGTAGCCCAGTTGTGGAATGTAAAGGGTTTCCCTATTACAGTCTTCTATGTGACTTTGACTTATCCGTCTTTCCCCTAACTTTTGATCAAGCCTGGCTTCCTCTTGTACATTTGTCTCGAAAATCCTGTTTTATCCTGCTTTTACCTACATAATGCCACTTTTGTTACAAAAGAAATGCATGAAATGACATTTTCAAATTATTGAAAAAAGTCTAAAAGAGTTCATCTAATGCTGTTCATATTGCTGAGTGTCAGTGAATGAGAGCATGCAAAAGTCCTAGTTTTGTCTCACTTTTGGTGTATGAAGTCCTGCTTTTCTCCTGTTTATTGAAAATTTTTATCCTACTTTTCAAGTGGGTTCATTTTAGAGCCTCTTATTATTCTGTGGAAGACACCCCAACCTAGAGGCACTGATAGGTCCTTATGTGTGGGCTTTTCCCCCATGAATGAGCTCCCTTGCTTCAAACCTGGCTCCACCATTGTAATATATACAGTATATTTCCTAAAATAGTCAAAAAATATTAGAAAAATTGGCTACAATCTTAAAAGTTCCCAAAAGTGAATGAGAGAGGAGACATGCCTATCCTTCTTTCAGTGCAGCTGTTAAGCAGGGGTCTGAAACAAGGATCTTTGACCCTTTCCACTGTTGAGCGGTGGTTAAGGACTGTGTTTCTACTCTTGTAATATGTATTTAAACATATTGTTATCAGGGAATTTCCCTACTTCTTTTTTACTGACCTTATATTGAAATACAAAAGAGTCACTTCCCAATTTAAACATAACTATCTAAAGGTTTGAATGCAGAAATTCTTTTCTTACTTACAGCTGGCCTACTTTCAAAACAAAAGTGTTGGGAAGGGAGGGACCCCCTTCTGATCCCATTTTTAAATTTAAATAAATTTATTTACGGCATAAATTTATGCCGTATCTGTTGTAGCATATAAAATATGTTAGGAGAGATTTTTTGGTATAGGTTCAGCAGTCATGTGGGGGAAGTAAGCCACCAGTCAGTGTTGGCATTAAGATGTGCGGCTATGGTCTTCCACAATATAGGTTAAATTGCCCATTTGAAACCTAGTTGTAAGGCACTCTTTTTCAATAAACTTTATTTGTGTAAAACTTCTACGTTGTAAATCAGCAACTCCTGAACTTTGAAAATATCACGGACACTCTTTTGGTATGGATTTGTAAAGGGGAAATCCCCTGTGAATTCTGTTGCAAGAAGTTATAAAGTGAACTTCAGGTCAGGGCATGAAACAGGAAATGCCCAACCCCATCAAAGCAGATCATGGATTAACAATGTTGTGATTCACCTTTGCTTTCTGACTAATGCTTAAAGGATTTAAACATGGTAAGTCTGTATTATCAACCCCAACCCTAGTCAGTGGCTGCCATTTTACATCCCCATCCAAGGGATATGGCATGTCTCCTTGGAGTCCTTGGCCACTTTTCCAAGACTGGTAGGGGTGAATGATCCTTGCTCTCTACCACTTCTTGACACAAGTGAAACTGAGCAAAGAATTTGAATCATACATTACCTAAGTTTGACAAGTAGAAACTCATTTAAATTCCAATCCCCTCATCATTACTGCAAACTTCTTCATCAAGTAGTTTAGTAATCAGAATATTGGAGATAGTTCTATTGGAATTTTTCTTGACACCTATTGAGTGCAAGGAATGCACCAGCCCTTCACCTCTGTGTTGGTAATATATGAGAAACATTTTACAGCACTTATCAGGGGAATTTATTAAATGAGAATTTGTTATGTTAAATCTTTAGAAGTTGATGTGTCAATCAGTAGCAGTACTGGTCCCCGAACAGCTCCTATAAAATCCCCCCCCCCCCCCCACATCCGAACAATTTCCACCTAGGACAATACCAAATTTTCTCATGCCACTAATTTTGCCATTACTAATATGGTGTATCTTCTAAGAACTCAAAATCCCATTGTGTGTCTGTCTGGGCGGGTTTTCTGACTTAGTTTATTTGAGCATGAGTCATCCTCTCACACCTAGCTCTCCCCTCTTCTTTGCAATGAAAAGGCTGTGCATGTCTAATCTCAAACAATAGTCTCTGTGGTAAACCTTGCAAGCCAAGTAGTTCTACTGGTTGATAAGAGAGTTGTGGTCAATTGTGCCTGGAAGCTTGTTTGCTCAAGAGAGTAAAGTACAGATAACAACTCTGGGGACAGGTGGAGAAGAGCTGCAGAGGTGCAACTTATGGCCAATGGGTCCTCTAGCGACATGTTGTGAGAGAAGTTGTCTCAGGGGTAACATCGTGGGTGGGAATTTTCCTGATGGGAACTGGAAGGGATGGAAATTGACGGGGAAAATTGTTCGGTGGAAATTGAAGTTGCTCTGGACAGTTGTCAGCTTATGATGAGCAGCAGTTGTAGTAAATTAAACCCAAAGTGTAACCCAAATCTAAAACTAAATTGTCAAAAATCTCAAGCCCCTAAAATGTGCTGCCCATTAGAGGTGCGAAAGCCATAACATATTCAGCAACTTGAACTTTAAATAAAAGCACACTTGTAATGCTTCAGTTTTACAAGTCAAAACTGTAATACCTTGAAGCTTTTCTTGACCTATTTTGTTTGATGATCTTCTTGAACATAACCGAGTAATCTCATTGTAGGGTACTAGGAAATTATTTGCACCACATATTCTCTTGATCTTCCAGATGGCTAATACATGCCATGAAGTCAGAGTTGAAGAATTCGTGGAATATGGATGATGTAAGAAAACGTTTTTATAGTATAACAAATGATATTACTAGTTGTTAGATGGGAATATGGTCAGTTCAAGATATTTCTTTAATAGATATACTGTATATTCTTTAATTAGATGGACAGGGCTTGACATAAGCGATGGCACCGACGGCAAAAAGCCGTCGTGCCCTCAATGTTTGCCGCGGCGCCCCCGAAAAATACACTCGCGCAACGGCAAAAGTTGCCGTCATGCCCGTTTTGATTTGCCGTCGGTGCCCTCCCTTTCACTATGCACATCCCAAGTGCCTTAATAGGCTAAGTTACAGTTCCTAAAACTCCCAATATTTTTTTTTTTTCCCAATATATTGTGGTTTCACTCTGAAGTTAAGACGATCAGTCATTTCTTAGAAATTTTAGCTCAAAACTGGCGTCTCCTACCTTACCGCAACAAAAATCAGCGATCATCCTTCCACTCGAAGCAACGTTGCTTCTACGATGCTTTTACACAGTAAGTCAATGGGACAATCTCGCACTTGAAGTGAGCAAAAACACACACTTAAGGCCCGTTGATGTTGTGCGAAAGACAGCAGAGATCAGACTTGCTTTTAGTCGTTTTCAAGTTCCGATATTTAGTGCTGAGGCAGGAGGGAGTATTTACACAAAATCGCCGCAATGAAAGTAGTATCGTCGAATTTAGGGAAAATGCAACGAGCTGGTACGATCTTGCGGAACATACCATGTACAAAAAGGGGGGAAAATGTGCGAAGGTGACTTTCTCTAAGGGCGCTAATTATAAGCAAAAAGTTTCTTTGAGCTAGCTGGATATGAACCACGCTAGCAATAAAAGTTTTTAAGCACTTCCGATTTATGTTCATCATGCCTTCAAGCGAAAGAACGAAAAGGAAGAAACAACTCGAGGTGGCTAAAGCCTAGAAAAGTAAGTATTTGTTGCAGGTTAGTTGTATTAATGTTCACATAATGCAATAGTCTTGGTACACCCTTTACTAGTCCACAAAAGATGTACCACCCTCGATAATGCATACTTGACAAAATGCCATTGTGCCCCTCCCTCATATTCATTTTTGCCGTCATGCCCTTCATATCTGCCGTGGTGCCCTTCACTTTTAAGACCTACCGATGGCATTTTTACCGTGCCCTTTTTGAAGCTTATGTCAAGCCCTGGATGGATCATCTCCTTTGTTTATACCAAACAAGGTATTTGTTTTTCATTTCCTGTGTCATTCTTCCATGAAATGTTTGCTTTTAGCCCTGTTAAACAATATGTTTAGTAATGTTCTAAGGACAAGCAACTTTTGTGGCTTACTTAGTCATTTGCTCCAATGGAATATGCCATCTTTCTTGACTATAGAAGTTATTACAAATTGTCAAGTAATTATGTTTACATTGCAGTGAAAATTATAATTAAGAAAAAAAAATAAATGTAGAGGGTGGCCCAGTTCATTACAGGTCATCATTTCAACTGTGCATTCCTTGCTTGCAAAGTGCAGTGCATTCTTATAGTAACTTTAGTATCAAGCTATGAAAATGTTTCAAAGTTTTATTCAAAAAGATTTTGACTGTCACTGAAAATGATAAAAGTTGTCTTAATCAAAATGGAATATTTCATTATACTTTGTAATTAATTTGAATTACAGTTTTCAAATTACTGCTTCCTTTCATTGCCAGCAGTATGGAATGGGTGTGTTCAGGGGCTATTGTGGAATGTAGGTAGGGGCAGTTGAGAGCAATAGAAGGTTTTAAGAGGTACAGTATAACTTATGGCCTGAGTTGCAGTGATAAGATTCAGATGTATTATAATTATCTATACACACTCAATGTCCTTCACATTCAGTTGGTCCAGGATTGGTGAGGCTTTGCTTGCTATAGTATAGAATCAGTGTGTTTAGGGGCTTTCATGGCATGGGGGTAGGGGCACTTGAGGGCAATAGGTTTTAAAATGTGTAACTCATGGCCTGATGTGGGGTAACAATACATGTATTGTATCATAATGATCAATTAATTAACAATCAATGTCCTTCAAATGCAATTGGTCCAGGAAGGCTTTGTTTGGCTGTGGATAGGCTCCAATTTGTATTCATACTCAGGATTAATTTCTTGTTCATCTTAATTTGCAGCCAATCCACAGCCTTCCACCAAGCAAGTTGACTCAGCTACTAGCCTACATCTTGGAGGTCAATATGATTAATCTTCCAGATAGGTCGTGGTTACAGAAACGTCAGTTTGTGGGTGCCCTTAACAGGTGCCCGTATGGATTTTATGATAAAGGTAAGCGACTGCATATAGTCAGGAGTTTGAGGTAGCCTTGTCACTGCAACAAATTTGATTTTAATTTGTAACTCATTCTGTTTTAGTAACAGGGACATTTTGTGTCATTGACACTGTTAACTTTCACTCCAGATTTCACTTTGACTTTCACATTTCAAAGTGATTTTATCTATGGTAACTGTCACTTCCAGATTTCACATTCAACTTTTACATTTCAAAGTGATTTTGAATGAGATGCATCACTATGTCACATGAAAGTACTGATGTGTTCAAAATTAGGTGATACTAAAGGAAACCAACAGCATTCATTGTGTAGCCTGCCATTTTGTAATGTTCACTTATAGCATGGAGTTGCTAGGCCTAACAAAACTTGAAATCAATCATGGAAATGGTCTTTAGATTTCAGGAAATTTGAGGGTGCACTTTAAGAAATTCATCTCTGAAGTGTAGAAGCACTGGTTTTATCATGTTGACATATTTTTTTTCTTAAGTTACACTACAGTATTGTACAGATTGTAAGATTGCTTTATGTCCAGTTTGCATGTATTGTAATGTCTAGCTGTCTTTTTATGTTGGTGCTTATTTCTCTCTTAATTTTAAGTTTGGATGATCCTTGGCCGTACCCCGGGTGGATTCATCATTGCCAATCAGTACCTACCCCAGCAACCTACGTTATCAGACATGACCAAGACCGATCTCAACTTTGCCCTCAAAATTGAACAAATGTTTCGAAGAATTGCCCACCCAGAGTATCGACAGATCACCGTTGAGGTATGCCACAATTTTCCAAAAAGATTTAGAAATAGCTCATCTGACTTTCAGTTTAATGTGTTAGCTTCGACACTTTGTCGGTGACCTTCTTTGATTGTTTGAAATATGCCAGGATGGTATGTTATCCTTCATTAACTCTGAATAAAGTTCAATATAGTGTCACATTCTTTCTTTTGAAGTCTGCATTTGTTGAGAATTGCAACAGATGGCAGCATGACTGGAATGCATGTGTTGAAGAATGCAAGAAAAGTTTGCCGTGTGGTTATTGTATTTAGAGAACCATAGGTCCTCTGTGGTCTACTTTAGAATAGCCTAAACCGGACATCAGTGGTATGTCGTCTGGAATATTTAAAATCCCTTTGACTGGAACTACTCTGTCTACCCAGCCCTCATAACACTGTATAAGTTAGGCTTTATAAAAGAATTAATTACAATACTTTCTTCGTTGTGCTTGCCTTCCTTTGCCAGCTGCCTTATTGCATTTTGGAAGTCATGTTGTTACAAATTAACTCCAGAAACTACTGTGTTCGGTTAAGTTAGTTAGATGAGGTTTAACGTCCCAGTTTCCAACCAATTGGTTCAAGTCGAGACAACTATGGCCTTTTTTCCAGTTGTGGCTCACTGGCTTGTTTTCCCTACTCCATTGTTTATGCTGAGCACCAAGCACAAAGGCAGTAGGTTCCATTTTTAAAGTCTTTGGTATGACCCGGTCAGGATTTGAACCCTAGACCTTCCGGCTGCAAGTCAGATGGTCTAACCACTTGACCACTGCAGTCAGTGTTCGGTTAAGGTTGGGAAACAGATAAAAGGAGAATTAGATTTATTGGTGTATGTACAAATAAATGCAAAACAAAAATTTCTTGTCAAGATAATGACCCATGAGAGAAAAAAATTCTCTGCTTTCATGTCTGAAATTTTAGGACCAGCATCAATTGTTTGGGCTTTCTTCCTTGGCTCTAAACCTGTAACCAGTAGCTCAAGTTCATTGGACAAATGTTAAGGCTCCACTTGCATGGATTCATCATCATTTTAAGGCCACCACAGGCTGAAATGGCCCGGCTCCATCCAGATGCAACTCCCCACAACTACTAGTCATGGTTGAGTTAAAGGCAATTGTTGCCAACTAAGTTGTGGAAAAGTCAGATTGCAGTTGGATTTAGGTTTGCTGCACACCTTGCAGACCTGACTGAGGCCCAATTCACTCACTTTAGTTACCGTATTCGTATAGGGGCTGCCATTTTGACTTCCTACAAATGTCATCTGATTTGAGAACACTTCTTTACCGTTTACCCAAAGCAGTTTGGTCACAGTTGGGTCAGTAATAGTGGCACACTGCTACGACCTGACTCAACTATGCCACAATTCTGACTGAGACTCCACAACAAATATCAAACATGTTTGATTTACCCAATTTGGTCACAGCCAAGACTGCCATATCATAGTCAAGTTGCAAACAAAATTTGACGCACACAGCACCAACCAACGGGACTGGTTCAGGCCACGCCTCAGTCAGGTCATTGGAGTATGCACCGCCCTTAAGACTGTAAAATCGTAGTCATGGTCATGTAAAATCATAACCTTGGTCATAGGCCTGGTAAGGCTTACGCTGTAGACATCTTAAGACTATAATACTAATAATAATGATTTGGATTTTTATAGCGCCTTTATATGTAACATCTCAAAGCGCTTCACAATCATTACCCCTGGTCATTGGTAACTTGTCAAACCCACACAATATTGTGCACATCCCTTGCTGTTCGCACCCGGCACACTGAAGAGTAATGCCACTTCATCGTGTCCCCTGGGGGACTTCCCATAGGAGCAGCCACAAACAGCGCATCACTATACAAGCTACCTCACAGGTACCCATTTAACCCCTGGGTGGAGAGAAGCAATCGCGATACAGTAAAGCATCTTGCTCAGGGACACAACATAATGACCCAGGTGGGAATCGAACCAGCAATCCTTAGATCACAAGTCCAACACTTTAACCAATAGGCCACCATGCTCTCTAGACTATGTTATTTCTAGATGATGCATTTGTTTCTTGTGTTTCGGTTCAGGCCCACGCACCTCCTCTCAATGTCTCTTGGTTTCTTGAACCTTACAGACGTGTTTAAACAGTTTTGTATACTGTGCACTTTTGCATGCGTTTGTGTTCAGGTTATTTGGTTTGATTCTCAGTTTCAAGTGATATTGCTCTTTGTTAATCTATATTAAGTCAATTTAAACTGTCAGGGCCAGTTATTGTCATGTGCCTTTTTCACACTTACTTTGTCATGTTTGTGAATGCTAATGTTATGATGAGTAATCCTTCATTTCTTTATGAACTCACAAGTAGACCTAAATGAGTGGTCTGTGAGTGTAACCATAATAGCAGACTTTAATGAGTTCAATGCATGATGGGAACTGGGAGTATACACAACCCCTGCCATGCTAAATGGAGTGCCTGCTAACTCCATGCTAGCACTGCAGCTGTATTGTTTTACTCACAGTTCCCATTCTCCTTTCATATGCGTGAGGTAATCATTAAAGCCTGCTGTTCGAAAACATGATGATTAAGCCACACAATGCTTCCACTTAAGGAAGTGATAACTTGTATTTTCAGTTTCTTTTGTACTCTTGCTGTTCATACAGGTAGATCTTATTGCAGTTTAATGTGAGTTCTGCCCATTCTGACATGTGTACAGTACATGCTAGAATAGTGTATAATTTGCACTGGATGTTAACATGGAGAGATTATTTTGTTCCTTTTCAGTTATTGACAGTGATGGCTACTATTCTGGAAAGGAACCCAGAGCTGGAGTTTCAGCATACTGTTAACATGGATACAGTAAGAATTTGTCTCTTGACATTACTCAGTGCACATGTATATTAAATTTGCTATTAGACAAAAGAGAGCAGGGATGAGTGTTAAGGTCTCAGGAGAGTGGGTTGTGGGGTTCTCCCCACAGCAGGGACAATTGGTGAGATCTAAGGAAGGATAGAGTACATTGTTGGGATGCTGCAGCAGAGTAATTTTATGTGTGTGGCATAGCAAATTAAATAAAGTGGAAGACTCTGCAAAATCGTACCATGATAGGGCAATTTCCTCTAGATAATTCCCACCTCGACAATTTCCTCCTCGACCACTCCTCTAGGACAATTTTCCCCCTGGACAATTCCCAACCTGAACAATTATCCATTGGACAATTCCCACCTAAGATTACCCCCCAGACCACTGCTCTCGCCTAGGAAATTTGGAATTGTCCAGAAACCAATTGTACACATGCTTATTTGTGACTGGATTGTACCAGTCTTCCTGCTTGCTACCACCTCCCATACCAATTGTAAATATGCATCACCTGACCTGTCTGTCAGGACAACAGTTTTGTACATGACAGGCTGGTTTGTATACCATAACTGGAATGCTATATCAGTTATTTTGAGGTATTTCACAACAAAGAAAGTTGATGTTGTTGCTATGTCACAGCAAACTTTTTTTACTATGTACTGATAGTGTTTTTATGTAAGCTGTGGTGGTTGTGGTGTAGAGTTATAAGAGCCTTAGATTTTCAAAAGTTCCTTCTGGAAGGGCTGCTTTTATCTGTGAAAAGAAAGAAAAAGTCAAACTCTTTGTGTATGATATCAATCCTACCAAAATTTAAAACATCAGACTCATAAGCTGGGTGGAATGCCAGAAGCTGATTAGATTGTATGCCTTGCATTCAGTTGGTCTCCAGATCATGTCCTAGCATGGTAGAACTATTTCCTGCACATTTTCTGAGGACCAAATTCTGCAAAGCTTAAAAATTGGTAGATTGAAATGTTTTGTGGTATTTCCATCTTGTGTACTGGCCTATTCAAGTTTGTCTACTTCAGATTTTTGCTTGGCTCAGCTGACAAGCAGTAGTGTAACAAAAGTCTTTGGGAAAGTGGATTAGGACTAAAACAAGACTCATCCGTCGGATAGGGGATGTAAAGTGGTGGTTCCAGTATCAGGGTTGGGATTTTTAAATTACACATGTGCCTTGGTATCATCTGAAGACTGTTGGGAAAGTTGATGGAGTATTTAATAAGCGCAAGATAGGCTATTTGGCCAGTGCCCTGTTGCATTAAGAGTCACATTGGATCACAAGTTCAATTTATCATGTAACAGACTTATTGAAATCAAACTTAAGATTTAGATTTAGTGTAAAATTTCCATAATACAGGCCCGCAGAGTTTCACTGAAGGAACTGGCCTTACAGCCCATTTTCAATCAGTAACAAGTTTTTTATATGGAAGCTAAAACTGATTAGATATGAATCTAAATGCATTTGATGACCTCACTTTAAAACAAACAATATTCTTCACCTGTTACTGACTGGTTCAATTTCTGCAATCTTTATTCTTAGCTGGTCCACGAAGCCTTCAACCAGCTACTTCAGGAGGAAGGCTTGGAGAAACAAGATGACATGACGCCATTTTACAACTCACCGCCTCATGGCATTAAAGGCACAACTAATCACCTGACGAAGATTGTAGTAAAACACTTGCTGAACTCGTCAATGACTAATCTAACAGAGGATAACTGTATAGTAAGCTGAATAGTCATCATAATATGTATGTGTACCCTGAAAGTATATTTTGAGCATAATGTTTGGAAGTACAATATTTTGAAGTACAAGCTGTATAGTTACAATGTACAGTATAAGTTGCCCTGAAGATATATTTCGAGCAAAGTGTTTTGAAGTGTTACATTTTGAAATGCAACTGAATGTTTCAAGTTTTGCAGCTTTGTGTATTATTAAAAAGTGACTGTAATAACTGCTGAGCATAAACATCAGTGAAGTGAACATGTGCATTCCAGTACTATATATGCAGTATACTATGTGCATGAAATAATGTAGCTTTTACTGTCGGGCATGGTGTCAAAATGTTGCTCACGATGTCACCTGCACGTTCTTTAAAGAAAGAGTGCTGCAAGGTGTTACCAATTAAGGCAATGGGTCTGTTTTGATTTTCTATAAGGGGGGGGGAGGGGGAGGGGGAGAGAGGGGCAAAATATTTTTCACGTGGGACACCCCCTCCCTCCCAGGAAATCTTGGCTACAGGCTTAAGACAGATTTTTCATGGCACTTAAATTATGAAGTGAAGGAAGTGTAGCTTAAACCAAGATAAGAAGTTATGGGTACTCAGTTGGTAGTGTATTGTGTAGAGCTCTTAATTATAGCTTATATTCATCTTGTATCAACCTTAAAGATGAACAATATTGCATGTGTAGATCAATATATAGATGATGTGATCTTTTTACTCACAGTATGAAAGCTTTCTTTGATTTCAAACCAAGTACTAATTTGAAAAGTATTTGTGATTATTTTGAATGATGGGCTTTGGGACAAAATCACAAAGATTTTAGTTCCTTTGGGAACTCATTTCATTAGAAAGAGCCAGGTTTATTATTGCAATAACATGAGATATACTTGGTCTGTGTTTTGTTCGTAGACTCATAGGATTTTTCAGTGGAAAGTTTGTCATATGGGTTTGACATCAGAAATCAGTTTCTTTGTATTTATTTTTCTTTATTTTTATGATATATGTCTTGCCAGTTCTTTCAGTTTGTACTTTTTTTTATTGATTTGAATCTGAAATGCATGTTTTCAGTGCAGTGTCAAATATTTCAGAGTCTTTTGTTTGTTAAACTTATTGAATTTCCTTTCAGATTTAATTAAAGTGAATAAGAAGGGAGTCTTGAAAAAAGATATGTTCCTATTTTCAGTACTTTGTAAAACTTTGAGAGAGTATGCAGATAATCAAAAAAGTGTTGCATTGTAAAATAGCAGAGGGAATAAAATGGTGGCAGATATTTAAGCTATGAAGCTTATCTTGGGAGGATTGAAAGTTGATTCCAGGTGTGGTGGTTTCAAAGCAGTAATTTGGAGAACTATTTTACATATTTGAAGTACTATTTTATGTATGTAGTGGACATTCATGTGATGCTCAAATGCAATACCAAAGTGCATGACTTATAGATCTTTTGGCGTACTACTGTGTTATATATAAATATAATGCAGATATGTCAAACTACATTTAAGTAACCCTAGATTACGTGATGAAGGTTCTCTTGTCGAGTTGTATTAGACTACAAGCTTAAAAGTAACTTGTAATGTAAAAAGAATATTTATTACCCATAGCTCATTATATCAGCATATTGTAAATACCCGTATCCTCTTCAAAATTGGTTATAATATTATTTCATCCCTTCATGAAAATGGTCTTTAATATTTAATCCAAACATTTTCCCTTTATCTGCATGTAACATTTATTGGACTTTGTCAGTTGTTTCATGTTCTTTGTGGAGAAACCAATATACCCTATTCCTCCTTCCTGCCTAGGCTATGCATGTCTTCGAAAAGCATTAGCTGAATATTCTCATTTGGGCTCCTACCCTTTATTTCCCTGCACACATGAAAGTTTAGATGTCATAAAGGGTCTTTATGGTTCCTTTTGTGTATAGTTAAGCAGCTTATACCTCCAGTCACCACCACAATCCTTACCCAGAAATGGGACAAATTATTTTACAGAGGGGGAGGAGGCATGGTGCATTGAAATGTGTTAAGACTGTAGTTGTTTGGTTTTCAAATTTCCTATTTGGGGGAGGGGGAGGGGATTTTTTTAGGAGCATGGCACCTCCTCACCTTACCACTGCTTTCCCTTGACTTCTGGGGCCAATTTCACAAACATCAACTGTAGCAACGATCATCACTCATTTACTGGAATCATCGCTAATAGCTATAGTGATCGTTTGTTACTTAAAGCGATAGCAATGAGTTCAATTCTTTGCAACCACTAAGACAGTCATCACTATGTCCATCACAAAAGATCTAACTGCAGTACAAAATTGATTGCTAAAAGTTTAGTGAAATCTTTTGCAAACTTCCATTGCTTTATTTTGAACACTCATAGTTTGGAGATGGATATCAGCATTGGCAATCAATGCTAAATGTTAGTGAAATTGGCATGGCCTGCCACAACTACTGTTTGTATGTACCATGAAAGTGTTTTTTGATGTACACCTTGCTTAAAATGTATTTCTAAGTCTTAAAGTCGTGTATCTGCTGGATGACAAAATAAATGAAATGTTCTCATTTGACATAATATTTTGTGATGGCTTGTTTATATATCTTTCATAATATTCATAATGAACATTATTTTGATCATGCACACTTCAATGTGTTCAATGAGTCAATGAAAACATGTACAAGAAATTATTGCATATTAGCACATTAGCATCAACTTTTTCAAGTAATATAGGAGGAAAAACAGTTGTACTTCATGTCAAAGCAAGATTAACTCCTTGAGTCAAAAGCTAGACTATAAAACACATCATTGCTACTTAAAAGTATTAGCATATCATAATCTGTCCCATAATTTACATGTGGAATCGCTCTCCCATTCAGATCACTTGTGTCCACACATGATTTGAATGAACTATCTGCAGCCACTCCCCACCAAGAAACAACCCTGAAACTGCCCCAGGATGCTACAATGCTGACAAAACTTTGTCTAACTTCTCTGAACCCTCATATTTTGCCCCTGTCAAGTCATGAATGGCTTAACCAAGCTAAAAGACAGATACTTTAGATGATTTGAGCAAGAATGAAGAAAGAAAGAATAAATGACTTTTTTGTAAATAAGAAGGCCTAGCCTACAGTGGGTTGTACAATTGTTTATAGCCAGAAATTTATTCACTCCAGTAAGTCCAAAGGTACTGGTTTCATCATGGAAGAATTCATCAGAGCCACAGGAACTGAAAATAGTACTGCAAATTTAAAAAAAAAATGAGAATTCCAGCAAAGAGCAAAATATATCAGTGATTTCAAACTATTTACATGGAGTGAGCCTGTTAGCTTGGTCTTTACCTAAAAATTGCTGCATTTCAGGAAGGGCAAAAGTTAAAGCATGTTTATGAATTTATAGGTATGTGCTGGTCAGCCAAAACTTGACAAACTTCTTCAAAGCACCTATTCCATCCCCAATCATCATACAGGCATCCACATTTAGATCACTTTTTCTTCTAGCCAATAACAAAATTTCTGCCTCGTCTTAAAGAAAGTGACTTCTCTTAACACCAAGCCATGGTAGTTTGGATGTATCAAAGCCAGATACTGACATTCAGGGGGAAAAGTGGAGAGTACTTTATTTTGTCTGGGGATTAAGAGAGGAAGCTTTCTTTTCCAATAACTGCTATTTACTTAGTCATCTCATGGGGAGAGGGGCAACAGAGGGCAGGGCCTCTGACCAGGGACACACATGTCCCTGACCTTCACTGGCTATGCCCCTGAGGTTTGGGTAATACCCCATAGGAAGTTTTGCACATCTAAAAACAATTACAATCAACTCTGAACTAATCAACATTATCCACTTAGCTGGATATGTGATAACTACTGTGCAGTATATTAGTTGAGGGACGGTGTCAATGTTTTAAGTGGGGTGACCATATTTGAATATGAGAGAGACTGCCCTACATCATTACACCAATCAGTATTAAACTTGAACCAATTTCAGAACTAAACTACATTATTCACTCTGCTCCTTTTCAATCCTAAAAAGTGCCAACAAACACTTTTTGAAGTTTGTTTCTACAATTTCAGGTAGGCATCAGAAGATAAAGTTTGGTGTGAGTTTTAATAGCAAAAACAAAAAAAAAAAAACATTTTTTAAACAATGAGAAAGTTGTACTTCTGATTATAGGCTGGGTACATGATGATAATAATTTGCTGTAAGAAAAGATACAGAAAGCATGTTATTTAAATGGTAGATATGTAAATTGACTTCAATAAACATGAATTTTAGACTTTTCTTCTATCTTAGGCAAAAGTATTTGTTCAAAGATACAAAGAAGAATGCTCTGCTGAATTCTGTCTAATATCAACTGAGTGTTATTTCAAAAGGGATGGACCCAACCACAAGACATAATACTGAGCGCTCAGAATAGAAATCCCATATGATAAGGTTTAATAGGTTCCATTGGAACAACCTTTTCTAATATTCCTGAGTAGCACAAAACAAACTGAAGAAAGGAACTATTTTCTGTGCCAATAAGCAAATTGGTAGAACTTGGCAAGCCGATCACACTCCTCACGCCTGCAAAAGGCTGGATGCAAAGACGCATTGCGTCCGCAAAAATCATGCTGCAGTTAGAAATTTTCATCTTAGTCCCAAATTAAGTAGACCAGGTGAGCTAGAAATTTTGGTTTTCAAAGTATGTGTGCCCGCGAGGTTTTGCAGCCATGACACTCCCACTGTCCAACCTGTACCCTTTACACAATTCTCTCTGGATTTAGTTTTGTGAACATTGAACATAAGAGGAATCTATCAGTGTTGCAGAATATCACATGTTCAATGCATGCTCTCCTAACACAGTCACCGCTATAGTTGAAAAGCCTTTCAAAAGAGTTTTAATAAGGCACAACACTGTTAAAGGGACACCTCAAATATTCAAGAGTGACAATATTTTCTTCATTTTACTACTTGCCCTACACATGAAAAGCATGTACCTGCCCATGACACACATCAACTAATAAAGCATATTGAATACTTGTTTCATACTACAATTGTAATGCATTATACCTAACAAAAAAAAATACATCTTTGACCTAAGTAACTGTTTCACTTTGCTAATATACAGACGATACTTCTTCATATTTCATTTCTTGAAAGTAAAAGTCTACAAAAATTATGCTGAGCTAACAAAACTTCATGAATACTCCCTACTTTATATATGGTAAAAGAGGTCAAGAAAAAAAATATCTCTTGCCTTGAGATCCCTTCCCTAGTAACACTGAAGACATTTTATGCTCACATGTAAACCACTCCCCAAGGAAATCCTGTGAAAAATATTCTTCCAGGGATGAGTCTTTTCTGCAGATTTGTGGATTTTCATGACTTTTATTCCAACGTCTTCAATTACACATTCTCCATTTCTGTGATATTCTGAGCTTATTTTCTGCACCTCATGCTCACATGTAAACCACTCCTAAGGGAAAACCTATGACAATACTGTACAGTATCAGGGATGAGCTTCTTCTGTAAATCCACACATTTCCATGATTTTCATTCCAACCTAAGTATGCAATTATAAATTTTCCATTTCTGCAATATCCTTTTTTTTTGTTCTTTTTGCACCTCAGGCTTATCCCTGCTGTCTACTAGTCCAGTGGATGTGTGTACACTATACAGTGCACATATAAGTACCTTGCTATTAAGTCATTGCACCAAATCAAGAAAAATTTACTAGATAATCACCATTTTTGAAAGGATAACATGTGTAAAACAGATGATGGTCTGACAAGGATAGTTGACTTACTAAAAGGACAGAGAAAAAAAAGTCAAGTTAAAGAAATTTAAGCCTCAAGTAATAGGAGTGATGTTTTGGGTAAACTACTAAGTTTAGCATGAAAAATCAGAGGAAGTAATTACTTGTAGTATTGAAAGACATTCTAATGTATTATTCTTGGAACTATGAACTTTTAAGTAAATGAAAGGAAATCATCCTAAATACAGTGTCACTGGGGAACACCTTTAAGGAAATTTGAGATCATCTGTAAAGCCTGAGGTGGTCGCCATTGTGGAACCATGTGTCCTGATCCCTTCACCGTCAGCAGTGTTAAGTTTCCCTGGACTTCAACAAACCCAGCCACTTGCTTTTCATACATCCAGGGTCTGTACTCTGATGTTAGATTGAGGTTCAAATCTGCCACAAAAGCCGAGGCTGCATTCAGAGGACACACAATGTCTGTGTCTCCATTATAAACGAGAAAGGTGTAATTGGCAAGAAGCGTCTTAAATTGTGGAAGCATGTCATTGTAAATTCTTGTGTAGGCATCGTGTACTGCGTCACTGTGAGGGAAAGGCATGAAAACCATGTCTTGCTTTTTATCACTCAATCAACTGATCAACTGACTGAAATATCAATCAATTGATCAATCAATCATTCAATCAATGAAGAGGTGCTCAACAAAAATGATGCAAATGCAACATATACAGAATACATAAAAATTTATAGAAAAATAAATACTGTCACAACACACTGCACAAGAGGGAACAAGGGTTTTTGATAGTAAAATGCAAAAAAAGGATGGGATTTTAAAAGATTTTAGTTTATATGAGCACTGGCAAGTTCATGGAAGAATGTTTCAGATGCCAGGAACATGTACAAATAAAGATCTATCCACACAAATTATGTGCTAAATATAAAATTCAGAGAGACTGAGGTGCCGATGAGGAGCTGAAGATGTAAACTGCATAAGTTTTCTCTTACTTAAAACCCAAAAATTTAAAATGAGGACATCCAGAGAATGGTGTCTCCCTATGTACGCCTCATTTGATTTACCATTCACACCGTGACTACGGGTACCAGAAACCGCTACCAACACAAATCCAATACTGAACGAGGAGTGGGGGGCGGTTGGAACAAAATAGAATGAAGAGAGAGGATCAAAGTTTGCAAGTGATACCTATCAGATAAAAACCACTTTTATAATGATAGACAATGACACTCCTCTGCAGTATAGAAGGTTCTGATGGGCAAGTTTCTACATATAACTATACCTCACCTGCACACACTCCAGGGTGGCAACCCAGATGCTATATGAAGGGCGTTTTGGACGTCTGCACGATTGAGGTAGGTGGTCTCAGCCGTGGTGTCAACACATTTCAATTCTCCGCCTAGTTGAGGATACATCTGGTGGTACGGAATGCTAGCAAAACTGGTGCCATTCTTTAAAAAAAAAATGTTTACAATTTAACTTTGGATATATACTGTGTGCTAACACTGTACAGGTAAAACTTTAAAAGAGAATGTCATAAATCCTAAAGATGAACTGTTGACTGTAGTGATTTGGGAACTTATTTTATAAGGTATGGGAGGCAGACAGTTTCTGACTTAGGTTTTCTCAAAGGGGACTCTTACACCAAGTAAGATGTGAACCTAGAAGACCAGTGTGATACATACCGTTTCTCCTTCCTAGTAGCTCATGCAGCATGTTAGAACCCTGCACTTGTATGGCCGTGGTCGGGTCCGCATGTCAAAATCAGTCGCACAAGATAATCTCATTACACGCTTGGGCTGGCCAGTGTGCTTAGCAAAAAATGGTCAACTTTAGAAAGCGCTGGTCAGAGATTTACACTATACAATGGGCACCTTTGTTAAAGGCTGTTCAAACAACTCATCCATGGTTATTGTTTAATCAGTTAAGTGGATTTGCTTCTACTTTGTCAGTAGGAAGGAAGGATTAATCTGCTGCATAGTTTACTGATGAAGTTGAACCCTATGTAGCAAGAGTTAGAGATCAATTTTAATAGCTAGTGTGCCCCATTTAAACTAAGGTGGTTTTAAATTATGGGGGATGGTCACATCTCCCTTGGTTCTGGCCCTTCCCCCTTTCTTCTCTTTTCATGTCAGATGCTCTGGCAATTTTGGTTGAGTTTTTCAACTACACATCTTCTGATAGCAGGAATGTTATTCAAGTTAGATTTAAATGGCCACATAATGTCTGCATGGCCACATAATGTCTGCAGGCAATTGCACTTCTGCAGCAAAATGTGCTCAATATAGCACATTCATATTGTATGCCAACGGACAAAATGTCTTTGAAGAGCTCATGCAGCCAAACAGGTCACAGAATAACTGACAAGTTAGAAAACTTCTTTAAATAATATATTCTCATCACAATAACACAGACTGAAAGTGGCATTTTGTTGCATAACATTGAGTTCAAGGAGGCAATTACTGGTAACCCCCATCCAGCTCTCCATACTAAATGGCATCTCTTGCCATCTTGATTGCCATTACAGACACAATGTGAGCATCTTACCACCCTTGAATGTTGCATTTTTGGCTGTTCCTTGATTTTGCTTCCAGTGACACTCTTGAGGTCAAACTGGAATCGTTTCAAAGTGGTACTGTCGGCACGGATCCCTCCTGCACAATCTAAGTAGATGGAGTAGTCATTCAAGCCGATGTCATTGACAAAGTGAAGTACCTGGTCAACCTAAACAGAAAGCAAAAAGGTTTAGACCATTTGAGAAAAGAAACTCAAAACTGATAATACTGGAAACAGAATCAAACATGTTAAATATACCTCCATTAAAGGTAGTGTAAATTGAGACAAGGAAGTCATGCTTTCTGTAATTTGTACTTGTTTCATATGGTACAGGGCACTAAAACTGTACACAAAACTGAAAGAGGAACCAAGGTGATGGAGGAAAATATCAGTAATGACAACATTTGCCAGTAAACTAGGTCAACAGTCACTTTTCTTGTTCCAGCAAGGAAAATTCTGAATCTGGCAACACAGGTACTCTGCTTATCATGATTTTTTTACATTTGATCCAATCTTACCACTGACCAGTGCTGGCATTTAAGTCTTGGAATTTTGGGGAAATTCCTCCCCTCCAATTTTTTTTTTTTTTTGGAGGGGGGGGGGAGGGGGGGTTAAAGGAGGAATCTCCATAAGATTCAATAAAGAGATGGTAAAACAAAGGGATGGAATAAATTAGTATCAAGAAAGTTCAAATTCATTTAATATAGCCACCAGTGCATTTGTTGCAGGTTTCCCAATGACTACCAGAAAAACTTTGCATGAAGGACAAAAACAAAGAGAATTTGCAGGGTTTCCGTCAGGGGGGGGGGGGTTAAAGAAGGATTTTGTCCTCCTTTCTTGAAAAAGGGGGTGAACCAAACCCCTGCCCCTTGTCATTTCCATAAAAATATTAATGGTCAATACCTTGGTTTCTTACTTAAGAAGACGACACCTTTGCAGCAATGTTTTAACCTACATAAATAAATGGTCTTTAAAACCCTTCAAATTGCACCCTATAGGGGCCTTGAAGCAAGCTTTTGTACCAATGAACCCACTTGTAACTTTGGCCAAGGACAGCATCAATTTGGAATTATGTTTTAGCAGTAATAAATCCCCCTCCCCCCCCCCCTTTTTTTTTTTGATTTTCTGGCAGAATCCCTTATTTGGGGACATCAAAAAAGATAAGGCTTCATTACTGTCCTTTCATATTAAAGTATTCCTTACATGTGGTTGACATGCTTGGCTGACATTGTAAAAACTGCATCCCTGAGGACTACAGCAATCTTTCAGAAGACTTTGCCATAACCTGTTAAAGAAGGGAGATAGGCTGTCATGTTTAAGTGACCATCTGACAAGCATTGTACATACACTTCCTTAAAAACACTAATGAACTGTCCTTAAAACTATGTCAAGCATAGTATAAATGACAAGATATGTTCCTGACAGAACATGTAAGTTCTAGAAGTGACTGGATAATTGATTGCTTGGTTGAGTGGTTGGTTTGATTGACTGATTGATTGATTGATTGACTGACTGATTGATCAGTCCATTGAATTGGTCCTGTATAAAACAACTGAACGAAGACAACAGGAAATATAAGAGAAACATAATATTTAAAGGAGACATAGAAAGACAAAAGAAGTATAACTCTACATAGACATACACCTTGTACTAAAGGGATTAAGCATGAATCATGAGCTGTCGTCTAATTTGCATTGTAGGAGATTTCTGTCATGGCAATATACTATAATAACTACTACATGACAGTGAGAAGATCTTCAGTTTCAAAATGGATTTCTCTCACTCTTAATCAGTGTCTTTCATTGGTTAATCATTTCACCCTCACTCCAGAATGTGAGCCTTTAATGAAAAATACAATCCTAGTTTATATAGCACTTTATACTAGTGACAGATCTCAAAGGGCTTCACATTTGGTTATGTCATAATGTTCTTATTCCCACAGTACTGTAACTGACCTCAAGTTCCAGGGACTATACATCCTGACTGTCACTTCCCCATTCACTGTCAAGAATTTGATTGTTTCTGTTTCAATCGAAGCAAGATGCAGGTGAAAGGTAGGCTTGGGCAACTCCTACATATTTGGAGTAGGGTGTCCCCAGCCCTATTTAATACTCATGATTTTGATGAGTTGCAACTCCTACAATGACACCATCAATGACCCAGGAAAAGCCATAAACTGTCAACTATTAGCCTTATAATGTGTATTAATGTGCAATAGATTTACTCTATGAGCTTTTCAATGGCTGAGGTGTTTCACTGACAGTGTCAGAGAATCGCTGTGGTGGCCATCCCAAGGAATAACTTGAAATTGAATAGCCAAAAAGATCAAAAAAGCCAGGTGTTTTAAAGCACTTCATTAATCCTGTGAAATAACACAAAACTCCACAATATGATTTTTTAACACATTTTGCAGTAATGAAAATTACCTAGGTGTCACCATTCAGAGAAATGTGGAGTCGCTACACAACTCCTGACCAGGAGTGGTACGTGACTCTGAAATGGAGTCCGGCAACGCGCCCAAGCCTAGTGATAGCTCTTTTTTGGTATATCCCTACTGAGGATTGATCCCCAGCCTCCCTTCTGGGTGAGGAATGCTCCAAAAGAAGGCCATCCAGTCTTATGCAAATACCCAGCTTACCTTTGTGAACCCACCTTCTAGTCAGAGTCTACATTCGACACTACTTAAAAATGATACTCTATTTTTGCCACTATACAACGAAAGCTTCCATATTTTGCTTTAGTTAAAGTTAAATACTTACAAATGACCGACAATTCCATGGTAGTAGGCATAGTACACTACTGCATCAGCATTATGCTGCCTACTGTAGAATCCATTTCCGATAGCCAATCCCTGGAAAATGGAACATAAAGACATGAGACGACTCTTCAATGGTTACAATGCTGGAAAATGATGACATTTTATTATGTGTTAAATTTTATTAAAAATATGGTGTATAGCAAATGTGAAGTACTGTAGAGCACTAGAGTAAAACATGAAAGGTACTTTCAAGTGGAAGATTTTATCATTATATTGATCGGATTTCCATTTCAATTTTAATGTCAAACAGTTTTCTTGTGCTACACACTCTTGCCGTAGTAAGTGCCATATAAGACTGTACCTCAGATAGCAGTTTATCCTAACTAATGCAGGTGCACAGCTTCATATGTACACCCTTGTTTTCCACCACTCAAAAGTACCTTTAACACACACACCTGCCAACTAATCACAGCAGATATGATGTAGTTACTCAAACGAACTTGACAACATCTACATCTCCAGTAAATGGTCTAAATATAGCAAGTACACTTTTATTAATAACGAGGGACATGTCGGTTGGCTGAAGTATCTTGCTTTGTTGGTTTCTAAGCTGATAAATTATCTCATATTCCACAACTGGACAACACATAAACACATAGACCCACATGCCAACTTGAATACAAAGGTTACAATGCTGCCCACAACACTGTAATCACCAACAGAAGTCATATATGTTGATTCCTTTTCCTTTGAAATTCTCAAAAGCAATCATTTGTAGAAAAAACATTTCAGTGTTGCATTATCTTCTGTCAATGTAATTAATCTCTCCTTTTTTCAAATACAAGCTATGACAACAAGATTGCTACAGTTAATAAACTGACTTGCATACAAACTACACAAAAGCCATCGCACCTACTCTGCTCAATTCAGATTTGCTTCATTCTCATCAACCCTGATGACTATGTACAGTATCTTGGTTCTCTACCAATGAACGGTATTAACTGTATAGGGTGCTAGGTTGATGATATCAACATGGTGAACTAACAACTAAAGGAGGGTAATTGTTAGATACAACTATCTCTCAAATTTAAGATATATATGACAACACTAGGGGTCATTTGATATGGCTAACATTAACTGGTATAGACTCTGGCCATATCCACTGTCCAAAGTTTTTTGACATCTACAAATGTCCAAGCTGATCCAATCTTTGCCCTTTTATAAAGACTGAGTACTCTAATTGGTGATCTGCCTCCCCCCCCACCCCCACCCCTGGTCAGCCCTAGTCCAGCCCCACCAGGACACAGAAATGCCCACCACCACTTTATTCAAACAGTTCTAGTTCTGACTGTCACTGATATGAGATTTATAAAAGAGAAAAAAAGTAACAGTTTCTTGCTTCTCAGAGTAGGTACCTTTCATCAGCCATGCATATTTCCCATCTTGAAAAACTTCCATCAAGATACTTATCATTTCTTTATTTCTTTAAGGTCACAAAAGTGGTCACCATATTAACTGGGAATGTGTGGTTCATTTTCTTGTCTTTATTTAGAAGAAAATATGTCATCTTTGGAAAGGTGCCTCCCCAACCTATTTGGTGTGTAGGACAACCTGCACCACAGCTTATATTTGCGCCTTGCAACAGGCCTAGGAAAAGAGCTGCTGGCACTCCAGCAATTCTGGGCAAAGTCCTGCTTATGTTATTTTGGTATTGCACTGGTAGATATACCTTCCAATGCATTTTTTTATTTTCAATTACAGACATGCAATGTCACAGAAAAGTGAGGACTTAGTTTACCAGTCTGCTGATGAAATGTTTACCATTCTGCTTTGTGTGACTTGATGTATAGTAGTGTAAATATAGAGATTGGAAAACAAACATTATGGTGCAAGATGAATAAACTCTTCTTTTTGTAAACACGAGTAAGCAGCATTTATAGTAAATAGACCCATACTAAATATTCCAGTGTTTTGTAATGTGATTTATAATACCAACCTATCCAAACCTCACTTCTGGTCTTCTTTCAAACCATAGACAGTATCTCTGATGTAACTTAGCTAGCATTCAGGTAACTAAGACAGCACATCAAAAACCCAGGCTGCAACTGCCTCAGCCAAGCTGCAGTAGCTACAGCCATGCTTTGTTACTTCCCATATTACAATAGCAAGAATAATTTCAACCTGCTATAATAATGGGCATCAAAATAAAACATGGCTGCAGCTGCTGCAGCTTGGTTGAGGCAGCTGCAACCTAACTAATTTGGCATGATCATCAATCCTCAAAATGAATGCCATGTACTACTTACTTGCAAATTCAGCTTTTCTGTTCCATTCAAAATCTCTACACCAAGAAGAGGAATGTAGATACCAGCATAACTCTCTCCAGAGATGAATAACTTGTTTTTTACAAATTGTGGGTATTTTGTGAAAAAATTAACCAGTGCTTGGTAGTTTTCCTTTGCAACCTACAGGTATTGAAAGAATATTCAAGGAATGCACTCATAGCATGGCACTGCTTGTTAAATCATGCATAAAAATAAGAAATTCTGCAAATCACTTATAAAATGAATTAATGAAAATATGATGAAAGCACAACATTGTTGATTGCAGGCTCAGAGAAAAGTTTAAATTACATGTAGTCAAATTTCTCACCATTTTTTTTAAACTAATTTCATTAAAACCAAATGTCCTTCCCACTACTTAAGTTCCCTCTAAATGTCAAAATTTTCCTTGAAAGATCTTACAGATTTGCATTTTCACCAAAGTTATGAGTCTATCTAAAAATGGCATACTTACACTAAAAATGAACACTTACAGGGGATGAATAAATGGCAAAATAATGGTGGGAGAAATAAGACTAAAGAGGATTCATGGTATTATAATGCCTATCTATCCTGAGTAAATGGATTGTGTTTCTGCAATAGATTGATGACATTCAGTAAGAAACTATTTTAATTACATTTTACCATAACTTATTGACTGTACTGTAGTGGTCATAAACAGGTAAATTCAAAACAAGCCAATTACAAGTGTAACCATATCATGCATAAATTTCATTCATATTTTTTCCTTATTAGGGGTCATACCTGTACTTAAACTATCTTATTTCATTTTATTTCTGTTTACATAATGTGACATCATTCAATGGAACCACCCAAGAAGCTGCTATTTTCAGGTTTTTTCCCCTTGATGTTGAAATGTACAACTCCTTGATTCAGGGTTTGCTCACTTTTCTTTGTTCAGCAAAGCTGTTGGAGAAGAGTGCCCTTATTAGTTCATTATATGGGACTGTACAAGGTGGTCCTAGGAGGAGGCACATTACAATCTTCCAAACCCATAAGGAATACCACCTGAGACCCCTGTTTTTGGCCAAAAACGGGAGATTAAATATCTACCCTAGTTTTAACATTAGTCTCAATGAACGCTCTACTGCACAAATTGGTTCTTAGATAACCACCAGTTGACTCCCAAAGGTAGTGGACTGCAAATGTTCAGAAGAGCATATAATGCACTACTGATAGCTTGTACAGTTGGTCAGTATGTTTACAATTACACATAGCTGGGTGCAATTAATTGTGTGCACTCAAGGGTAAATCCTACTACTGGCAGCACTTTTGGTAGTTAGTTTACTATCAAGTGTCAAATTATTACACCCTCAATGAATTTCAGGACCCATCTTTAATGGACTGCATTGGCCATCATGCAGACTGGACACAAAATAGTGCAGTTCTCTATACACCTGCCTTGTTCTAAGCAGAACTTAAGTCAGAAAAAACACAAGTTTGTCTGTGTTTGCCCACAATCTACTTCACAGGGTGCTTGATGAGCCTCAGATGGTCTAGCTGACCCAAAGGGCTCCTGTACCCCCTGAACAATGCCCACCTATACAATTTCCCCACAGACACTTCCCACCCCAAACAATTTCCTTGCAAAATTCACACCTTTGGCAATTAGCCCTCACATATATCCCCCCCCCCCCCATATGACTCTTTAGAACTGTTTAGGTTGCTAATTGTCTAAGGGAAAAATTTTCAGGAGGGAAACTGTCAGGGATGGGAATTTTTTAGGCTGAGAATTGACCCAGTGTTTGTCTAGAAATTGTCCCTTGGAAATTGGTGAAGGCCCCAGAAACAACTGAACTAGTGTATAATAAGACAGGTGTGATGTGAAAGTACAGTATACACTGTTAACTGACTCAGCATGTGAGTGTAAGTCTATGATTTAGGATAATGCTTAACAACTTCTTCCACGATTTGCAAATGAACAAGATGACATTTGAAAGCCACAGAAAGATGAACTTTTTGTCTTCCAAGTTTCACAGCAGAAGTAGGAGATTTGGGCCTAAATAGCAATTTTCCTCTTTTGACTTAAAGGGAGAATGCAGTAACCCCAATAAAGAAATGTACAGTAGACTATCCTATTTCCTGAATGGCTCTTGAGAATCATGTGACAGTATTTTTCTCACTCAATTGTAAAATTTACAAGGAGCAACTGCTTGATTTACCTTGAATATGCAATATTTATGTTCTAAAATATCATGAAAGATACTTGGAAGCGAAATAAGAAGAAATTTGTGACATTTAGCTATTGTTTCAAAATAAGTTTGGGGCGACTGCTTCTGACCTTTAAATGTATTTCTCTAAGTATTTCAAAGACAAATGTCATTACAGAAAATGCCTGCCCATATGAGTATGTGCAGCAACTCACAGAATCATCATTAGATGTAACATTTTTGCTGACAGAGTATGAGAAGCCTACACCCACAGGACTCTCTAGATAAAGTACATTAGCAACTGTGTTCCAACTGTATGGGTTAGGTACCAGTCCTGTGCCACCATCAAGTACCTGTAGAAAAGAAGCAAATGTACTGAATACCAACTATTTTCTTTACAATGTCATGTCCTTCTTATACAGTGTAACATTTTAGAGCTTTTCAAAACTATAAAGCCACAGTAAGTTCCATGGAAATCACTTGAATGATTAACTGGAAAATGTCTTGACTTAAATACAGCATAAACATTGGTTCGTTGGTTGATGCAGTACCTGGCTTTAACAGACAACTTAGAATGTAACTGAACATTACACACCAAAAATCAGAGTGTTTACTGAAAAAAATGTAACAGAAACTACAGCTGAGAAAAATGAGGAGGATACTGTAAAATTTAGAAGGTATCCCCTCTTTGCTTCTTTCCCTTCCCTGTGGGGGAAAGGCAGTAGAAAATAGCTACAAACTGCTGGGAAACTGTGGAAGTAGGGATGCATTATTCGACAGTACAAGTGTAATTTCATGACATTGTTAAAAACCATTACTTTTTACATTATGTAGCATTAAAGTGATTGTCATGCACATTTTCCACTTGGAAATTAAATGAGCCAATTACCAACTTGTATCTTACTGGTATACCAACTTGCACCCTTTTGGTACACTAATAGCACTGTGCAAAAGATAAATTCTAAAAAACAGATATACTTGGGAGTTGGGATACAGTATTAAACAGTGCCCTGTGGTCCTTTTTTCTCTTGATAAAGCAATTCTGTTACACTCACTTTCCTGTTCATTAATTTAAAGGCAATAGGCAGTCGCCCCAAAATTTTCTTTGAAAAATCAGCAAACTCTTGCAAATCTCCTCTTATTGCATTACAAGCACCTCTGAAGACGTTTTGAACATAACTATTACAAACAATAGGTAAAGCAAGGCGAAATTCTCCTTGAATTCCACAATTCACTAACAAAAATACTGTCACATGACCAAAATAGACCATTCATGAACTAGAGTGACAGGATACACTCACTCTGTTTGGGGTGACTGCCTACTGCCTTTAAACTGGCTGCATTAAAGTCTTGACCAAGGATACAAATAGTATGTAATGAAATCTACCAAAAAGACATACTTTGAAAGGCCCATTTTCTGACAAAAAGCCATCCAATGAACTACAGCCAGGTCCACCATTCAGCCACAATAAAACAGGGTCACTAGCTGGATCATTTTGTGATTCAACAAACCTGTAAATAGAAAAGTAACGACATAATACAAGTACAGTAAATGCAGATTTGAAAATGGAACACCCTAAAAATCACTCACACTACTGTACCTCTTTTTGAACTTGGGGATCACTAACATTATGCTCAAGGGCTTTACTTTGATGTACAGTACATGCATAAATGTTCCTCCTGCAAGACTGATGTGTAGTACATGGGGACTACATGGGAAGCTACATAATCGAACTTCATTTGAAACTGTTTCAAACTCTTCTTCTTTCAAACTGCATCTTACTTAGTTCACTTGTTTCAGATAATGCTTTATAAAGGCTAATTATGATTCTGAACCAACAATATTGTCACTAATTGAATTTGTAATGATTTAGAGGAAAATGGAACCTACGTACAGTAGTAGTACTGTCATGCTAAAATTTAGTATGGGTAAATTTTGTTATTATGAGGGCCTAAATCTATCACAGAAACTGCATTTGGCTAAATTTTGTCTCATGTGCAACGTTGAAGATTTTCCTTTGCTCACAACAATGTGTATTTTGGTTGTATCTAATTGACCATTATACAATTAATTGTGTGCCTTAATTCTAATATTATAATATTTAGGTGGTATGAATTTCATTTATCCAGCTCCCATCTTCATAGGCATAGGAGCCGGGAAGGGGGGGGGCTGCAGCCCCCCAACCAAAAATTTTTGTGAAAATTCGGGCAAAATGCTGAGAACTTTTCGGGCACCTACTGAAAGAAAAATAATCCAATGATGTAGCTAAAGGGTGTTGATAATTTAAAAACTTCCTTGGTAATTAATATAAAGTTCTGATTTGCATTGCACCAGCACCTACATATTCCGTATTAATTCATCAATGTGTTTCTTAATGGTTACTTATATTATGATTATCAGAGGTGTATTTGAGGGACCATATCGCCATGCCCCACCCGCACTGATTTTTTTTCCACCTAAAATACGTAAATGTTTTAACACAAATGTTACTTCAAAGACCTGTAGTATAATTATGTCGCACCAGGTTGCATGTAAGGACACCTAATTTTTCAAAAATTTTCAAAGAGGAGGGGGTAATGCCGATTTTTTTTTAGTACCTAAAATACTACATGTTTTTACACAAATTTTACTTCAAAGGTAGCATATGTGGCACCAGATTGCATGTAAGGACACCTAATTTTTCAAAAATTTTCAAAGGGGGGGGGGGGTGGGGCTTGGGAAATTAGGATCAGGCCACCTTATTGATTTTTGTGCTTGGTTACCTCCTCACAACTGTTGGGGAGACTCTTCCATTCAGGCCAAGCACAGCATTTTAGTGTGTCATGCATGAGTGACTTTCAACAATACAAGTTCTCAGGAGTCAAGATGAGGTTTACAGTATGCCTGACAGGAAGTTGAGCTACACAGTTTATTTGCTAAAAGGATTAGTTGTGGTTAAGAGATTTTCTCAATCCTCAAAAAGGGACATTTCCTTTTATGTACAGTTGCATTTTGAAAGGAGAGAGCTTGTCCCTCAGGAATAATAAAACAATGATCACATTTTGTGACAAGTTGGAGTGGCTTTCGAAGGCAAAACAAAGGGAAAAAAATGCCATGTACAAATGTGACATCACAAACTACTGCACCATCTGTCATTTTGATTTGAGTGAAAAACTCCAGCATGTTTGTATCTTAAGTTCAAGAATAATCTGGGTGCAATCTGTTTCATTTGTTAATCTTTCACTACTGAACTGTATGCCTATCAAAATGTGTCCATCCACTCAAAAGAGTGAAGGTAACCTTAGTAGATGTTTTTTCTTAAGAACAACAAATTTTTCCCTCTGCCTTTGGACATCCACACATAAACCCAATAGATATTTGGAGTGAACTACGGTACCAGCGGCGGGTTGGCGTGGAGTTGAGAATATTTCAAAAAAGTACACATATACAGTATGGTACAGTGCAAGTTGACTGGGTATCTGAGCATTCCCAGTCCCAGATACATTCCTTGCATCGAATGCTTTTCCAGACAAATTAAATGCAATCCCCCCAAGTTGAATTAGTGTACCCTGTCATCTTAATTCTGGAACTTTGGCTCCTGTCAATCACTGCATGTGACAATACTCTTGTTGTAACTTATTTGCTATCCTCTTTGGCGAACGATCACACTACTCAAGTTGAACAGGACCGTGGACTACATTAACAGTACTGTATAGTAGTTCCTACTCTTGTGTGGAGTAAAACAAGGTGTAGGCCTACATACTTTGACTCCTATAATGTTCAAGCCTCAAGGACTAGACCACACAGTCCTTCTCTGAGGACTAGTACTGTAGTCTAGATCTCAGAGTTGCTGTCACAGTTTTGGGTATCATCTCAAGGTGAAAATGTCAGATGACATGGTGAAAATCACTTTGAGGCAACACCAAATACTGTAAATTTCCATTAGGGCCTAGATCATGACTAGTGCTTTCCAGCTTTCTATCACAAGTTAGGTTACGTTATTGAACTGCATAATAATATATGTATTGTTGACAGAACAGTGCCTTATTTATATTTTGAAACAGTCGGCTTTGTACAGTAGATGCTAGATGGTATCTTAACTTATTAAAGAGGGTGAAAAAAATTAAAATTTCCTTTAAAAAGCACTAAGTTAGGCCTAGTGCCAGCAGTGGTAGTCAACTCGGGGGGGGGGGGGAGGGGGAAAATTGATTAGGTGAATACCAATAATGCAACTTTCTATCGCCATCTATTGTCGCGTTCAGGTATCCCGAGTACTGCTTGAATTTCGGTGGTGTCTTCAGTCCAGGGAGAGAAATGATCTCGTCAGGATTTGATGCAGGTGCGAAACGCAACTTTTGAGCCTCTGACTGATAAAATGTCAACACTGTTAAAATGAAGAACAGCTTCATCGTCCACAAAATCCTCATCTCGAAACTTTAACAGGCAACTGCAAACCGCGTTATCTTTGACTCACAGGTTCCACGGATCGACTTTGGTATTACTAGCTAGACGATGAACGGGACATGATCCTTATTGTTGGTGACTTACTTTGTTATACTGTTTATAGGCTGGTCGGCATGTCTCGTGATCTGGCTTTGTGAATTAAGTACCATAGGATTACAGTACGGATTACAGTACGGGGCAAAGTGCAATATTTACTGCATTGTATGCACAAGCAGGTGTCCATCCATGCACAGTATGCTATGTATGGAACGCCAAAGGAATCTTACTGTATCACCAGATCTGCGTACTTCGTCTTCCGGTCCCTCCCCAGAGCGTACTTTGACAGAAGCCAAAATAACGACTTTGGGGACAAAAAAAAAATTATCTTCGATCCTATGTGATTTTTTTTTAAAGAATGCCACTCTTTTACCCACTCTCCGTGAAGGTTTTTTACACTTATGAACAGTGGCGCCGCCAGATTTTGGTGATCATGATGGGGGCGCCCAGGACAGATAAAGTCGTAATGCCACCTCAGTTCCCCCCCCCCCCCCAAGTCTGTTTGTACCTTTTCTGCGCGCCCCTGCGCTTGTATACAGCAGTGTGGAATCCTTTTGGTCACTACATAAAGCCTGCCGTTCTGGGGGAGGAGTTCAAAGGGAAGGGTTCCCTCCCATTTGAGAAATTGTTGTTAATTTAAGGTTGCCTAGATGCAAAATGGTGCTATTTTTGGGGTATTTTTGGAACTGATCATATGTGGCTGGAAAATGTCCTTATTTAGTGAATTCTGATTTTTGGTTAAGTGAAAGAGGAGAGTATACGTCCCTGCCATTGTATACAGCAGTGTGGGATCCTCTCTTTGTCACTACATAAAGGTGCCGTTCTGGGGGAGGGGTCTAAGGGAGGCACCCCTCCTCTTTAAGAAATTTTTGTTAATTGACGTTGCCTAGATGCAAAATGGTGCTATCTTTAGGATATTTTTTGGAACTGATCATATGGATGGAAAATAGGCCTATCCTTATTTAGTGAATTCTAATTTTGGTTAGGTGAAAGAGGAGAGTGTGCGTGCCCGCGATTGTATACAACAGTATAGGATCCCCGATCCCTTTGCCACTACATAAAGGTGCCGTTCTAGGAGGGGTCTAAGGGACACCCTCCCCTTCAGTTTGAGAAATTTTTGTTAATTTAAGGTTGCTTAATGCAAAGTGGTGCTATCTTTGGGATATTTTGGAACTGATCATAAATGACTGGAAAATATCCATAATTTAGTGAATTCTAAGCTTTGATTAGGTGAAAGAGGAGAGTTTGTTGTTTTAGAAAAGGGTATGTTGTCAACAAACCTCCTGAAGCCCCCCCCCCCTTTTGCTAAGGGTACTTTAATGCCTCATATTCTGGGAAAGTTTTTACGTAACACTACGTGCATAAAGTCCACAGAAACATTCTTGGACTATACTGCGAAAATTTTCCTTTGCTTCATTGTGCATCATAAAAGGGTATCTAAGGCTTACAGACACCCGTACAGTACCTACTGAAAGCTCTGGATTAATTACATAAAATGGGGCACTGGTATGATGATTATAACCTCAGTGACACCCAAATGATACTATATAGTATCAAGCCGAGCACTTTACAATTATCGTATTCTTTATTCTTTCAATTGTATTCAAACATATTTATACATGATAATCTACAACACAAATATTTATTTACATCAATTATAAAATAAGAAATTACAGAGAAAATCAGCTGTGAATACTAATGCCCTTCTTAACTTAAATGTTTTCTTCAAATTCATTCACAGTGGCGCCGCCAGGCTTTGGTGATTGGGGGGGCACAACAGATGATGTCGTAATGGCACTTCAGTTAACCTCCCAAGTCTGCGCAAAATGCGTTTTCTTCGTGTGCTCCCTGCTTTCGTATACACAGTGGGGGTCCTTCCTTTGTCAGGTGTCACTGCACTAAGGTACCGTCCTGGGGGAGGGGTGTCCCCCTCCCCTTTGAGAAATTTTTGTTTATTTAAAGTTGCTTAGATGCAAAATGGTGCTATCTTTATGATATTTTGGAGCTGATCACATACCTGTTTGGCTGGAAAATGTCCATAGTTTAGTGAATTCTAATTTTTCCAACTGGCTGGATGTTTTTTCCAACTGAGTGGCGACGCTTAAATATTCCTTTTTTATGCCCCCTGCGTTTTGAATACAGCAGTGAGGATCTTTCCTTTGTTACTATATAAAGGTGCCGTCCTGGGGGAGGGGTTTAGCTAGGGGAGGGGGTGTCCCCCTCCCCTTTGAGAAATTTTTGCTTATTTAAGGTTTCTTAGATGCAAAATGGTGCTATCTTTTGGAATATTTTTGAAGCTGATCATATATAGCTGGAAAATGTCCATAATCTAGTGAATTCTAATTTTTGGTTAGGTGAAAAAGGAGAGCATGTTGTCTGCGAGAAGAATACATTGTAAACAAACCTCCTGAAGACTCCCTTTTGGCTACTTTACCGCCTTCTATTGGCAAAGGTTTTACCCAAAAATAGTCCACAGAAACATTGTTGGACTATAACGAAATTTTTCCTCCCCTTCACTGTGCATTGTAAAACGGCATCTAAGGCTGGCAGATACCTGTATAGGGCCTTCCGGAAGCTCTGAATAAAGTACATAAAATGGAGCAATGACATAATGCTTATTACTTGACATCCAAATGATAACATAGAGTAGAGCACTTTATAACTATCGTATTTTTACTAATTCTGAACGAAAATCCAGATGAACAGCTTCCAGCAATGGGGAACGGGCGGGAGGGAGACTATTGGTGCAGGAAGGTGATATTAGACCTCCCTGATAGGTAAAGCAAAAGGGGTGAAGGACTAACAAAGGCGTTTTTCAGAATGCTTGTTTATCGTAAGTGCATTAAAATTCACCATCTATCAAGGGCGTAGCCAGGAATCTGTCAAGGGGGCGAAGCCCATAGACAGACTCTCGGTCTCAGCGCTTTGCGCCACCATGAGTTGGCGCAAAGCACAAGAAAATTTTGGCCCAAAGTGTCTCCCAGATCGCTGGAAATGGCACTTTCCAAGCCTATTTTACCGCATATAAATAGGGGGAACACTAGCAATATTGTAAAAAAATTAAAAAATACCAAAAATATGCTCAAGGGGGCGGCTGCCCCCTTCAGCCCCTTGGCTACGTGTCTGCCATCTATACCGATAATGGCTGATCGTAGAGCGCTCGGTAAAGGTTTTTGGAAAATATATAACGGCAAATACGTAATTTCAACTTTCCAAATCATGCTACAACAACTTAGATTGAAAGATCGCATATTGATGCAAGACCTCTACAGATGTTGTGATTATAGTTCCATGTATTATTATGTTAATAATGGTCATGAGATGGAGTGCGAACCGTAAAGCATGCGCGCAAAGCGCGCGAAATGTTTTATTAAATGAGATTTCCATGACAAAACCTGCATTCAGAGTCTGCATCGAGACACTTTCACTTGCCCAACAAACCTACATGCCAATTAAAAAGCCAGTCTTTTACCTGTTAATTCGTGAACAGCTTTCAACTTTTGCTGCTGTGCTTCTCCGGGAGTTGCTATCAGAAGATATATTGATAATAATAACACAGTGGTAAGGATTAAAGCGCGCGGAGCGCGCGAAATTTTTGATAGTTTGCGAAGGATTTGCGAAAATTCTGATAGTTTGAGAAACATTTATCATAGAAAATGATTAAATAGAGGCTCTGTTGAAGCACACCTCACCCTACCCTCTACAGAAATCTATAGCTTAATCGCCTTTTGGGATCATTTTAAAATTTTCAAAAAAATTCATAGGGGGCAAGCCCCCCATGCCCCCCCCCCGTGCCGGCGCCACTGTTCATTCAAGCTTCTTTGTACATGAAAACAAACATCAAAGTTTCACGCTATTTACATGAAAAGAGAGATAAAACAAAGGCGAAACAGAGAACCCTTCTGCGGGTACTTGTGCACTTTGAACTCTTTTTGTAAGTTGTCTTAAAATTACCGTAGAGATTTCTTCAAATGTACTTAAGAATCTTTGTACATGAAAGTCATCATCAAGGTTTCACGCTAATTACATTTAAAAGAGAAATAAAAGGAAGGCAAAAACAGAGAAATCCTTTTGCGGATACTAATGCATATCGAACCTTTTTGGTTTTCGTAAAATTACCATACAAATCAGAAACACAAAAGTTTTAATTGCAATGTACATCAAAGGTGAATTCAAGAAGAGGAATTACCGAAAAACACTTTGCGAGTACTAATGTAAGTCGTGACGAAACAAAACGCAGGACACCAAGGAAGTTACACAAAGGATTCAAAACGACGACAGTCGGCCAGAAAAAATTTCCTAACAGGAAATTGAAACCAAGCACGTCGCTGCATACTCAAAAGACAACATAAGTAAATTAAGGCGTTCTGTACAAAGAATCATCGTCATGCAACAAACCCCCATTGCTCCCTTACAGTCAGCTGGGTGCCGTGCTTAAGGTCAAACATTATTGATAAACACAAAAGAACTCCCTTGGACCCAAAACGTATTTTTACTAAGTTTGAACGAAAATTTAGACGAACAGCTTCCAACAATGGGGAATAGGAGGGAGATAAGTGCAGGGGGTTCAGTGATGTGTGAAGCAAAAGGGGTTAAGGACTGAAAAAGCGCGTTTCAAAATGTCTTTTCGTCGTAATTGTATTAATAATCACCATATACCGGTAATGCCTGCGCGCAAAGCGCTCGGTAAAAACTTTGAAAAATCTGTAACGGCAAAAATAGGCTGCGTATGTACTTTCAACCTTGTACATCATGCTACAAATTAGATTGAAAGATCCCATTGGCCTACAGAGGTTGGAGATGTACTTCTGTTTTTCGGAAAAGTGTTGTCATCAGAATAGTTACATGTATTATATTAATAACGGTAATGAGATGGAGTGAAAACCGTGACGAGTGTGCGCGAAGCTCTCCGAAATTTTTCATTAAATAAGATTACCATGACAAAACCTGCATCTGCATCGTGACACTTTCAGTTCCCCATCAAACCTAGGCCTATTTGCCAATTCCAGGGCCGTCGCCAGAGGGGGTGTGGGGTGTGACACCCCCAATCATCCACGCAGTCGGCAAAATCCTGCACTGGTGCAGAATTTACCGTCTCAATGCATATGTCAGAATACTCACATGAACGATGAACTCCTTTAGTATATACAAACCTATACAATGATACTGAAAAGCATAGTATGTAGCTTTTTTGCCGACAGAATATGTTTTAAGTTTCAAAACGTATACGGGCTTTGAAAATATTGTGATCATTGTTCACAAATACATTCCAATCTCCGAGGGCCTGTCTTCCGTCTGCACCAGCCCCTTTCTCTTGCCCTGTTTTGCCCCTCCCTCCCCTGTTCTTTTTTCTGTTCGCTCGGTCTTTCTCTCTCTCTCTTCTCTTCCCCCCTTTTTTTTCTCTTTCTTCTTCCCTCTTACTTTCCTTCGTTTGTACTCCCTCTTTCCTTCATTTTGCCGACTAGACGGCAAAATGAAGGAAACATGAAGAAAAGAAGCAGGAAAAGAAGTGAAAGAAAGAGGTCAATTTCTGTTACTAATCAGAACCCAAAATTTTCGACGCGCTTCGTGCGCTGTAATGTCACTCCAGTTTCTTCAATACTTCCATTTCACATAGCTAGATAGCAAGTAAGTCCTGTCAACCTTACCAAGTAACATGTAGGCAGGGTATGCAGGTTGTGTACAGGTCGTAAATTTCATTCCATATCGCGAAGCATATACGGAGTTGCGGTTCTCTAATGTGTGTCATGCGGTAAGGTCACCTGGTGAGTGACTCACGGAGCAACGTTTGGCTATTCCATCGCCGGGTATAGTAGTCCAGGTGGTTTCGACACAATGTATGTTGTCTCCGATACAGTCTACAACCCCTAAGGTTTTTAAGTTTTTCCTTTTGTTCTTAATGATAGCGTGTTTTGTGTGTGTGTGTGTGTGGGTGTGTGTGAGTGTGTGTGTGTCGGCCTACCAAAAATTTTCGCACCCTCGCAATTTCACGATTCAGACTCAAAAGAACACTATCAGTGCGAAACTCGGCTCTTGACATATTAAGTTATATAATGCAAAATATACTCTGCAATGGCATGGATAGTTACGCTCCTTCATATCCCCTTCTCACCCCCCCCCCTTGACATGCTGTCGGAACTTGGGTCGCTGGCATGGCCCGGCCCTCTGTAAGGAAAATTCTGTGGCCACCCATGGTCGGCATACCTATTTTAGCTTTCAAAAGGGTCATTAGGCTACGATAAAACCCAAAATTTTCCCTATGCTTTGCCCACTCCCTCAGTTTCGTTACTATATAGACCAAACCCTTTCCATCTTTTCAAGTAACTTAATGAGTAGAATTTATCGTTTTATGTAAATACCGGGAATCTCATATCATTTCGCTAAACTAAGTTTATGTTCTCTTGAGTCTGTCTTTGGGTACGGCTAGTGACTCGAGGAGGGATCACAATGTACGTTGTGTCCAATGAGGCCCAACTACCTGGACAATTGACCTATATAAGCTTTAAATAAGTACAGATTTTTTTAGTGTAAGCTTAAACCCGAATATTTCGCGCGCTTCGCGCGTTTTGCAATTTCACAGTTTAGATTTCTGGAAAAACCTTAAATCGGGCGGAACTATTTTCCTATAGTATATAAAAAATTTTATGCAATATATGCCCCGCATTGGCATGGTGTAGTTAACACTGGGTTTTCTTTAATTCTCTCCTCGCCAAGCCCTCGACGGCATCGGGGCTGTCGAGGCTTCGGGTCGTTCCACCCCCCACCCTTGTTCGGCAAATACTGGCGCCACCCCTGCTGGACCACTGCCGGTTGGACAAACGGTTCTCAGCTCTTACTGCATCGCTTATCAACACTTTCAGTCGGCATTTGTTTCTTCTCAGTCGGCAAATAAGGCACCACACCCCACGATAAATGTTCTGGCGACGCCCCTGTGCCAATCACAAAAGCTGGTCTTTTACCTGAGAATTCGTAAACAGCTTTCAGCTTTTGTTGCTGTGCTTCTGCGGGAGTTACTACGGGAAATTATTGATAACAATTGACAATAGTGAGATAAGGTTTGAAGGCGCTCGAAAATTTTGATAGTTTGCAAAGGATTTGCGATAATTCAGATAGTTTGAGAACCATTTGTGATAGAGTGATAGAAAATGGTTTCAATAAATCCATCACTAGGACCATAGGCGGGATTGCGGGGGGCAAGCTGGGCACTCCCCCCTCCCCACTTTTTCCAGAGCTTAAAAAAATAATAAAAAAATAAGCTTAAGTAAGCGAGACAAGACAAATTACAAGATAATTTTCAATAGCCTATTATGATTAAATTTTGCAGTATTTAATGATGGAAAATATTAATATCAAAACCCTTAAAAATACTTAAAATGTTTCTCTGCGAGCTGCTCGCTCACCTCCAGAGAAAACTGACTTATACGATTGAAAATTTTGTCTGGCACAGTAAAATTTCTTTACTCCTATACGCATGGGCGTCCGCAGGCATGGTCAAGGGGGGGCACTTGCCCCCCCCCCCCCGGAAAATCAAAAATTTGAAAAAACGAGTAAAAATTAAAGAAAAAACCAAACAAAACGTGTTTTTCCTGTTTCTATTCGGTAAATAGGCTTAAGAAATGCCATTTCCAGCGATCTGGAAGGCATTTCGGGCCGAAATTTTCTTGCGCTTCGCGCCAACTCATGGTCACGCGGAGGTTTTGCCCACCCCTAGAAATTTTTGCCCCCCCTGGATTTTTTTCTGCGGACGCCCATGCCTATACGTGCCGCACTATTGTGACTGAAGCCCTGAAATAAGGGTCACTGAATGTACTAACTTAATGTACGTCATAAAATGCACCATGGTCCTTGCAAACAAAGTTCCAAACCCTAACCATGTATAGAGAACCGCAATTCTTGAAAAAAAAAAGAAAAAGTAGCGTGCTTCGCATGAGCCTTATATAAATCGATGTCTCGTTAGTACTGCTATACTACTGATGTGCTTAGGAAAACTTTGGTACGGTGGAATTGCCTTGTTATTACATCATGTAGTACAGCTTGACTAAATTACCATTTCCAAAACCCTCGCCACACCTCTCGCTGTTTACTTTCCTCACCAACTACCAACACCCTCAGCAAATTGACTTGCTGTTACTATCTTAAATTTGCGATCATCCTGTGACAACTATTTCATGAGCATTTCAAATTACACCTGGGGAAGCAGGATGTTCTCAAGAAACGGTCCAGAATGGCCGCAAAAGGCCGCCAAATGGAAGACAGATACCTCGGAGAGGACCCTCTGTCCCCGGCCTCTGGCTTCGCGCCTTCGGCGATCGCGATTAAAGGCTTCCCCGGTTACAATTTCATTAGATGCAGACTCCAATAAAATTACTTCCTGGCACTTAAAGTGTCGATGCCCTTGGTAATGTCCATATAAAAACTACCCACAAAAGATTTCATTGACTTCTTTAAGTATCACATAACCTTCAAAATCGACACAACCTATTTTTCACACTAATAAAAAAGTTGAGGGGTACTTGTCCCAGACCATCGAAAAAATGTAACATAAAAGAAAGCCTCCATGGAGCAGGATATAGGTAATTTCCATATCCTGCTCTATGGAAAAAACGGGCACCTGGGAAACGGTAGGAAAAAATTTTCATGCAATAAAAATACTGCATTTAAAACTAAAGAAAAACAATAGGCCACAATTAAATATCTGAAACACTGTCTCAACGCTGTTTTCTTCTGCGAGCTTCGCGCGCACCCGTTTTAAATATTGTTTCGGGGTTTCGGGGTTAATTCCTGCATACAACACCCTACTTGTCATAGCTTTGTACAAACTCTTCTATTATCATTGAAACCACCAATACCTCCATGGCCTTACGCAGCGTAGAGGAAGTTCCCAATTTTACTTCCCCCAGTTTCAAAGCAAAATTTTATCACCATAAGATCTGTGTTAATTTACCGACTCTTTAAAAATTGTTCAGATGCAAGTTTTCAGGCATGGAAAGTGACATTTCGGGTACCCTAGTAAGGGACAGGTGTTTAGCAAAGGGGACGGAAGAGCCCTCTCATTGGGGATACTTTTCTTTCTTAGCATTTCTATTACCATATCGCTAAAAAGTACGAAAACTGTGACTTTTTCAGCTCGCTTCGCGAGCACCCATTCTTAATACTGGAACTACCATTCTTAAATTGGTTCCAAAGCCCAGGGAAACCCTCAAAATAATCCATTCTCCCTTCCGTCCTCAAGCCCTCTGCATTATCGGTTCCATCTGACTGTTAGTCACATGGAGAAAGAATTGCAAAAAGTCAAATTGTTGACATTTGTGGTACGTTAATTGCCGTTATTTGAAGTTGAATCTAAAATGCATCATTTTAATGCCTACAATTTCATAAATACCCAGAGCTTCCGGGCCGTCCCTGGATCCCCACCGGGGCTCTGCCCTTAGACCCCGCCAGGGGTCCTCAGGCGGGCCCCTGGACCCCACGCCGTTAGGGGGAGCGCTTCGTGCTCCCGCGGCACCTTCGGCGCCGTTTGACACTCCACCCGGCTTTGCTCCCCACTTTCATACATCAAATCCCTCCCCTGCTTATACGGCAGTGGGGTCAGGAATTTGTCTAAGGCGCGATTCCTAAAAGCTCTGAAAAACAAGTGACTGAAATGTGTCCAGTATGAGTCTCTGGGTCGCCAGTAGCATGGAGAAAATATTCGGCAATAACGCCCAAAATTGTAGGAAACTGCATTTTCACAGCCACTAAGACCAATTTGCTATAACATCCTTCAACCTATGTAGCTTAAAAGGCTGTTGTCACCAAATACAGTGGGGAAACGTGCCATCCGGGCCTCATTCCGGCCCACATGTCAGTTGCAGGAAATCGCTTTCTAAATTTGTTACGTGCAAACTTGCTTCTACAGTTGTGCATCTACTTGGTGTCACGGTGAGTTCAGAGATTCTTCTCCCTCTGAAATAAAATCCCAACATGTTGGGGGCAGCAATCCAAAGCCCCGACAAAGGCGATGAGTAATTGACAAAAAGATGATCGAGGAACACAAAATTTCGGCGCGCGATTTTCGTTTCGGCGCGAAGCGCGCCGAAAAGAAAATATTTGACCTTTTTTTAAAAAAAAACTTAAAATTTGGGAGTTTTATTGAAGAAATTTTGAAAAATTTGGATTTTTATGAAAGAAAATTTGAAAAATTTGGACTTTTTTGAAGGAAAATTGGAAAACTTGGGGTCTTCATTGAAGAATATGCCCTTCCTATGAGCAAAATCAAGCAGGTCGTCGGGGAGACTGAAGATCATTGGGATTACATATTTCATAGAAGGGATTAAAGCTCCCAGACGAAATTCGAAAATTTCACCGACAGGGGGAAGCCTTGTCCGACGGGGGCATGGTCCCCCTGGACCCCGCTGGCGCCACCCTTGCCTTTTCCTTAAACTCCCCGATTATGTGATTTCTCCCGACTGGCCATGGGGTGGGGGCCCGTTCCCCCGTCCCCTTTTAAACACGCTACTGACCATGACTTATCTCTGTCTTGTGAAACTGAATGTTCATAATCTTTCGAAAAAGGAAGTGGTGCCTGCCTGGCCGTGTGAAGTGGGGGGGGGGGCAAGGGGGCACGGGTCCCCCGGTCCAATCGATTTCTGATCTTTTTTTTTACATTTTTTAAAATGAGCCCAAAGGGCTTTCTGTAGGGGTGGGGTGGGGTGGGGTGGGGTGGGGTGGGGTGGGGTGGGGTGAGGTGTGTTTTCGTCTGCCAATGAGTAATGGATCTATTTTAGTCAAATTTTTTATCACAAGTTGTTCTGAAACTTTCAAAACTTTCATAAATCCTTCGCAAACTAGCAAAATTTTCTCGTGGAGGCTACGCGCGCTCTCGGCAGGGAGGTGTTATTAACACCTCCCTGCTCGAGGCAACACCTCGTCGCTGTGCTTATTACTTGAATACCGTCTTGGACTTATTCGCACTATTCATTGGTGAGAGCTATTAAGCCGATTATTCGTTGTCACAAATGAGAATGAGAAAACAAAATTCCTCTCTTTCTCAGATGTAGTTGTTATAGTGTAATAAGTCGGACAATAAAATTCTGGGTTGCTACAACGAAAAGTGGTAGCCTAAGAAAAGACCCTGGAATGATATATAAAAGCAGTTGGTAAAGTGTCTTCCTCACGACACACTGACATCTTTATTTGTCGAGGGAGTCGGCGGATCCTAGGCAGCACATCCGTCACTGTGGGCACTGAGTATTACTAGGCATGGCCACTCGCCTTGAGTTAGTTTTTTAGTGTACGAGCAGTGTGGCGTCGTATATTTTATGTATAGGTTTAGTCTGTAGGCTATTAGCTCAGAGAAGGGACAAATACCACGACCTGTTCTTGGGGATGTTGCGAGACGTCGCTGAGGGAAGGACTCCGTCCCCGCCTCCCGAACTACCTTTTTGAGTAGCCATTATATTGCATATGGTGAGTTTTGCATTACTTCTTATCCACAAGTGGTGTTAGGAACGTGAAATCTGACGTAATTCCAACTTAAATGTCATTGGTGTAATAAGTTCTATATGAGAAAATTTGGAAAAATATATGGTTGTCAGAGAAACAATTGTAATTTTATTTCCGTACCTATTCAAGTGTAGACCTACAGGGCCCGATTACGGGGCGGGAAGAATCTTTTGAAAAAGAGAAATGAATGCTTGAAATGTGAACGTTTCACAAAACCGAGACGCCCAACAGTATTTTTGATGAAAGTGTTTATATTAGGCAATACTTAAGAATTAATGTGGTATATGTTACCCAGCATAGGCTATACATCCGGATCGGATTCATCTGCTAATTAATGAAGGGTTAATTATCAAACCGGAGAGGGTCAAACTCAGAGTGCAAACTTTTGCAAGGCGGTAATTAATGTACAGGAAAAATTAGTGCAAGGTGTATCTACTTTGTTTATAGGCTGCCGATGGCCGGCTGCTAGCCGAGGACCGTATTAGGTGACTAGCTGTTGAGGCTTAGGATGCCGGCGGGCTAGGCTAGGGGAGCCGCCCGCATTATTTTTTTTCCCAGGACGAACGTGGGCAAATCGAGTTTTCAAAAAATTTTAAATTTGTTTCAAAATGAAGGTTAGGGTTAAAATTAAGGTTAGGGTTACGTGGTTTGGGGTTATTTGGCCCGTTCTTTCATACTCCGGCGTCAGAATTACAAAAAAGGGGCGAAAAGCCGTCATTTTGGAATTAGAGGTGTGGCCTAATTCCAAGAAGCTGATTGGTCCATTGGCCAGATTTGGCCTGACTCGTCCTGTAAAAAAAAAAAAAAAAAAAAAAAAAAACTACGCGAGCCGCCCAAACCCGGACTGTAGTATAGGCAGAATAATTGAGGGCGTCCACGGGCCGGAGGTCGACCTAGTAATTTTCAGGAAGCAAATAATAAGTTAGATGTTAATTTTGAACTCTTTTTAGTTGAACTGTAAAAGTTGTTGATTTGATTCGTTTTGCTGCAGCAAGAAAAAGAATCCAAGAATGTGTTGACACACCGCCGAGGAAAGAGAGATGGCGAATTAAGACTACATATGATTTGTTTTATGTTTCTTGTAATATATTTATCTTTCCAAGTATTACCCTGGATTTAATTTCATGTTTTTTTCGTGTCGGCTTATCGTATAGCACGTTAGGAGCAATTACGGACTTGTCGATCCATGCCACCCAATTTCGTATCGATAGGCGTGATTACAGATAGAGGACCATAGCACCGCAAGAATGCGAAACAACGGAATTCAAGAGAAGACATATATCATGAAAAATGAAAGATTTTAAGAAGAACCAGGCAAAAGAATCGCTGTATAATTATCAGATAAATTTTGCTAGTGGATTGAGAGTTTCCCGGTTCATAGTCTACATGGGATTTTTGCAGACTTGTATTCAAGTCGCGACTTGAGTCACATCCCGCCAAAACTACCTGACTTGAAACATTCTGGGCAATTTTCCTCTGTTGAAATAACACAGAGACTCAAGTCAATGACTGAGTCCCTAAAATAGCTCCAGTTGACTTGAATTTGCTGAGAAAAGAGTGATTTGGATACATCTCTGGATTTTTGTCATGGACAAAATTTCTAATGCAAAATCCGTCGGCGCACTTCGCGCGCATTCCGACGTCATATGGCACCGTCGCACTCCGCATCTCATGACCATAGGGTTATAATATTCGGACCAATGAGCTCTTCAGAAAAACAGAGGTGCATCTCCAACCTATGTATTGACCCCGCATCAAGGGAGGATCCTGAGCAATCTTATATCACGACTAGCATATACAGTAACATTAATTTGTAGCGTGATGTGAAAGATTGGAAGTATGCATTTGTCTATACATTTTGCACAATGGGTGCCCTGCCACGGCCAAAATATCATTAATTTATGAGAGTTTCTTAGAATGCGTGACCGTAGTTCAAACATTTGCCACAGTTAGTACCATTTTTACATCTAAGTCACCTAACATAAACAAACGTTTCTCAGGGGGAGGAGTCACCACCTCTCTAATTAGACAACACACCCTTTCCTTACACGTAACCAAAAATATATATTTATTGACGAGAATCTTTCAGCATATGATCAGTTCGAAAATTGGCCAAAAATAGCACCATTTTGCATCTGAGCCACCTCCCCTCAGACCCCTCCCCCAGGACGGCGCCTAAACGGGACAAAGAATCTGTCGATCGGTTGTCCCACCCCCACGAATTACCAACTCCTAGCGGCGCCACTGGAAAAGGGATAAAATCAAGTTGAATCCACACTGTACGTATAGAGGCACGCCAATCGTGACCAGCTTTTGGAGTACCTGGCTTTTTACGGTACAACGGAAGCGCCCTTACATTTTTCGCTGACACTGCACCGTGTCAGCGAATGGTTCTCCCTTACTTTAATTTCTACTAGCAGATGTCATACTAAAAGATGTAACATTCGCTCAGGCTTCAGTGGTGGAGCTAGGGGATTCGGTCTCAGGGGGACGAGAATGACCCGTAGAGGCGCTTTGAAGGAGGTAATTAACTTATACCTCGAGTCAACACTATCTACGTAATGGCTTTCCAACTTTTTTTTTTATAAATTTCCTCACTTGTTCCCCAACCAGTGGCGCCGCCAGGCTTTGGTGATTGGGGGGGGGGGGGGCACAAAAGATGATGTCGTCAAGGCACTTCAGTTTAACCTCCCAAGTCTGCGCAAAATGCGTTTTGTATACACAGTGGGGCTCCTTCCTTTGTCAGGTGTCGCTACACTAAGGTGCCGTCCTGGGGGGAGGGGTCTAAGGGGGAGGGGTGTGCCCCCTTTGAGAAATTTTTGTTTATTTAAGGTTGCATAGATGCAAAATTGTGCTATCTTTTGGAGCTGATCACAAACCTGTAAAATGGAAAATGTCCCTAATTTAGTGAATTCTAATTTTTCCGACTGGCTGGATGTTTTTTCCAACTGAGTGGCGACGCTTAAATATTCGCCTTTTTTATGCTCCCTGCGTTTGTATACAGCAGTGGGGATCTTTCCCTTATCGCTACATAAAGGTGCCGTCCTGGGGAGGGGTCTAGGGGGAAGGGGTGTCCCCGTCCCCTTTGAGAAATTTTTGCTAATTTAAGGTTTCTTAGATGCAAAGTTGTGCTATCTTTGGAATATTTTTGGAGCTGATCATATACAGTTGGAAAATGTCCATAATTTAGTGAATTTAGGCTAAATTTTGTTTAGGTGAAAGAGGAGAGTATGTTGTCTAAGAGAAAAATACGTTTTAACAAACCTCCTGAAGTCTCCCTATTGGCTACTTTACCGTTTTCTATTCAGGAAAATTTTTTACCCCAAAATACGTGCGTGGAGTCCCCAAAAACATTGTTGGACTATAAAGAATTTTTTCCTCCCCTTCATTGTGCATTATAAAAAGGCATCTAAAGCTTGCAGATACCTGCATAGTGCCTCCTGGAGGCTCTGGATCAAGTACATACAATGGAACAATGACATAATGCTTCTTACCTGGCATCCAAATGATAATAATAGAGTATATATGACGCAGATCACTTTAACACTATCGTATTTTTACTAATTTTGAACGAAATCCAGATGAACAGCTTCCAGCAATGGGGAACGGACGGGAGGGAGAGTATAGGAAGGGGTGAAGGACTAACAAGCGCGTTTTCAGAATCCTTTTTTGTCGTAAGTGTATTAAAAATCACCATCTATCAGGGGCGTATAGCTAGAAATTTGTCAAGGGGGGGGGGGGAGAAGCCCCAAAATATGTTCAAGGGGGGCTGCCCCTTCGCCCCCTTGGCTACCGCTTGCCATCTATACCGATGTCTGCGCGCAAAGCGCACGGTAATTTTTATTAAAAATGTATAACAGTAAATACGTCATTTTAACTTTCCAAATCATGCTACAACTTAGATTGAAAGATCCCATATTGATGCTGGGTGCCTACAAATGTTGTTATTATAGTTCCATCTATTATTACTTTAATAATGGTCATGAGATGGAGTGCAAACCGTAAAGCATGCGCGCAAAGCGCGCGAAATTTTTCATTAAATAAGATTTCCATGACAAAACCAGCATTCAGAATCTATATCATGACACTTTCAATTGCCCAACAAAGCTACATGCCACTCAAAAAGCCAGTCTTTTACCTGGTAATTCGTGAACAGCTTTCAACTTTTGCTGCTGTGCTTCTCCGGGAGTTGCTATCAAAAGATATTGATAATAAGAACGTTGTGGTAAGGGTTGAAGCGCGCGAATTTTTTGATAGTTTACGAAGCTTAGGACTTCTGATAGTTTGAGAGACTTTTGTGATAGAAAATGATTAAATAGATCTATCACTCTTTTAAAGCACACCTCACCCTACCCCCTACAGAAATCTATAGGCCTAGCTTAATCGCCTTTGGGATCATTTTAAAATTTTCAAAAAATTATCATGGGGGGGGGGGGCACGTGCCCCCCATACCTCCCCCCCCCGTGCCGGGCTCACTGTCCCCAACTTTTCCCATTCCTTCTACCCAAGTATTTCTATTAACACATGTTTCCATTTTCAATCCCTTCCTTTCACGTATACTCAGGGTTGGGAAGTAACTAGTTACAAGTAACACCGTTACTGTAACGAGTTACATTTTGTGTAACGGAACCGTGTAACGAGTTACCGGTATATTCGCATCTCTGTAACGGAGTAACTAGTTACAATTTTGGGTCAAAATAACTGTAACAGCGTTACAGTTGGGTTCCGTTACTTTTTCGTTGAAATAGTACGTAACCATGATCGCAAATTACATTTTATTTGTATTAGAACAGGATATTTTCAAACGGATGGCACTTTGATAGTGATGTTATATTCGATACATTTCATATCTTTAATCGTTGTTATCCCTACCATCCTTCATTTTTTTTTTTCACGATTTAAGATATCAAGCTAACATAGGAGTAGAAAGAGGGGCGGGGGGCTGGGGGCTTTACCACCCAGTCAAAAATGTGTGGGGGGGGGCTGAAGTATGCTTCCGCCCCCAAGATCCAAGGCCAAAAACGGCCTTATTTGTCTCTTCTGTAAGAAATGTCAAAAATTTGCAGTAATTTTCCTTACAATTTGTCCAAAATGTTGCACCAAATTACATCATCTGAAGACCCTAAAATACCCAAAAATTTTCCAAAGGGGAGGGGGACACCCCTCCCCAGTTAGACCCCCCCCAGGCCGACGATTCGAAACAAGGTTCAGCCCCCCCCCCTCCCCCCCCCCCAGTCTTGAAAAGCTTCCTACGCCTGCTGCAAGCTAATATGTAAAGGCATGTACGGTTACTTGATTTTCTGTTGGTGAGGCTTTTGACATGTACGTCCCTTCATACACCATGTAGTTATACTTATAACTCAGTTAAATCTTGATTTGTGAGCCGAGTCATTCATTGAACAAACCGTATTTATTATCCATGTGGCGTATTATACTTTATGAAAATCGTTTTAATAACGATCCGACGATCGTTTTCCTGCGTCAGTGACCTAAGTCTGTAAGTTTACCTAACAAAACCTGAATTTTGTAAGATTTTCCTGACCTTCAGAGGACAACAAGGGGATAATGCACATAATAATTAACGGTTTAACCTACAGACAGAAAGTCAAACCCTAAGTTAGAAAGTTTAATCGTCTCCTCTTGTGACTTCAGAGCTGGCAGAGTACGGTACACAGTCTAATCGGAGAGTCTAAGCCAGTTACGATTTCAGCTGCCAAATTCCAGGACACTCCCGAGTCCTGCACCCTTCGAGTCCCAGCTAGGTCTGATTCTAGTGGCTCTATCTCCGAGGCTAGTCTATTTGACCATGTATATACGAGTTTTATACTATTTTACATGTACCTGTAGGCTACAGAAGGTCATTGTTGGAGTCACTTTTATAGTCTGGTCCTATCAACCAAGGTGATCAGTTGACTGTGCGTGGTCACTCATGTTTTTCATTTTGCACAAATTACAATGGCCCTTTGCTTAATCTTAGAGTAATTTTCGTTTTTGTAGACTCGGCTGGAGTGAACTCTTAGCCCTATTGCAGCCCATTTCGGGCTAATTCTGGTTAAGGAATCTCCCATTCCAGCCCACTTCTGACTCTAGTAAAACGGATTCGAAGTAATTGAAAGACTGTTATTCATGGCAGGGGCAGAGAAAAGTCCTACTTGAAGTTTCAAAATATTTTGAAAAGAAAGTCAACTGTGCTGTTTGAGCTACGTGTGAATATTACGGTTATCCCTCTCAACATGTGCATTGTTTTACATTGAGAAATGTCTCTGAAGAGGAGTGACTTTTTAATACTACAATAACACCGATCTCCTAAAATCTGTCAACCTCCCTTAGTGATGCGATAGAATTTTAAAGATCCCTCAATCAAGGTATAGTACTGTCGTAATCGGAAGACTTCAGTGATTGCCACCAAGCTTCGTCCAACAAACAGTCTTAACAAGTTCCAGCACAGTATTCTTATTCGATGGTGCATTTTGGGCGCTGAAAGCCCGTGCCCACAGTATCTATAGAAAAGATCAGGCGGGACCATTGAGACCTTTTGCGTATCACCAATATCGGGGCACAAGGAAGGATGTGTCCCGCCCCCAACATATCTGCTATCTACACCCCCTCCATCTCGCACGAGATAACAGTACATTCAATTTAAAATAACTAATTGCGTTGAAAGGTAACTAGTTATTTTTCAGTCAAAAGTAACCATACTGAACTAGTTACTCTTCCAAGATTTTAACTATAACTGTAAAAAGTTACAGTTTTATGGAAATAACTGTAACTATAACTAGTTACTTTCAGTGTAACGGGCACAACCCTGCGTATACTAGTAAAAAGGCGACCATTGAATTCATGGGCGTACAGGACTCTTCCAATTTGAGGGGGGGGGGGGGCAGAAAATATTTGCCCGAATCTCAACAAGTTGCCCGAATTCATTGCAATTCAGGTGCATCAAATAGTTTACCAAACCATTACATGAGCGCGAAAATTTTTGCACATTTTTCGGGCATTCGTTTAAAAATTCGGGAACTCAGTAGAAGATTCCGGCAATCTTTTCACTTTTATTTCATCTCTGCCGGAATTTCGCCTATTCTGTGCCCGAATTTTTGTCCTTTCCTGCCCGAATTTTCGATCTCAGAACTTGTTTTATTTTTTTTGGGGGGGGGGCAGCCTGCTCCCCTGCCCCACCGCCTCGTACGCCTATGATTAAAGTTCACTTATTGTTCATGTTTTTCTGGTCTAGATTCAGGATTTTATGTAAAAAATTAAGGGGCTCACGCTGTGATGGTAAAGATTAAATCTGTGCGAATCAAAAGCAGGAAATCCGGCACAAAATTTGGAAAATTAATCACTGTGAGATACACATTTTTGGCATATGAAAATCAAGATAAGAATTACATAAACAGGCATACGTTTTCATGAAATCGTATATCATTGTGTGACCACTTTGCAATAGCCAGTAATTTAGAAGGCCTAGACGGAAGGTCTGCCTGGCCCTGTAGAGTACCTTCTTTATGAAAAAAGAAAGTAAAATTTATAAGATGTGATTTCCTGGCATTTGAGAATCACGAAAGTCCAGAATGAGGCCTTTCTATGACATTATCATGAAGTGTCAGATGTCCACTCTGCATTTACAGCAGAGTAAGCGAGCCTGTTACTCACGCTTACGCACGCTTGAAAATGGTCACTTAAAAGGAAAGCAAAAGAAAGTTGCTCATCATAAACGAGTCCAGTATAGGGCCATTCCCACTAACATACAGGTTTATATTATTTTAACCAGGAGGCTCTTTCCAATGTTTCGAGAAACAGTTTGTGGGAGCTATTTGGGATCATCTGCATAGACAACTTTATAGTTCGGTTGACAATTCCGCCGGAAAGGAGTAGGGCTTTTTTTGCGCCCTCCTTAACATCTTTCTCGGGACTGTCAGGGTGAATTTAAGGTCACTCCGTGTATCATGCCCGGTTGGCAGGTTGCATGGCAGCTTGTTATCATGCCCGGTTGGCAGGTTGGGAAGCAAAGCCCTAAGCAAATTATTTCCACCATATGCGTGTATAGCGTGTTGACAAGTTTGGACTACCTCCTAGATCACAGAAGATGACCCTTATGATTAAAACATAGTGCAGATAATGGCCCAGGCGCTGTTTGGGTATTTTGTTATCTGGGCTTAAAAATAGCACTATTAAATCATGATATTGGAAGCAATACCAATAGTCATTGTTGCAAGAGTTAAGAAAGGTAAAAATCTAAAAGAGTGCCGATTTTGAGTCCGTCAGGGGGGTGGGTTGACCACGCCCCTGACTCAGTGGACGCTCCGCCACTGTCACACTTAAAGGCCGTCCACGTCTCTGACCAGCTGACTTATACGCCACTTAATGTCGGTATCAAAAGAGGTTGTCGGTCTCCAAATTCTCTCTCCATCTCTTGATAAAGTATGCCGTTTTCCCCCCCCCCCCCCCCCCCCAATCCGCTTTAGGTCAAAAATCTCTTTGGTGCAACTAACATTAATTCTGTAGAGTTCACTTTAAAGTCAAAGCTTTTACAATTTCAATTGATACCCTTAAGCCTTTTCATTTCATCCATGTTTCTCTCCAAAAATTAAGTGTCTTGCTGATGAACATTGACGAATGGGATATATTTTCTAGGGGACTGGGACGTGTTTGCGAGAGAGGGAGAAAACTGTATTGCTCGAGAAAATGATCAGATTTTTTCCCCAAAACTGTGCCTGCAAAACAGATTTTGTCCGTTTAAAATCTGAGGTCGGCAGCCCACCTGGCTCTTGTGCCTATGCTGGCAAGTATAACGGCATCACAAACCCTAACAGCAACACAATCCGGGTAAGACTTCTTATGGCACAATAGGCTGCCCTATTCCTTTGCACCATTCGATCGAAGTTGGTGAACTTGATGAGGTCTATAGCTTTACCAACGACACACCCAAAATCAGACGGACGGAAAACATAGGTATCATTCTGCACCATTGTCTGGACACGATGAAAGGATCAGGGCAAAAGAAGATACCTAAATATGCTTTGCGTGTAGGCTACAACAGAACACATGATGATTCTGTTCATGATTTGAGCAGAGAATGTAAGACTAAAGAAATAAAAAAAAACTATCTCCAGAGCAGAAAAGTTTTATTACTGTACACAAAATCCTGTATGTACACTCAAACTTACAAAGTACAAATGCTATACATACATGTCCTACATGATTCACCTGTGTGTAGTTAACAAAACCAACAGCAAAAGTGTTCTGCTTCTTCTTTTCCCACAAAATATTTGGAATACAAATGTTGAATTTTACAGTTTTGCTTTAAACACAAAGTATGGCCATATATCACATGGACCTTGGGATAATCAAATTCCTTATGTTACTTACTGTATCTCTTGAATGGTACTTATACAGTAAATGAGTCTGGACTCCTGTGGATTAACAAGAAATCCTGGACATCTTAGCTGAATGCAACGATGAGACCAGGATTTGCCTGATGGGGGGGGGGGGGGCAAGCTTCCCGACCAGGGGGGGGGGCAGCAAACCTGAAGCCCCAGCAAAGGAGATGAGTTGCCAAAAGGATGCGGAATGCAACCTTTTCAGAGCACTTTTTGGGTTTGTTTTTTACCAGAATTTAAAAATTGGGGCGTTGATTGAAGAAAATTTGAGAAACTTGATTTTAATGGAAGAAAATTTGAAAAACTTGGTTTTTCAAAATTTGGGGCCATAATTGAAGAATCTGCCCTTCCTATGAACAAACTCAAGCAACTTGTTGAGGTGAGTGAAGGTTGGTGGGATTACAGTACATATTTATCTTATGGGTTAAGGCTCCCTGACGAAATTAGAAAATTTCCATGATGGGAGGGAAGGGGGACCAGCCTTCCCTGATGGGGGAGTTGCCCCCCCCCCCCACTGGAGCCACAAAGACAGCTTACAAAATAATCATTTTGCTCATATCTAAAGTCAAGAACACAGGATTCATAGCATATTAGCAATTAACAATGGACCATATAATTACAATTTCCATCTACTTTATGCCACAAGCAACAAATGAGGTTGTTCAAGTGACCAATAAGCACCGATGTTCACCTAAACTTCACAGAGGGCTGACCTGGTATACTATTCTCTGTGGCATAGTATGTCATCACCCAGGTGCACTCTGATGCCTGCAGCAGGGTTGTGCATTCTGCTGCATAGTGTCTTCAGCACCCAGGTCCATTCTGTGGCATATTGCCTTAAGTAGACAGGTGAATTCTGTGCATTCATACTCCAATTATTACACACAACCAATCATCTGGATGGTCAAAATTATCAAAGATAGCTTAGAATACTAATTTTGCTCACATCTGAAGTCAAGAACACAGGAGTCGTAGCATATTAGCAATTAATGGACCATGTAACTACAATTTTTTCTCTTTGACCTCCCTTGACATCCTAGCCCTATACTAATCGTACACCACTTTCACTGCCTATTTCTACTGTGATGACAGATGAACTTCATTCTAACAAATAAGACACAATGTTACCAGAAAAGGGACCGACAATGGATACCAGGTGACCAAACTTGAAGCTGCTGGTACATTAAAAAACTCTGCAGGTTAAAAAATGTTTGTACAGTATGCCACTGACTTTTGACAACAACACAATTTATAGGCCATAGAGACAAATGAATGTGTGACTACAAAATTAATTGGCTAACAAATTTGTAGTGAGGGAGGGGTAAGGGCATGATGGGGGAAGGGATTGGAGGATGCCCACTATTTTATGGGGACCAGTGCCTTAATTTCCACTTGGGGCAACTTTTTACTAATTGAGTAATGCAATTTTTTTAAGTTCTTCAGCACTCTGCAAATTTTGCATCTGAACACCAATATTCAATCCAATTTTGCCAGCATACAGAGAGAGAAGAGGATGCATGTTAGTACTTAAGTTTCTTGGAATTCTCACATATGGAAATGATCAAAAGGATACAAGAAGGGGTGTGAAAAAGAATTTTATGGACACTCTTGCTTAAATCCAATGTTTCTCCAAAATAGTTACAGTATATGGTAGATCACGACCCTACTGTACACCCCCCACCCCTGTGACATGCTACAGTTTAAGTCAGACTGATGACTGGGCCAGTATATGTCAAGGATGACGACACATTAAACACTCTTCATTGAACTCTTGCATAAATTGTTATTACAAACTACAAACTAAGTGATCAGAAATTTCAGGAATTTGAAGTGAACAGCTAGTATAACCTATAGTGAAACACATTCTTCTATAAATGATCGAGTAAGAATTTATCAGGGATTTTATTTTTGACACATTGAATGGGGTGGCCAGGTGGGGTCCCTATTGGACCTCCTTTTACTAGTAGAATATGTACAGAAGGATGACACTATTTGGATGATCCTTCTGTTCATTTAAAAAAACACAAAATACCATAAATTAAATCATATCCAGTTTACAAAGATACAGAGGGTATTTAATAGTAAGGAAACCATGTAGAGATAAAACAACAACTGCAGAACATCTTTATTACAAGGCCACTCCATCACCACATCATCTTTAAGATCAGGGAATTGTGCTGAACAAAAGAATCTTGCAATTTTCCTTCTCATTTAAAGGTCAAGAGCAGTCGTCCCAAACTTATTTTGAAGCAACAGCTAAATCTCACAATTGTCTTCTTATTTCTCTTCAAAGTATCTTTCATAATATGTTAGGACTTTAATATTGCATATTCAAGGTAAACCAATCAGTTACTTCTTGTAAATTTCACATTTGAGGAGAAAAAATATTGTCACATGACTCTCAAGAGCCAATCATGAAACAGGACAGTCTACTACACTACTTCAAGTTGGGGTGACTGCATTTCCCCTTTAAAGACATCTTCACTATAATACTAGCTTGAAATGAAGAGATAATGCAATTGTTCATTGCAAGTGTAAAATTAACAAAACAGTGTACCCATGTATCCTATTGTAAATAGCTTAGAAAGTCTGATAAATAAAGAAATTGTAACATCCACAACGAGTTGCATAACACAGCATTTTATACTATACAACACAAACTTCTACAGTAGGTTTCTGAACTACTTAAAATGTAGCAAACAATACATAATGGCTATGGCACTTATTTCTCACATTCCTGTTAATTCTTTTTTTTCCTATTGGGTCAACACTTGACCCAACCCAATCACTTTTCTGGCTCTCCATCCACATCTGCCTGTGTCATAAGGTCGGCGACACTCTTCTCCAAATCATCTATCCTTGTTCCCATTTCATCTAGTGGTTCATGGTTAAGGCTATGGTATGGAAAGTGGAAGTCACAAATTAGCATTTTTCTTCACAGTATATTAATGTCACATGTTGAATCCAGGGTTAACAAATTGAAACTTCACTTTTGAATTCAAGTTTGCTTGTTTCTATCTTCACGAAGGGATGGGAAGAAAGTCTGTGAAATTGCAGTACTGACATACCAGTACTGTTTCTTACTATTGTTGGACCAATTATTGGCATTCAATATTGGTATCGGCAGATATTACTCATTTTCCTCCCATACTGGTACTGGTAAAATTTACCTAAAATGGTGGCACTATCAAACGGATATTTCTTGTCCTACTGCATACTTCATTCATGTGCTGTGTTATTTTAATGTTTGACTGTAAGTTCCAATGTTCTGTGGCTTATGCCCCACGAAAGTGACACAACAGTAGTAGTCCCCAATAGCCTATAGTTAGTGTAATTGTCAAATATTAGTATCAGCCAATATTGAGAATTGAAATATCGGCATCTGGTAATATAAACTACTAGCAATATTGGTAAAACACTATTTCTTACATAGAATCAGTATGACAAGTACCAGCTCTCAACTGTAAGCCAGTACCAACCAATTTGATTGTAAGAGTTTTAACTACAGGTAAGTACTTCATTTTGTCTAATAGTAAACTTTTTGGTATGATAACTTCTACATGTACTCTGTAAAAGATAAAGGTTTGAATGCATTTAACATTCATTAAGAATTCCTTCAAACACATGTACGGTCACAAAAGGACAGCACAGTGGACTCAACTATACACCAAGTTTGTTATATCCAGATTTACATATTTTTTCACAAGAAATTATCATCATTTTTGAATTCTTTTTATATGGTATTGTCTTGCGAAAAAATTATTGCACTTAATATTTTTTTTCACTCCAACCTTAACCCCTTCCCCTTGGACCTCTCCCCCAGGCCATCCATTCTGAGTATTGCATAGGAGAATCCCCTTGGCTAAATCACTGATGCAACCTCAACTTGCTTTATAAAATTGAAGATGGTGCATCAATTAAAGTTTTTTGATAAACTACATGTATGCTATTATCAAGTACAAAACTTAAACTTTACAGGAAACCCATTCTGTGAAAACTCAAAAAAGGATATTTCTGTTGAGGATTCTGTCTGACATTGTCTGAAAGTTGTCTTGCATCTGATTCAATAATGTTTGGACCTGGGAAAGAGAATGAGGTATTCAATTTTAAAATACTCAATGAAACACAGTAGGGGAAGAATTTCAACAATGATTGAAATCTTTTAGTGTGTGTTTGCCATTTATCCACTGCCATTTGAGAGTAAAGAGTATCCCATGAAAGCCTTCACCATCAAAAGCAAGAAGTATAGTTCCTATGATAATAAGGACTTTTGTGTTATACTGTGACATCAATTTGTGCACAACTGCAGAATACTCTGAAATATTAAAGCCTTTTTTTCTGGCAATATGTGCTTAACACATAGGCCTAATCTGAATTCTGACTGCTCATCCCCGATGCCTCTGAAAGTAAAGACAAGTTAGCATACAGTATGCTATAGGATATATGAAAGGACCTTACACGTCAGGAACTTTGAAATAGGACTATCCTGTAGTATCTGTATCCTCCTGAAAATGTAATTTGACTACAAAGTATGTATCCCTGTAAAATTTTAACAGACAGTCCTAGGTCACCATGATGCCTGTCATAGTCATAATTAAAGAATATTTCTGTACCTACAGTACAAGCACAACAGTGATACAACTTACAAGATGTGTAAAGTATTCCTTACAAGTAACATTAGGGTCTGACTGTGAGGCCTAAGCCCACAGACAGCCTAACTTAGGGCTTACCAGTTAAAATGTCCCTTTACCAAACCGTCCCCATACCAAAACGTCCCCGTACCAAAATGTCCCCATACCAAAACGTCCCCAGGTTGAATCGTTGTTAGGCTAGTTTTATGCTAATTTTTCACCTACAGTATTTGTAAATGTTTTTATTAACACTAGAAGGCTATTTTCTGTTTCTTCAAGGAAAATGAAATACTAATAGCAAATTTACTTTACAACTTACTGCTGCAATACTTCAGGGCCTACGTGTTGTGCATAGCCTTCATGCAGGTATTGCAGTGTGCAGTGAGAATGTAAGTGAAAGTAGGTAGCGGTTAGCATTGTGCTAAGTAGTTTTTTCATGTCGTGATATTAATGTTCCAAACCAAAAAACTATTAATGATTTCCAAAGTGCCTGCAACAGATTAATTACAATTTAAACTTCTCTTTATTAAAGTTAAAAGAGGTTGTATCATATGTATCATTCATAGGCAGGGATGTTTTTATATAACATTTGTAATAACACAGGGATGTTTTGGTAAAAAGTGGGGACATTTTGGTACTGTAGCTAAAAAGCAGGGACGTTTTGGTAAAGGGACGACTTGACTGGATACCAACTTAGGCCTAGGTCATGCTTGTGTTTATTCACAGTTTAAAGCCTAATGTTAGGCTATTAAAGGAATGAAAGTCATTGAATACTGTCCACCGCTGCACTGAAACATGCCACTGAAAATTTTCATTATTTGCAAATACAATTGTTATTTAAAAAAGAGAAATCTGCCAAAACATTTTACACTGAATATCATTAGAATCAGCAATTAAATCACTCTCTGAAAATAAAAACTTCACCTGTTGTCATCATATACACCTCACGAATACACAGCTTAAAACCATTAATTCTCAGCCGTTTATATTGTTTCTGTACTACAAATGTAACTTTCATTTTGAATGACGTACGTACCATGACGTAGTCTGCGGTTTTGCCTATAATGACTAGTGTTGCAAAATAATGAATAGGCCTAGGCCTAGTGAATATAGATAAAAAACCTCATGTGTTTTCTAAAATGACCCGGACGATATTCTATGACTTTCATTCCCTCGGCCTTGGGCCAAGTACTAAGTAGACTTTTTACATTAGCTTCACCTTTCCTGCAAAACAGCACTCGGTACGTAAGGTATTCTGCACTTACAAACTACCAGTACTGAGTATAATGGGGTGACCGTTGAGTGCGCAATCCTGTCGAGTGCGCATCTAGCAAAACATATCATACAAAAAGCTTGCAATGGTAGGGTTCCTTAGGCCTAAGTGCGCAATCGACGGTCAACACACTATACAATTGTGTTTGCTTAGCTTGTAAAATTTTGGGCTACAGTCCTGGCTGGACCCTTGTGCTAAGTTGTCCCATTCAACTTGGCCAACACTTAGCCTAGCCTAGGCCTACACAATGCTAGTAGTAGTATACAGCATGTATACATACAATTTGTAACTTCCTGCAACTGTCAGTGTGTCTAGTGAAAATTGAAGTTTGAACAGGAAGACTTCATGCCACGAAATCAATACAAGACGTATGCTAAAATCTCATGTTTACTCACAAATTGCGTCAAGTCTTGGACGTTTTTTGGATCTGCAGGTGCATCACTATCTGCTTTCACTCCAGACATTATGAAGGTGAATTTATCAGAAAAGAATACCGTTTCCTAAATTACTGTTTCCTCTGTGTTCGTCTGTGGATAAACTCGTTAGTCAGGGTAACCCTACCAAAATAACGCGTTTACATTTGCTCTTCTCAGTGTTCTTTTGTACATTGACGGACGCAGTGAAAAAACCAAAATGTTACCACGTTCAATCATGGCAGGGTGGCCCTGACTAGAACTGTGGTAACGGTTTGTATACAAAACGGAAAGCGATAAAACATGTAGCCTGCAAAACTAACCCTTGATCCTGCATCTGTTGGTTCTCTATCGCATACAATATATGGCAATTAAAAAAACTAAGCTATATTCCGCCGGCTAGACTGCCTGCTGAGCCTGCAAAGTATGTGTCAGTGATATCACTCCAGCTGGCAGTACGACAGTTACTTATTACATGCTAGTTCCGTTTCGGTGGGTAGACACACGGAACAAAATAGTCAACGATCTGAATGATCGTGCGGGTCGCTAGCCTTGACCGGTTGACTGAGCTATCTACCGGTGCCCGGCTGGGAAGGAGTATCGTATCTTTCATCTGTGAGATCACCCATGATGTTTGCAAAGTTAAGCAATTGTCAAAGCAAAAACAGCCAGATAGCCTATCCTAGGTATGAATTCTGCAATGTTACTTGGCAACGAGACGCCATACTGTACTGCACACTATAGTTGTAACGTTAGGCCTAGCCTACTGTAGCCTAGTCCGCAGTCTGCTGACCTAGTATTTGGGAAGCTTTGGGGCTTCCCATACTAGGTCAGCAATATACCCATTGTCAAAATTAGGCTACCGCGACTTCAAAAATTTTGAATGGTCTCGATCTTTCTCAAATTCACGTATACTCCTAAGCTACTCCTACGCTATACTCCTACGCTACGGGGCCTTATATGTTTAAGACCCTTCATTCTAAGATTATGAGCACTTAGTGTCCAAAAAAAGACCAAAAATTTTGATTTACACAAACGATCCTGTTTTGTTTTTTTAACATTCTATGAAACTGCCAAATCGTGTAACTAGGACGTTCACACTATTGTATGCTAAATAGCACGCACTGCTGTTTGATTGTGACATAGTCCATAGCTATAGTTACGTTCATACACGCGCATACGCGTATATAGCAACAATCACTGCAGCAACGCACGCAGACGGTATTACTCTCACAGTAATATGCGGTCAAAAGTTTGTGTTGCAATAGCCTAGGCCTAGTTCAGGGAACAAAGTGTACGTCAGAACTAGGCCTAGGTACCCTAGGCTAACTGTAGCCTAGCATTTGACGGTACAGTCAGGGTGACCAGACGTCCCGTAAAATACGGGATTGTCCCGTATTTGGTTCATTTGTCCCGCGTCCCGTATTGAACCTCCCCGGGACGCCTATTTGTCCCGTATTTCCATGTTGCTGAAGGGGGTTCCTTACAAAATAGACACAAAAAAGGAGACAACTCTGGTAGAATGGACGGATACAACTACTGCAAGGAACATTGAAATCTACTGTGGAGTGCGTTAGCGCTAGCAGCTTTTCAAAGCCTGCTCACCCACAAGTGTTTATGTATTACAATTGTGGGCCAACGTAGGATAGTGTCGAGGTTCGTAGTCAGTTCCGCAGTTTAGTCCTGCATAACACTGGTGCCTCTGGAATCGTATGTAGCCTGCAGAAACAGTTGTAGTGTCTTCCTTATCCAATCAGAACTGCAAATTGTAACTTTTATGTGACATGTTCTGAGTTTGTTACATATGCCCAATCTTGCAGGCAATTACTCAAAGCTGGTCATCAAAAAGAAATATAACTAGTCTAGTAACTGACATTTTCAACACATTTTTGGACCTTGTGATTTATAACTTGGAAGACTTTCTGGTGCTTTGAATGCACTCAAATCCAGAAGGGCGGGCCCCTGGACCCCACCTGATGGGGGCTTTGCGCTATGCGTGCACACAACCCACCTTCCAACCATGCAGTGTCCCGTATTTTACTTTTCAAAATCTGGTCACCCTGGGTACAGTGTCCAGTTAAAACGTCCCGTTAATACCAAAACGTCTCCGCATTTTTAGCTACCAATACGTCCCCGCTTTATGCCAAAAATGTCTCCGAGGTATTTTTTATGTAGGCTAATACAAAAACGTCCCCACATAGGATAGGCTATTCAAACACAAAATTAGAATCAAATTTAAACTTTTTGCAGAAGAGTGATGGGAATTATAAAATGGAATAACCATTCAAGTGTAGGCCTAGCCTAGGCCTAATGATTGGAAAGATCAATTCAGTTTAAATCAATTTGGTGCAGATGTTTAGAAATTGGTTTTGTAGACTAGTTGTTTATGTTAAGCCTCGGGTACACTGCTAGTGTACCACGCACAGTAACTCATTTTGCGATGCGCACGTAACATTAACAGCATACACGTGTAGGGTAAGATGGTGGTTTCGACCGCTAGGGTATTTCTGTCTGCCACAAATATTTCTGCCAAATTTGAATTTCTTGAAGACACAACAGTAAAAATGTATTTGGAACCAAGTACTATGAACGCTTACCAGTTAACACATCTATTGACCAAAATGTCCCCGTACCAAAATGTCCCTGCTATTGGTCAAAACGTCCACGTACCAAAACGTCCGGGGTTTGAATCGTTTCTAATGTTAGCTTCATGGTAAATTTAATTGTAGGCCTTAATGTTTTTATTAATGTAAGAAGGCTATTTTCTGTTTCTTAAAGGAAAATGAAATAGGCCTACTAATGGCAATTTACTTTACAACTTATGGCCGCAATACTTTAAAAACTTTACGTGTTGTGCATAGCCTGCATGCAGGTATTGCAGTGAGAATGTGAGTGGGTAGCTACGTACGGTAAGCGTGGTGCTAACTTAAGTTATATTACTGTTCCGAACCAAAATGATTTCCCAAGTAGGCCCAGGCTACCTGCAATAAAATGTTTTACAATTAAAACTTCTCTTTATTAAAATTAAAAGAGGTTTATTATATGTGTCATTCATAGGCCGGGACGTTTTTGTATTACATATGTAATAACACGGGGACGTTTTGGTAGCTAAAAAGCGGGGACGTTTTCGTAAAGGGACGTTTTGACTCGATACCCTATGAACTAGCCTAGGCTAGGCCTAGTGGCAATTCGAAATCACCAAACTTCTGACCCAAGCTAACCATTTAATATAAAAATACAAACCTGAAAACGGAATGTGTGTACATATTTTTCAAAATCATGTTTTCTTACAATGGGCAATAAGCCATATGACGTACTTCTACATAGGCTACCTTTAGAGCCATAAACTTAATTATAAAGAGGTCAAATTTGATAACCAAGATAGATTAGGGTTGTAATTGGGATGTTGTAATGAAAAGAACCTGCCCCCAAACTGTTACTGCCCTCATTAAGGCCTAGTGGGGAGGTCGAAAACCACACACCACTTTTCAATTTAACAGGCTATTTTCGACCGCATAGTTTTTGACCAGCATAAAATCATGGAAACTACAAACATTTGATTAATTTTAGTTTTATGTGATATATAATTTATGGCCATACACCAATTGTAAAATAGTTACCTTCATGTAACTTCTGTCACAACATCTGCACGATGACCACTAATATGACCCATACAAAATTCATTTTGCCTTAAATCAGCATGGTTTCGATGGGGCGGTTAAAAGACCCTAAGGTAGGTTGAAAATAGCCAATTTTTGTCCACTTTTATCACCATTACATATTCCTTTTAGAGAAAACTAATAAAACAAAGGACATACACTGAATGGTAGTACAGATATTGTAGGTGCTGACCTAAGGTAAGATGGTTCAATTACTTTGCTCTTTTTAATTTTTGAAACCAAAATCCCTTAAGCGGTCAGAAACCCCCCATCTTACCCTAGGCCTATTCTGGGAAAGGCCTATTAAATGTTAGGCCTAGCCTAAAGCATATATAAAGCTAAACTTCAGTTTCCAGAAAGCTATCCTGAAATTACAACTGTCATATCAGTCATACCAACTACTGTTATTACAAAACTATGAAATCAGCATAAAAACATCAAACAGGGACATTTTGGTACGGAGACGTTTTGGCACAGGGACGTTTTGACCAATAGCGGGGATGTTTTGGTAAAGGGACGTTTTGATTGGTAAGCCATGTGACTAACCCGCGACTCTGAGAATCACACTGACACTGAGTGGCTACTGTAAAATTACTACCAGTGCTAGGAGTACGAGCCAAGGTGGAAAAAGTTGGGAAGCTGGGAGGCTCCTTCCTGGGAAATTTGGGTATTTGGAAGGAAATTTTGGTCATTGGAGGGAAATTAACACCTTTTATGTACATGAAAATATGGGAGAAATTGTGGAAATTTGACATCCTTCCCAGGAAATAAACATTTTTTCCAGCCCTGAGTACTAGTAACCTAAGTTACTAAGTTTGACTTCACAGTAAGAAGGAGTGTTGTGCAGCATTCCAGATCCAGTAAAGGACTGTGATTTTTCACCCAAGGCCTAGGCCTACGTACAGCTCACTATACAAGTTAGGCCTACTATGAAATATAGGCCTAGACCTTTGACCTATGTCAAATAAGGAGAGGGCACTTTGAAAACAGCATTGTGGGAAGGATTATTCGATGAACAGCTGACCAAACTGCCACAAATACAGCTTCTTTCCTCGTACCATCAGAGTCGGACTGGAACCTTCCCCCCAGAATATAACAGATTTTGAGGACCCCAAGCATTTCAAGGACTCTGTGTTGAGGTTCCTCAGATGGGAGGACAAACTCAACTTATGCATGTGCACCAAACCCTGCATGTTTGACTCTACTTAGGAGTGTCGTGCAGTAATTTTCCAGATCCAGACTGCCAGATCCAGATCCAAAGTAGCTCATTACTATAGAGAAAGATGATTGTCACAATGCTGAAGCTCGCAGATTGGAATTATCCTTCCCATGGTGCTTTACCATCTGCTGTTTAGCATTTAGCAAATTAGGTCTATGGAAGTAGCAGTGATCGGCTGTCTGTAGGCCTATGGTGGGGTCCAGACTGGCTTTCTTCTCACAGTAAATTTTGTACATAAAATCTAAATTTACTAGTACTAATGTTAGGCCTAGACCTACAACTGTTCTTTTCCAAATCTAACCTTAGGCTTAAGTTAGTAGCAAGGCCTATACTGCTACAGGCTTGTTTGCTTAGCCTACCTTCAGGAATCAGCCAAGAGGAGAAATTTTTTGTAACTTACAATAGTACGCTTGGCCCTGTACTAGGCTAGGACTATATACATGCATGATACGTAGGCCTAGGCCTAAGTGAGGAATTAGGAATAGGCCTACTGAAAGTCTCTAGATTGGTTATCCTGAAAAAATGAACACTGCATGTTGTACGAACACTCACACATATGGATGTATGCCACAGTGTTGTAACGAGCCACTCAATAGACCCTTTTCCAAATAGCAATTACAAAGGATTGTGGGATAGCATTTTGGTCTGCATCCATAGAGCAGGATATAATAAACCTGCTCTATGTCTGCATCATTCTTATCCACAGTAAAATGCCATTGACAAAAATAAAAGCACACAAAAACTATCCCACAATCCTTTGTGACTGCTATTTGGAAAAAGGTCAATTGTGCAGTCCAGTTGAGTCATTTACTACTTTCAGTGTGCCATTTACTAAGTCTTTCAATGTGACTCAAGTCAAGTCATTGTATTATTTCTTTGAGGAAAATTATAATACGATTGCTCGAGTCATTTCCCTTTTGAAAATTAGTGACTCAAGGCATGACTCGTTACAACAAAATGTTGCTAGAATTCAGTGGGAGCTTTTGGCCAAAATCCCCTACAAAAAGGCTCCTCACCAAACCTTATCTCCTCACTTGCACAGTTAATCCCTTTTGTAAACAAGCTAGCTCTGTTGATTTAACACTCTGTAAAGGCAGGCTTCAACATATCCCCTGCCCGACAATCCGGGACAAGTAAAAAATTACTCGGGCAAGTGCATTGTTCAATATCATAGCCCACTGGGCAAGTACCCTTGCGAAGTCTCCTCCACAAAGGAGTTCAAAGGCATATTAAAAGTGGACAAGTAGATACTCATGTGGACAAGTAGACTAAGAGAACAGCTAGCCCTATGGACAAGTAATGAAAAAAGAATTTGTTGAAGCCTGTGTAAAGCGTTCCATCTATGCCCTTTGTTAAGAGCTCTGTTTAATTCAATGATGAAACTTCACCACTTACATCTGTGTCTCTCTGCAATGCAACAACAAACCCCTTTAACTTTATTGATCTCAAGATAGCTGCACAGGAAGTTCACTGATAGATTGTGGATTCAACTGGCGATGGGTATTCTTTTCTAGCATTATGACTGGTAGGCCTATTCTACACTAAAATTTGTTAACACTTGAACTTGGGGAGGGGGGGGGGGGAATTACAGAATGAGTATCTTCCTAACTGAAAATTTACTCAGGATTCAGGTAGGATATAGAATTAAGTTTAGAATCATAAGGAAAGGATTATGGTTTCAAATGGTCAGGATTAGGGTTACAATTCAGTTTACAATGAATCATGGATCTATTGAACCGGCCTGCATAGAACTGAAGACATTGCCAGGATATCAGTCTGTAAGATATCAGTGCTCTGGACAGAAAGCATTACTTGTTTGGTTTGTTTAGGCTGTTTTGAGAATTTTGTTACTCCGTCAGGCAAATAATTTGTAATTTGCCCTCTCTACCATACATGGATTTTTTTCTCTCAAGTGTAAACACTCTGACCACAACTGTCTGGACAGCAGAGGCATCCACAGAGCTTGTGTAACACACCTCTCAACTTACTATGTACACAAAAGTGATTGCACAATCAGCATGTTCAGCCAAGTGAGTTAGATTTGTGGTTTCTACAGTGCTAGCAGCCCTGAGGAAACTCCAGTGTGATGAAAGAGATAACAGTACTGTAACACAATCTGGTCACATGACACCCGGGCAAATCTGCACATGCCAGGGTGAAAACTGAAAAAAGGCTAATGGAGTCAAACACTTAATGCTGAATCAAAATATTCAATCATGCATGCATAAAATGGTGCTTGTCAAACCTCACTTTTCTATTGTCTAAGTATGGTATATCTTATTACCAACCCCATGGCTTTAACTTCCCAAACTGATTTCCTCTGGTAATCACATGATCTGTTCATAGAGTGTAAGGAACAATTAGCACAAGCTCAAACACTCTCTCCTTTGTTCTTAATTGTTGTTACAATTCTTTAGTTACACAGATGTTAAGATTATGTCCTCATTGAGGTAACGGATGCAGTGAAGCAAGATTTTACTGATGAAAGTGGTTTTAATGCAAGTGATTCATCATGGCAATCGAGAACCAAACAGAAAATCTGGGAGTGTACATGCAGTTGCCATCATTTCGCAAAATCTTCCTATGCCAAAACTAGTAACTGTAACGAGTTACAATTTTATGGAATTAACTGTAACTGTAACGAGTTACTTTCAAAGTGTAACAGGAACAACCCTGGTCATGTAGGGCTCTTATTTATAAATCATGGCCCATATCTGGACCAGATATGGGATTTGTATCTGGCTTTAACAAGAGTTGGGCCCGGTGTAACTTTGCAGGTGAAAATCCATATACTGTATCTGTGCCATATCGAAACAGATATGGATCTCTTCTGGTAAGGTCACAATGTTATATGGGTCAGAGGTGTGGTGGCCACATTCAAAGATCATTTGCATATGTATTAGTTACTTAAGTGGGTGTGTATATTAAAACAAGTGCACATGTATTTGATGGTTTGGGTATGCAGGTACATTCTGCTGCATCCCAGGTGGCCTTAATGTGGGACAAGTAACCAAATAAAAAAAAAAAAATAATTGGATATGGCCATATGAAACTTGAATTGTATATCTGGCATTGTCTTTTATCAAGTTGTAACTGACTTGATATGGCCATAGCAAACTTCATGCATATCAGGCACATCCTTTTTTTAAGTGAAATCTCTCTTGATATTTAAGTATGAAAATTGATATGGTCATATGAAAATTGATATACATGTATATCTGGAACATGGTCATCTGTCAAGTTATATGTGGCTTGATATGGCCGTATAAAACTTGATATGCAATAAGTCTGGCAAGGTTTTTCATCAAGTTACATATATATATATATATATATATATATATATAAGATATATATATATATATATATATATATATATATATATATATATATATATATATATATATATATATATATATATATATATATATATATATATATATATATATATATATATATATATATATATATATACATATATATATATTGGTATGGCCATACAAAGATTGATGTATAACTATGGCTTGGTCATCTGTCAAGTTATATCTGTCTTGACATAGCCGTATAAAACTTGATTTATACATATACTTTGCTTCATATGGCCATCTAAAACTGTATATTAGCCAGATATATTCGAATATGCAGCCAAATATAGATTTTGAGTAAGGGACCATACTTGAGCAGTAGGCCTACTGTAACTTGGGTCTGACAAGAGCACGTACATAATCAAGGTGATGCCTTGTACCTCTGGCCTTAGAACTTCAGCTGAGGCCCAAGGACAAGCCAAGGCTGGTTATTAAATGTAAACTACTATAATTGTAATCTCAAAGATTCTGAGAAATATGCAGATGTTTCCCCAAGAATCATTTTCCCTTCAGTTTTCAATGTTTTTGAGCATCTCACTTAGTCTGTCGAATAACATTGCATCAATTTGCTGTACAGTCTAACATGCTCAAACTGGCATGATTTTGGATTTATTACATTGTAGTTCTGATCAGTGTATGTACTATAAACTGGGTATGGCCTTCTGTCTCAGGAACACTAACCATAATTGCAAGGGTGATTAACAATAATTACTGCATTGTTACAAGAAACTTTTATACTTAACTCACAAAACATGTTTATACCTTACCAGCTAGAATTTGAACTCCTTATATTTTTCAACTCATTTACAAAATTTGTTCTATATTGTATGACAGAAGACATTTCCAAAGTTTGCTATGGCATCCTCAAATCATCAGCTTAAACTCAACAGCTATTTGAAGGGTCTAAAAATCAGTGGTGAATCAAAGCAAACTTCAAGGTCAAGTAATCATGAAGGTGAAAGAGAATCAAGGAAGACAGCTAACAGTGTCGCAAAATTCTCCTCGAGAGGAAGAAACAGGTAAGGGTGAAGGCAGGCCTATCATGCCACTTTTTAGCCTGATGCTAATTGCTAGGCTCCCAAGATTTTCAGCTCTCACTATGTTTCTGGAGCTAAGATTGCTAAAGTTGCTGTTGGCAAGCTTAATTAGTTCTATTGCAGACAAGCACAGTACTAGTGGAATTGCTCAGCTTGGGTGAATAGTTGAACTTTAACTAATCAGTGCCATTGTAGGAGGATTATCTCAATGTGGTGTTTTCATTAACAGTTGTCAAGCACACGTAATGAAAGTTTCAGTATTGGGCTTGATACTGTGGCCTCATGTATGTAAATTTAAATGCTATGTCAGATGTGATGGGAGATATCCACTAAACCATGCAGGTCCATTAGGTGGAAGGTTTGTCCACATGCAAGACCAAACATCTTGTGGTCTGGGTTGAGATGGGTAAGTATCAGTGTAGGGTTGTATAAAAGCGAACTAACTATAGCAAAACTTCAGTTGTATAGACTTTCAGTTTGGTCTAGATGGCCCTACTTTCCAGGATTCAGCTGTTTTTTCCATCTGCGTAGTTTGTTCCAATGTGAAATGAAAGTGTCTTGATTTCTCAATTTAAAGAGGCTTGAATGTCTGTGAACAGGGTATGCAGTAAATAGTATTTTGTTTTTGCTCTAACAATTTATCAAACATTCTGGGAATATGCATTTCAACACCAGTTTATTTCAATTTTAAAGGGCCAGTTATCACATCTATCTATGAATTAGTTAAAAAAATCCAGAGAAAGTTTACCTATAGCATGCCCTCCCATTCTGTGCTTGGGTATTTTCCACTTGTTTCATACCCATTATAGGAATGTACTTATTGTCATAGTTTCCTTATTTATTTGCAGCCCTCATGAGTGAATGTGAATCACTTCCATTTTAGTGCATACATGCATTCACCATTAGGCTAATAGACCTAAGGCTTCTCATAAAACCCTGACTTGAAGAAAGGAAAGATAGGTTCCCAATAAAATGATTGGACTTGGATTAGTATTACATGAAATTGAAATTTTGTGTTCAAAGTAAAAATTGTGCAAAATAACTTATCAGTTAAACTATTACAGTACTATTTTGTCCTCAGATCTCAACAAACTCCATCACAGAAGTTGCCAAAGCCCTTAATGAATCTGAACAACAAAGGCACTGGAAGAAGAAACATTACAGCTGACATGTGAGTTTTAAAGCTTTGCAAAAGATGTCATCCACGGCACAGTCTAAAGTCATTCTCGCTCTGTTTTACAAATTTACAGGTTTAGATATGTCTTGTTCCATTTTTATGAGAAAATGTCAGAGGAAACGTTTTTTTAACATCCTTCACTGTTTGCAAACAGCTGTGATGTAGCTTTAGTCATCTAGTTAATCTTTTCGTGTCCTAGTTTGCCAACAGAAATCCTTCTAAAAATCTTTGGATTCCTTACTCCACCTGACCTGATGAGCTGTTCATATGTCTGTCGTAGATGGATGAAAATGGCTGGAGACAAGTTAGTAGGATTTAACTTAAACATTTAACATTAATAAGAAGTTTTGCCCATGTGTATCATGACCAGGTACTCCTTGTAATGTGATTTTGCAATTTCTTCCCTGCTATATATCGTGTTTCAATCAACGTAAATGACTTATGATCATGGTAATTTGACCTGTGGTGTTATATATTTTCCATAGAGGTGTTTTATGTGACATCATGCGATTGGGATTGCTCAACATGGCCAGGCACAGCACGTGCAGTAAGCGTATTTATAGCACACGCCTATGGCATAACCATAGATACTACTGTGACATGATGGATGCTTGCCCAGCAAAATGTTAAACAACTAAAGAGACATGAGATCATGTGATGTCGGTGAAACACCTCTGTAGTATTAATTCTTCCAAAGCAAAGATCTGTTGCTGCTTCTTACCTTCTATTGTTTTAAGGGACTATTTTTACCATTGCCATCCACTGCTTCTTACCACTTGGAATTATATTCTTCCAGCTTTAAGAGTTACTTTTTTAAAGAGAGGTCATGTATTTAGACTTATGCCATAATTGCATTGTTCACCATGATGGTAAGTAACAATCTCTTTAAAGTGGTTTTATGGTTGCATCAGTAAAGATTTACACATGGTCAAATTCTAAATGAAATAGTTTAAGTTTCTAGAATGGTATATGTAATTTAGCAGGAGTAACCCATTTAATTGCCAGGTATAAAATGCAACTATCTAGAAGTGTTCTTAAAAAGTTATGTTTCATAGAAATGTGTAGAAGATACCACTTTTGTCTATAGATAAATGTACATGAAAAGTCATTTCATTTTCATTTTATGTATTTGTTTCTTCACAACAGCAGATAGACACATGTACAAGGCAAAGTTAAAGAAGTTGGTTTCCATAAACAAGCAGTTGTGAATTGCATGTAAATTTATGGCAAAAAGTCATAGGATACTTGATGACATGTACAGCACAAGGATGTACATGAGCAAATAGGAAATCAAGCACAAAGGAACTCTGGAAAACAAATAACCCAATCCTATCATGAAAAACCAGTTGTACTAAGACATATTTTGCTGTTCAGAAATATAAATGCCATGTTAGCATGTTAAATGCCAAACACACAGTGACTCTGAGTCAGTTAAATTGAAATGATTCTAAAGTTAAGTAAAAGTGTCAAATTGGAAGTAGATTTGATGTGCAGTTGTGATCCATATGCCCTTCACTTTTTTTGCCGAATGATTTTCCTTCTCTTCTTCAGCTTATTATGGCAGCCTCTGTATGAAAAATTTAAGTTCAGCAACCCTCAGGACAAACCCAACTCTGTCTACACCAGTCATGCAAGCATTAAGTGGAAAGCAGCTTTCATGGAAAGGTATCTTTGTAGGAAAGTAAAATTTGATATAAGTGTGACAAATTATAGTAAAAAAATGAAACTGACTGTTAAATACTTGTTTTTTAATAAATAAAAAAAAATGACTTTTAATAAATTATCAGCCTAGAATTTGAATAAAAATGCAATGTGTTTAAGGGAGGGTTTGAGCACAGATTTATTTTCAATAAGTGAAAAAGGAACTTAATCTAGTCCTTATGGTAAAAGTTTCATCCAGTTCTGAAGTGGGATGTAAGTTTTCAAGATATTAGCAGATGAGGTTGCACTGTTAGAAACCTCAAGGGAACTAGAAGCCACCAAAAGTGATATCATCCCAGAGCAGTCAAGGTTTTCTTTGTTTCTCAGTGTATTGTTTTAACTTGAACTAGATAGTGGTTATGAGTTTATGTGAGGGAAATGTAAAGGGTGCAAAATTCCAATGCCTCTCATGCATTTACATTGTGAAATAACACTTAGAAAATACTTAATGGAGGAGAAGATTGGTAGTTGATTCTTTTAAAAAAAAAAAACTGTGGATAAATGTGAGGTTATGATTTCAGGTGTGCTTGCTTCAAGTTCCCATTGGTTTGAAAATGTAATTACTTTTGCCTGCTAAATATCTTGAGAATAACAGAAAGAGATTAAATAAAAATTCCACCAGAACTCCCAGATTGAATACAGCTCTAGCACGTCAAAACTTAATATAGGATGAAACCTGTCAACCTGTCTTGTAATTATTCATGGTTTTTAGGGAAGTGTGATGTGAACTTACAAGAAGCACCTTTATGGACTACTCAAAGTTTTTAAATTATGAAAGGCACTTTTACAGTGTATAGACTAGTCACTCTGGGTACTGTTGTAGAGTAGAAATTTGAATTATGGTACCCATGTTTCCTTCAATTTTGAAATAACTTTTTTCTATCTAACAATACTAAAAGAAGATTCTTGCTCCTTTTGTCCAGGTGTATTGAGCGGAGAAACATAAGACTCCAACGTCTTCTTAAAAAGCGGCATCCTTATACGAACTTGGCAGCAAACACAGACAAAATGCTGAAGTAGGTATCATGGTTTTGTATCCCTGTAAAAGGAGTAATCTTAGAACGCTTTAGAATATGAACCTTTTCTTGCAACTGAAGCACTTGTAGGGTTCCCATGCAGTAGGGAAAATGTGAAAAGTATAAAATTTTGGTGGAGTCTGGAAAGTCCTTGAGTTTTGCTTTTTTGTCTGGAAAATTAACTGCTTAGTTTGGAATTTGTATTTAAATCATGTTGCTGTATGTTTTCACACTGTTTTATGCTTAAAAACAACTGTATATTTTTGTTTCTTCCCAATGCAGTTTGGTATTCTTTGGTCTTGGAAATTTTAAATAATTTATTTTTATTTCATTTCTTTTTTTATTTCTTGATAGTCATACAAAATACATTTTACCTATATATGATTGCCTAAATATGCAATATTTACATTCAGAAAGACAAAAGATCATATAAGGGAGATAAGGGGAGATTTCTGAAATTTATCTGATGTCTTAAAATAAATATGGGGTGATTGCTTAGTCACTTTAAGGTACCTATTTACTGTCAATGCAAAATGTTGATAAAGTTATGCCAAAGTATGGTACATATGAATTGTGCCTGTAAGCATTAAGCACTTTGAAGACTGGTGTCTGTTTTTGGTATTTGCAGATTTATACTAATTCTATGCAAGTACACATGCAGCCTTCTCTTTGAAAAAAAAGCTAGATATTCAAAAACAGGAGCATCAGTTGCAACATCACTTATTTAACATGCTGGGTGGTGGGCATTAGATGTAGAACAAATGAAATGATGAATACATCCCACATGTCTTTCAGTAATTTCCATTGCAACAGTGTTGAAATATTAGTTGTCAACAGTATCCTGGCCCCTGGATGCAGCCCTCCTATCTAGTCCCCTTACCTAAAACCCCTCCAAATTCTAAAAGTGTGTTAGAGGTGCTACAACTGTCATGGGATAAACACCTCTGAGACAGTTGCAGAAAGTGAATTTTTTTTTCAGTTGTGAAGCAGGGCTGTTCATTTCCAATTATTTTATATCTTGTATTTTGTTGCAGGCAGCTGGGAATTAAATGGAAGCTTGTCTTGACAGTCAGCCAGAAACAAAGCCATGAATACGTACACTCTGATATTTGTTATTTCAACACATCTGTCCACGTGAGGTGGTACAGTGTAGATTGTCTGCCTGTTGATAGTATTAAGAAGATCAGTGTATACTGTAAAGCACCCATTTTATTTGAGAAGGATGGTTCCTCTATTCCAGAAAGGTACGTCTTTATTGAAAGATTGTCCTTTTTTATCACAAGAAAAGGCTCATCAAGAAGGAATCCAGTGGCAGAAATCAGTGATGCTATGAAAGCCATTTCATACTGTGAACAACACGATATGATGTGAGACGATGTGACAAAAAGATGGAAATAATGTTACCCAGACCCTTTTTCTCTAGGCACGATATAATTGACACAAAACCACTCAATAGAATCGATCCAAACAAATTTCAACTTTTATTGCTCTGTAATGAGCATTATTTTCATGTCACCAGTTATGAGATAAAATTGCGATTTTGTTGGATCATGTTGCTTAGACTGTTACTGAGTATTCAAGAAAAAGTTAACTGTAGTGTGAATGGCAAGGGACACTTCTATCACATGGCATACAGTTTGAAAAGGGCTTAGATGTCATTAAGTTTTGTAGGAATTATGTGTGTAATTTTGTCTTCTTTTTTTCGTAAAAGCTGGTATGCCATTTTAGATGTTTTTATCGTAGCAGGTATTGCTTTGCTAATAAAGACTGTCAACCTATTTCTAAGTGTTAGTGGGATGATAGCATTTTGCCCATCATTGTTATTAACACAGAAGCTAATGTCTCATTAGAGTAAGGAAGCAGCAAGAAAATTAAATTAAAAAATTGATGGCATTGATTCAGAATCCACTGACAGTAATGTCCTCAAAGTTTATGATTTGTCGTCGTGTTTTAGTTGATGTTAAGGAGGACAAATTTCATACTATATGCCAAAGAGTAAATGAGCCAATCTGATTGGCCAATGACACATGCAGATCAGTGAGATGTTGATTGCATAGCAGTGTGATGGTGCCGAGAAGCACAACTTTCATATCCTTAAATAAAAAGTGGTATAGAAAATTAGTTGAAAAGGGCTGGTATAGCTACTTGCATGTTTTCAGCAGTGAAGAATTGGCTTTGGACAATGACACTGCTTTGTGGGAAATGCAAAGACAGTTGTGGATTATGGAGGAGGAGCTGTGCTATACAAGTATTTTTCGTTGGGAGAATTTGAATCATTTAAGAGAGGGAGAAATTGAAAGCCCTTTAGCATTGTTAGATAAAAGTGTACATTTGGTTTAGTGCAAATGAACATTTTTTTATGTTAGCATGCAATATATATGTAATAAAAATAATAGTAATAATAATATATGTACATTATAGTTCAAAGTTTGTGTATTGCACTGTTTACTTTAATCAGTCCAAGGAAGACATCATTACTGCTTAGCAGAGATTTGACTGCCAAGAAGGGAGACTTTGTAGAGTGTGAAGACACTTCCTTGAAAATCAGAATCATTTTACCTGGAGTAATGGCTGCATCATGGAAGGTACAGTAACCATAGTTTCTGACACTGTTCTGCATTGATTGTAGGGCTGTGAACATGTAGCAAAACAATTAAATGTTCTGTCAAAAGATTTGTGACCCTTAAACAATTGTGATTATCAGCCAACCTATGCGGTGTGCCAAAGCTGCAGGCCTATATTGTATGGGCTCACCATATTTTATTTTATGGTCAGTTTGGCCTAATTGCCAAATTGCATGTGAGAAACATTGACATGGAACACAGAGACTTGTAAATTTAGAAAATGAAAAAAACATATGAGAGAAGGTATAAAGATGAACCAAAAATTGGTGAAATGTACAGATATTGAGATGGATAACAAAAAGGGAGAGAAATAAATGACTTTTGCGATTAAACAATGATAGATTATTAGTTAACTTTATTGCAGGTACTCTTGTTTGTGATTAATCACTACACTCTTACCCTTGTTGAAACTTTACCAGACAAGTGACCCCCATCAGTGACTTGTACAAGGTTCTTTGTCAGAGTGCAACTTATATGTGTTGAGTTGAATTTGTGTCTCGGGACAAGTTTGAGGTTGCCTTTGAATAGTAACTTTTCAAGTGCCTTGTCATGCAGAATCTATGTAAGTGAGTCACTTAACTATCATGGCAAAGTTAAAATGCAGTTAGGGAATTATAACTATCATTGTCTAGCTTGAAAGAAAAACATGCTGATTTTAGGTTGATTATCATCCTGAACAGATTGAGTTGTTTACATTTAAAGGGGCCATAGCATCACCTCAAACATATTTAAGAATATGATCATCTCTCTAAATTCAGTTGGTGACTGCACTTTGATGGACATTTATTCAAACAGTAGTTTCACTTTGGTTGGTCAATGATGACTTGTGCAGCCAGTTATGTTCCCAATTAAGCTCACACACAGTATTATGTAGGTGTGAGCCCTTGAGCAATTTAAACTTTGTGCAAACTCTGTAACATTGTCTGGGAGCTGTACTAGACATGTGTTGTTTGCCTACATTGCAAGAGGGGCTACAAGTGAACTAAGTAGGGAGATTTTTTTCTGTCTGGAGGGGGAGGGGGAGTGTAAAGCCTTTAAACATGCATAAATTCATAATTATTTCAACATTTTCTATGCTCCAGTGCTCAATAATGATTTGAACTCACATAGTTCAGTGTCTTAGTTTGATGCAAGCAAAGTGATTGTGACTTATTTTTCACAGGATGGCGGTGGCATTGCTTTTATCTCATTGTGTGTTCATAAGTCTAACCTGGTGGAAAGGTGTTTGTTAGGACATCCTGAGAGGTGAGGTGTTTTATTGCTTCCATTAATGGTTAAAAGTGTTTAATATGATGAACAATTATGATTGCCCATTTATATGATTATGGGCCATTATTGATCATGGGCCATTCATGACGATTGGCCGGTAATGCTTATGCAGGCTTCTACAAACTCTTTTTTTAGTACTTGCCTGTAAAGATATACTCTGAACCCATCTGCCAGCATGACTATTGACTTGCCCAATCCAGACATTTTGAAAAATGTCTCCTAATTGCCATGTTGCTGCACACTCGTATGAAAAGGATAGTTATGGTGGATTTGGTGATTGTAGATTGATGCAGGTTTTGCTAACAATATTTGTTTTTGTAAAGTTAGTTTTAAGGCAAGGGCCAGTTGCTCTGCAGGGTACAGTATTGCAAACAGCGCTTGCTGGAGTAATGTTTTCGCTTGCCATGGCAGTTGTGGTGGGTGGGGGATTTGTTGAATCCTGGAAATGCCCCATTAATAATGATGGTAGGCCATTATAATAATGGGCAATAAATACACTGATGGATGGCCCTTATAACGAAAACATTATAACTTTAAACTTTAAAAATGGAACCTACTGTCTTTGTGCTTGGTGCTCAGCATAAGCAATGGAGTAGCCATAACTGGAAAAAAGGCCGTGGTCGTCTCGACTTGAACCAATTGGTTGGAAACTGGGACGTTAAACCTCATCTAACTAGCTAACTAACTTATAATGAAAACAGGCCATAAAAGCCGCTTTAAACCCCAATACAAAATCCGTTAGAAATTTCTCCTCCTCTTGGTTGATTTCTGAAACCAAGATAAGCCATCAGGTAACAAACATGTTATCACTTGTATCATTGATTACATACTGCCCTCTTTGCAAGATAATGCAAATGACCTCTATTGTTTGATGGGCATTAAGGATGTAACTAAACACAGGATGAATCAGTAAACATACCTGTTACTTTAAGAGAGTTGAGCCACTTTGTTTTAATTTATCCATGGCAGTAAAGAGTAAACACATTAGGTGTCGAAAGTGTTAGCGTGGGGCTTGATAGCAGTATGGGTGATGACTGGCAGAAAGTGATGACCTGTCATTTGTAATGATGAGCAAATGAGGATGTGCCATTAGCAGTATGAACCATTAAAGATGATGATCCATTACAATGATTAGCAATTGCAGATTTGGTTGGCATTTGTTGTAATGTTTTAATCAAAGCAGCCAGAGACCCGTTGATGTTCTCTATTTAAGCCAGACGTTTATCAAGCAATGTCGGCATGTAAAATTTCTTTTGTGGGTAAAAGCATTAACTGCAGAATCTGCCATGTGGTAATCTGTGTTGTGGCCACTGTCACTTTAAACTAATTACCTGCATTAGTGGACATTTTGGGGGCTGAAGAGGTCTGGTGCAGGTAATGTTATATTCCTCCTTCTGAACTGTGTGTCTATTAGACCTATGAAGGCAAATCATCCCATTATTACATTTTATGGCTGTACCCAATGTTCTTAAATGTTTTGTGAAAGGAAGGCATGAACTGTACGGACTTAAGAAACATAATTATGTCAGTTATGGGGAATATAGAACTGAATATTGTATCTTGCTTTTCTGGATAAATTTTCCTGTGTATTTTTCACTGTATACCTTAATTATATCACAGAATGTCTGCCAGTTTAAGTTGGTTATTGTGTAACAGCATCATCTTGTTAGTATTTGTGCATAGAATCCAGTAGACTAGTGGCCTGCATGATAAGTAATTTATGTAACGTGATTTTTTTTAACTAATGGGTTACTAGCTGTATAGGAACACAGATTTGTTGAGAACAATCACTTAGTAATTGATACAGGTCTATAAAATGAAGTGACCAATCAAACATCACTGCTGAGTCTTTTGAGGCAAATCATAACCTTATACATAGTGACTCAAGAGTCAGTAACTTGACTTCAGAAGGCCATTAATTCGATGCCATTGTCAATGACTTGAGTCAAGAGTCAGTGACTTGACTTTAGAGAGGCAGCGACTTGAGAGAGTCAATTACTTGACATCAGCGAGTCAGTGACTTGATTTAATGATCAGTGACAGGACTTGATTGTGTGACTAATTGACTTGAGAGAGTCAGGGACTTAAATTGATTGTCAATGACTTAACTTGAGTGTCAGTGACTTGACTGGAGTGCCAGTAACATGACTCAAGCAATAGTGGCTTGACTGTTAGTGATTTGTTTTCAGTGTCACTGACTTTTGACTTGAAAGTTAGTAGCAGAGTCAGTTACTTGACTTGAGTCAATCCATATTCTTTTTGAATACTTGACTTAAATTCAGCATGTGATGCTCGTACAATTGTGGTATTACTTTCATGTTGAGATTTGACTCTTGCCATTATGAAATGATGTTATGCATGGATATTTTCTACAAATTACTGCATAAATCTCTATTGTGTTTATGTGATTGCCAGCTGCCAATTGAAAACCCTTCGTATAAATATCATACTCATGCCCTTACCTACCCTTTAGATTAAGATGCAAAGTAGGAACATTCCTGTGTGAGTGTCATATCAGATTTCTATATTAAGCAAATTAAATTCACATTATTGGTGATATGAAACTGAATTTCGTATCATTTGGCTGAACAGTGGTGTTTGAAACCATGGCAAATGACCAATATATCCTAAGCTATGTAAAATAATGAAGGTTCATTAGGATGTTTGATACTGGAAACATTTTTTTGTGCCAAGTAACAAACAGTTGTTGCTGAGTATGGTATCCGGGGTTAGAGTTAGAGTTAGATGAGGTTTTATGGCTCAGTTTCTAACTGGGAAAAGGCCGTGGTCATCTTGACTTGAACCAATTGGTTGGAAACTGGGATGTTAAACCTCATCTAACTAACTAACTCATGTTTTTTCTTCAAGGTGCTTTCATCCATTTGTAACAAAACCACAGCCTGATGATATTGACCCTCAGTATGGTGAGTATTTAGTTCATGTATTGTACATTTTTTAAACTTTTTTTGCTTGCTTTGGTAAAATTGTGCATTAAGTGTTTTGTCAAATACAAAAGAGAGTTTTTGTCAGCTGATACAATGATAGATGGTGATCATGTTCAATTGCTTAAAATTTTGGTAACAATACATTGCAAATATTTTCCTGGTTAGAACTTAAACAGTACAGTCAAGTGGATATACACAGGCTGAGCAGGGTTCACTGAATCAGAGTTCACTGGACTTAAGGTTCACTAGACAGAAGATCCTGACTCTTGACTTAATTCTAACCCTTACCATAATACTAAACAACCCCCCATCCTACCCGAGTCTAATCCTTAACCTAAACCTCCTGTATCCAACCTGGATCCTAACCCTACCTCTAAACTGAAGTAAACTTTCAGTCAATATCTTTGATGTAGTTAACTTTCAGTCTCATCCCACCTGCATATGGATTGAACAGTTTCATAAACCAAAATACAGTGCTGAATTGTTAAGCATAACATTTAGTCTTTTAAATTGTAGGCTGCTGGACTACAGTAGTTGCAGGCTTATGTCTGATTCGATCACATATAGCAAGAGATAACAGTACAATTCGAAATTTTGTAGATACGTGGTAGAGGAGCATTATGCTCATACTGGCTTTAGTGGCAAGTAATGTTTTAGTCAAGTCTGTTCTGTTTCTATCCTCTAACAGGTTTACATGACTTTCAGTGCAATATTGAGTTGAGACAACAACGGACGCTTTGCTGGAGTGAAAGATTTAGCAGACTACACTGTCTAAAAGAACAAATCAGTAAGATATCGTGGCATTACTTTATTCTTTGCAAATATATAACTGGAGTGAAACACTTCAAATAAAGTTTCAGTTTTGTTAGTCTCCTTTACCAAAGTACAGAGTGTGATAAGTCATGTACATAAGATTTATGCCGTGATGTACTCATGTCAGGGTAGACCTTTACTCATGCAGATTTCCTTTACAAACATATACACCTATATTCAGGACTGTCCAAAGCACTGTGTAACAGCAGAGCTGTAATGCATGTATGCACACTCATGCTTCATCACACTGGCCTTCATGTACTCGTACCGGGTGTGAATTGACTTGGACTGTAGTTCTCACATATTTTGAAAGGCAATTGCATCGATGCTGTTGTAAAATTTTGTACCAGTATACTCATGAAAAGGACATTAATGTACATGTAGCTGTACTCACAACTAGAAACAAAGGAACTGTACTGTACTCATTCTTATGATATTGTATGTACACTACAAGCATGCTGCAAAGTATCTTCATGTTTGCTAGGATGTGAATGAGATATTCCAACTGTTTTCCCTGACCTGAGCAGAGTGTCGTGGTAGCAAGAAAAACATGTTGAACTGGTTTTATTAACCCTAACCTATTGGCAACTTGATTTCCACCCTGCAACTTTTGGAGAATGCTTTAAGCATTTTCAAAACTGGAGGCTACTGAGAGTACATTATTTCCCCTTCTCCTCCATGTGGCCCTCTTGCAATGGAAATGTCCAATGTGCTTTAAATGTAGGAGGGATGTACATGCAATCAAAACAAAGGAGAAATGTTTTTCCTCAGCATTTACAGATTAAAATCCCCAAATGGAAGATTCCTTGGAACAGCTCTCTCTGAATATCTTATCATTATCAAGATACAATATCAACATTACTACTGTTCTGTAAATGATTGTTTAATACTATTGGTTGATAGTGTGCTTTTTTAAATCAATAATAATCAATAAACAAGGTAATGCAAGAAACTGAAAAGCTCTTGTGGTCCGTGTTTTGGATTTGTAGTTTTGTAATGATAATGATGTTGCTGATCATGATCGCTGTCATCCTCTTCCTCATAAAAGTAATAATACTTTGCTTTTATATAATGCTTTACACCATCGATAGGCCTCAAAGTGCATTACAAATATTGCCCTTGCCGACAATAGCCTGTCCCAGATCGAGACTATCCCTCCAGTACATAGCAGGTATACACCATTTTCATTTCATTTCATTTCATTTATTGTTTCTTTTCACAACAATAATCATACATGCAAAAACGATTTCCGTAACATCATATTAACAATACAAGTCGTGAAAAGGGAAGTGTGTTAAAAACCCTGGAGGGCTTGACGTGAACACACTCCCCGGAAATTACAAAACCAAAAGAACTACGTGCAGTATACTTCACAAATTACAAAAAGTATACTTAGGCCTAACTAGATCACAATAACAATCCCACCCCTCCTCCCCTTCCCCAGTCCCTCAACCCCTCCCCTCCTATACCATAAGAAGCTACAAAAAGGATATACTTAGTATAGGTTTATCATGTAACGCCGTAAGACATTTCTGACAGACTTTACTGAAGGTTTACCAGCTATATTAATTTGACTTGATAGGTTGTTCCAAACTTTCACAGCGCGATATCGCAAGCTGTATCGAGTGAGGTTTGTCCCATACACAGGACGAAGGAGTGAAATATTTCTAGTGCTGTACGAGTGGAATGAACAATTTTTCTCGAAGAAATCGTAAAAAGAAGATGGCAAAGCGTTTACAAAAAAACGATAAGTAAATATTGAAATACTTAGCCTTATAATGTCGCTAAGTTTTAGAAGGTTCAATGATTTAAATAACTTGTTGGTATGATCACGAGGCCCAGCAGAGTAAATGTGACGTAGGGCTCGTTTTTGAAGAACAATTAATTTATTCAAATGACGATTAGTGGTGCCAGACCAGACAGTACAGCAATAAGACAAATGTGGTAAAATAAGAGTAAGGTAAATCTTTCTCAGGATTAATCGGGGTAAAATATGCTTCAACCGACAAAGAATACCAACACCCTTAGAAACCTGATTACAGACGTGTAAGATGTGATTTTCCCATGAAAGATTTGAATCGATATAGACCCCAAGAAACTTTACATGATTGGCCTGTTTGATTCGTTGGCCGTTAATATATATATCAAAGGTGTAGTTTTTGTTACAAGAGTTAAATACCATGTAGTTAGTTTTAGAAGCATTCAAAGATAGCTTATTTGCTGCAAACCAGTTTGAAATTACAGATAACTCACTACAGACAGTGTTATGTAATGTTGGTAAGTCACTATCTGAGAAAAAAATGTTTGTATCGTCGGCAAATAGAATGAGGTTAGAATGTTTAGAAGCAAAACTAATGTCATTCATATAAATTATGAATAGCAGAGGACCAAGAATAGAACCCTGCGGAACTCCACATTTAACAATTAAAAAGTCGGATTTACAATTGTTAACTGATACAAACTGCTTTCGAGAATGTAAGTAGCTCTTAAACCAAGAAAGTGAAGAACCTCTTATACCGTAATGGTCTAGTTTGTATAAAAGGATATCGTGGTCTATTGTATCGAAAGCCTTCGATAAATCCAGAAAGACACCTACGGAAGTTTTGTGCAAGTCAATGGCTTTAGTAATCATATCAATAGCATTAGTTAGGGCTAGCTCGGTTGAGTGCCCTGGGCGAAAACCATACTGTCCTTTAAATAAAATATTATGTTTTGTAAGGAAACTTTGTACTCGATTAAACATTAATCTTTCTAAAATTTTAGAAAGACATGGCAAAACAGAAACAGGGCGGTAATTTACAAAGCACTCCGCGTCGCCACTCTTATAAATTGGAACAACTTTTGCCGTTTTCATTTCATCAGGAAAAATCCCTTGCTTTAAAGAATTATTGAAGATGTGTTCCAATGGTTTGGTGATGAATGGTATCACAGTACGTATTATTGACGGGCGTAAGCCGTCGCAACCTGCAGATTTTTTTGGTTTTAGGCATTCGAAAGCTAATTTAGTAATTTCCTCCTCACAGGTCGGAAAGAGGAACAAGCAAGAATCGTTTCTTTCGGGGAGACTTTCAAAAGCAGAAGTATTGGTCTGGTGTATTTTTTCGGCCAGGGACGGTCCAAGATTAACAAAAAAATTATTGAATGCGTTAACGATTTTGCAGGGCTCCGTAAGGAGACATTTTCCATCTTTGAAAGTTTCTGGGAAGTTACCGTTTGACCTTTTCTTACCGATAATTTTGTTAATATTTTGCCATGTGCCTTTCATATCGTTACTGCAGTCGTTGAATAATTCATGATAGAAATTTCTTTTAGCAATGCGTATAACGTGGTTCAGTTTGTTACGGTACTTTTTAAAATGTGACTTATTTGCATCCGTTGGAGACCTCAAAAGATGTCTGTATAGCTTGTTTTTAAGCTTGATTGAGTTTGCAATACCTACAGTCATCCAATCTTTCCTTCTTTTCTTGTTACGAACAATTTGCACAAAGGGGAAACAAGAATCATAGGCTCTACAAAGTATATCAAGAAAACAGCTGTATGCTGTATTGGGGTCATTAGTAGAATAGACTTCCTCCCAGCTTGTATTATAAATACAAGAGGTAAAATTTTGTATATTACGTTTGCACAAGTTTCGGATAAAAACTGGCTCAGCCTTTGGTTTTTGTGTTCTAAGAGAGGAATTAATAAATACTGGGAAATGATCACTTAAATCTGTTACAAGTATACCACTCACATCAATTTTGACATTCGTATCAATAGTACTGACATTTGCTAAGATGTTATCAATGAGGGAAGCTCTAGTGCGACATACCCTAGTAGGCTGAGTTATAGTTGGTTGGAACCCACTTGACTTTATAACGTGAATAAAATCGGATGAAATGTTTTTCCTAAGGTCAATGTTGAAATCACCCGTTACGTAACCAAACTTGACCTCCTCTGACACTTTACTTAAAATATTATACATGCAGTTGTTGAAACACGTGACATCTCCACTTGGTGGACGATAAACAACCCCAATTATAATGTTGTGATGAACATAAGGCATACTAATTTCCACAAAAATACTTTCAATATCAGCATTGAAAACTGAGATATCATTACGCACGTAAGATTGAAACTCATCTTTAATGAATAGAGCGACACCACCCCCTTTCTTGTTTTTCCGATGGCTTTCTACTAGTGAATAACCATCAATTTCCAACAGAGGGGAAAAGTTGTCATGAAACCAAGTTTCAGTAAACCCTAGTGCTGCAAAATTGTGATCAAGAAGTCTTAGGTAATCAGTTATGCATTCAAAGTTTTTGTTGAGACTACGGCTGTTTAGGTGGAAAACATTAAAACCATCCTTGTTTACATTGTGAAAATCATCTATTTGGAAGTAGCGACTACTATTTTGATCATCATTAATAAAGTAACAGCTGGTTTGAACATCATCAGTGTGTGAAAAAGAGAATGAGTGGTCAGTATGTATACCTACAGCATCATAAAATTCCTGATTAGTGGAAACACTCTGAAACGGAAAGGCGTTGCTAAGGCAAGCATGACAAAGATCAGAGATGGTACAGCTGTGAAATTTTACAGAGCATGCCAAACAGTGACTTAAGTAATCCTCTTGTAGTAAATCCCTCTTACAAGTTAAACAAATACCTTCCAGCATAACACATCACATCACAGCACATCACATCACTTCCAGCACCACACATCATGACAAGCTACTTCAAGGTACTCATTTTACCCCTTAGTGGAGAGAGGCAATTGAGATAAAGTATCTTTCCAAAGGACCCAACATACTGAGTTGGGCAGGAACTGAACAAGCAGGCCCTGTATCATAAGTCCAATGCCTTTTTAGCCATTAGGCCACCATGCTCTGCGTACTGAACTGTATCTGCTTTCTGTATTTTTCAATGTTTTTATTGCATCAGATTGGGCATTGCTTTGATATGACTAGATATTGAAAAAGGAACTTTTTCAAGTATTTGTCTTGCAGTCTGTCCATGAATTGGCTTATCTATGACTACTGTATCCCCTTTTAGAATTGGTTAACTAATTGATATGCATATATTCATCTTTTCCTGGCATGTTTAACCTAAGTTTGTAGAGATACCCCCTCCTGTGGATGTACTGCAGTGTTGTAGCCTATGTGTTGCACTAGAATGTCAGTAAGGAAGCTTGTGTGATTGCTATGCAATGGTGCCAGTGCAAAATGCATGTGCATCAAATATCATGAATACTAGTTGATACATTAAGTAATCTGGTTACAGGGTGGCATAACGTCAATGTCTGTTGTCTTCTTTCTTAACATGGTATAAAACTAGCAAATACTGTGTAATATGCTTGCAAATAAAAGACTTTGCCCCTCTGCATCATTTGAAAACTGAGGGCTAGGGGTGGGATGGTTGTAATTATTTGCTAAGGGTCTGCAGACTCTGCTCAAAGAATTCTGCTGGCCATAACAGCATCTTCACCTGATTGTTACATGTACTCCCTACTGGCTGCAGACTTATGCTCTTTAATACACTTCTTCCAACCAGAAGTCCTTGAAGTCTGTATGTAGACACTTCTTTAATTATGCAGGGGTTTCCTCAAATCTGCATGTCTCTACCAAAAAGTTAAATTAAACCTGACAGAGTCTCTCTTATTTTCTACTTCCAAAGCTATCCTCCCATTGTAGGAGTTGTGTTTTTTTCAAGAAGAAAAAACTTTTTATGTTAAATTAACTTTCACTCTAATTTACATTGTATTGCTATTACTGATTTAAATATTATGAAATTGATAGTTTTCAGTATGGGCTCAGCACATTTTTAGTAGTTGCCTGAGGGCCAATAAGTAACAGAGTCATTTTGATTGCAGTCTGCCTCTGTTTTACTCTCACTTAATACATGGGCCACTACTAGTACTCTGGAACCCTGTTATATCAAACAACGTTTGGTCGAACACTTCAAACGTTTCTCTCAAAATGGCAGTGCAGCTTATATGGATTTCTTTTAAGAAACCTAGTCTCAAGATAGAGGGAACTTGAGAGTGCCAGGTTTGATAGACGCCCAATTTAATAAGACTCTAGCTCCCTCACTGTGACTGTAATATGCATAAACTGTGTGCTTACTTTTCATTCTGTAGAAGGGGTATTTTCTTTGTGTTCACAGAAAGATCAATGTTTACAGCTGTTGGGTCCAAACTTCTTGAGGCAGACCCAGATCACAGTATGGACTCAATCAAGTTGGAGATTAGGCACAAGTTGTAGGAAATGGATTAAGAGGGCAGATTAAAAAAAAGGGTATGAGCAATTTGCAGAAATTATTCTGCAACGTGGATTCCATTCTTGCTTATAATACTCTGCCCACATAACGTATTTTGAAGACTTTCAGAGTCAGCCATTATTTTGACATTTGACAATTTTCTCATATTTCAAATTTTCAAATTTTTCTTCATATTTTGTTGTATTCCAGCAGAAGATGGATTTGTAAAGTTAACCTTGATTAGAAGTTTTGAAGAAACAGAACACTCAGTCCTTACAAAAACATTGTGCCTACCTTGGAAAACAGATATGTTTAAAGGAATATTTCAGGTAAGCCTTTATGGTAACAGCTCTACAGTAGAATGAATAATGATTTCAGAGGTCTCGCAACAAATGCTTTGACTGTTGGGATTGAACTTGTGTGTTAACATTTAAAAGAACTTTAACTTGATATAACCTACACTTTGTGATTATCAATTGGCACCATTCAGTATCATAAACAAAAAGCCAGTGGGTGTAAAGTCAGTATTGTACTCAATTCATACCACTTTTGTATTAAAAACATGCAAAGAATTTTATACTGTTTCTTCACAGTTTGTAGTACTGTAGATAGTCTGTGAGTACATGACACTTCGTCCTTTTTTACTTTTCATAAATTCGTAAAGTGCATGGAGAGAAGTTCATGTAGAGCCTCATACAGAGTATGACATGAAATGAGCAGCTATGATCACAGATCATTCTCTGAAACATTCAGTCCTTACATGTTTGCTGTATATCACAGTTGTTTACATACTGTTGAAGCACCAAACGGCCATGAAGTTAACAGTAATTTGTCTTGTTTGAATTATTTTTTCATCATCAGGGCCTTTGCATCTTGGACTTAACAGTTTTTGATGAGTTTGACCAACCATTTTGGTGTGTCAGGTAGGCCTACCTGTTGTATATCACATTCACTTACAATTGTTTTCAAGGTACACTTTGACACGTTGGATGCTCTACTTTAAGAGCGTATTTAACTTTGCTGAGACGTATCAATTCAGATTACAGATTTGGAGATATTTTATTCTTATTCTGAAAGCAAAGTGCAAGCACAACAATTTATGTTTGGTGCCCCAGAAGAAGAATAAACTTTAAGGGATGACTGAAAAAAACACATGAGGAAATTTTTCCTTTGTAAAATTTTTGTTGCTGCTTAATTCTGACGTAATGAGTAAGAGTGAGAGTAAGAGATCATAATCCACACAGCCACAATCAATTTTCAGAGGGATAGTCAGAGCATGTTAAAGTTTCCCAAAGTGAAATACACATAGGAAAATACAAGTGTTGTGTGTCACTGCCATAGTCATCAGCATGAAATTCAAATTCTAAGTGGCATACATGATGCTATCAAGCACTATAGTAAAACTGCTGTCACCTTTGTGTTTACTGCCAGAGGGGAAAAACATCAAGTGGCACAATCTTCTTAGAGTAGCAGATTTTTAATTTTTACGCTAAGCCCAGGCACTTACTCTATGGTTCAAAGACAGTGGTAGTATGTGTTGTTTATAGGCAGTGTCATATAGAACTGGCAGTCCTTACTTTAAAGTTAACCCTTAGTTGGGGCCTCCATAGGACTTTTGTTGTATTCAATTTGCCACTTGCCCTTGCCTTATGGCTAGCCTTCACTGGTAGTAGGTGTGGACTATGAGCAGGAAAAACAGACAAGTGAACAAAACTGAAAAGTCGGGGCATATTGTGTTTAATTACATTACATCAGCATGATACAGGCAAAAAAACATCTTTTACCAATATCAAACCATTTGGTTGTGATAAATACCTTTATTCCAGCTATTACTGTAACTGTAACCCATAACAACAGTTATGAATGTGGCATTATTTTAAAGTTTGTGATCAAAATATTCATTTAGCAGAGAATTGTAGTACGAATCTTATTTCTTGTAAAAATGGTTACCCAGCTACACACTTTTTGAATGGCCTCTGCATGAATACCTAAATCATGCATTTAAAGGTTGGTAAATTTAATTATGTAAAGTTAATGAGCCTGATGTCTGCTTATTCAATCACATGGGCTGCTGGAAATTCATCAAAAGCATTTAAGTGACCAAGTGACTATCTGGCACAGCACACTCATGAGGCACCTTGTCAAAGCCTCAGGCTAGCATCTCCTTCAACTGGTACAAAGTCAAGATGCATGTAGTCTGTTATGATTGGATGAATTTCTGCTGTTTGTAAGTTCTAGTGACATGACTGACTGTTTCTTCACCTTTTTAATTCTTTTAAAAATTGCACAATTTGTTCCAAAATATTCCACCATTCATGCCAATTAACACGACTCTCATTCGATTCATCTGATCACTTTTCTGGTTTGTATTCGTAGCCACCCAGTGAAAGTTACCAAAGATGAAATCAGTGAAAGTGAGTAGATTTTTCTAAGTTTGTCATATTTCAGTAATTTTACCCCTCCCCCCTTTCCAACCCCACCCTCCAGCAAAAAGGACACAATGGAGAGGAGTGATTCTATACACTCAAGCTCAAGACAAACTTTCAAAAAGAAGAGAAAATTTGAAAGCCTTACTGTGTAAGTCTTGCTCTTGCCTAACAGCTGATTGCTTGACAGTCTTTTGGCTATGATTGTGTGTAATATCTAATCACTTACTAAGCCAGCCTAGAATGGGCCAAACATGACCTGCCAAGCATGATAGACTCAGATTGTAGAGGTCTGAAGACTCAGCAGGTGGTCACGGTTACACCTCTACATTCTGACATCTCTGTATTCACCTGTAACCCTAACGTTCTCACCCTAACCTAACCCTTATCCTAACATTGACCTTCTTGTGACTTGTGGGAATACAGAGACGTTGGAACAAAGAGCAGTCACCATTGGTTACACTGAGTTTGATGACCCTCCATGAGATGTAACTCCCATTTTAGAGTAGCTTTGGTTTCTCTGTTCGGCTTCTGTTGCATTGGGACTTATAGTGTATCATCATACCAGCTTATGAAAGCTGGTAGCATCATGAAAATAAATTTATGATATATAACAGGTCAATTTATATTACCACTATGATGCTGTTTGGTACTGTAATTTTCCAATTATTCTTTTTGCCCAGGATCCCTACTCTATCATGGTGAACCCTACAGCTTACATTATACAGATGAAGAAGGAAGTGTTCATCTACAAGTGATTTCAGTAAGTACTTCAAAACCTTGCCAACCTGGAACTTGCACCATTAATGTCCTTGGTACATTTATAACCATTTGGCATTCAAAATGGTGAGTAGTGCAACCCTCTAAGCTCCTGATGTTTGTTCGAAATGTTAGCCTTCTTGCTTTCCTTGCTCTTTCTCTTGCTTGGCTCTCCTCCATATGTCTGTCCTACAGTATGTTGACCAGTAGTTTCTGTTGAATCCCCAACAATATGGGGTTACCTAGCTGCCTTAAAGTGTTCAAAGTGCGACATCTGTGAACTCTTCCCAGAGAACTTTCAAGGCTTGTTTAAAGAATGGTTTTTTTAGCACTTTGTGACTGTTTTCATTTCTAGCACCATCAAAGATAGTATCATGATTATTATTGTCTTATCATCATCATTCTGTTCATTATTGTACCAATGAAACCATGTGCAATATTTAAATTTTTGATGTGAGCAGAAACTGATCTGATCCAGATAATTTAGAATGTTATTAGCATTTTAGGCACTTAATTTTAATGATACGTAACTTCCTGAGGAATAACAGCCAATACCAGCATTAATGGTTATCCTAGTCCTACTCTAGTTGTTATATTTTCTTATGCTGTTCAAGGTTGTAAAATAAGCTACTCAAGTTATTAAAATAAGCTACTCAAGTTATTAAAATAAGCTACTCAAGTTATTAAAATAAGCTACTCAAGTTATTAACTGGCTAACCAAGACACCACCCCACCCAAGCAGATGTATCACGAGTATAAATTATTGATGTCGGCTGACATCCATTTGTACTGTACGTGTCAAATGATCTATAAATATTGTCAAAATTTCCATGGCTTCTTTTCCTCATTTTAACTTGGATCACAATAGGCCTACAACTACTAAGGGATACTGTAACTCATCACACACACACCATGGTAAATTGTTGTTGAGTAATTATTGTACCATACCTATTGTAGCAACTTGACCTCCTGTCTGACATAAAATCATTCAAATTATAAATTTTGCCAAATACTCAATCATTATGTCCTTAATAAGTGACTTGTGTATTGTGCAGTCATGCTTTTTATTCTGTGTGTTCGTAAATATATATTCCTTCTTTTTTTTTTTTATTTGGGTCGCTATCTTATTAGGTATAGTCTATTTTTCTAGCGCCCCCTGTATGATTTCTTGCAACTTTGCTATTTTTATCAATATTGTGTATGTATTCTTTTGAAATCTTGGTGAAATAAATTTGAATTAAATAGAATATTACACAGCTCCCTCTTCCTTCAACCACAGGATGAAGACCAAGAAAAAGAGATAGTTACCATGGCAACCATACATATCAATGTGAAGACCATCAATTCTTGGTTTAGTACTGCCTACAGCTGATGATTTCAAGAAATGTTTTAATTACTCAGGAAGTGACAAATAATTGCCGGGATGAGGTATCAGAATTTCCCAGTGAAAAATGGGACAATTAACTTTGGAAAATTTTGGACAAAGATTTTTCGTCGTCAAATTTCGTTCTACCACTTGTGGGCAATTTTGGTAGGAAAATTGCTGCTTTTGGACAGATCTTCTAGATTAAGAAGAAAGGAATGTGTCATTGAGCAATGAAATGACTATTTTACCTTGAAATGAGGATTTCCTGCCTCAATTAAAGCCACCCACACTTGAGGGACAAATTTAGTTGCATCATCACAGCACAAAGAAACCTTGAAATTTACTTTGGATCCCATGCAGCATAACTAGAATGTATAACTGTCCTCAAAGATTTTTAATTTAATGGCAAGACAATTTTGGAATATTTGGACAAAATTGTACTAAAGCAGTAACTTTTCATCCCATTTTTCACTGGGTTGGTTGCCTTCTCCGGAAATATCAGACAGCCACATACACGTATTACATGTCTTTACAGTGAGGAGAAAGACTTACATTGATAAAAGTTTTGACCTCATTAGAGAAGAATACAAGGTTAATCTACACAAATCTGCTTGAGATGTAGGATGTTTAATCTTTAGTCATCTCCAAATTGTCAATGATTTTGAGGTTTGGTTAATTAAGCTTCAAACTTTGCATAAAATATACTGAAATGTAGATGTAATTATTCATATTGGTTTGAAACAAGTTGATTTGTGTGGATCAAGGCTGTACAGAATGTGTATATGTGTCTAGAGGGTATATAAGGGATTCAGGGGTGTAATTGCCCCCGTGAGGTTTTGGTGAAGTCAAGGCACAATATATTTTAAGTTTGCAAACTGAAAACACATCAAAAACATGAAGTCTAACTATGTTACTCTAATTGAACATAACAAAGGGAAATACTGCAATTTTTTAAGAGAAGTTCATAATTTTAAAACCAATATTTATATATACAGGTTGATACTTAATATTAGATAATTCAGAATTTGACAGTAGTACAGTAGCTTTCTTTTCATGAAATGAAAGAGTTCCCCAGAAAGAATCATTTTTTTGGCCCAGTCTTTCAAAACTTCAAACGATGCAACTTAATTCCATAACTCTTCTTACGCATAATATTTTGAAGAGACAGAGCTATTATTGGAGTTTGTTGGTGAGACTGAATGGTTTAATAATGATTATTTAAGCTATTTTCTTCGAATGCAATGTTCCTGTATTTCCAAGATTTTTCTTTTTAAGGTTTTTTGTTAATTATTGCTAATTAGACATCTGGACCAAATTTGACTGAAAATTGATTAACCTTAAGTAAGATACCTCAAATTTACTGTTCTTATTTTCCCAGTGTTTTGATGGCAAGGCAACATGACTTGACTAGAGTAGTACTTGTGCATTTGAAAGTGAGTGGGTGTTTATCTGTCCTTGACATTTTGCTTTCAAACACGAAATCCGTCATTCGATTTCTTTGAGTAACAAACTAGGATGTGGAATAGCAAGTTTCCACTTCCGGCATCTTGTGAAATCCTGTAAACATTTGTGGGTAGAATTTTTTTAATAGGTAAAACTTAACTAAAAACTGAAAAAAAAGAAAAACCAATAGCAGTAGAATAGAAAGGAATCTTGGATTAAACTTTAAATGTGCTGTAATTTTAGTGTGAATTGTTTGCCCACCTGCAGTAACTGCTGTGTACTGTGCTAAAAGTTGAAATCACAGGATTGGTTTGCCCAGTATGTAGAAACAGGTAGAACACCACCTCATACTTTTACTTCTGTATTCCTAAAAATTTGTGTAAAGTGATATCATGGCCTGCTGACAGTGGCCACAACTTGCAAATTTTTCAAATTACTGTAATGCCAGTAATGAATAAACATGTTTTAATATCCTTGAAAAAAATCCTTGTTTTCATCAGTTTTAAGCATTTATGAACAGCTGTTTACTGGGTGAATGCTTATTTTTACATAACAATGTTTTGAAATTCAGTTGAAGCTTGGGTACCATCTGTGCAGTATTGAGGAGTTCCTCTGAAGTCATAAGGGATGATATTAAGTGTTTCCATTTAGAAGAATAGTACTAGAAGAATAGTACTGCTTTTCGAGCTAAACTTTGCAATTTTCCAAGTTTTGTTGGGATATGTTCAGTCAGTCTTATTAAAGAGTTCATTTCAACGAGGTGGTATAGGCCCATAACCAAAGGTGGTTTATATGAAGGGGGTAGGATGACCTCCTTCCCAACATTAAAGAGTTTTGCACATGCCATCTCTTAGACATACATTTAGCCTTCTTAAAAATTTGCAAAATCAGTTAGCATTTGAGCATTCAAAAATTCTTAATTGTCCTCTTACCTGGATGGGACTCACATTTATAAACCTTCAGCAAATAATACAAAGTATAACCATGTTGCATTTGAATAAGTGACCCTTCCCAAAAGACAATCTGGTTATTGGCCTGATGGCATCTCCAGTCTGGCAAGAATTCTTTCAGTAGACCTACAAATTAAATTATTTACTGAGTCAAGGTATTTTGCTATTGTTACCCTGTACCAGTTATTTAAGTGCAATTAATCTGTTAACACATGTTGATATGTGAAACACAAACCGATCCAAAGAAATGTTCTTTCAGACAAGTACTGGTTTTGTCCGTTTTTCAGTCATTTTTTGCACAAAGACTTAAAGACACCTTAAGTCTAGCTGTCCAATAAGTACAACCTGAAAAAGTGGGCCATTGTTTAAAATGATACTAGTCCTCAAATGTCGACCAAGAGGAACTATTTCAGAATGATAGCTAATAGGTTTAGTGGCACTGCCACAGGATAGCAAAACAGGGAATGTGGGGTGACATCCCCTCCTCTTCCACTACCCCTACCCCCCTTTTCCCAGCTTCTGCTTCATGGTCACGCTCATTGCAATTTTTAGCTCACACATGTACACAGTACATGTGTGAGCCGAGGTTATAAAATGGGGCTGATGGCGTCAACTTTTCAACAAAAAGTTTTCTTCTTTTTGATGTGAGGAGATTTGGGGCTGAAATTTTGGGATATGATTGTCAGCAGAGCATTAGCACCTACCTATTTGCATTCCATTATAGGAAAGTTAACTTGGGTTTTAAAGCCATTTTTGTAGAGCTGAGTTCACTGTGCTTGCTGAACAGTTAGCTGTTTATCCATTGTACTGACAGCAGTATGCTTGGTGTTGTGTTCAGTTATTATCTTGCAAATGGATATGCAGGCTGTTTGAAATTCAATCCATCAACACACGTTTGTTCATCAAGTGGCTTCTACAGTCTGAAGCAACTCTCTGGTCAGTGTGGCTCAACACATGAAAGGAAATAGGCTTAACTTATTAATTGTGGGGATATCTCCCATTCTGTTCTGTTCAATTGAGTTGGTCAAGTCAAGTATTCGCAATTTAACTGTTTTGAGTTCAAGTGCAGTAGGAGCTTTTTGAGAGTCTGTTTTATTTTGATCAGTGCAAACCCATGCAATATCTACTTGTGGAATCGAAGGTGCGATTAAATGTACTTTGCAATACTGAAACAGTTTATAGGTACATCATACAAACTTTTTTTTCAGTCTTGCTGCTAATAAAAGTGTATACAGCCTTTGCAGGCTTGCTTGATATTAGAAAATATGCAGTGATATTTGTAGCCATCTGCCTTAAAACTGTCAGTTGCAGGTTTACATTCCTTAACACATTTGTGATTTTACAGATGGGTTTTGATTTCTATTAATTATTATGCTCCTCTCTTCCCTCCCATTTGCCTTTGTAAGGTAAGGAGGTTTTTTGGAAGCAGATGAATAGATGATAAAATTTGGTTTTGTGAGTTTCTATTTTTAACAGACAAGAGAAATTGTGTGAGCTACACAACAGCATTGCTGTTCTAGTTTTACTTTGTTGTACAATGCATTGTACAAGACATTGTATAATGCACAGCAAAATGTATTGTACAGCATGTTGCATGAAATCCCCTCAAAAAACACCTGCCTGGCCTTTCCAACTTATTTTATAGACTGTGAAACTGTCTTAAGGGAAACAATGAAAATAAAATTGTTGAAGAATGTCACAAGAGTCACAGTAGTGATAAAGATGTAGCTTTAGACAGGGATAAGAGTTTGTAATATTTAGCACAGAGTCCACTATAAATTCATCTTGAAGGAGGTACCATTCACTATAAGTGTGATGTAGTCTGCAGAGCCATACATAGTATTAACATGTACTTCGATCAGTAATAATATCTCTGTCCACTTTGCTGTTCTTTACTCTTCTTTTTTCCCATCAGGCATCCTCCTCACAGGCTCTTCACACTTCTTTAAACATACACAAAACTTTTGATTATAAACTTTTTTATATTTTACAATCCCAAAGGACACAAACCAATGATAACACTCTTTTAGAACAAAGTACAGTAAGAGTTAAGATGTGGCTCCCACCAGGAAGGCTGAGTAGGCTAGTGGCAGCGGTTTGACCGACTAATGGTAGAAAAAGTGAGTGTAACTTCTCCCTCCGTTGCTGAAGTGTGTCATTGAGCAAGACACTTCACTACACCGTTCCAGTTCACCCGGGTGAAAGTGAGTTCAAACCAGTGTTGAAACCAGGTCCCAGAATTTGAGGGGGGGGGGGGGGTCATAATAAAATGAAACACAAAAAGTCAACTTTTTCCCAGCAGGTGCCAGATATTCCCATTTGTGGGATTGTTGACAAAAGTACCGGAATTGCACGATCCTGCTGCCTAATGCAAACACTGGTACAAACTTCAGCAGTCCATCTAAGAATGGACTGGCTTATCCCAATGCAATACAAAATTCCCCTGCCACTCATGTCAGATGGGCCAAACATTCCTTCTCCCAAGGATAACCTAACCTTACCCAGTATGGCTACACAGGTGCAAATTGTGTGCTGACTTCTACAGAATTACTGTAGTGTATTTATTGGCTCCACAGAAAAGACAGACATGATTTCAAATGTCATTTGGAATAATTTTTCACAGAGTCTAACATCTGTCTGAGGCAGACAAATTGTGAAACACCCAGTGTGTACACAGATTCCATGCAACATACAGTCTATATAACAGGCATTCTACAACCCCTAGCTATCTGTTATTCACTTTCTTGGCTCCCATTGGCTAATTTAACATCATGTGACCATTGAAAACAATCCGTTATTTTTGCAATAATGGACAATTAGCCTCATTAACATGCAGAAGTCAGTAGCAACACTACCTCTTTGGAGGGTATCAAGAATGTTGTTGCTATGCAACAGAACTGTAGTGGGTCTACCTACTGGACCATACTACCATATACAGTGTCACAGACAGTACTATACTGCAACGGTCAACAACACCTTCTTTAACAATGTATATCCCTGCTTTGATCTCATATTCGAACCATGTGAAGTGGACAATGAAAATAGCAGTAGCCTTCTTGAAGATTTCCACAACTGCCTGAAAGTGACGTAAATAGTATTGAAGCTGGAAGACTAGAAGATTCAACTACACGAGCCACAAAGGGAGTACAAATTTTGAAAGGTCAGTCAGCCAGCTAGCATAGCCAATACTTGATTGAACCAGGCCTAAGTACTAGCAAGGTTCCTTGCAACATGCAACAACAAACTATTACATGTCAGAAATAAATTGCTCTGGCATTATCTTAAATATTTACTGTAATGACTTTTAGCAAATTAGCCAATGAGAGCCAAGAAAGTGAATAACGGATAGCTAGGGGTTGTAGAATCACGAAATAAATTGTAATGGACCGCTGAAATTAATTGACAAATGTTATAAGTTGGCAAGATCAAAATCATTGTATCAGCTTGGGCAACAACCTGCACAGCACTTGACAAAGCAGGCCATGAGACCCATGAAATAATGGCAGTGACTGGTCACAAAAGTGAAAGCAGAGTATGTTCGTACCGTTAACCGTTTGAGTAGTGGGCAAAGAGACAGTTATCCGACAATTTAAGCGCCCAGTGTGTAAGTTCTGAAGTGTACACTCCCCCAGCAACAGCCTAGTGTTACACTACGAAAACAATACTACTAATCAACGTAACGTTAGACCCCGAACTGATGAAGACCCTAACAATTGGCCTATCAGTATCACTAGTAACAACACTAACCAGTAACCTGTTCATGTCGCTCGAAGAACAGAGCATTGCATTATCATCAGTATTTCAGGGCTGCAACTTTCGTGCACCAGTGTATAAATGTGACTGTCAATAAATCTTGAATGTTCATATCTTTTTACCTCTCAAGAGTTAATTGATTTATCAACCGTTTCATCTTATTTCGCTTCACCGTTTTCACACGTTACAGTTGTTTACAATTCGTTGAAATATATATGCTTTCAGTAAGCGTATTCTGCACTTTGGTCAACCGTAAATTTGACCTTTGACAATTGTGCAATTTCGAGTTCAGTAAACAAATTCTTTTTCAAGTCAGTAAACAAATTCTTTTTCAAGTTCAAGTAATTCTATGGGAAATGTGTACAAAATGGATAAAAAAAAATTGTCTAAAATATTATGAGTGTTTAGTATTAATCAACTTTTGAAGTATCTATGAAATTGTTGGATTCATTTGCTGTTGTCAAATTAAGTGTGTAAAGAGTCAGTTTGTACAGTAGTGGCATATATACGTGACATACATACTGTACACACTACACAGTGTGTATGTTATGTAAGGCGGTCAAGGTCACCATTTTGTTGTTCACCGGGAAACATCAAAAGACAAGAATGGTGGTAATAGAAACCATCTGAAATGGTAATTGCTCATTGGTTGTCATCACTGCTTGTTATTGTACTTGCTGTAAATCGCTTTTTTTGGACTCAATTTATTACAATTTCTTTCATTTTTCTTGCTTTTTATCAGTTTTGGGGTTGTAGAATAGGAATAAATCACATCAGTCTGCCTTTTATTGGCTCATAAACTGTCTCGACCCAAAATTTGGCAAAATTTTGGGTCTCGACCGTTTATTCACCAATAAAAGGCAGCCTAATGTAATTTATTCCTTAATTTATGTATACCTGATGTCAGAGGAAGCTAGTGCAAATATTACAATAAAAATATTAACTTCTCTTCCAAAACATATATATTTCTTTCTTCTATTGCAGCCGGTTAACAACTATACCATATAAATATGTTAATTATGGACGGAAAACTTTTCAAAAGGCAATAAAATGCAGCTACATATTATAATGAACAACTAGAATGTGAGTTTGTTAGTATACCTTAAGAGGCGAAACAATTACATCACTCTCGAGAGTGTTAAAGAATACTATTGAATACAAAGGAGAATTAATTCAGAAATGTCCAATTTTCCCAACTTTTGAGTTGGGAATGGTGGCAAAAGAGACTAAAAAATATTGCTATTTCCAATAGAGTGCAAACTTTACAGTTATTATTTTAAAGGGTGCAACATATCATAAAACCAATGTCAAGTGGATAATACTTTCAAATATTTTCAAAATAAAACACATCAGCAATGGCACTAGCAAATGAAGGTGGACATATCATGGCCATGCTCCAAGAGTTTTAACAGTAAATGATGTTACTCAAAGAGTTTAAAATTCTAAATAATGCTGAAAGGCTTAATTTATGATAAAGCTGAAAATGTGAGAACTGGATTTAAATTTTGTTTGTTTGATCACATTAATTTGCAGTGTGACACAATAATGCAAAGTTCAACAGTAACTTTTTCAAATTGCTAAATAGATTAAAGTTGCAGATAAAACTGTAATTCCAAACAATGAGCATGTTTAATTAATATATAAAATGTTTCTTTGAAAGTTGGAAAGGTTTCTTTATAAGTTAACTAAATCAGTGAATAAAGTCAGGTTAGTACTGCAGCCTCTTGAACTAGACCGTTTCAGTAAAACGGCAAAGAATATGTCAAATAAAAAAGAACAATAAACTTGCAACCAAAATTTAAGTATGGCAAAGTCAAAAAAACGGTGGATAAAGTCTAACAGCCTCTTGTAACAATAAAAATTCAAGTGAACTTTTTAAAGGTCTAAAAACCATCACAAATTTAAAACTTCATTTGCATTTATCCTTCATATTTGAACAATGCATACTGAACATTTGTTGAACAGGTTAAACTGAAAAACAAATACCTTCGAAAAATGCAAGTTAAATGAACAGCAGGGCTTTAAACATCATTTTTGTTTTTAATTAGACATTTGGTCATGGAGTGAACCAATGGGAACAACAGTTTTTTCAATGTAAGAGGTAAAAAAAGAAATGTAGAAAAAAAAAACAATTAACAACCTGTTTTCAGATGAAGAAAGATCGAAGTATTTTTTTTCCACAGCTTTACTATCTGTCTATGGCTGCCCTGAGTTAAGCTTAGTTATAACGTTCATCAACTGTCTCCGATGTCCTGAGCCATCAATCCCCATCTCTAAAAGGTCTGACTCATTTAGAGCTAAGAAGGCATCCATGTCTACCTCTTGGTCTTCAAAGATTGGAGCATACCTTTCTAAGGAAAGCTTCTTTAACAGTACTGACAGTTCATCTGTAAAAAGGAAGAAAGGAATCAATTCTGGTTTAAACACATTCAAAGAATTAAAATATTCTGTCAACTAGCTGCCACCATGAGCCCCAATTATCTTGACGAGAATGACAAACAATCGGAGGACATATTAGTCATTGTACAAAATATGAGATCACATATTTTGACTAGGGTTGCCATATGTCCAGCTTTTCACCCGATTGTCGGGCCTTTGGGCTGCCTGTCCTCCATCTGGTATTACTTTCTTCTGGCGTTACTTGATGCTGGACATTTATTGCCATCCTTTTTGAAGATATGCGAAGTCACAATGACACATCTTACAATTTTCGCATGAAAAAAATGTATCACAAATAAATTCATTTCCATCATATGTGATTTGACCATGTGGTCAAAAAATCTAAGGGTTTGTGTTATAAATATAAACGGTTCTGATTAGTCACATTCGCAGATGACCATATTATTATCTCCGCACACAATCAGTTTGATTAGCTACTGTGAATGTGTTTAGCCTGGTGGGACAGATGGGTATGCATGGCAATCATCTGTGTAGGTGCCAACACAACACTGGTGTGTAGCAGTGACCTGACATGGCTAACAATGGTCATGTCCTTCTCTTTGTGAATATGGAAATGGTCACCATATTTCTGATAAGGGCTACAAGAGCTAGAAAAGATCCCATGCAATCAACATGAGGTATTCATCTGTAAACACAACTTTATTGGACAGTAGCCTAACATGTACATTTAGTTTGCCTTGAAAATTCGGCAGTTGTAAGATTCTAGTATGCTGGAATTTTTAAGCTAAAATATTTTGCTTCCATATGAATCATTTTATTACCAGCATCATGCCTGATAGTTGCTGGACTGTCCAAACTATGCTATACACTAGGTGGGTCATCCTTGCACCAATGCTTTCTTTTTTATTTGTTTTAAATATCCAGGATCAAATATAGTCTTCAGACTCTTTCATTTACACAGGGTTTCAGCAACAACTAAATTTTGATACGTAAAAGGGGAACTATATGCCTAAAAGTTCTGTACAAATTTCTATTTAATTCCTACTGTACATGTACCTTTGGAGATACTGGTAGATGAGTTGAAAATGTGACAACTATTCCGTTAATATGCAAATCAGATGGAATTTTTATTTCCACTTTGATGTAAAAGTGGGTTAGGATATCAGTCATGTGAAATGGGGTCTTCAATAGAACCTTTTCCATATAGCAGTCACAAAGGATTGTGGGATACACTTTTGAAGTGGGGCGTTTTTCTCAATGGTATTCTACTGTGGCCAAAAACGACGCACATCAAAATCCAGTCCCACAATCCTTTGTAACTGCTATTTGGAAAAGGGTCTATTGGGGCACATTTTCTGGAATTTATGGGCTTGGAGGATGGAGAAGGTAGGAATGAGAAACTTGGGCCCTTCTAGCTTAATGTGCAGTATTCACAGTCAGGGTATGGTAAAATAAAGGTGCCCTGAATGACCAACTGGTCAGCTGTCTAAAGGTCAGTTAATACTTGCTGTAAAGCTGTAAGAACCACACATGGTCATCCCTTGCTATTCCAGGCCAACAACAGACATAGCTCAGAACTGAATAGTGTTCAACTTTCATAGCTTTATTGTGCTATACTGAAGTATGAACCAGCCTTAACTGTGAGCAGTACCTTGTAACTAGTAAAGTGAAAAATTCATGTGCTTTAAATGTAACATTACCTTTGAGCTTTAGTCAATGCAGAATATATGCAGGTGTGCTCATCAAAGCAAACTTTATGCAAAGGGCTTACCTCTAAAGAAGGGTGTAAGGGGGTTCCTACCTCATAAGGGGTTCAAGTCCCGCATCCCTGCACATTACTACTAATGGTGTTACATAAATAACTTCCAACAAATGCAGCAAATTGTGACTGACCTTCATCACTAACTCCACTACTGGAGCTGCCTTTAGTGAATACATCTTCCTTTGTTGGAAACAGTTCTGAGGCTCTGGAATGTTTCTCTTTTGGTGGATAATACTGAAGGGTAGGGGGTGGGGAAGGAGTCAGGGTTGATGTGGTGCTTCCTGTACCCCTGGATGCCTTCTTGTTTTTCATATGAAGGTTGGTAGGGGGCTGAACTGATCCAGACAGAGTTGAGGATGTTGAGCTGGCAGTATGAATTACACCTGAATTAGCCTGCTGGTACCTGTGTAGCACAGATGAAAAAACAAATACATACTAAGCTAATAACTAATACTATACTATATAAATAATACGAACAATGTATTAGTGACCAATGAAAAACAATGACAACCATACACACACACCCACACGCACATTCATTGCCTTACAGGGTACTAACCCAGGACCCGGTAGGGAATGCAAGGGAATTTTCCAGCAGCGAAGCTGCCCGTGAACAAGGGGAGTAGACATACATGCTTCAGGGTGGGCTGCGCTCCAAGGCAGGCATGTGCAGCCGCGCATGACTTCTCATCGCAGTGACCAAATTTTCAGGCAGCTACGCCAGTTTTGAGCTGTGCGTGAGCTAGGAAAGACGTGTGAGAGCAGAGCTCTCGCCGGCTGCCTCGGTGCCCGCTAAGGACACGTTGGTTAGTCCACACACACACAAAACAGAGTAACCAACTATAGTCAAACACAAAATCAAAACTAAGGTGTAATGTTTTTCTTTTTTTTTTTTCTTAAATGAAGCCAAAATTCTTCAGGCTTTACTAGCCTACATAGCTGGTCAAATAGTCTATCCATTAAGTAGTGAGATCCTTTGAGAAGTAATGGTGTGAGCAAACTTGGCACTTGCTCCCAAGTCTATAAGGGTTACTATGCTGGAAGGATTCTAGGCTGTACCTTTTACCATGTGAAAAGGGATAAACTGATTGTAATTTGATGTCCATAGTAGCTGATCTGTAAATAATTACACCTTGCAGATAGGAAGTCTGCTCTGTCATAGGCAAATTAATGGAAGATTGGATATTATCACATTTATGTTAACCCCATCTTGGCATATGTAGAAGAGGGCACTCAAAAGCACTTGTAATTCTGACTGCCAATACTAATGTTTATGACAACTTTTTATTTCAAAGATACCTACGGCCTAGAATCACCTCTCTAAGACAAATGTCACTAAAACTAGCTCCCACCCTTTCAAATCTGCTTGTCTCCAGGGCTTCGTCTGACTGATGAACTGTCATCTACCTGCAATCTTAGTTTAAACTCGCTTTAAGTTTTTATTGTTAGGAACCTCATCCAATATCCAAGAGTCTGAACAAACAACTTGTATTTGACTTTTTGACTTTACTAGCACAGTGCACAAAATAACCTTAAACCGTGAGTGTGTCAACTAACTAGTCCCTAACATTATACAGAGATACAACATTATCTACACTTTACCGATCATTGGTGAGAGCCTTCATATGTTGACCTTTCATAAAATCCACATTCCAGTAACATCTTCAGAGAGATTTATGAAAAGGCTTGTTTGCTGTATGTGTGTCAAAACTACTTTCTTACACAATCTTACCGAACCCACATAAAAACCATACTAGACCTATAATATTTTAATTAGTACAACCAAGCTACTTTCTGGCAGATACCTAATGACACCAACCTCCGTGGCATCACTTCACCGGCATGCAGGGCATCACTCCTTGCCCTTAGTCCATGCCACAAGTTCAAATTCATGTGAGCTAAGAGGAGCTGAAATGAAACTGGGTATACAGTAGCTACACAAAACTTAACGTAATTAATGCCAGCTTCACACACCTTTACAAATCAATCAAATTTAGAGTAGGAACACAGCACCCTGAGATGCATAACTGGTTAAATTAAGCATTTGTTTTCATCCATAATGAAGCTAATGATGCCTCTGAAATCAGGCAATCATTGATAATCAGCCAGTCAAGAGATTCCAGTTTGCAGCTGTGCAAAATTCTCTACATCCATGCTACTGAACTTTTTCAAGCAACTGCCCAAAGAGATATTTCAGACATAGTCCAGTGCACCTTACTGAGGTTTACATCTTCACTAAACTGTGTAAAAGGAGTTTGCTCCTACCTTGCCAGCTCATCAGAGGGTTTCTCTTTTACCTTCATCACTTTCTCACTGTCACTTAAATCATTGCCTTCAAACTGCATCACCTTATCCCTGTTGGTGAGACTCGACAATGAAATAAGTCCACCTGAAGTGAGTCTTCCATAACTAAATGCACTTGAATTTCCTGAGGAGTTTGGGCTGATAGTGGTACTATTGTGAAGGGAGTTGGATGGACTAACACCAGCAATGGAACGTCTTGTAAATAACAGTTTATTTGGCTTGGAATTGGTTCTTATCTGTCCTGTTTTCTGTATTTTTAAAGAACAGGAAGCAAACAAAATGTCAAATACCAGAAAGGTCTCTTCTACGTACTTTTACTTTACAATAATATGCAACATTTGATGAGCAGTTTTGATTGCATGATTCTCCAAAAATGTCAGTGCAACTGTAGAGCATGTTTAGTGTGGATTGTCACAGAATTGTATCCTTTACAATAATTTATACATTGTGCAAATGAAAGGTGCCTGGGTGTAACAATCTTATACTTTGAACACACCACCTCTCATCAGCGGATATATCCACCTGCAATGCTGATAGGATTAATTTTCTACCTTATGTTTGTCAAAGAAAAAAAGACAACTCTTGGAAGCGCTACCAAAAAGCTTTTTCTTTGTCTCTTTGCATTGTAACTTTTACCTGACTTGACAGAGTAGTCCTCATTGATTTAATACTAGGTTGGCTGTGGCGACGATTCTTGTCAGAATTCTGGAATTCAAAGGTAGGAGGTGGCAGAAACGGTGGAATAACAGATGGTAACTTGTCATCCAATGGTCTGAATGATGAGGGCAGTGTTGACTGTTGGAAAAGCAGAAACAGACTAGATAGGCTTTGTTTATACCAGTAAAGCTGGGGGTACAATTGTGTGTGGCTTAACATGCTTCACTCTATATAAATCTACAGCAGATAATTACGACTAGAATGTTTGCCTATAGCAGGTGGTTTGTGAGTGGTACAGACCTTATGCATTGACATCACACTGACTTCCTTTGGGGTGAAAACAATGAAGCACACATGCATGAATGGTGTGGATTTCGCCATGCGTGTAGTAGACTTACGCGCATATACGATTGGCTGACAAATCGGCTGTCTGCATTTATTGGTGTAACTTGCAATGATACGCGCTTTTCCGCCATTGTCCTCCAAAAGAGGGAGCACTTTCTCCATTGTGACATCACATGCATAAGGTCTATTTTCTTATAAAGACAGGCTGGCAGCCATTATCTATAGTGACACAACCATCCTGCTTGTGAATACACATGATGCAGCTCCCTAGCATACTGTATATGCTCTGGTCTAAATCCCCCAACCCCTTTTATTTGCACCCACATCAAATTTTACATGCTCACCCACACATGCTCAATACAGATGCTGTTGAGCTTTGCAAGTCTAGATCTGTTGCATGGAACATCATTTCCACTATAACATGAGGAAAGAGTAAATTTGGGAATACTACAGTATATACCTCCACATGTTAACAGCAAAAACATGCTTCCACCCTCCCCCCCTACCCCCACCCCCACCCCATTTGAAGGTGTAAAACAATTTGAAGGATGCCTTGAATGGCCCACTTGTGAACTTTCATAGCTACTGTAGCATGCCCAAATAGCACATTAGTTACACATGTAAATGGGATTTGATTTCATTGTCTGAGTCATAAAAAATAAATAATTTATGCTAGTAATTTGCCACTTCAAATTTTTTTTACAAAAAATGATGCAAATTTACATCACTAACCTAATAATGAAATGGACTTCCACATATTTTACAAGATAACACTGCCTTGCTCACAAAGGTATAAAATCTCAGGGCACTAGAGTACATATTTACAATGCAAAAAGTGCGAAGTGGCAAAATGCAGCTGGCATATTTGGCAATGAATGTTTTGGGGTTTTTTTTTTTTTTTTTGCTGTTTTAATCAAAATCTGGTCTTGACCATGCTTTTACAGATATCTGCAAATCATTTGCAAGATGTTTTGCAGCCTGAATTTCAAAGTAACAAAACATGCAAAGCAAACAGTTTGAAAGCTTTCCCTGAGGACAGAGCATAAATACCAGAGCATGAATACCACAGACAATTTTGTGCATTGATACAGTGTACTATACACAGCTCTACCAAGCTTGTCAACTTTGGAGGGGTTAAGGGTGTGCCTGTCTTCCTGTGGCTGAATATTTGTCTAGATGGACACTTTTGCATAAATCCACCATCATGGGGGGCACTTGGTAGTTAAATTGGCATAACCAAACTTTGGGAATGGCAAAAAGACTGCCCCCCAAATGGCTATGGGCCTCTGTGTACACCCTGCAATCCTGAGCTCTGCAGTTAAAATCCTATTAAAACAACCTGAAAATTTTAAAGGAACTAAGTGAATTGTTCAACAGCTATGAATTGACATACCCATCATTCTCATGACTGATTACAATAGCAATCTAAAGTTCGCAATTGACATCTCTCTTTTCTCCTCAAACATTTTTTACATTCTGATGTTTGGTTTTCAGTGAAAGAAATTGATGGGTAGACAGCTGACAGTGGGTTTGTAGCTATAAGTGTAGTACTGGCCTAGTAGCTTCCACCTCTGTATACAGCTGTGTTGTCATAGGCAGAAATCCAGGGAAGAAGAGAGGAGGATATATTCCCAATCTCCCCCCCCCCCCCCCTTTACCTGATTTTTAGCATAAATCTCTGCTACTAAGCAGTGATGTAGTACTTGAGACCGTCTCAGTCTCAACACCAGTCTGAGACCAGTTTTTCCCCGATCTCAGGTTATAAAAACAAACAAACAGAAAAACACTATTTCATGAGTAAAAGTACTCACCACAGATTTTAATGACTGAGTATCCCCATATCCACTGTCTTTTCCTGGGGAGGAAAAAAAATATGTGACTATTCTTACATGAATGGAACAGGTTTACCTAAAGGTGGTATCCAATATGGTAAATGACAGGTACTTTATCATAATTAATGAGTATAGCTGTATTATAATACTAGTATGCAACAGATGTCTGACTGATTAAAGTAAACTTTCCAAATGGGTTATTCAACATTTCTTAGACAAAGTGTTCACAACCCCTCTGAGAGCAGCGAGTATATTAAATGCCAGTGGCATAGCTACCGAGGGATGGGGGTGGGGCCTCACAAATCTCTCCCCCCTCAGACATTTGCAGTTTTAATGTATACCAAAGTGCACTCAAAAAAATGGCAGGAATATGTAATTTCAGCAAACTTGACTGTGTTCTTTCAAGTCATGAAAAAGCAAAATATTCTACCACTAAACAAATATTAAAGCTTATTCCTGGGTAAATGTACATCTTTTTTATTTAAAAAGCCGCACTTATCTTACTTGTAATATTTTCAAGGTTAAATTCTACAGATTTGGAATCCTTGCTTTTCCGTCTGTGCCGGTTGTCACCACTGAGATGACTTTTACTCGGGCTAACATCAACAGAGCACAGTGTTTTATCCAATGGGATTGTCTCATCTTCCATTGGTGCTAATTTTGTGGTTGAAAATCCAGCTCTCAATGTCCTAGTCAGCTTTAAATTTCGAAATCTGTTTGACATGCGTGACCACCAAGCCTTGCAAGAGACAAAAATTAAATGAAAACACATCATCACAATGCAAAAACTATACTGAGCAAAGGCATCACATCAAAGCCTCAGGCTGCAGCTGCCTCAGCCATGCTGCAGGAACTGCAGCCACACTCTGTTCATACAAACATTACAACAGCAATATCAACATAAATCTGTTATTGTAATGAGCATGGAAATAAAACATGGCTGCAGCTGCTGCAGCTTGGCTGAGGTAGCTGCTGCAGCTTGGCTGAGGTAGCTGCAGCTGTACTTTTTGACATGGTGCCTTAACAAGCTCTATGTGAAATTTTTGTAAACCATAGAACAGCTTTATCAATGTGGTGGTGGAGTCACGTACATTAAACTCAGTTAATATTGCATTGCCCTCAGGAAGACATATGCAGCAAGGCATATTTAAGAAGCCTGATCAGCCTGGCAGATGGTTCACCCAAGAATGTTCAACAGGAACCTCCTTGGTTCACCACAATCAGGCAGAGTACTGCAATTTATCACCAGTTACACAAAATATATTCAAATACATAGGTCTTGAATTTCAGAAAACACCTTTAATTTATGCTCATTTAAGTGTACTAGTAATGCTATTAGCAGGTGGTTTGGTTGGTATTGGAAAGGATGAGTCAGCAGTACTGCACACCGTAATCATAATCCAAAAAACTGCAACAATCAGTCCTATGGATAAAGTGGAACTACCCCAAACTAGGTCATGATGGTCACATTGAATTACATTGAATAAATGCCCTACAATTTTGCCCCAAACATACAGGCCTCGAATTTAACCACGGCCATGGCCGTGGTTGCCCCTCTAATTGGCCTCGGTGCCCTGCAATTTTCGAAAGAACTTGCGGCCAAATATGGGCGTAAGAGCCCTCTTAGTATGGCTGCGGTGCCCCTCACAGCCTCAGCTGATTGTCTCAAAGCCATGCCTTCCCACCCGTTACAAACTTTCAAGAATGTACATCCGTGATCAAAACGTTAGGGACCATTTTAACACAATTCTTTCACCGTGCTAAAAGTTATCGATAAACGAATGTTACTATCAAATTCGCAGTCACTAACTTTCATACATTTGTTGTACATAACTGAAATGTACACAAAAACGGATATCTGTAAGTTATGTCCGTGCTCTGTACTGTACAGAAGTTCAAGTAAACAAGCACAATGAATGCAACGCTAAAATCAGTGTATGTGTAGGTCCGTAATTGTATGCAAACACCTGTACATTAGGCTACAAACATACTGTGTAGAGTAGTCGCCAGACATCGGAAGAGCATGGGCGTGGTACGTACCAGGAAGTACAGTAAATATTTTGTGGCTGCTTACACCGCTAATCATTCCAGTTGTTACCTCATTCGTTTTTTGTAGTAACAACGGGTGTTTTTATTGAAATCAAAATTTGTACGAAGTAAAAGCGTGCCTTGTACTGTATTATTCAAAAACGATGTCTCAATCGTAGCGCGAAGAGCTGTGCACAAAAGTTAGTCCCACTCGATTTCGAATTCTGTATTCCATTCACGTGCGGCATGACATGCATCGAACCAATAATTTAATACGTAGAGATATGATGGCCGTGCGTGCATGCATTACGTATTGCAATGAAAACTAAATCATTCAAAACAAACACGTGTGAGCCATGCACCAAACAATAGCCAGGGTACTTTTGAAATATTATGGCGCTTTCTAAACTGTATTTCTGTTTTAACGTAAGTTCTGGGGTGTGATTTGGCGTAAGATTTTAATATGGTCTAAGCTGGGAAACCTGAATCAACTTGTAAAGTCCTTTTGTGTACTAATTTTGACTACTACTTCAAACAGGAAGCACAAAGCCACTACGTTTAGTGTTTGGGGATTAGTTAACTCCCTGGTTTCACTGAGGATCAATTCACAGAATTATATGCTATATATGAGGCCGACAGTTTATTTTCGAAGCTTTATTTGGTCATCAAACAGGTTGATAAACATCCTTTTGAATGAAAAAGTATCAAAGCAAAACATGGGGAGAAAAAACGTTTGGTAGAATAAATGGCCGATCGTCCGTTTAGCCGTTTAAAACTAAAAAGTGACAGCTATATTACTGTGGTCCTGCCCTATAATGAGTGCTCACTAAACTAAAAAACTTGCAGGCCTTTGGTATTCAAAGAACGTAAAAATGACGAGAAGTGGCACTGAACGGCAAAACGTATAATGCAGAAATTTAGCCTACTGTTCACGTAACACATGGGGTGAGCGTAAAACCAGAAGTTGATATAAAACTTTCACAACATATATAAACAGTCAGCAGGCCTACCGCTGAGGCGGCAAAAAGCAGAAAGATAGATTCAATGTTTAGGTGAAGATATAAAAAAAATGAAAGTTTTTGACTGCTTGTAGGCCTAGCTGTCGATTATGTGCTGTGAAATCAAATAACGACCATACAGCGATCAACATCATTTTTAGGCCTGGAGGCTACAAAGAAAGGCTCAGTTACAAGAAATTATTATCAGTCATAGAACAACTAAAAAATCTGACTGTCGGCTAAAAGCATATTAAGCAAAAGTAATGGTGGAGTTAGATGGGGTTTAACGATACACCAGCACGAATGTGTTATATAGTGTCAGCCAGAATGGGGAGTTAAAATTCAACTGAAAAAAAGGAAAAGTGGGGTAGAATTCAAGAAAAAGTCGAGGTAAATGCAAATGCGGGAGTCATGTCAAAAATTTCTATAGAGGCACCTTTCCTTCAGAAAGCCCAAGTAATTGGTGGAAGTGTAAAATAAGAGCTGATAGTGTATGGCCTTGGTGCCCTATCAACAAAGTAAAGTTTGGCCTTGCTGCCCTACCCTTTGGCTGTGGTGCCCCGAGATTTGCCCTGATCCTTGAGGCCAAAATGGCTGTGCCCTTAAAATTTAGAATTCGAGGCCTGAACATATTTAAGAATATGAAAATCTTAATCTCTAAATGCAACTGGTGTCTAAACTTTGACATTAATTTAAGCAATACCTTTACTCTGATTGGCCAAATTCAATGGTAACTTGTGTGGTCAACTGTGTTCCCACTTTCTCACACACAGTATTTGTGTAGATATGCCCTTGAGTTGTGTAAATTCAGTGCAGGCTGCTGTGGCTCTGTCTTGGTGTACTGGACAGGTGTTTTTGCTTAAACTGGACAAGGGGGCTAGAAGTAGTTCACTTAGGAAGGAGAATTTTTACTGTTTGGGGCCAGACAGAAGGGCCTCAATGACCTCTAGACACTATATTAATTTGCATATTTCCTCTCAGTTAGTCTGTAGTAACCTAGTTTGGAAAGAAAGGAAAGAAATCTCTATCTGATAAACTTTGTAAGGTTCATGCACATTCGCTGACGCCCGACTTGTTGACCTGCTAACAACCTTGACACTGTGTCTAAACTCCAGACAGGAAGGCTGTGTGTGTCCACTTTTCCCTTCTGTAGCTGAGAAAACTAATAAATGGCCTTAGCAATGTCTGCCTTAGTCAAACTATATGATTTTGAAAAACCCAATAGCAAACTGAGTAGCAGATTTTCAAACTCGTACAGTGTGTGGCAGACTTTATAACATTTTAACATGGTACTGGCAAGCACAAAGGGGGTTTTGACCAAATACAAACCTTTAAACCTCCCTTGGAGTCATCTTCAATAAGATGGCTTTCAGTGACCATGCTCTTGGAGCCCTGAAGCCCTGTGGGACCATTGGCTGTTTCAACATTGGATGGCATTGTAGCAGACGCTAAGATGCGAATCAATTCATCACCGGATTTGTCACTTTCATCTGAAATCCAAATCAAAGTCATCACGATATGTGTGTCAAATTATTACAAAAAACAATCTACATATAAACAATTTACATGATTCACACTGCTTCAGTAAGGACTGTCACACAAAATGCTATAGACTTATACAGAATGATTAAGTATATAATACTATATCTGATAGATTCAAGTAAACATTTTCAATCTTTTACCAGAAATTGGACAATGACAGCAACTACAATGAGCATAAATAACAGTGATACCACAACAGCATACTACTGTAGTACCATATTGTTTCCTTTTTTCAACATCTTGACCAATAATTTCAAATTTTTCTAGGTCTTTTCAAGGACTACGATGAAAGTTTCAAAGAGTAATTCTGCAGAGTATGTGTAACACACACAGATTATTTCCACTAGTCTCTACAGCAGTGTTCGCACTAAGGCGCGGGATTGCGGGAATCCCGCTTTTGTCTTTCAAATCCCGCACATAATTAAATCTAATGCGGGAAAATCCCGCACACCTTCTCCGCTCCCGTACATAAATAAATCATAAGCGGGCAGCTGATGTTCTGAATCCAGCCAAAATTCCAGCGCACTTCTCCGCAGCTGTGATTGTACAGAGAAATTGCAATGATAATACGCACAATAAATTGCAATATAAAATCGTTCCCAAGCAAGCGGATCGCAACTCCCAAGCTGAACACTGATTATGGTAGCAACAAATTTCATGGTAATCTAGCCATTCACAGTGCAGCTCTTATATGATGGCTGCTGGTTGTATAAATAAGAGCGAATCTGATTGGATTGAAATTCAATCACAGTACCAGGGTTGCAAACGCAACGTTGCATCGTGTACAGTACGTTTGGTTACACACCTGTAGAGCTGTAGTGCACTGTGGAGTCTTACATGTGTAATTGTATTGAATATGTACAGTATGTACTTTCTTCATTTTACGTCGTACATTGCTCTCGTTAATTTCTGATCGTATGAGTATCTCCAATGAAGTTCACTCATATTTTCCACTTCAAGTTCACGGATTTATACTCACTCATTCTTCAGAAGGAAAACACCCAGTGACGAATTGGAGCTGTATCGGAGGAGGCTTTGAACTTGGAGAGAAGCACTAACATTAGTGACACGCATTAACTGCCGTTAACAGCAAGTAGTACCTCTTGCGTAGGGAGTAGTTTTGCGATGGCGACGGAAATCCCGCTCAAGAAGAATTTATGGGAGGGATAAGGTCCCGCCTTGATTTTGAAAATCCCGCACAAAAAAATTTTTAGAGAGGGAATTCCCGCACAGTTTCAATTCCTTAGTGCGAACACTGCTCTACAGTATCTGTACAACATGAGAACAATGTTTAAGATTTGGAAGGAAAACACAGAAGTTTGGAAATATTTGCTATTATATGTCACTCTTCTTCAAGAACCAAAAATGGTGTTGTAAATCAACTTATTTTGAATCACTGATACACGTTTATTACGTGACCCACAATGAGAACCACCCCATGCTGAGGATTTCATGTAATGTCAGAGGGTGTCCAAACAAGACTGCTCATGTGTAGGTGTGTTAATTGCAGACTTGTAGTGTGAGTACAATGTTATAAGTATGAGTACAAGGGCAGTGTCTGTGTTGTGAGTACGAGTATGTCCTTTTTCATGAGTACAAGTACAAATTAATTCTCGCGAGTATGAGTAAAGGCTATTGTGCAAACCCATGAGTACGAGTATGTACTCACTGCAAGTCTGGTTAATTGTACTGTACATAGCAGGGTTTCCCCTGGCATTCTTTCTGTGAGGCGGCCACCTCACAGATTTTGGCCACCACCTCACAGAAATTTCCTATAATTACTACATCTACTGTACTAGCTGTAAAAGGGTTGATAGTGCTCCCTCCAAAGCTGGAACCATATCACCCCCATGGACTAATACCACCTCACACTCTCTAAAACCCAGGGGAAACCCTGCATAGACACAACAATGTAATAAAAATATTACATAATGCTTGTAAATAAACATGTCCATGATCAGGTACCTGTAGATACAGTGTGACCTATTGACAAGGAGGGGGGGTGCAAAACCTCTGTAATGTATACATTGTAACATCCCTTATTTCAACAATATGGTAGTGGGTTTGCCAATCCTATACTCCATGAAGACCAAAAAAAGGTCCACAAAGACAATAAATACTGATGAAAAAATCCAAAGAAATTTGAGCATCCAAAACAGCATGAAAGACATAATTCTGTCTTAAAGGAAATGAGGGCAAGTTCCCATGTTGCAACTCCAAAGTAAGTATAGCACATCCTTTGTATCACTTAACTTCACTGGGACTAATTCCATGGTAGATGGCTTCCCTCACATCTGTTATAGGTGAGGTAAGAAGGAGTGAAATAGATCCCTTATATCAACAATAAGGTAGCGAGTCAGTTTTGAATCACTTGCTGGAGAAAGCCTTTCACTTTGTCTTCTTTCTACAGTACCTGCCACTTCAATAAAAATATAAAATGATATATCAAACTTACTGTTGATTATGACCAGTGCCAAATCCAGGGCGCGACACCCGTCTGATGCCTGGATGGTTACATCAGCACCAACCCGTACCAGATATTGAACTATTCCCAATTTTCTGATGGTGTGAAGTGAAAGATATGAGGTGAAAATGGCTGGAAGGTATGCTCCTGTAAGTGTTTAGGTATCGTGTCAAAACCTCAGGCTGCAGCTACCTCAGCCAAGCTGTAGTAGCTGCAGCCATCCTTTGTTCCTATACACATTACAATAGCAAGATCAATTTAAACTTCCTATTGTAATGGGCTGCAGTCTAGCTGAGCCAGCTGCAGCCTATTTTGACATGGTGCCTCCAGTGGTACAGTACCATATGCTAAAGCATTTTTTACACTCATCCAGTACTGAAATGTGATACTGTCATAAATTTGAATACATTAAATTTCCACTTTGCTTTAATACTAAGATGATCATTAATGTATTCTTAAACAAGGAAACTTTAAACTTACAGCTTAATGATTGGCTCTTCTTAACCAACTCAAGAAGTCCTATCAATTTTTAATTCTTTTAACCTGAAAATTCAGTTCTGACATCCTGACATTAGTGAATTATAAAGCTCCCGGAAATAAAAAAACCTATCTGACTTTGATGTGGCTACCGATCAGATCTGAACTCACCTGATGTCAGGCCTCAATGCCTAAAACGCTGCCACTTTATCACGGTGGTGGCACAGCACCAGTAAAACACTGAGTTCTTCAATACAGCAAGTGGGAAGTCACCCAGGGGCTCTAAACTCACTGATCTTCAGAGCTTAGGCACTTACCAATTGAACGATGCACCCCACTACCCCCAGCATTGTCAGTCAAATGTGAGTCATTGATCAATGTCAGTGTGACGCACATGTCCATCATTGAACCACTATTGTCAGCCACCAGCATGACTGAGGGGTGAGTCAAGTTACCTTAATTCTCAGTCACTGATGTGACCAAGGGGTACTGGATCATTGTGAGTCAATTGTTACAGTTTGTACAGGGATACTAATTGTCATTCTCAATTTTTCAGTCAATATTTATATGGTGACCCACATGCCAGTCAAAATTTCAAATTGTGCATCAATTTTGTGACTGAGGTATGAGTCATTTAACATTAAGTTGTCAGTCACAGAAGTGACTGAGAGGTATGTCATTGTGCAAGTTTTGTCAACATTGTTGTGGCCAATGACTGACCATGTCTGGGGGTAGTGGGGTGGGTCATTCAATTGATATAGACTTCCTGAATTGACATCTTGGCTTTAATGCCAAGATATCAATTCACGAAGTCTATATCTGGCAGACTTGGAAGGAGACGGGAGGTGGTGTCCCCTCCCAATTGCTGAACAACTTTCAGTTTTAATCCTTCTTAGAAGTAATGGCAAAACATTTGATTCATTCTGCAACTACACCCCTAGTAACAATGCGCACAATGCAACCTAATTTAATGCAATTTATTACAAGTGTTTATATAGCACTGTTTGTATACTGCAGCACTCACTTATGCAGTAGTGCTTTGCAACCTCAAAATTATGGTAAATTACTCAAAGAGGCCGAGAAAAAAAAGTGTCTTAAGTTTCTTTTAAACCTATTAAAATTATTGATGTTTATTTTCATAAATAGGAAGTCCACTCCACTCCTACAGCCCAGTAACAGAAAACTCCTTACCCCAGTCTATACGTAGAAGTACTGGAGTACAAAAAACGAAAAATCAGAGGAAGACCTACAGTGCAAGACAGTACCCAGAAGAATTTCTAGCTCTACAAAAACCCATACCATGAAAGGTGATGGTTCACGACTTATATATTACTTTTCTAATTTGTAAAAAAATTCCTTTAGAAACGTACTGCATATTCCTCTCCCAGTAAAATCAACTATCCTCGGGTGTCCTACAATCAAATCAGAATGAGTTACCTGGTGGTGAGAGGCAGAATAAAGAACAGGAGTATACATGTCTACTGGTCATTGTCTCTGAGAGACAATGTTCCCAAGAAAAAATTTTAGTTTAGAGTTTAGGGTGAAAGTCAGTTTGCAACCATTCACCAAATGTGTGTCTATCAGTTCGGCTGTTGGTTCAGAGCCTTCCTAGCAATGAACACATACAAATAAAGCTTGATAAATTTAAACCTTGCACTGTACCTGTGAAATGTTGCTTGCATCAGAGCTGTCCATCCACTTTTTGTGTCCTGCCTGTTAACATCTGCACCCCGTTGAACTAAGATTTCTACTAAGGTCTGGTACCCAAGCATGGCTGCTATCATGAGTGGTGTAGCGCCCTCTTTTGATGTTGCATTGCACTGGCTAGGATCTTCACCCAATAACTGGAGTACTTGACTCTCATTTCCTAACAATAAGGAAGAGAGCTGGAACTTTATACACTTTTGTATACACTGGTTGATATCGCAAGTTTATACTGTAATAATCATACAGCTCAGTCATTCTGCACATGGCTACCAATATCTGCCATAGCAGGTACTGTCAGTGATGTATGGTAGCTGTCATATCACTGCAGTCCCATACAAAAAATTAAAGTACTACAAAAAAAGATCAATTAAAAAGAAAACCTTAAAATACACAACCATGAGATTAATTTAGGTGGGAATTTAATACAGATAACTTTTGCAATGTAGAATATAGCAAAACATTTAGACTACAAAATGTAATTTTTGGTACACTTTATGTACAACCAATGCACTAAATAGGTGCTCTTGCTGTAAATATTGCTAGGGATTTGCCTCACACACTAAAGTTTTGCCTCTTCAAAATTCATTTTTAATGGCCCTAGTTCAGCAATCTGGATTCATTCTTGCAGAGTTCCTATCATGTACCTTGTAGTTTGCAATCTTCAGCAACACCTCAGTGAAGTACCAACCAAACCCTAAAATTCTTCAGCAGTATTCCACCACATATAGAAAAGCACAGTATGTATGTACACTACTGAAATGTTCAGTTGTTGTTTTCCATAAAACACCCCTCCAGTTGCATAACTGCTTGGCCTATGCCATTGTACATGTACAAACATTAGCTCTGTACATATACAATCATCAGCATTGTAAATTGCTGCTCTATATTAATCACATACAGAAGCAATGAAAAAAAAAACTTCTTACTGCATTCATATCAATTTCAAGATAACATGTCATTCCACGTGAGGAAGATATGTATCCACCCATTATAAATTCTAATTTATCATCACTTTTTCTTGACCTCTAAACAAATTTCCATGATTAAGTATATCAATTTTTGATATGTAAAATGTATGAGCTAATGACAAAAACTTCAACATTACTGTCCATTTTTTTCTTTTTCTTCTTGTTTCTTAAATTCTTGCTATCAGTGTTCTGTACATAAGACTCCCTTTAATCCAAACTTCTTATGTTGCCTTCAGGTTTTGCTTTTCCAAATACTTCTCTGGTTACCATCGTTCTCAACAACCATCTTTTTAATTATCTATCACAACATATACAAAAGCTTAAGTGGATCTAACTAAAAGTCTGATTCATCCACCCCCGATTGTATATGAAAGTACTATATTGTCTGATTCATCCACCCAGGGCACGTACACAGAAGTACTATAAACCTGAATCATCCACCCATGTACAAAAAAAAAAGCCTGAATTATCCACCCCAGATTACATGAAAGTACTAATCCACCCCAGATTACAAAAAAAAGTACTATAAACTGAATCATCCACCCATATACAAAAGTAAGCCTGAATTATCCATCCCAGATTACAGGAAAGTACTATAAGCCTAATGTAATCCACTCCAGATTACTTACAAAAGTATTACAAACCTGATTCATCCACCCATATACAAAAGTAAGCCTGAATTATCCATCCCAGATTACATGAAAGTACTATAAACCTAATGTAATCCACCTCAGATTACATACAAAAGTACTGTAAGCCCGATTCATCCACCAGTTGAAAATTTTTTCCATGTATGACTGTAAGACTGTTTCAAACATACTTTTTGCTGACTTCTACACCTTTGTGCTATATTTGGACAATACACCATACTCAATCTTCATACATCAATTTTTATTTCGTACATGTCAGAAATATGACATTTTAGATGAAACTTTTATTTATCGTCTGCTTCATTTTGGATGTACACACTCCAGTTAAACAATTTCCTAACCATTTCTCTCAGGATGAACATCCAAAATTAGTTCATTTTTCAACCAGGAATCCTTCAAAACTGATTTTATACTACAAGAAAAGCTTAAGCAGATTGTAAAGAATAACACAAAACATGCATAGAGGTTTTTGTTTCTATGGAATCACAAACATGCTTGTCAGCTTTTCAAATGGCCTCAGCTCTCTGTTCAAATGACAAACAACATGCAATGTGCAAAATATCCAAAGTTGAGCACTCACCCTAGCCATTCCCTTCATTCCCTGCCATATACCCCACGCAATTGCCTACATTACATGGAAAGTATTAATGGCCTTTTAGAGTATGCCTACAGTATGTGTACCAATAGCGTGAAACACATTTATTGGTTGTATTTTTCAGAACTTATCAAATTATACATCGAGTATCATCCATAATCAGTACAAAGCCAAAGTCTTTCATACAGCATTAAAATAATCTCGCGCAGTTTATTAAGATATCGGTAAACACAGTTTTATTGGTTTCACGCTATTGGTACACATACTGTAAGTAAGCCTCAATAATCCTTCATTGCTTTGCCCACTTGCCCTTCTAAATTTCTGCTGCCAGTCGGCAATTAAGGCTTCCCCTCCCGCAGTGGGGTGCCCCATACTACTACTGCTTTTAACTTTTTTGCTTTGCCCAGTTGCCTTTCTAAATTTCTACTGCCAGTAAGCAATTAAGGCTTCCCCTTTTTCAATCCTGCCATGGGGTGCCCCAATACTACTAGTACTTGTGGGTTTCTTTTTTCTTTTAATTTGCCAATTAATGGTGCCATGCATATTTACCCTAGTTTTCATTCTGCTTTCAATGCAAATCTTTATGAACTAGAATAAGGGAAAACTGACATCTGGGTGTATTTAACTTGATAATTAACAACACTGAGTGGATTTAAAGCAATTTTATTGTTTATTTCCATGCTCTCTAGAGAGTGTTTATCCAGGGAGTTGCTATTTGACACTCCCTGGTTTATACAGCTTGTTTTTTGCCTTCTAGACAATCTCTTTTTTCCTTTCTGGCAATTATCCCAATTTCACTCTTGTTTTAAGCCTCTTTACAGTTTTTTTTTCAGATTTCTCTTTTAAGATCCTTTCCTTATGTTGAGCACAACTTTCCATGACTGTACACTGGGAAAACTCTCAAGATAAGACAAACCTAATTTTTGTATCCATCTACAATTACATAGGACAATAAAGATTTGGTTGACTGTCCACTGAAACTTGATCCAGTATTATCCTACAGTCTGCGGGTCAATGCACGTTTTCTGAGTTTCTCCAGGGAGTTTCTATCAACTTCCTGGTTTCTCAGCTGGAAGTTGCAATAGGTTGCAGATGAGCAGATGTGGTGAATTTAAGTAATTTGCTCTTTGTTACTTGAGATGGCATTAAGGTCAATTTTAACCATACAGGTATCATCAAATTTGGGGCATGGGGAGGAATCAAGGGGAAAGGAAATAGATTTTACTCTCTGAATTGAAAAAGTTAATTTTAACATTTCCTGCTAGAGATTCACAGAGCCCAAAACTTAAATAAGGCAGCAAATATAATGTAATTCAACTCTTGCTACTACAATTACTATTAAGTAAATGTTCATGTAAGTTCATGGGAATTTATGGTACAAATTACATTTTGTATAGAGGGGGCCCTTTCAAATGTTCAGGAGAAAATTACCCCCTTAATTAGCTGCCATCCCCATGTCCTATCCCCACCACCATAAAGTTAAGGGCTTCTCTTCGATCTCAGGTAATGTTTTTATTGGTTTTGTTGGCAATTTTTAGGGAAGGAGGACTCTTTTCATAAGATCCTTAAGTTTTTTGCACTACACACACTGCTTGCATTTCTGTGGATATTTTGGCTGCTGCAATGGCACTGAATTTTTTTGATGATGTATTTAATACAAAACAGGAATTGATGCAGCCATTCAAAGGCCAGTAAAGGAATACAGCAATACTTGTAAAGAACATCACTTTTCGAAATTTTACAGCTGCTGGCAAACAGGACTGAAGTTGACACCACAGTTCCCAAAGCCAGGGCCACACCCTCTGAGGCTGAGGCCATACCTTCAGAGGTTACGGAAAAGGTCAGCTACACATTCATATACCATTATCATTTGCAATGCAATAGACTTTAGAAGCCAGGAAGCCTAACCATTTCAGTTCATGTACTGTAATATTTATTGCCTCCAAACCTTGATTGGACACCACATGGCAGACTTGTTGAAACACACTCAAAATATGAAGAATGTTGGTACCTGGAAAATGATTCTTGGAGGCAAAATTGTACATTTTCACATGGTGGGCAAATTTGGGAACTTATTTGGAACATTTTTTAGGATTTGCTTAATTTCTGAGGCAACAAGGTAATGGGCAGAGACTGCTGCGGCCAAGGCCACAGAAATTGAAGTAGAGGCCCACCTTGTCTGACTGACAGGACTTGAAACCTCTGACACAGCCGACCTACTTGAAAGCTTTAACCTTGGCATCCTGGAATGACCTTTAACCTCTTCTCTCACATATCCCTGAACACCTTAATTGTAATATTATTTTGCATATATAGTGTAGACAAATGTGGTGGATGGAAAAAACTGAATAGGATCTCTGGGGAAACATTCTTACTTAACAATGTGATCTGCGATGACCATTAATGACCTTTGACCTGCAATTTTACTGACAGGCTCCTAGCTGTTCTTGAACCAACAATTTCATGACATTTTCCATGGCCTATCCCTGTCATGAAACAATGTGTACCAACCTTAAGCTGATCACAACAACCATGGAAGACCCCAAAATATATAAATGGTTTAATGTGAGTTGTAAATTTCCTAAAAACTATCCCTTAAAATTTTGACTTACCAGCTTCTGTTGCTTCAATGATCCTTTTTTCAAATCCTGTCCCTATTATAAACAAATTGAGAATAAATGTCTTTAAACAATATATACAGAGAGCATGGATTGGTATTAAAGCTCTAATGCAAATCATATGGGCACTTCAAATTAAGAGTGCTGATCACTAGTCTTGTGTCTACCTGCTATCATCTGCAACCACATAATGCATACCACTGTGCAGTCTATTGCAGGCAACTTTTAAGACCTGGATGTACTTGAGAGCAATCACACTCCAACTGCACCAACTCTCTGAGATCATAGGCAGCCGCAACTAATCACATGCCTAATGGGCAGCCAGCTTATCGCAATTTTACGCACAAATCATCAGCAATGTACAGTAATTTTCAGTGCCAGGCTGGAATGAACTTGCATTCAGGCTTGCCAATTGCACTGTGGTACTGTATCTTTATGATTGCAGAATAAAGTCTTTTAGTATTTTAGAGTTAAGTACCAATTAAAAGACCCTGGGCACAGCAAGGGAAAGGTTGTGAGAGGTCAACCAGAATGCAAAAATGCATTGAGGTTTCGATGATATATGTTCTGTTCCAAATAATGCCATGATGTCCCATATCTTTCAGTCACTGGTCAAAATTTCCCAAGATCATCATCTGGGGTTACGAGAGGTCAAAAAGCAAAATTTCCCAAGAATTCCCAAGATAGTCATCAGGGTCACCAAAGGACAAAATGCAAAATATCCCACGTATTCCCAAGGCCTAACGTTACAGTATAGCCTAGAGGCTATGCTAAATACTTGGCAAGGCCCTAAGTAACATTAGCCTAGGTCTAGCCTAGGCCTAGCTATAAGTATAAACCTAGCCTAGGCCTATGCACAGCTGGTCACAGAAATCTCTCTGTAAATACTACAAACTTAGAAGATGGGTACCAACATTTGACAGGCAATAACTGCTTTGACTAGCCCTAGCCTAGGCCATAGCTATTACAGTAACCTAGGCCTACTTGTACCTCTAATAAGTAATATCAGCCCATACATACTGTACTACAATTAGGCTAGCCTGTACTGTGGCAGTTAGGCTAGGACTTAGTCACAGGTCTAGGACTTTGTCTAGGCCTAGCCCATAAACCTGGAACTCTGCATTAGATTTATGTACTGAGTCTAACGTTATTGTGTGTGTAGGCTAATGTTTGTTGTTGGTTCTGTAACAACACTTAGGCCTAGGCTAGGCCCTAACTGTTAGGCCTTAAAACTTGATCTGCCTGGTAAATTTTCCACTTAAGTTACTCACACTACTCTGCTACGCTGAAGAGGAGCCATATTACAACATACTGTGATATTCCTGCTGTAATTTTTATTATTCCATTTCTTGGTGCTATTTTTCCAATTCAGTTACAGTCAAATCTAACATTAACGTTGGGCTACTCAGCCAGCTCAACAGACCTTGGCAGGAGTCTGTCACTGCACTCAGAAACTAGCTTTTAACACAGTTTTTGATTGGTTGAAAGTGGATCTGTTTACAACTGATCAACCAATGATATGGTAGCTTATGGAATGTCATGGATCTGCTGCAAACTATCTACTGATTGGTTTAACATCAACTTGTTGACAAAAATTTAACCAATAACATAACAGCATAGATTACTGGGCTCAAATAAATACACTACAGTACTGTACAGAAAAGTGAAATACTGTAGTCTATTCTCAGTCTTTTGATATGTTGGCTAAAGAATAATAAAGTTCGTGAAAGGACCTATTTACTCATTCAAAATTTGGATTATCAAGGAAAAATCCGTATTCCCATATTTACAATGATTTTCCGTACTGAATATGGAAAGTCCGTGCTGGTTGGGAGCTCTGTCTTAGGGTTTGAACCCCCTGGTGACCCCAGATGACTTTTGACCCCCACCAAAAATGATAGAGTTCTTCCTCTTACTATAAGGCATCTAAATACAAGGTATGAAATTTATCCAAGCTTCCTACCTCGAGATATCGTGTTAACAAGGTTTTCAGAGTTTGACCCCCGGTGACCCCAGATGACCTTTGACCTCCAACAAAAATGATAGGGTTCTTCCTCTCACCATAACACATCTACATAATAAGTATGAAATTCATCCAAGCTTCCTACCTCAAGATATTGTGTTAACAATGTTTTCAGGGTTTGACCCCCGGTGACCCCAGGTGACCTTTGACCTCCACCAAAACATTAGGGTTCTTCCTCTCAATATGGGGGATCCATGTACCACGTTTGAGAACTGTCAGAGCTTCCCTTCTTGAGATATCGTGTTAACAAAGTTTTCAGAGTTTGACCCCCGGTGACCCCAGATGACCTTTGACCTCCACCAAAAGTGAAAGGGTTCTTCCTCTTACCATAACGCATCTACATACAAAGTATGAAATTCACCCAAGCTTCCTACCTCAAGAAATTGTGTTAACAATGTTTTCAGGGTTTGACCCCCAGTGACCCCAGGGGACCTTTGACCTCCACCAAAAACAATAGGGTTCTTCCTCTCAGTATGGGGCATCCATGTACCAAGTTTGAGAACTGTCAGAGCTTCCTTTCTTGAGATATCATGTTAACAAAGTTTTCAGGCTTTGACCCCCGGTGACCCCAGATGACCTTTGACCTCCAACAAAAATGATAGGATTCTTCCTCTTACCGTAACGCATCTACATACAAAGTATGAAACTCATCCAAGCTTCCTACCTCAAGATATTGTGTTAACAATGTTTTCAGGGTTTGACCCCAGGTGACCCCAGGTGACCTTTGACCTCCACCAAAAACAATAGGGTGCTTCCTCTCAATATGGGGCATCCATGTACTACATTTGAGAACTGTCAGAGCTTTCTTTCTTTAGATATCATGTTAACATGGTTTTCAGAGTTTGACCCCCGGTGACCCCAGGTGACCTTTGACCTCCACCAAAAGTGAAAGGGTTCTTCCTCTTAATATGGGGCACTTATGTACCAAGTTTGAGAACTGTAAGAGCTTCCCTTCTTGAGATATCGTGTTAACAAAGTTTTCAGGGTTTGACCCCCGGTGACCCCAGATGACCTTTGACCTCCACCAAAAATGATAGGGTTCTTCCTCTTACGATAACGCATCTACATACTAAGTATGAAATTCATCCAAGCTTCCTACCTCAAGATATTGTGTTAACAATGTTTTCAGGTTTTGACCCCTGGTGACCCCTGGTGACCCCAGGTGACCTTTGACCTCCACCAAAAACAATAGGGTTCTTCCTCTCAATATGGGGCATCTATGTACTAAGTTTGAGAACTGTCAGAGGTTCCCTTCTTGAGATATCGTGTTAACAAAGTTTTTAGGGTTCGACCCCCGGTGACCCCAGATGACCTTTGACCTCCACCAAAAATGATAGGGTTCTTCCTCTTACCGTAACGCATCTACATACAAAGTATGAAATTCATCCAAGCTTCCTATCTCGAGATATTGTGTTAACAAGGTTTTCAGGTTTTGACCCCCGGTGACCCCAGGTGACCTTTGACCCCCACCAAAAACAATAGGGTTCTTCCTCTCAATATGGGGCATCTATGTACCAAGTTTGAAAACTGTCAGCGTTTCCCTTCTTGAGATATCGTGTTAACGAGCAAAGTGTCACTAACACACACACACACATACACACACACATACACACACACGCACATACACACATACATACACACGCCATCATGACCGCATAGGTTTCTCTTTTCATCGAAACCAATAATGAAATGCTTCAAAAACACAACAAAGCAAGTCATCCTCACATGCCCACCCCCCTACTGTACCTTACACACCCAACTCATGGAAATACCTTTGTTCTAAGGAAGCATATTTTTTAAAGATTATTATTCATATGTTGTAATTACTGACTGAAGTTTTAACATCCTGTATGAAAGTTCACACTGTTGCAGAGTCCAGCATACACAAACTTTCCATTTCACTGAGTTTTTTATCCAGATAGCATGGAAAGCCCAAAGGGTCAGGGTACAGGCCTCCTCTGGAATTCTTCCTTGAACTCATTAGTCGTCAAGAATTCTATAGTTTGGGCAACTCAGTACTGTTATCATTTATACTTCACCTACGAATGTCAGTTCTGCAGGTCCGCAAGGTGTTTAAGTCAATTCTGTGTCAGTCAGCAAATTGCATATTCATACAAAGTGCCAGGGACAGTTTTACACAGGAAGCTATTATTTTCAGTACATTAGGCTAATCCAGTGTACATCTGTGTTTAGGCTAATCCAGTGTACATCTGTGTAAGGCTAATCTGGTGAACATCTGTTTAGAGCCACTGTCACAGGTTACAAAAACAGAAATGACATCATCACTTTGTACAGTAAGTAGAGTGTCAGAGTGTTCTCAAAGTACTGTACTTGGCTGTCGAAAGGATGGCCTTGCAGACAAGTTGTTGCAACATGTGGTAGTCCGATGGAATTTCTGGATGTCTTGAACTACAGTACCAGCCTTACGATAAAATCAGACACTGGATGCTGTGGTACTGTAATGTAGCTGGTGTCACCAAGTGAAGGCATGGGGGAGAAATGCCCTGATCAATGCCCCACTTACCCCTCCCCCCCCCATCTGCTCCTGTACAAAGGTATACAGTTTTCAGGAACAATGCATACTAACAACTCTTTGCCCCCTCTCCAAACTTTTCCTTGCCCTCACTTACCCTCTCCCCTTCTAATATCCATCCACTGTACAGTGGCCCCCTGTGGGCTGGGGGTTGTAGAATATGCCCACGGTATTTCCCGCCTGTCGTATGAGGCGACTAAAGGGAAGAACTTGAATTGTACTTAAACTTTGCTTGACAATATATCACACGTTTGTGTTGGTGTGTCGTTAAATTTCATCTAACTCCACTGTACAGTGATGACATGATGAGAGGCATAAATCTTTACAATGGAAGCACAACCATTGATGTTACAGTACACACTATTCCTCCTATGTTTTCAAGTCTTTAGAGTTTCCCATGTTTTGAAGTGTTTTGTCTGTTATGCTTTTATAGGTCCCTAGAAATGCAATGTACAGTACTGTGTATGCTCCAAAGACTCTACCAGGATTATCTTCTGGGTAAAGGACTTAAAAGCCTGGTGCCAATATGTAAATTTATCCCTGCTAACACCACACATCTTACAACATACAGTAAATACACCTTCCAGGAGATTAGCTGAATACAGCCAACTAGCATTTTGATTCAGACAGGAAAATAATCAACTGTATGGTAATATGGTAATTTAAAATGAATCCTGTTCAATGGTGAATACCTTAATCAACCATTCAGGGTGATTAAAACACTACTGTAAACAGCTACGTAAGTGTTTGGCTTCATAATCCTAGCATACAAGAAAGATTCCCTACGTTCCAATCACACAGTTTACTGTGCACATCATTACACTGTATAAAACGAAGACATCAAATAAGACCCCCTGCCCTGTAATTAATGATTAAGTTCTAATGAAGAGCCCTACATTGTATGATAAAGGTTAGAGAAACCTGCCATCAGTGTTTCTGCTAAGCCACTATGATGAGATTTTGACACAATGACTTTTCGCTTTGACGCACTAATGTTCAAGGCCAAAAATAAAAGAAATAGGGTTTCATTTACTCCTTAAAGTTGGTGCACTGTGAACGCATGGCTTTGAAATTTCTAGTGAGTCAAATTTTCTCATATTGGGTAAATTGACCCAAATGGATTATTTCTTAGAGGAAACACTGCCTGCCACAGCAAATGAACACTGCAAAACTTGTAATTATTTTACTGTGTTGAAATCAGCAAAATATTGCAGCTAATCAGACCTTGATACAACAGAAAGTGACAATGGGGTTCTACAGTTAATAGTTAACTTAAATGACCAATTTTGTCTTTGAGGGCAGAATTGCGTGTTTGGTCTAGTGGTAGAGCATCCGCCTCTTGCGTGGGAAGCCTGGGTTCGATTCCCAGGTCGAGTCATACCAAAGACTTTTAAAATGGAACCTACTGCCATTGTGCATGATGCTCCGCATAAGCAATGGAGTAAGGGAAAACAAGCCAGTGAGCCACAACTGGAAAAAGGCTGTGGCTGGCTCAACTTGAACCAATTGGTTGGAAACTGGGCTGTTAAACCTCATCTAACCTAACCTTACCTAACCTAACCTTACCTAACCTAACCTTACCTAACCTAACCTAACCTAACCTAACATTGAGGGCAGAATTGTGGTCCCTGAAAAAGTGCTACAAGCTGATGCACAGACTGGGTCAGTCATACTCTACACTGAGTGGACAGCATGCAGATACAACATGTCCAAAGTTGATGAGATGTAGACAGCCAAACATGCTCAGCTACAGTACAGTATTCTACAGTAGCTGGCTCTAACAACATGAGTTGGAGACAGGCAAGCATGCTCACCCAGTACACAGTACTGTAGTACAAGAGCTGGCTCCAGTGACAGTTGAATTGGAGACAGGCAGGCATGCTCACCTAGTCTACAGTAGTACCATAGTTGGCTCAAACTAGAGTAGATGAGTTGGAGAAATGCAAGCATGCTCACCTACAGTAGTCTACAGTAGTCCCATAGATGGCTCAAGCTATGTTTCAATGCTTAAAAGTTCCAAGCATGAACAACTGTATGCTGTTACACCAGTTTTTCTGTTTTTGACCTAGAATAACCACAGGTGATCTTTGACCTCTACCAAAAACATTACAGGTTTGCCCCTGGCATTCTTTTTGCGAGGCAGCCACCTCACAGTTTTGGCCACCACCTCACAGAAATTTGCTATACTTGCCACCTGTACTAGCTATAACTATTGATAGTTCTCACTCACTTATCCTGCCAAAGCTGGCATCATATTACCCCCATATATTACCTCACACTCTCCAAAACCTAGGGGAAACCCTGCATTATGCTTTTTCTACTTTATATAATGCATCTACATGCTAAGTATGTAAAGTACACATGCATTCTACATTGAGACATTGTATTAACAAGGTTTTCGGAATTTGACTTTGGTCACCACAGACGACCTTTGACCTACAACCACGACAGCATTTCTGACTTTTCGAATATCATACATGGTAAGTTTGAAAGGTGTATGTATGCTTCCCATCAGGAGGTATGACATAAGGTTTTCAGAGTTTGATTGCCAATGACTCTAGAAGACCTTTGGCTCCTGCAAAGCACAATTGAATTAAGCATGTCTTGAAATATCTTGTGGACAAGATTTTCAGAGCTTAACCTCCTATGATCTCAAATGTCCTTTTACCTCCACCCAAGCCCAGTGTCCTTCAATCTGTTGCAATGTTTTGTATGATCTTTTTAGCTAAATCAAACTTCACATCCAAAAACTACTTTCCAAGAGGCCAGAGAAAAGCATTACAGAATACTACAGTACAAGGATTAAAATTGCCTGCCCTTCCAGTACACTGGAAATGTGAAACTTGGTTACAAACCCCCAAGGGTTTATACAATGTGTTTTATGACTTTTATCAGCCTGATACAACTAATGAAACCTGCAGAGGTAAAAATCCAAAAGAACAAATCATGAAAATGATGACAGCCACATAATGCAGCTATCAAGTCCATAGCCACCCAAGCTTAGAAGTTTACAGTGTAGTCTGAACGCAAATACATACAGTATATACAATATATACAGTATAAATGCAGCCATACAGTAGCGGTACATTGTGTTGAAAATTGGCAGTAGTGGTATATTCTTGAGTATGAAATAATGTACAGTAGTTCCACCCTAAATGCTAAATACTCAAGTTTCTCCATGTCTCACCTTTGCCTTTGTTCAAAGTTTTCCCTTCTAAGACTTCTTTAACTTCCGTGTTGTCATGCAAATTAGCAATGTCAAGAGCTGTCCTCTGGTTAATGTCAGAAGCATTTGGGTCTACACCATTGTCCAGTAACAACTCTGTGACACTTTGACTGCCACCAAGAGCAGACATCATCAGATTTGTCCACCCTGTGCTCTTTTCTACATGAAAATGATCAGATCCACGATCCATCAACAGCTTCAATATAGACTCACATCCATGAAGGGCTGACCCCATCAATGGGGTCATTGCTTGACCCTCTTTTTGCACATCATTTAAGTCCACCCCTGGGTAATCAAGAAGTGTCCTCACAACTGAGAGGTGTCCTCCCAGGGCAGCAAGAGTAAGGGCAGATGCACCAAGCTTATTTCTGGTGTTTGGGTCTGCCTTGTTTTGTAAGAGAAGTGCAACTATATGAGCATGGCCACAACTTGCTGCCTGCATCAAAGGGGTCCACCCATAAGAATTCTTACTATCCAACATTGCTCCACGCATGAGGAGCAGCCGAACCACATTTTCCTGTCCGCCACCTGCTGCAAGCTGGAGCGGGGTGAAGCCCTCTCCTGCGTCGATGTCTACACCATAACTGAAGTCACTGCTGTCAAGGATGTGCTGTACTGTGTCAACATCTCCTTGCTGGCAAGCAGAGAAAAGTTGTTTGTAAATGTCCTGGTGTTTCCCATCTTCCATAGTTCATCTACAGCACAGTCAATAAAGAGAAGAGAGAAATAATCATGAACAATTTATCGAGTATCACATTTCATTTGGAGACAGGTATTGCATGATGAAAATGCTACACAATTTATTTCATGTACAGTAAAATCATGTGACAGTTTCTTGTACACGTATGCAAGTTAATATACAGTAGTTCCTACACAAGAGTTAACACTCATGTCATGAGTAATACATCGATGAAATTCCAACTCCATACAGCAAAATACGTATGAAAAAGAATTCAGTATTACACCCTGATTTAACCAGCTGTAAGATTAAATTCTTTGTCTATTAAAGGCCTTTAATCTTGCCAGACTCAGCCAGAGATAGATTTAAGAATATGACCATATCTCTGAATGGTGACTGCACTTTGACTGACATTTATTCAAACAGCAGTTTTGCTCTGGTTGGTCAAAGAAGACTTGTTCAGTCAGTTCATGTGTTCCCAACTGCTCACACACAGTAGTCTTTGGATATGGCCATGAGCAATTTAAAGCTTCTTTAGCTTTGTCTGGGGAGTGTACTAGATGGGTGTTTTTTAAATTTGAGAATTAAATTGGGGAAAGGGCTAGAAGTGTACTTAGTAAGGAGAACCTTTATCATCTGAGGCAACTTTGTTGGGCCTTTAAGCAAATACTAATCAAGCTAAAAATTCTTACTTAACCAGCCATGGTAGCTGCTGCAGCAGACCGACAGTAAAGTATGGTGTCTAAAAAGCATGTTTGTGTTATAAGAAGTCCTCTGGAAAATACTATACCTATACATGAACAGTATGGTTCAGTCAGAACTCTTGCCAGATACGAAAAATAGAGAAAAGTGACAAATTGTGAGTTGAACAACAGTGAATTCATAATATCATGAAAATGACAAGTGCCTGTAAAAGCTGGAAGGCTTTGTGTAAGAGAGAGCTAATCCACTGGTTCTATGGCTACCTGTATGATTATCTTCAGTCTTGCTACGTTACCTTTTAAGAGGCTATGAGGATATGCAGTCACTAGTCAATTTGTTTTTGTGAGAAACCGTAAAAATTCAATTCCCCTCACCAGGATATGTTTTCAACAGATCACACGGTAAAATGCTAGATCACACGGTAAAAATCACTTTGAGGCAATTTACGCCAGATAAGTTATTAAGTTTCCTTATTTAGACCAAGATCAGTGCTTTCCATCGCTGGTTAAGTTATTGAAGAATCGCAGATGTATCGTTGTCAGGAAGGTGACTGATTTTTTCAAACAGGTGGCTTTGTAAATGCATCCTACAGTAACTTTGTCAAGAGGGTGAACCAAAAAAATGTAAAATCTTCCTAGTAAAGAAAACATTTTTCTTAATAATGTATGAGACAATAAACTGCTTAAAATCTCCAGGTTTGAGATGTGATTTCCAGGTTTTCTTGAAAGAACCTCAAGGTTTGCCATTTTTGAGGTTGGCATGTATGTAAGCAGCCAAAATTTAGGTTGTTTCTTACAAGGCTATGATGATACTCAGTCAGGATTCAAATTGTTTTAAAAAGACTACAGGATACGCAGTGACTGCGTAGCCCTGTAGCCCCATAAAAATATAGCACTGCAGTCTCGTGGGGTATTCTGCAATCATGAGGCACTCACCTGCTTACAGATCCAGACCCTATTCTTAGAACTATAAGCTATCTCTGTTACCTAATCCAATTAAATCTGGTCTCTGCCATTCTGTCAGTAAATATTACTCCCTGTACATACCTGTACCCTACACAAAAGATTTAACTTGCAATGAGAGGACACGTCAATAGCTAAATCTGTTGTGTAATCAACTAGACAAAGTTCCTCACTTGTAAGGAATTGTGGTTCCAGAAGTGATAGTGGTTCTTACAAAAAAGAAATAAACAGATAATCAGGATTTAATTACACCTCCCCTTTGTGAGGTCTGGTCAGAATGTCCTGATTTCTGAGCAGACCGTGGGCCTGACATGGAATGCACTCTGGCTGAGCCTGAGGGTTACCAGTCAAATCTGCCTGGTAATTTGCCTTTAAATTAATGAAAGGCAAATGTTAGGTCTCAAGGCAAAACTAAGCTTAAGTTACACTGCGGTTAGCGTAGGGCACTTTAAGCCTAACAACTTTATTAGAAATAGGATGTGCGTTACTCATTAGGAAGGCTATGCTTACAAACTGTAAGGCCAAACATTACGCCCAGATGTTACACTGAGAAAAACCAACAGAAAACACAAGGAAAATGCCAACTCCACGCCAAAGATCTTCAGATCGGGGTGCATGGAACGCACCCTGGAGGCTCAGGCAGCGTTGCCACCCGAAGTGAAATTTCACTACATGTAGAGAAATCCGGACCTTCTTAGTGATGTAGTGAAGGAGATATGAAATTGTCGAAATGTAGTGAAATTTCACCAAATTTAAGTCTAAAATATTCTCCTTTGTCTTTTATGTCAAATGTGAATTTTAAGCCCAGCCTAATCTGTTTTCGAGAAATTTCAAATTGACAGTGCTCTACTAGCTGTCTGCAGAGTCACGTGTGTGATTATCTTTCGGCCAAATTTGGACGTGAAACCAAATCACGACCTGGCAACCCTGGCAACAGAACTATCAACTTCATACCATAGCTTACGTACATGTACAGCACGTAACTCCACAAAAAGAGTAGTTGCTCACTTTCTTTTCTAACTTTTTCTCCTTTTCACAGCTAATCAAATGGTTGTAAATTTTCACTTGGCACCGAAAACTCAAGAATAAGATCTGGAAGAATAAAATCACACTATGATAACAAACCAGTAGGGTGATTTCAATACTGTTACAACTGCATTTAAAGGCTACCATAAACATTCCTAGGCCTAGGCTATTCCTCTTTTGCCAGTCCAATTAGTTAACGGATGGGTATTTCTTAGGTGGTTTAGTCATTATAAAAAAAGTCGCCCTTCTTTTTGCCAGCCCGAGTGACATTTGCAAGTAAAACAACAAAATATAAACTCACATTGCCGTCAGACTGTATTCTTTTACTTGTACGTAGGCCAATGTTTGTTTCACAAGGGATCCCTCTCATGAAAATGGTAGGCCTAGGCTATTTTGGGGTAAAAAAAGAAAAAAGCACTCTAGGGAGGAAAAATTGGAAATAAATAGAGCAAATATGAGTTACTCCACATGAGGCCCGTCTGGAAAACATGTATGTTACGCCGAAGATCTTCGGCGTGCAGTAAAGACCTTATACGCCAATTTGATGGCGTGATTTTCTTGTCTTTTACATGCACACTGTACTTAAAACACGGTACAACAATTTGGCGTGGCGTACAAATTGAGAAAAGAGGTGACTGGCATAAAAATTCGGTGTAGCAGATACGAACTTTCCAGACTGGACATGAGGTAATACTGATGGAGGGTAGGTGAGGTATTCTGTCGAACGTCATGTTGTGAAAACCCATGTCACTAAGTAAGAGAAACCAACCACCCGCGTAGCCTAGTGACATTTGAAGAGTGGCAACCCTGGGCTAACCTGGGCTCAGGTATTGCTTAGGCTACAATCTCGCAATATTGGTGGAAGGAGATGTTACCTTGCACCAACATTGGCCTCTAGGGTGATCATTTCCTGAAAGGAGGCCATGACCAAATTTAGTCATGTCATTTCAGTGTGAAGGCCTAGGCCAGTCTGGAAAGTTCATATTTCCTTCACCGAATTTTTACGCCAGTCACGTTTTCTCAACTTTTACGCCACGCCAAATTGTTGTATACTGGGGTAATCATGAGTCGATCACCCAACGACCATTGTGACAGAAAAAGATAAAAAGCATTTAAGAAAATGAATGAAACTTTGCAGTCATATTTTCTAATGTATCTTCTTCATTGTGCTATATTTTAGTGTTGTTTGGATGGTACAATCCGTGGAAAATGAATTTTGAATTGTAGGTGGCAGTTCACAACAGAATGCTTATGAAGGAATCATGAGTCAATCACTTCAGAAAAAGGGCAGACAAAATACTATTAATTACCATATTTAAGAACAACAATGTTAATAAACAAAGAGATTATTGTCTTTTCTGTCACCATTTTTACTGAAAGCTTAATAAAAGACATTTTGGTCGTCATTTTTAGTAACATTTGCAAATTTCTAGTTCATTCTAATGCCGAAACTTGAAAATTTGACTGAGTAAAATTTTGGCTTTGAACATGAAAAATAATGGAGCAAATGCCTGTTTTTGATATTGTTTGAAGAATATGCATTGTAGGTCATGCTTACATTGGAATCATATCATGCCCACACGCTGTACTAGGAAAAAAAAAAAAAGAAAAAAAAGAAAAAGGGCAGACAAAATACTATTAATTACCATATTTAAGAACAACAATGTTAATAAACAAAGAGATTATTGTCTTTTCTGTCACCATTTTTACTGAAAAGACATTTTGGTCGTCATTTTTAGTAACATTTGCAAATTTCTAGTTCATTCTAATGCCGAAACTTGAAAATTTGACTGAGTAAAATTTTGGCTTTGAACATGAAAAATAATGGAGCAAATGCCTGTTTTTGATATTGTTTGAAGAATATGCATTGTAGGTCATGCTTACATTGGAATCATATCATGCCCACACGCTGTACTAGTGTTTAGAACGCAGTGATCGACTCATGATACTGATCGACTCATGATTACTTACTATACTGTGTTTTAAGTACAGTGTGTATGTAAAAGACAAGAAAATCACGCCATGAAATTGGCGTATAAGGTCTTTACTGCACGCCGAAGATCTTCGGCGTAACATACTGTACATGTTTTCCAGTCGGGGGCCTAGCCTAGGCCTATTCTGTATTTGGATACATGCCTACCAGTACCAGGCTACATGGTACGATTTAGCAGCACAATCACTGGGAACTTATCGAACTTGGCCTGCTTACAGTAGGCTACGGCTGTTCGGGGCACCGGCAGCTCATACCTCTAACTTACGGGTCAGATTCGAATTGTGGAACTAAAATGACAACACTGGTCTTCCCCACATAAGTTCTTCTTGCAATCAAACGGTGGACGACTCATCTTAAAGTATTTTTTGTTAAATTAAACCCATTCTGATCTCTGTAGCAGTCTGTGATAGTTGCTATACATAGTAGTACAGTACATATGACACTACATACATACCAGATCGATTACCCCGCGGAACGGCCGAAGTTTTTTCGTTCAGCTCTTCGCTGCGAAAAAAACAAAGGGGCGGCAGCTCAAAGGGGCGGCAGCCACAGAGGCGCTACGCAGGCTATAGATCGATTGGCCACAACCAATCTGAAGCTAGCACATGGATTCAGCCCCACATTCGACCTCACATTCTGAAGCTGGCATAGGATTCAACCTTGAGCACATTCAGCCTCACATTCCCCTGGACCTCACATTCTGAAGCTGGCACAGGATTCAGCCTCACATTCAGCGTCACATTCTGAAGCTAGCACAGGATGAATGATATTAGGCCTGTTTGACCGGATTTCCCGATTTCGACTTTAAAAATGAGGTTATTTTAGGGCCCAAAGTATTCCGCGGAGCGGAATTTCCCCGGAAATCGCGGACTTTACGTTAGAAAAGGGAAAACGAAGTTTTGAAAAAAGTTGCATAAATAAATCAGGAAATTACTATCAAAATAATTGTTATAAGTTACTTGAGTGGTTTTAGTAAATACAAGAATAAATTGTTTGAAAAAAACATCGCAAAAAAGCATATTTAGCCTTTTTATGTGAAATCACAGCATGAATCGCGTAATAAAATCATGCCCGACGAAACAGTCCTCCACAACACCGTCCCTTAGCGAGGTTTTTTTTTTCTTTTTTCGTAGGATGGAAATAGAAGAATCATGCCAATGGACGAATCAGCTTCTTGGAAATTGGCCACACCCCTAATTCCAAAATAACAGCTTTTCAGCTAACTTTTTGTAATTCTGACGCCGGATTATGAAAGACCAGGTCAAATTAATATTCCTTGTCCACGTAACCCTAATCTAAATCATAACACTAGCCATGATTTTGAAACAAATTAAAGATTTTTGAAAAAAAACCGATTTTTCCATCGCCACCCTACGAAAAAAAAAATTACCTTCCCTACAACGGCGGTCGATCGAGAAAGTATTTTTTGTACTATCACCGTAAGTATTGTGTGCTGTACAGCATTGTATTTCGGTAAATCCTTTGAAAAATGCAAGTTTGAGGTTTAATACAGCTTTTGAGGAACAAAAAATATGAAATTTTGAAGATGCCTAAATTAAGAAAACGGAAGAAAACGGACTTTGTCACTTATAAAGCAGAAGAAAGCGGAATTCAGCAAAGCGGAAAACTTTGGGCCCTAGGTTTTTTGTACATTCACCAATCACGGCAAAGGTGCAGCTGTTTCCTGAAATTTCCACAACCAAAGTGAAGTTGGTCTCCTTGACATTACTGGAAAATCCTGAAAACTGTATTATTCTCATTATGATCTGTAGGCCCTCGAACCTTCAAAATACTACACATACCGGGGAGCACTTTTCCGACTTTCTCCGAGGAGGTCCCTTGACTTCCTCCGTAGGTTAGACGTAGGCTATGTGGGTGACTTTCTCTAACGAATGAATCCCCTTTTATCCAAATTAAGGATCCGCCTTTGAGTCAGTGCGGGTCACGGTTATGGTGTTGCTGAACCAACTAGATGATGCACAGGAGAGGCTTCATCATGAAGGCCAAAAACGCGTTTAGCAGTTTAGTTTGCATCCTGGGAGTTAATTATCATCCGGGATAATGTCCATGTGTAGGATAATGAGCCAGGCGCATTTGGCTGCGTGATAAAGGCTCAAAAAAGTCCGGCAACACTGCTACATAAGAAGGCCTATGGTTTCTAGGTCTCTTTGTGCTTCAGCCCGTAAACAGTACTTTTAAAAGTCAAAATCCATCCGCATATGACGAAACTACAAAGGGATTCTAATATATAGAATTTGTTTTGAAACAAAAAACATTTATTTTTCTTGAAGTCATTACTTCTTCACGGGAAAATACAGTCCCCAGCCAGAATTAGTAAGCTCCGTCGTCCTAATTCATGAATGGCTTTTTTTCTGATCATCGGTGACAGTTTTTTGTTGCTGAATTGTTTAATTCATAGAAAGTAACTACTTGCTTTACCTTTTGTTTGTAATAGTTATGTTCAAACTTCAATCATCTTCAGAGGTAAGGCAAATGAGAGATTTGCAAGAATTTTCTGATTTTTCAAAGCAATCTTGGGACAACTGTCTGTTGCATTTATACTGTACGTGAAATCTGACCTCAAATGTGGGAGGCCAAATTGACCAAAAGTTTTCCACACGCTACACCGACCATTGGTTCCAACTGATGGTGGCGCTCGGTTTGAATATATTGTAATGAGCTCTCCAACCCCCCCCCCCCTCCTCACCCCATGATTGAAATTAGTTGCCCAGACCACGCACAGTCCGGCCCATTTTCTTAGTGCTGTTTTACTGACCTGGTACTAACTAATGCACATTTCCAGAAGATTGCCCAATTATTTTTCATTCTTTATATATCAAAGACCAGTGCTAATTAAATAGGTGGGAGGGGCCCCGTAGGCTCCTACAAAACCCTGGCCAACGCTCCATTGGCTAGTAAAAGTTTCATCAAGGCGACCATCAATGCACCTACACAAGCAGCAGTTGATTTTTGATGCTGTTCACCAAATGACGAGCTGATTTGAAAATTTATGTCGAGGCCTGCCACCCGAGAGCCCTGATTCGGTATGACGTCGCTTGCCATCATAATAGTTCCCATTGCGTATTAGAATAGAATTAGAATACAAAAGAACTTTATTGACCCATATAAGGGAACTCAAATTGCCTGCAAAACCGCTTAAATCAACACAAAAAAGTAAAAAATTAGAGTATAATATTAAAAAACAGCATTCACAGATCAAATAAACTAAATAAATGATTGAATAAATGGTTGTATAGGCCTAAGAACATACAAAATAAGAATTTACAAATAATACAATCGGCAATAAAAACATTAAAACATTAAAAAGGTGTTATTTTCTACTTAAAGCCATATTATATAACATCATTGCATGGAACAATGCAGGAAGACTGTATATTAGTTAACGCAATAGGAAATTTCAAGATCTAGGAATAATACAATTAGTGAGCACACGATCCAAAGGGTCACGGTGGTCATCGTCCTATATGATATAATGTCCCTCGATTTACCCGCACCTCACTATCATACATATTTCCTATACGTCATGCAGTGTCTCCTCGAAGATGCTTCCCAAAAACTTCGTGTTTCAGAATGCGATTTCTCGCAGTCTAAAGCGTTCTGGATTTCAATTGTATTCCTCAAACCTGCCAAACCCATGCATGATAGATAAGGAATCGCGGTGGCTAATTTTTGCTTAATATTGACTTTTCCTGCAGTCTAAGTCGTTTGAAATTTCCAAGTAGGCCTATTTTGTATGTTTATTTTAATAAATTATAGGTGTGCTTTGCGCTCTTTACAGTTTACTTGTTTCTCTTTCATATTTTGGTGTTACAGCTCAATAGTGCAAGTCCAGCCCCCTTATCATAGCTGGTAACTAAGGCATGATATACACTGTTTCTGAAAAGGTAATTAAGAATATTCATTCACAATTGCATATTGTAAAGTATGCTATGGCATGTAATTATTGTATAAAAATTTTTGTTTTCCATGGCGTCGCCCATCCCTACGTCAACCTTCCCTTCCCCACAGCCCTTTAGAGCCTTCGAGTTGCTCTTCCCCCTGCCGGGAGCTGCTGAAATATAAGACTAATAAATGGTTTTGGGTTTTGGAAAGAGTGCTCTCCCCACCTCCACTACCACCCGTCACCCGTTGAACAAATCCTGACGCCACTACTGAAGAGTAGTCTTGGGTTTGAGGATTTTGGTCGTCATTGCGGGGAAACTCTCCTAAAGCAGGACGTATGGTCGAGGCCGCATTGAGGCGCGTGAAAAGCACAGCTACGTATAAGAAAGTCATACTTTCCGTGGCGTGGCCTCTTCTAGGAGAACAACCCTTCAGAGGTATAAATGGTAGGTATTCGCCCCCGACATTCAACGCCCACACCCTCTGGATACATTTCCTTTTTACATCATGAGAAAGATTAAGTTAAGCTCTGCATTGAAACTATATCAGAGACTAAAGCTGTGCTGCAGGTCTGGTCATCAAATGACGTTACTGTGAATGGGAAAATGTTAATTATCAAGTTTTCCTATCCCTCAGCTTAATCTGTTCACTCACCGTTTTACCCAATCCTCCTAAACATCAGTGGCGGCGGAAGCTGGGGATTTGGGGGCTCAGCCCCCAATGAAAAAAGGGAGCGGGCTAAAAGTATGTTCAGCAGCCCAATATTTGCTAAGTTGATCTGGGCACATGCAGCTTAGAACACTCGGAAAGTGCTGTTTCTGGCCATCTGCAGGATTTGTAAACCAAAGAATTTTCTTGTCCGCTCCGTGCTAACTGTGGTGGCCCTCCGCTTATATAGTCTTAATGGCACTCAGCCCCCCCCCCCCCCAATCTTTTTTCCGTTCCGTAGAACCTGCTCAACATTATTGTATTCAATTATATCTTGATAATACCACTTCCAAATTTATTTGGCCATACAAGCCAGATGACTCATATTGAATGATAAGAGTTCGAATTGTAGGCTTAATATGGGTGATACGAGGCTGATCATAAGGCAATTTGCTAACAAACTCAAATGTATGTAGGTAGACTTAGTTTTCACCTGGGCAATCGTCTTCACTCTTGGAAACTTTTAAGCTTTCATTAAGGAAACACGGGTTTTTAATTTTTTTCAAAATTTTAAACCCGTGCCATGTTTGTAGTGCATGATCTGGTTTTAGTTACCGCCCTTCTAACAAAAATTTATTTGTTTCATATGTCCTCAATAATTCTTACATAAAAAGCGACAGTAATTACATCTATTCTAAGGTCTGGAACTGAAGAACGTTCTTTCAGTATTTTTTCTTTCTTTGACGCAGATGGTGATATTCTAAGCAGCTATAGTTCTAGGCTGGGAACAAATTTGCACATTACTGATATTTTCTCAATTATTGTTTGCTGTATAGTATTTCATCTACCACACTACGGAGTTGGAAATGAAATGTTGGCCATTTTAAAGAACCTAATGATAACATTCAGAGGCTTCGCCAAAGGGGGGGGGGAGGCAGGGGGCACATGCCCCAAACGTTGGCTGTGCCACAGTGTGCATAGATTCTCTGACTAGATGAGTGCAGCACGATAAAGGTACAAAAGGCTCGCACAAAAGTAGGTTTAGTTTGCTTTCGTTTATTTGTTTTCTCCGGGGAGGTGTCCCTCACAGCTCCCTGTTTTAGCCAGCATTACACAACAAGTGCACAAAATAACAAAATTACATAAACAGTGAAGAATATAGTGGGAAAAATATCGGAGGTTTTGTCATTGAGTTTCACTCACTGCAAACTTATATTTTCTGCCAAACACTTAAGAAGTCACGCAGGATAAATATTGACAATTGAATGTACGTACCACAGTGCATGAAACGTGGAGTAGATTCTATAGGTAAATAATCCCAATAGAAAAACAATTTCTTTTCTTTCAAAACAGTTTCTTTGGAGTTTTTGAAGAAATATAAATAACTGTAAAGACATTTCAAACAATTTTCCCAAAAATGCTACAGAATTTATATCAATTTTCTAAGTTTCTGTAAAATTTCTAAAGAATTTTTATTAAAATCTCTAAGAATTTCTTTTATACCTATAGCAGGTCAAGTTTTCTGTAAACTTTATATGTAGCGTATATCTGTGAAATTCTCGAATTCTATATAAATTCTATGAGAAAATTCTATAGGCATTAAAAAGCTTCTTTGGATATTCTTCAGAAATTTTATTTAGTTTCTTTAAAGATCCTTGAGAAATTTTAATACAAAAAAATTCTTTAGAAATTTTTTGTAGTAATTCTTCAGACGCTCTACATATATCTGTAGAAATGCTATGAAAACCATAAGGGTACGAGGGTCAATATTTCTGGGGGATCAGGGGCCCGACTTTAGAATTTTGGACGAAGTTGCCCGAATTTTGATACCGCTGTGTCGGTTGCAAAAGAGCATAACTTATTTTCTTGGCTGTCTCATTTGCCCGAACGGATCCATTATTTTTTTTCCGAATTGGGAGGGCGTATGCCCTCCCCCTGTCCCCGGTTAGTACACTTATGATGAAAACTACCGAAATTTGTAAAAGTCCTCAAGAATATTTTACCTTATTCTGTGTGACGTTTTAGCCATGGAAGGTAGTCTATTAAATCTTTTTTTAAATATATCCCTAGAATTAAAGTCCAAGTGTACAAGGAAAGATCCACGAAAGACATGAAACAGATGTCAAGGAATCTTACTAAATTTTTCTTTTTCACCGACTGCTGTTCTTTACTGAAAAAGGAGATAAACGATTCGACGTGTGTACTGTAGGTGTTTCATGTGACGTCACTGCGTCTTTGCGATTTCTCTGCTTGTAAGGGGAACAACTCTTGCCCAGTAGGAGTGTTTGCATTGCATGCAAGCATCGTAATCTTAAATACATTTACAAGAAATGTTTTTGCATTAGAAGTCACTTTCCAAGAAAAAATCGCCTACAGGTTCTGCACTAAGGCATATAATTAAGAGATAAAATCTGCCTGCAACGAAACCAAATCTGAATTAAGGATGCCCGCTAATCTGCAATGCTTTTAAAACAGCAAATTGCCAGATCAGAGAGACTCTCGACGTAGTCACGTATGTGAAACAGTATAGAGAAGAGATAGCAAAATTTCAAACGATAAACAGCAGACATCAATGTCAGGTTTTCCGACACTGGCCGAGAAAAATACGAACTCGTCATGCTTGAGGTGAAAACCTGAAACTACTCTCTGTAGGCTACAAACCTGATGGACACATAGGCCCAAGCCTGTAGCCAAGGGGTAAGGGGCGAAGAAAAATTTTAGCCCCTAAAAATTTTAAGTTACCATTGCCTTACCACATTTTTACACATCTCGACCCTTGCAAAAATATTTCGCCACCTAGAAGCTATCTTGCCCCCCTCAGAAATCTGTCTGGCTACGGGCCTGCATAGGCCTAGGCTGTAAACGTAAATGCGGTATACACGCACAGAAATACGCTTCAAAGTTGGAGTAAAAATAAGAATCTCAGAACTTTTAAGTAAATATTTACACATAATTACAGAACTGTACAAATTACCTTTATCCTGTGTAAATAAGTTGAAATACACATAAATAATGTAGAAATTACCCTTTTTCTTTAGTAATTACACAAAATAAAGGCAATTTCTTTATAAATTATGTGTAAAATTTTACCTAAAACTTCTGGAGTTCTTCCACTTAACTGTTCGGAAAGTGGACAATGGTGGGTACGAGGTTCGATTCCCGATGGAGTCATCTTCATTGGTTGAGTTAGTAATTCATGAGTAATCAGAGCCGTAGCCTGCGGTGCCCCCTCCCCCTGAAATTTCCAAATTGTGAATGTAATTTAGCCTTCTTGAGAACAAATACTAAACTGCTGAAAATTTCACTGTCCAAATTATGATTTCAAGGCCCCTCAAACCTGGGAAATCACATATAGGGATTCCTTTTTTCCCCATATTCCCCCGGGGAGGTCCCCCGACCCAGCCGTAGGTGCATTCTTAGGCAGGTTTCTCGTCGTGACTAATGAACCATCTTCCTCCTTCAAAATTCAACGCTCAAAAACACCAGCATTTACGCTGGCTAAATAATAAATAGCCTATGATTACCTATAATTATTAGCTAAACTCAGTAAGCTGGTTAAAAAGTTTTAATTTGTAGTTGCCGCAAACTTATTTTGAAACAAAAGCTAAATCTCACAAATGTCCCCTTATTTCACTTCAAGTGTCTGTGTTGATATGTTAGAACATAAATATTGCATATTCAAGGTAAAGCAAGGAGTTTCAATTCAGTGAGAAACATCGTTAAATGGTCCTCAAAAGCGATTCATGAAATAGGATACCTGGGTACACTCATTCAAATTGGGGAGACGGCATTTTCCCTTTAAATGAAATGTAAGTTTTCTTCTTGAAATCGACATGTTTCTTAAGCATGAAATCTAAAGGTAAAGAATGTTTAGATGCAACTTTAAGGTCTAATTGTGTCATTTTCCCTCGTCTGTGAGACATTTCGACCGAACATTTTCTTGCAAGGCCTACGCTGCGGTTACGCGCCAACCGATGGTGGCTCCCTGTGGCGTATACTAAGAGCTCTAAGGCGAAGCCCGCACTGGGTACCAGCCTTGTAGGGATGCCATGCCACAGCTGAAAAAGTCAGTAAATAATTTAAATTTCAGGTTTATGTTTTCAGTCCAAAGCTTTACCAAGGATAAAACCATTTTAGATCTAGAAATCATCCCTCCCCTGTGACAACATCCCCTTCAAGTACACCCTACCAAAATCGAGAAAAAAATAATCACTAAATATTGAGGATTCCTTAACATATAATCAATTCAACCCTTTACGCTTTACCAAAGATAGCACCATCTTGCCTCCAAGCCACCTCAAAAAGACAAAAAATTCTCAAACAGTATAAGGTGGCATCCTCTTCACTTAGACAGCACCTCTGGACTTACGCCCAGCTAAAAAAAGGAAGAATATCACTAAAAATGACAATTTGTAAAGATATAACACAAGACAAGGCTTTGCCAACGATAGCACGATTTTACACCTAAGTCAGGCCTTCCATGTACCACTCGCCACTTCCCCCAGGATGGCACTCATGCACAGTTGAAGAAGGAAGGGTCCTCCCGGGTGTCAACTATCTGTAGAAACGTCACTTGGTGCTCCGTTTAGCTAGTGCCATGAGCTGACAACCCGCCGGGATATCGCCCAGGATATACGGCATAAGTAATGATGTACAGTTTTCCCATTTGAAGTGAGCATCCAAATTTAGAAAAAATCCTTATTTGATCATATCTTGCTGAAGTGGTGCACAGGATTTATCTGCGTTTGTGGCTGTTAAGTGATGTAAATGTATTGTCCTTCACTACCAATTATACACTATCATCATAGGCTTAGGAAGCAGGGGCACTAGGGGCCGGTCCCCCAGTAATTTGACCCAGGGGTGGAGATACCTTACCTCCCCCATAATTTCAAAATAAGTGTCTCAGCATATATACGAATAGCTTGAAAGGTATGGAATATTAAGAACCGTTATCATATTTGACACTTTTGTTTACAGTAAAAACTTTTACCTATTTGCAGTAGTAATAAGGTGTAAATAAGTCAGAAACTTTCGCCGCACTTCGGACGCAAATGTGCCCCTACAAGTAATTGTACCGTAAAGAGTAGCAACACTACGGGATCATGAAGGGGAATGGATCGCCTCAGACTTTTTCTTGCCTCCACTTTCCCTCAAGTAAATAATAATATCAATTATCCATGAAAATATACAGAGCTTTAGGCACCTTGCACTACTAGCTGACTAGAAACAGTTTATGTCAAGTGCATCAAACTTATGAAAATTATAAAATTGCCTTTAAAAAGGGCCTTTTTCCAGTGTCCTTGGGGCGCACTCACAGCAATTTAGCATGTGTCTCATCATTACTTTTTGACAGCTTATATGACAGTTTATTTTTTCAAAGCCCCATGTAACGCCGGCATCAATGATCTAGTCCCCATCACAATCATCATACATCATCGAACCGACCGGCGTTAGGCTATTAGTAAAACTGATCAAATTGTGACATTTGTGGTCTTATCAGTGTACATTGATCACATCGCATTTGAAGAAATGTTAAATCACCCATGGACACATACCAAAAGCCAGGAGACGGCCTTGGGTAATTCCATTCCTTCCCCCAAAGGACTTGTTTTGTTCGTCAAGTGGCTTACTAAGGGGAGCAGTTCCCCCGGGTACTGTAGCCTTGAGGAGTGCATTGCCACAGCTTAAAACTTCTCTAAATGAGAATTTCTTTCTTAACTGTGTAATCCAGTGGCGCAGGCACGGGGTGGGCGTGTCCCTAATCAGTTTCCGAAACGTTTTAAAATGAACCCAAAAGTTTAAAGGATAGCTATCTGTAGGATTTAGGGTGAGGTGTGTTATTGATGGATTTATCTTAATCATCCTCTGCTTATTATCAACGTCTCAAAAATATTCACATTCTTCATCGGTGAGTTTTGCAATGAGACCGATTGTTCTTGTGAATAGGCGTGATTACAGAGGAACAAAGCACTGCAACAATACGAAGTAAGGGAAAGCTTTCCCCCCTCCCCTTCTTTTAGGAAGACTTGTATTCAGTTCAGGTCCTCGACGAAAGCGGACGTGTTTGACACTAATTGGCTAGTTCGATCTCGCTGGGAGGGTTTTCTTTTCAGTTGGGCATTCCGCCTAGGCAGGTGTGTTACCGCCTACTCGTCGCTGGCCCTCGCGGGGTAGTTGAGGCTTGTTTTTGGTGTTTTCGTCCTTGGTGAATTAATACCGAATATATAGGTGCTAGTGCAATTCAAATCAGAAATTAATTTTAATTACCAAGGAAGTTTCTTTTAGACTATTGATTACCATTAGTTTCATCATTGCATTATTTTTCTTTCAGTAGGTGCCCGAAATATTCTCAGCACATTGACCGAATTTTCACAAAAATATTTGGTTGCAAAAAAATATTTGATTGGGGGCTGCAGTCCCCAGTCCCCCCCCCCCTTACATTATTAGTCAATTTTTACTACATTATCGGTAAGTGATACATTATCGTTCAATTACTACATTATCAGTTGTAACACATGTTAGACCCTGACTTCACATGAAATAACGAAACATCCTTGTTCCTTGTATTTGTCCCCGGCCTGAACAACATATTCTTGCTGTGGAAAATTTGTTTGTTAAACGTGGAGGTAGACTACCGTATTTAGAATTACACTCAGTGTATTAAAATTTTGGAAAAATTAGGCCAATAGTATAGGTAAAATTCTTGTTCAAAGGCCACCATTTTCTCATGTACACATCATCAGAAATAAGAAAATCTATAAGTTGGGACGGAAATAATGCACCCTCCCCTTATAATCATACCAAACGTACAAATATACACACGTTTCATTGACTAACACTTCTTAATCAAGCATCTGTCTGTATTTAACTGAGTTTTGACAAGGTTTTGTAAGCTTATAGAGTAATATGTTCCATTATTATTATCCCTACAAAGTGATTAAGATATTTTTCACTTGGCTCTGGAAGCATAAGTCTCTACAAATACAGAATGTTCAGACGTAACTTAAAAGACCTTGGAAATGCCATTTCCTGAAGTCTAGGAAATGTTTTGAGCAAAACTTTTCCTGGCAATCTACGCGCCAACTGTTGATGGCGCTTCGCTTAGATATTGTTCAATCTCGCCCCTTCCTCACTGAGTTCTTGAAAATCTTCCTTAACTATGATTATGTTATAGATGTCTTCCGTTGACGTGCCTGCATCGGACGGCATCATACAGTATGTTTGTATAACAATGCGTACACGTGCATAAGTGCTCGAGCTCGTAAACGTGTTCAACGATAAGACGACGTAACGTGTGCAATGTTTAGTAATATGCAGGGTTTTTTTTTTGTTGTTTTTTTGTTGTTTTTGTTGTTTTTGTTTTTTGTTTTTTGTTTTTTTTTGTTTTTGCCGTTCAGTGACTTCACGTGGAACACCTCTATACCCAGTGGCGTATACGCCACTGCTGGGTGCTTTGGGTCGCAAGTCTCCCACACAAATCTGTCTCCCGTTAAGCCCCTCATTGGAAAGTTCAAGAGTGAAAAATTTATCCATTCTGTATTTGAAGTCCCCTTATAAAATAGTGGAACCCCAAGAACCTCCACCCCATCCACAAAAAAGTTTCTGGCTACGCCAGCTGCTTTTTACCTGTGTAATTGCTTTTAAATAGAGGGTGTGTATCACTACCTTACTGCACTGATGTAGGTCGTCACTGAAGTAAAGCCGAGTAAGGCACTCTACCCGAAGGTAATTTAAATTGTACAAAAAAGCGTGGACTTTGCTGTTCTGTATATACTAAGCCACAACAATTGCGGCATCGACATATTCATGTAGGCAACTACATATCAGGCGCGGATCCAGACATTTCGAAAAGGGGGCTGAAAGCCCCCTCGAATATTCTCCTAGAATAACATTATGCTAATTTTCGCGTATTTGTTATTGTTGATGTGGCGAAAAGGGGGGGGGTGAGCCCAGGAAATTCCCCCACCCCCTTGGATCCGCGCCTGCATATTTACAACAGTCGGTGGGTTACAAAATGAAGCATCGTACATAAACAGTCGCTATTACCAGGGAGTTGCCACTACATAATACTCCCTGCTGTGACAGAGCAGTAGTACCGTGGTAGAGCTTTTAAATCTATTAGAACCGCTATATTGGCATTGCAATGTTATCCAAATGTTGACATTTGAATTTCCATGTTAGTCACGATATAAGTAACGATATCATGTTATGAATTGTGAATCCGGCTCATAACAGGCCAACGTAATATGATGAAACACGAAGGAAAATCACAAATCACGTATTCATGGTCACATTAATACCCAGACTTGTTAAATTCAGAGCCTATATATATATATATATATATATATATATATATATATATATATATATATATATGACATATAGGCTATATATATATATATATAAACATTGGATCATTTCTGCGAGCAGGTGAATGTCCACGTATGTGGTAAACAACAAGCTCCAAAGAGTAGCTGGACCGGTTGGGTCCTTTCAAACGTTTTGCATCACAACTAGGGCCATTTTGCCGACCTACACTGCTTAAATTGCTGGGTATGTTTTTCGTTATATAATTCACAGGGCACACGGCTCTGGCCCCTGTTTGTTGCCACTGTACCGGTCGAACCGTCCTTGTTACGTCATTAGGATTAAGGAACATGGTTTTCGCTATACCAAAATCATTTTCTTTTTTCCAAGAATGACATTTGCTAAAATATATACGAACAAAGCCACCGCCCAGCCACGGGGGTATTCAATGGTAAATTTATTTCCAAACATTCACTTGTAATTTTTGTAGTAGATACCAGTCTCGATTACGGACCTTGTTAATTGATCCATTCCATCCAAGCAAGGGCCGGAGCCATGTCCCTCCATACATTAACAGCAGTTTACGGGGCGAAGCCCCTATTAAATCGATTCATACCAATCTGCTCTTTCTCCCCGTCTCCTCTACGCTCCAAAACACCCTGGTTTAATGTAACGAGGGTTGTGGTCACAGATTAGCCATCCATAAAGAAATAAGTGTAAAAGCCGGGTCAAAATTGACATTTTTCTGGTTAAATAATTACTGATTGATTTGAAATTTTGGTCAAACAGGTCAAATATTAACGTTTTGCAGGTAAAATAAAACCAGATTTCGTTGGTTGCTTTAACCAAGTTATTGTTGGCTGATCTGTGACCCTGTGCTTTAGATATAAATATATGCATATACATTATGCACAATGAAAGAAAATAGTTTTCGTACAAGAACATTTGAGCAAAATTTCAGTTAAATATAGGAGAAGTAGTAGGCTGTGACTCCTTTTTAGAGTCGGAAGTGCTCGGGCACTCAGGTAAAATGTTCTTAGGTTGATGGCTCGATTCCATCATAGTTTCACCTACTGGCCGATTCTCGTTGCTCTTGATGCTGTCGCGTTTTGCTGAACTACTTTCGCCAATACCTTCCTGGAAAGAGAACCGTACAGAAATCTTGTCCAACTCACGTTGCACAATTGATCTTTCCTTTTCGATGTTTTGTGGTGTAGTATTTCCAATATATACTTGGTTTTTGTCGTAGTAGAGGGCTATGGACGATTTTCCGTCGGGGTTTGTTGTGTTTCGCGCGAAAAAGTGGCTCGGTTGACTATTTACTTCGTTCCTGCGCGTTGCTGGCTGCACCGCCGGTTGTAGTTGGGTTTCCATCCGTTGCTGTTTGTTCCATTTAAAAATTTTGATTACGTCTCTTCTAAAAGTTGAACTGGATGCGAGATAAATCAGAGGATTCATCATACAAGAAGATTTAGCCAACATCGTAGGCAGGGTTGCTGTTACCGCACCCACTAAGTAAGGTGCATGTGCTGCTACAAGGCTCTCAACTGCATACGGAGTCCATGCAATAAGGAAAGATACCGTCATAGCGACGCACATCTATAGAGTAAAATAAAAAAAAAATAAAAAGTTATATCTGTATATAAAACTTTCTAGGTGATCAATGTTATTCGTCAGACACAGTAAATTAATGCTAGACTTTTCATTTTGGTCACTGAAGACTTAAGGGACTTTTTGTTAACGCTCAGCGATATTGCAAGCCATGCGATCTAACAAAATGGCAATTCTGTAGGCCGGTTCATACTTCCAAATCTTTACACGCAATATGCCATACATGGTCATCCCTTTCTCTTGGGGACCAATCACGGACATAGCTCAGAGTTGAACAATGTTCAACTTTCATAGCTTTATTGAGATATAATGAAGTGTGAACCACCGGCCTTATTTCACGATTGCGTTCACACGAAAATAACAAATATTACGTAATAATAAATAGGCTAGTTGAAAATTTTCAGCTCAATTTAATTGGGTCGTGTCGTAACGATTCATATGGCTCCCAGTGTGAAATGATCCACGTCGTAACATTGTTTCAACTTTTTCATCGCTTTGTGTCGCGCCTCGTCTCGTCGCGTCGATGGTGTGAAAGGGCCTTTAAGCCCCTTTTCACCCTGTGTGCGATACGATTCAAAATGTCTCCGACCTTCCACACTACAGGCCCTTTGACAGTAGGCGAGACGAGATGCGACCCAGTGCTAGTGAGTTGCAATAATTTCAACTTTTATCACTTGTTCCTAAGCTATATTTTCGTGCTGCCAATTATCAATAAGACCTACCATTTTGTTGGCTCACATGGCTAATCGGGCATTACACACTTAGAACAACTCTGAGGGATAAAGACAGTCGCTAGTAATGTGAAAGGCAGGCGACATTTGTATAGCGTCTTATCGATTCGAGTAGTCAGACTTGTAGTACTCTAGTCCGTACTCGAGTACAAATTTCTGTAGGCTATTCGTACTCGAGTACCTGGCCGCAGTACTCGTACTCCGGTATCGTATACTCGTACTCGTACTCGTACTCTGGGATCTGCGTACTCGTACTCGTACTTGACATGTCTGTACTCGTACTTGTACTCGAGTACAGTAATTCTCCTGCATATTAACGGCTGCATTTTATTTCGATTATTCCATTATAAATTTAATTTATTATTCTGAATTGGTTTAATCAATTGGCCAAAAATTCAGTTTTATCAATCTGGTAACCCTCCCTCTCAGTCAGCAGAGGCTGTTCACAGTTTAAATCAAGAAGTGCAGTCATTCATTCATCTGAAGAATTTGTGGAACGGGTATTAGCAAATGAAGAGTTGAATACTTTCCATGACTGGAGTGCATACATTATTACTGATTACATGTACCATCAGTTTCAGAAAGAGAGAGGTGGTCAGGCTTGGCGGGTGGTTTAATTCCTTCGCCATGCTTTCGGGAAAGTTTCAGCCTAAGTCAAAAAGATATCCATCAAATCAGATAAATGTGGGATCACTGTAGATATGCAGTTTCTGTGATCTCTGGACTATTTTTGCTATTATTATCTGCGTCAGTCGGTGCTCTGGTTGGAGGTTGCGGAGTTTGAGGTGAAGGCCTACCTGTAACAGAGGAATCTAACACTGTGTGTACGTGCAGTCCTTGTTGCTCCACATATGTAACAATAGGGTGATAATGAAGCTGTGATCAATTCATAATAACAATCTTTGAAATTGTTCTCGTACTCGTACTCGTGAGCTGTGTTCTCGTAGCTGTACTTGTACTTCGGTGTTTTGTACTCGTACCCGTACTCTTACCCTCACGAAATTGTGTACTCTTACTCGTACTCATGTATCGTGTACTCGTACTCATTCTCGTACTCTGGGTTATGTACTCGTACTCTCAATTTTGTACTTCACTACAAGTCTGCGCGTAGTATAGGCGGCGGTGAAGAAGGGGCTTACGTGTTATCCTTTCTTCAAAACTGCAGTCAGCGATATTAGTCATGCGATTTAACAAAATGGTAATTCAATCTCATAATTGGTCTCACAAATTATCGCTCAGCGAAAAGGGACAGAAGTAGAACTTTTCAGCTCAAATTTTATCGTGTCGCGTCATACCGCATTGAATGTTGAAGGGCCTATGTAATTTTTTTGAAACTTTGTATGACTACGGGCGTCTTATTGCGTCGTGTTTAGTATGAAAGCCCCTTTAAAAGCAAAAGAGCATAGGGTGGATTAGTGTTATAATTAGAATTACAGCAGAAGTATCCTGTTATGGTTTCAATTATAAACCATGCAAACTACGCCAAATTTAAATTAAGGACAAAGGCTTTATAGGCATTTTAGGTGGACCCAGCATTATTCAAGGAGAATGGGAGGAAAAGACAGGTTCTGTCCTAATAATGAAATTCATTTAACACTGACTTATGTTTGATTACTCTTATACAGCACACGTAACCTGTCTAGTTTGTCCACTATATACCGTGCATTCGTAGTATCAGCTGAGAGCTGGAGTTATTGTACTTTTGTACTGAAAAAAGGTGAATAGGTTGGCACTAGGAGAAAACAAGAAAGCAAAATTCTAAGTCACCGTCAGGCGCGTAGCCAAGCAGTGGCGTAGCTAGACATTTCTTGTGAGGGGGCAAAAGCCCCAAATTTCCGACAGACCTTTATTCTTTTGGGACCGACTACAATTCTTGGAGACCGACTCCCACTGCCATCGTTGTTTTCGAAATTCTGGAGACCTTTTTTTTTTCTTTTTTTTTTTTTTGCTTTTTTTTTTTTTTTTTGCTTTTCGGACAATTTGAGGCCGACTTTCGATTTTCACGTTGAAATTTCGATGTGTGATTCTGCTTAAAAACGTAAGAAGTGTTGTAAGTGTTTGAAATGAATTGTTTTTATTTATTTCCGACAGGGACTAGAAATTTCCGACAGAGGCCTTCCGAGGCTTTGTGGGGGGGGACCGCCACCCCTGCCCCCCTCTAGCTACGCCACTGTAGCCAAGGGGGAAAGGAAGCAGCCGCCTCCCCCCCCCCCTTGACCATATTTTTGGTATTTTTTGTTTATTTTTACAATATTGCTAGTGTTTTCCATATTTATATAAGGTAAATAGGCCTGGGAAGTGCCATTTTCAGCAATCTGGCAGGCATTTTGGACCAAAATTTTCTTGCGCTTCGCGCCAACCCATCGTGGCGCGAAGCGCTGAGTGTCTGTCTATGGGCTTCGTCCCCCTTGAAAAATTTCTGGCTACGCCCCTGGTCGCCTTAGCAAAAGCACAACACTGTTTATTGCACAGATAAATGCTTGGAATTCAGTCCTTGAATGGCAGTTGTTTTACCACGTTGGGAGAAAACTATGGCCTATGAATTACAGCTTCACGTCGGGTGGCTAACAACTCAACAATTTAAATTAAATTTGATTTTTCTTTTAAAAGCCTGTTTATGTAGAAAAATGGTACATTTACTCATTTGGATGAAAACCCATCTTACTTTGACCCGACTGGGGATCGAACCCCCAACATCCCGGCTGCTAACCTCCATCATTCCAAATGCCACCCCTTCATCACTCGCTCCATAGCATTGGATTTCAGAAAAACTGTAAGTTATCCAAAGTTTTGATTGAAGCAAGTCTTGTTAAACCCTTTAAGCCCATTCCAAAATTTCTGCTCTCAATGTTTGTATTTCGAAGGACTAAAATAATTTGTGCCACAAAAATATAAGTAGATTATGAAAGAAGGAAAACTTCTTAGCTGCACGCAAATACCTTACATACAGTGAATTAGGCCCAGTGGCGTATCCAGGAATATTCAATGGGGGGGGGGGGGGCAACTAATGGTTGGTTCGGGCAGTGGCGGCGGAACATCTTTATATGAGGGCCAAAATCGTGCACTCGTAGCGTGCACAGTGAGAGCGAAGCGCAAAGCGCACAGTGCAATTAGCAAAACTCCTAACGGGTAGGGTCCAGGGTCCCCTCACCTGGCCCCTGGTGGAGTCCAGGGGTGCAAAGCCCCCGGAAGCTTAGTGTTTCAGATGCTCCAGGAAGATTGTTTCAATTCTCTTATCTTCTGGAATATTTGACTCTTTGTTCTTACATTAAAGTTATAGTATAAAACTAATTCATAGCAATGGGAGAATTGGAAGTCGCTAACGATATGCACACGTGATGCCATGCGTACCATAATTGCCCCCGCCTAGTGGAAAATTTCTGTTTCTCTTGCCATAAGGGGTGGGGAGGTAGAACGTCTTTTACTTGTGAGGGGGAGAACTAGCTTTAGTAATGATTCTTCAGTTCCACAAGCGCAGATGAAGCATGAAAAGCTCTGCGAGCAGAAGGGGTCCATGTGCAGCCATAGAGCTCTGGCGTGGTCCAGGAGTAACATTATGGTGCGATGCAGGAGGAAATTTCCCTGAAAGCTGAGTTACTAACAGAATGGGAACACTTGGATGGAGCTTTTCCGCTGACCTCCCAGACATATGACACTGAGAGCACACAAAGCTCTTCATAGTCATCGAAACTTTACAAACTTTGAAAGAAAATCTGCACGAATAGCGTGCAAAAGAATCAGGGAGAAGGAAGTAGGTATAACTAAAGGGGGATAGGACTAACAAGCACTGATTTAAAATGTCTGTTCTTTGGCAAATGTGTAAAATAAATGCACAGTCACCACGGACCGAAAATATGTTTGAATAAGTTTGTATAGATACTAAAGCTTCAAATCATAGTCATCGCCCTACTATCGTTTCTCAAAGTATTTAATTTCGACAAGGAAACCTCTTGATGCCCGTCCTCTCAACTGGATTGGAGGTCCGGGCCCAGGATAGTTCATGTGTATTAATATGCTAATAATTTTGTGGGAGAAGGGCCCGAATTTTTGCACTTTAACTCATTGACCATGCATGGTAAAGATTACATGACGGTCAGCACCGTGACATATTTTCATTTATATCTTAAACTATGGCTATTTTGAATTAACAAATTTCTTTCTTAAAGGAAGAGAAGAGCGAATAAATCTTCTCATGTTTACAATCTTTGTAACGACATCTGCACGGAAAAGCAATAATTGTGAGACATTAACCGTTGAATAAAGCCAATACGTTTGAAGTGGTGTTGAAGAAATATGAGTAGGTGAAAGCGGACACACTTTTTCGCAGTTAACGAAAGCATTGTGTGACAGAAAACAATTAAAATACCTCCTTCGTTCGTTCGTTAAAAAAACGTTACCCTTCCAGGCGCGGATCCAGAAGGGGGCGCACCCGGCGCACGCCCCTTTTTCGATGACCAATGATTTTTTTCACCAGCGATATAAAAAAATGAGCAAATAGATATAGAAAATATGCTTCCCAGATGCAAAAAAAGCACAAAAAAGAAAGCCTAGGTCTTTAAAATTTTGAAGCCTTTTTTTGCTCGTCGGCCTTCCCGACGATGTTGTGTGCGCCCCCCCCCCCCTTTCTCAAAGTCCTGGATCCGCCACTGCCTTCTTACCTGCAGACCTTTTGTAACTTTTGGAATCATTATAAATTCTGTTCTACAATAGCTTGGGGCAAGCTCTCACAACCTGTGAGCCTGTGCCACTTTTCATAGGTAGGAAAATTTATTGTGCTATCGATTTTCCCAATGGTTCGGAAGTTTCACTACTCTGCATGATATGTACCTGATGCTCAGTGCACTATATTATATGTGCATATGTATCCGCCACTGAGGAAGAATAAACTTGGAGCTGTAAGGGAAGACGTCGTAATAAGTCTTGCTGCAAGTCACCAGTTTTGGAATATTCCGACAACCAAATAAGATATGAAAATTCAATTTGTTGGAAGAAACAGAGAAATCGCTAGTATTTTGGTAGTAGCTACTCCGACTTTTGATGAACGTCACGCCAAGCGCAAATAAGACTTGGTGTTTCATTTCTTGAATCGTCATAAAGATTTTTTGGTCTAACCAGGACCATTAAGCCGCGGTCACACTACAACGAATTCGGATCGGATTCCGATCCGATTTTTGTAAGTTTTCATTAAAATCTTCTCCATTTCGGGTCGGAAAGAACCCAAAATTTGCCACCCTGTGTAATTATATGATTTTTATCGCAGGAATACGAAAATTAAATTTATACGAATTATTTCGTGACGTCACATCGACAGACAGCTTTTATCGGACTACACGTGTCCGATAAAAGGTGTTTGTCGGTGTGACGTCACGAAAAAAATCAGTTAAAATTTTATTTTCATAGACCTCTGATGCAAATCATATATTTACACAAGTTTGCAAATTTTGGGTTCTTTCCGACCCGAAATGGAGAAGATTTTGATAAAAACTCACAAAAATCGGATCGGAATCCGATCCGAATTCGTTGTAGTGTAACAGCGGCATTATGCTGACATTGTTATTTAGGAAATTACTTTGTCTAAAGTCAACAAAAGTCTGTGAAATTCTAACTTCAGAAGCAAAGAAATTTTCTTGATTAATGTAACTGGGATCATAGAACCTTTCTTTCCTTTTTAAGTCAAGTTTGCATAACCCGTGAGTAACGTTTAAATTAAAGGTACGGTAGCTAACCTAGAACACTAAACCATTTTTACACAACGAGTTGCTAGTCCAAAAATGATCATGAAATTCATCTTACCCGAGTAACGTGATTATCAATTTTCACCTCCATATTATCAAGTTTATTGATAATACGCATGCCTCTGTCTCTTTCTTCGGCTCTAAGTGGGTCAACCTTTCTGGAGCTGAAAGGGAAGGAAAAGGTTATTGTAACTTGCTATAGAAATTACTTCAGTAAGCATAGTGTGTACGTTGTCCTTACCACTTAACAGTATTCTGAATACCCAAGTTTTATATTAGACACGACGGGTGAGGATTTTCTTAGGAACTCCTGTAATGCGTGGACACTGTCTCTCCTCCTAGCTATTCAAAGATCATATTGCACAAATATCACATAGCCTTTGTCTGCCTGTTACGTAGCACCATATGTCTCCGAGTACTACCGTACCATTTAGGGGCATTCATGGCTCATGTAACTTGCTTCGCTTAGCTGCAATTAAGTGTCACCTCCCTGGAACTAGATACATTTGTGTAGTTGACCTGCATTTGTGGAGAAAAACAGCTTGATGAGTCAACACTCTCAGAAAGAGAAGACTTGCTGCATCGTGTGTGAGGCAATGTACGCACTGTGTCGGTTTATAGAAAAGTGAGTACACAATAACATTTCGGAAAATGGCTGGAAAATTTCCCAATATAAAAAGACGTTGCAAGAGCAAAAAACATAACTGCAGAATTTACTGAGCACTTATTACGTCGCTTTGCTGAAAACTCATTGACCCTTTGTAATTTCTATATCTGAGGCACAACAGTATCATATCACGTCCAATTGCTATATAACATTTCCAGTACCAATGAAAAACCGAAACAATCGGAGATTCTTTTTGGTACCAAAACATAGGTAGACCTTTTATATATTTCAATGGGTAAGTTAAAATGTCCTAATTCTAATGAAAAACACAGGAGAACCATAGGAGGAAATCCCGGGGGATGGGAGGGATATATCCTCCACTTTTGGGAACAGCTTCCATTGACTTTCACTTTTTCACACAGTAACTTTTTCCTCAAGGGGCCATTATCCCCCAGCTCTTTTTCACACAAATTCCCTCTACTGACGAGAACAAAGCGACAGTAAATTAGTTGTAACTTTATGGCAGACGGGCCGACGTATCACCCAGTCTGCCATATGGTGGGTAATGTGAGATAATGTTACGGCCAATTGCTCCAGCGAAAGCTTGGGATGTGTAGCTTAGTACAAGAATCCACCAGAGAAGAGATTCAGTAGAGGTAAACAAAAAGTTGATTGTCCTTGATTTTATTCCAATGATTATTCTTTAAATTATATTATACTAGCAGAAAGACTGGCCATGATTTCAAATTATACTGACCGGCCTAAAACATGATTGATCACAGTGGGGAGTTTTTACAACCGATAATGTAAAAATCAACCGATAATGTAAAAACGACCGATAATGTAAAAAAAAATTACCGATAATGTAAAAACAACCGATAATGTAAAAAAAAAAATTACCGATAATGTAAAAACAAATTACCGATAATGTAAAAACTGTTCTAAGGAAGTTTTCATATGGAATTTGAAACGTGGAATTTTATCAAAAAAGTCATACGTTAATTCAGAAAGGTAGTAGGTCATACCCCAGAGCAAGGGGCTCTCACCCTAGCGACCCTATAGTGGGAGAGATTGGCCAACTTATTTCATGGGCGCCATTTTGGAGCCAAATGTTAACTATGGCCAGGTATCATATACACTGTGTGCGTACAGTTTTCCGTACAAAATGTAAAACAAAGTGAGTTACAGCGTTCTGTTCTCTTGTGACAATCATTCGTATTGGTTGACTCTGGCTGGCACTGTCTGCCGGATCCTTTAGTTTGTCACCCGGTGCAAGACGTCCTGGGAGGGGTCCAGAGGGAGGGTATAACCCTCCATTTTGAGTAACTTTTGCTAATGGAAAGTGACGAAAATGCAGAATGGTGTATGCTATTTTGACAGTTTTAAAAGTGATTTTATTTAAAAAATCTCACTTTAGTGTGTCTTATTTTTGTGCTGGTAAGAAAAGGGGAGGGGGTGGATCTATTCTGGGCTGGGTCTACCAGGCCCTTCTTTCTGAGAAAACTACTAGAACGTTAATGTAGGATGGCATACGTGCAAAATGGTGCTTTTATGGAAAGTTGTAAGCAAGTTGAACTAATCATTTAAGATTTTTCATTATTTAGTGAAAGTTTCAGGTCTGGGGAAGGGGTTAATATAGGGGAGCACTTCCTAGTGAGACTTTTTTATTTTATGGAAAGGCCTAGGCCTATGTTTTATAAAATTGTGACTGACCAGGGTGTATTCCATGTAAAAACCTATATCAAAGTCAATTGTACGCAAATGTTTCAGTTTTCTCATGTTACTAATAGATCCAGGAGAAATGTTTGATGAGTTATTGTGTCCCCTATGAAAATTTTTGAAAAATTAGGTGTCCTTACACGCAATCTTGTGCCACATATGCTACATTTGAAGTAAAATTTGTGTTAAAAAATTGACGTATTTTTAGGAACTAAAACAAAAACATCGGCATCAGTGAGGGTGGACCATGGCCCAATGGGGTGCCCCCTCCCCTTTGAAAATTTTTGAAAAAAAAATTGTTCTTTATGAACAACACACAAAACAAAATTATGTTAACTTGTGAATGAGGTAAAGACTCAGCCACCAGGTACAGTTTTCCCCTTACGGCTAGTTCCTGACCTTCAACTGGGTAGTTTATCAACCAGCTGGGTAAGCTTGCCAGTTTTTTAACAAAAAAAATGAGTACGTTAGAATGCACAGTATCTTACCGTCTAATGATGCCCCAGTAGCAGCCAATCATTAACATGACGGGGATGACGTAATCGCCGATCGTTACAGCGACCATATATGAATAGTTGTTAACAGATTTGGTGATCCAATCAATGGAACACGATGTTCCGAATGGTTCAAATTCGTATCTACTCCATCCAATGAAAGGCGTCAGGGTCCAGAAAAGCGCCTGGCACCAAATAAATAGAACTACATACTTGGTTATTCTCGGTGTAAGCTTTGGTCCTGTGGAGAAGACAAATTGAGAAATATTTCCTTTTATGCACTCTAAAATGCTTCCGTCGGTCAATTTAGTCCCAAGAAGAGTAGCGCGCAAATTACTCAAAGTTTGAGTCAAATAATAACTCAGATTTGCGTCAGTTTGACTCAAAAAATTGACAACAAAATTTGAGCAGGTACCCTCGTGATCTAGGTGCACTTAAAGTGTTCACAGTAGTTGTTTCTTTGAATGGGACACGATGGATGGAACCACACGCCTTCTCCACCTTTTTCCGTCACAACTAGTGCCCATGTTCACAGTTACAACACACGCAATCCTCAGTTTCCTCTACATAATTACCGTAAATCGCACATCTCACTCTCAATTGAGCCTTCGGCAACGTGCCATTTATCTTTGGAATACCCTACCCATGCAAGACTGTAATTGAGTCCAAGCTTCAGATCGTTCAGGTATAACCTAGGTAAACTATATCGAAGGACTCATTGACGTTCAACTTCCAGGAGCCCTGGTTTACTCTACTTTGTGAAAGCAGGCTCGTAACTCGTAGCTATGTATGAAGCAATGATGAAGCTGTGTGTGTGTGGGGGGGGGAGGGGGGTAAGGGGGGATAAATGAAGTATGTTGTTAAGCTTTTGTTGTTTCTTTTCTTTTTTCTGTTACCGCACTAGGGAGTAGAGCACTTCGTCAACACCCGTGAGGTTTTTTTTTTTTTTTTTTTTATCTACTTTTTTCAAATCATGAAGGATTCATTCATATTGACGTAAATATTATATATATATATAAATATAAATATATATATATATATATATATATATATATATATATATATATATGTATATACATGTATGGTGTGAAAACAAATTAATGAAATGAAATCATATGAAATGCGAAAGCTGACCTCAAAGTATGTAAATGTATAGACTAAGGCCATAGACAACAGGAGTGGGGCAGTGGGCGATACAACCTTGAAAGACTTTTACAACCTAGAAAATTTAAAATTTTATTGTCTTAATGCATTTTAATATATTTCGTCCCTAGAACATTTTACCTCTGAAAGCTATACCCCCCGCAGTATCTTGTCTGGCTTTGGGCCTGATTCAGACTTTGGTACATCGTGTAAAGGCACTGCAGTTCTCTTCAAGGTGTAGTATTCAAGATGTAGAACCAACCTGAGTGAACTGATTTCTATGTAAAAGGCAAATAGAAAAGCCTATCCACAAGCTGAATAGCAATCGGATAGTGGGAAATGCCGCGGCAAACCTCAAAGTATTTTGGTTAGGCACTGGTTGTTTGCGGCATTTTGAAGTTGTTTTGGAATAAAACTGTAGTAAATTAACTTAATGATAGGACAGAGGAAAAGTGTTAGGGAAAAAAATTGACTCCAATTAAATCAAAATGTCCATTCAAGACGTATGGATCAAACATTGGTAAATGGGACACTTTCCTACTTTGATGCACTGTTATAAAATACAATGGTTACGGGTGAATTTTTTTTTAAGGTTGTAAAACTGGTGTCAGTTAAGTGAATGTTAAAGGGAAAAATCAGTCACCCCAATTTATTTTAAAACATCAGTTAAATATCTCAGGTCTCCTCTTATTTCTCCAACAGGTGTCTCTCATTGTGTATCTGAAAAATATACTAAAAATTAAAGGTAAACCGAACCGTTTTTCTGCACGAATTTAACAACCAGTAACAAAGTCCCATGATTGAAAGGAACCATTCCCCGAATTAGGATACCGGGTTACACTTATTCAAATAAGGATGACTGCATTTCCCCCTTAAGATACCAAGCAAAGTATGATGGAAACAAATTAACTCCAATAAATCCATCATATCAAGGCAAGGAATGATCCTATAAGTCTATGGTAAATTTAGGCTTTGGTGCCCCATCCCCTCTTCCACGCTTTACGATACCTACGTGCTTCGTTTCATACAAGTATAGTTGTGAAGTTGCTGTAAAATGAGGTGGTAATGACATACATACCACATTTGTAATGTTTATTTATATTTGTACACTTCCTTGAGTCATAGAGTACCGATACCCCTTACTAGTAGACACCGTTGGCAACGTTTTATGTTCTGCAGACATATAGTTGCGCGATAAAAACTGTACTGAAGGCCTTTGGACACATTAATGTAATATAAATTATGGTAAAAGGTATTCCCTGCAATAGACCCTTTTCCAAATAGCAATTTCAAAGGATTATGGGATAGAGTTCTTGTACGCGTCGTTTCCGATCTGTCAAAGGCATTTTACTGGTGACCAAGAACACGCAGACCAAAACTTTATCCCATAATCACATAATTTTATTGTAATTGCTATTTGGAAAAGGGTCTATTCCCACCAAAATTCATAATAATACAGTTGTGGTTTACACCTACATCATGAATAAACATTGGCAGAGCATGCGCCTGTCTTATCCTTTGTTTGTTTTCTCAACCTTCATATCAAGGATGGTAGTGGCAGACCGGCAGTATACGTGGGAGTTTCAATATCACACACCGCACTAGTCTTGCTCAAGACTCTAGTTCATTTCCATCCACCACATATCGGCTGTGAAGCATACATACCAGCGCGCCCTCTAAACCTACTATTGAATTCTCAGAACTAGGTACTGAACTCTCAAAAGTTCTGAGCAATCTGGAGAGTTAAATGGTAGATTAGAGGACGCACTGTAACGTATGCTTCACAGCCGATATGTGGTGGACGGAAATGAACTAGAGTCTTGAACAAGACTAGCACCCCACAGGAAAGTACCTGGCACGTAATAGACCTTATACATATGATGTCACAGAGCAGAAAGTGCTCCCTCGTTTGGAGGAAAATGGCGTATCATTGCAAGTTACACCAACAAATGCAGACAGCTGATTTGTCAACCAATCGGATACGAGAGTAAGTCTACTACACGCGCGTGCGAAGTCTACTGCGTGCATGCCATGTGCTTCATTGTTTTCCTCCAAAATGACGTCAGTGTGATGTCAATGCATAAGGTTTATTAAAGATTATTTGTAAAGGATTAACAATAGAAATACTAACGCAATGCAACACATCATAATTTATGCATGGTTTCTGATCAAGTCACCTCGGAAATGGCCAGACGGGTGCATTTTGAGAACAGTAAAAAATGTTAAAATAATTCCAACCGATTTTGCAGAAGAGAGTTTTACACTGTAGCCGTTTGGGTAAAATGTCTCTCTTGGTGACGTGTTTATACCTTTTACTTACACAGTTGAACAGTTGATAAAAGTACTTATAAAGAAGAAGATCAAAAATATTTATATTAGCCCGGGTATTTTTATTGAAACTAAAGGCAGAGTTGTAAAAGATGATAGACGAAAATAAGATTTCATGATCCAGAGTGGGGGAGAGGGAGGGGCGAGGGAGTTTTGTAAATTTTATGACATTCTTATCCAATCCCCGGGAGTCAGCAGCTCCAATGAAAAAAAAAAGAATCAATTTACTTACGTAGGTTGTGTTTGCAGACGTATATGTATCGATATACTGCTAAGGCCGCGTGTGTTCCCATAGTACTGGAACTCAATGTGAAGACACAAAACGCGTTGAATTGGCAACCTCCGGGACCGAAGAGCCAACGGCCTGAGTAGCTGGATATTGCCGTCATTGGATAACCAGTAAATGATACACAGAGATCACTGAAAGCCATATTGACGAGGAGGATATTGATGGCACGCTTTTTAAATGTTCCGTACTTGAAAAGAACTAGCAGCACCAAGGAGTTTCCAATTGTGGCAAGTGTGCCTGGATTTGAGAGAAACACATGTTAATTCGCGGTTAATCATATCAGTTCTACTTCCGGTTCAACTGTTAGTGGTGTGACTCCAACGAAGTTCAATTTGCAACAAGTCTGGACTGTCTGGTATTCCACTATCTGATTACAAAGACAGGTTTTTCTGTTATGTCAAGAAAGACTGCAATCTAGTTTGCACAAATGGTAATATAGTATATAGGCCGATATAGTATAGTAATACATCGGTCATATTTTAAAGAGAATTGTGCCTCCAAAACAGCCAGCGCGTTCAATTTGACCTTTTGACCTTTGGTGCAAGCTCCCTATAATGATCTGAGCTTTCTAAATGGTCAACTGTTACTTTCCTAGATATACTTACGGATATACAATTCACTTGAAGGTAGTTATCTATAAGCCACAACGATAGACTTAATATTTTCCACAAACATTCATTTCAGACTTCCTTACGTTTGTACCTGCTTTAGGCTATGGGGCTTGTAACATGATATAGGCTGCCCCACTTGGACAATAAAATGCTGGGGTGTGAAATGCAGCATTTTGAGCACAGTCCATACAGCAAAGCTTTTGGGCAACTCAGCATTTAAGCTTTGGCGAGTGAATTATATAATGCATAAAAAGGAAGAAAAAGAAAGTTTAAGTAACAAGGAAGTGCTGAGAAATTTTAACTCACCCACAATTGTGAGATAAATGCCTATCATCAAATAACCCGAAGAACTTATGTCTACTTTTAGTATCACGGGGTACGGTCCATTGTGTTTCTCTGACGCATTTGCCTTATCATTGGCATAAACGTAGTAGTCAGTCATGTTAATTTTAATTTTCCTCTCGAGTGGTTTGATCTGTCAAAAATAAAATATCATATTTGTAAGAAAATCTCTTGAAACTTCTTTTTATTTAATATTTTCACCCTTATACGAGGTAGCAGATCTTCTTATGTAAAATAATACACCATGAAAAGCATATACGTAACAAACGTCTATTTGAGAGGCTGAATAATAACGTCGTGTTTTACATCTTAAGTAGAAAACATAGCTTGAAGCCTTTATCACGAGTTAGATATTTTCAAGAGGTTGCCCTGCTCTTGTTTACTTTTGTCAAAGTTTACGTTTGTCAGATTGGTACTTTGTAGTGTCCAGTTCTATTTAATTACTCCAAGTCACGAGCGATGACCACACAACCTTGCACTTGTAGTGCTGATCGTGAAAGTGCTTTCAAAACCATGATCTTGCCCCAGGCAACCATAGGTCTGCAACCTTTCAGATATCACCTTCTTGTCAATTTCTCGAGGGCTGACTAGTTTTCCAGATAAACGTCACAGCAAGCGCGTAGCCAGAAATTTGCCAAGGAGGGGGCTATAGCCTGTAGGCAAACTATCTAGAGCGTAGCGCCACCATATTAGCGCGAAGCGTAGAAGAAAATTTTGGCCGAAAATGCCTCCCAGATTGCTGAAAATGGCCCTTCCCAGGCTTTGTAAGTTGTATCTGAACATGTTTTTATTTTTAGTTACTAGTAATATCATAAAAAAGTCAATAAAAATACAAAAATATGCTCAAGGAGGGGGCGGCTTCCCCCTTCGCTCCTCCTTGGCTACGAGCCTGAGTCACAGTTCGTTATTTAAATCTATAAGTATCTATAGCTAATTCCGCTGCATTTCAGTAACTGGATTAATTTCTCCTTCATGATAAATTGTGTACCGACAGGTTGATTTAGAAGCCATTAAACGTAAAATTGACTTGAAAAAGCTCTTGACAAATACTGGTGCTTCGTTCGTTCTCAGTTTTCCTGTGAAGTTAGCGGCATCCCTTGACTGCATTACATGTTCTTCACTCTTCTGAAAATTATTTCTTATTACTAATAAGTTGCTATAATGCTAATAAATACGTGGTATAGCTCATTACGTAAGAAATATTCTGCAGACCCCAATTAAGCTTTCCTAGTAATTTAAAACGCCTAGCAGATGGCAATGGTGCGGTAATGAGCCGAAATATTTGAGAAGCTGAGCTGCTTTGGCTGGATTTTGAATGTCAATACGGAAAACAAATAACACATTTGTAATGTATGGAATATTTAACCTATGAGGGTGGGGAGCTGCAACCCCTAAGCTTCCCCATAAACCATGTAAATGAGAAATGTAAATGAGAAATTAATAATTCAACTTAAAAATTAAAAAAACAAACATCAACTGAAATATTGTTGGCAGTATCATCACCAGGATTTCGTCTTATTATCCCCTAAAATCTTGCTTCGACACGGAACATTTACAACCGATACGGTTTGAAAGGCATAAACTTCCCAATTCATCAGCATTAGATTACATTCCATAATGGGTAATTTAGTTTTACGTTTTAGCATCAGAAAGTGTACCCAGATTCATTACACGTTTTACTGTGTTTTGTAAATAATTTCTCAGTGTGGTCTACATTTTCCTGTAAACTGAGAAAGCAGGTCACTGTTAACACATGCTTAAGTCTAAAATTTCAAATATATTTTATCGTCATAGCATGTTAAGTTACCGAGATATGAAATTTTGAAATCAAATCCACTGTTTTAAGAATTATCGATTTAACAACAATTTCTTCGTGAGAACCATCTTGTACAACTCCTCGTTAAATGCTTTGGTTCGTTTTGGAATTAAAAAGTTTACATGACCTTTAAAAATTGTTATTTTGTTGCATATAATGTTTTTAAGAAGAAATATTGTATCGTCAAGAAAATCTATAACAGTAAGAATGTAACCACATTTGAGAACAAGATGCAGTTACTTTAGGGGAAAAAGAAAAAAAAAAGAAAGAAGGTAATTTGAAAAGTACAAGAGTAACGTCACACATCATTTCGCAATAGATCATTTGAAGTATAGCCAATAAACATTAATATTTACCCTATAGAGCGTGGGATTCACAGGCACTGAAGGGCAAAACACACACGCAGCAAGCGCATTTACAGCACACGCGCACGGCATAACCATAGATACTGCTGTGACACAATGGGCGCAAGCCCGTCAAAGAGACGTGCGATCACGTGACGCCGGTGAAACCCCTCTATATAGGACAGATATGTCCCGTTAAGATGGGGGTTTGTCCAAAGGGGTAAATGTCCTAACCTTTGTAACCTACATTTTTGTGATTTTAAACTTTACGTACAGTTTAAGAAATAAGCGTACTGATAGGCCTAGACACAAATGGCAATTTTTGCAATTTTGTGAAAAAACACACTGTATTTGCTTTGACGAATTATAGATAATATTCAGAAATCTGTTTCCATGTAGGTACTAAAGCATATCATTTTAATAAATATGTTTCCTTGAAGTGTATACCTTACCACTTGGTGTGTAGGATGTTTTTACAGTCAATTTAAAGTAAGGTCCAGAAATTTCAACTTTGACATGATACAATGTAGGGGGTGAAGTGAGCAATAATTTTCATATACACTTAAGAATTTTTGCTCAACTATGTCAGTAGAATCACGAAACGACGGTAATTTCTGTTAGTCAAAGATTTCGTCCAATCCCATCGAATCAAGGTTCTAAGGTTTTTACCATAGGGTAAATCGGCAGCGAGTATGTCTTTCTAATACACAGCCATGCATGTCGTAAAATAATAAATTCTAATAAATTCTTATCAGTTTGAAGGACACAGTAGTGTCGCCAGGGTTTACCTTACGGCGGACAAGTTCCCCGACGGGGAATGGGCTGAAACAGCGACTGTTATCGAAAGGACAGGGCGCCAATATTTTCGGCACTCCCTTTTATGCCGAAAACTTTGGGTTCTCATAAAAAGAACTGACGATTTCGACTTTTAATTCAAGATAAAATGTAAACCGTGCGTTTTCATTAAAGGGACTTTGAAAGTTTATGTTTTTTATTGAAAAAATGAAAATGTGGGTCTTTTGTGAAAGAATCTGCCTTCCCAGAGCAAAAACAAGTAAACCGTCGGGTATTCTGGTTGCCCTCCGGATTACATACTTTATCATACCCAGTCAGGACCCAAGCAGAAGAAAGTGGAAAATTTCCTTGAGGAGCAGAGGGAAAGTGGGAGGGTGAAACAGCATTCCCGACGGGGATGGGGGACATAGCTCTGTGCCTCCACCCCGCCTGGCACCACCCTTGGGAGGGATATTCAGATTCAAAGTATAAATGATGTACATGCTAGAAGTAAATGTGAAATTTCCTTGACGGGGGAGGGAAGGGGCATTAAAATAGCATTGGATGCCAATAGCATTGAATGAATATTCACTCAACAGAGCAAAATATCGCCATGTACTTAGTCTTATTCGGCCAAAAGATCAATCCATCCCTTTAAGATTAAGAGGGTTTGAGAGGGGGGGGGGGTAAGATGATCAAAAAGTTGCACGGGGTTTTGCAAAAATTCCACTCACACTTCCCTACGAGAGGTAATCATCCGATCATGAGACAATTAGCCTATAAAATGAATGCAAAGCTCGTCGAAAACAAAAGTATTAATTATAAACACATTTTTAGTTAGTTGTGTTTCATTTTACATTGCCGTTGCATTACATAAACTTCGATTAGTTTCATAATAACTATTATATGTTTCTAAAGGGGAGATCAAGGTGATGGTTTCACCCCACCTTTTTGTTTAGGGAGGCTTTGCCACTTCCCCGGCGATTTGCTCCCCTATTCACGATAATTGGAAGACTGTAATGAGCTTTGCCAATTCTTGATCTATAATTCTAAGTGTCTTTTTGAAGGCAAGACTTTTTTCATATGATTTGTATTTACATATATCATTCTCATGGTACTCATATCTTGAATGTAGGTCTAACATAAATGTTAATACACTGAAATTTTCATCTTTAGGCAAACTAGATTTTATTTTTTAAATGAAAACTTTTAACGTAGAGATAAAGTTACAACCTTAAAATGAAAGCAATTTATCCTCTTACACAGCGAACCTTACAACACAAAATTCCACTAAAATTCCACCAGAAATTTCTCAAAACTCTTTTGAATTCACTAAATAGAATCACAAGGACAACTGAAGTAGTTTAATAGATGTAACATTTTAGGCTAATATCACATAAAATATCCATGACGAAGATTAAGTACAAAATAAAAGAGGGATTTGGAATTAAAATGTACTCCTACGTAACTATTCGAATTTACATTTTTTATTTTCTCAAGTTTCAAAGTCAAGGTTTAATCTTAAGCATTCCTAGTTTTCACACAAAAATTTGTGATTGTCAAATGCAGAAGTAGAACTCATCTATCGAAACTTTAATCTGCTATATTTCAACAGATTCCGTGAAGTTTTATACTTATCATTAGTTAGCTTTTAATAGATGCACGCTCGCCTGTATAATTTCAAGTGATTTCATCGCAATATATGCATCACTGAAAATGTAGTTTTATTCGCTAATCCAGTAATATCACCAAGCCACATTAGTGTGCAGGTAAATCTTTAGTTTTAGCCATAGGCGTAGGAGGCGGGGGGCTGCAGCCCCCAAACAAATATTTTTGAGGAAATTCAGGCAAAATGCTGGGAATTTCTTTGGGCACCTACCGAAAGAAAAATTCTGCAATTATGTAACAAGAGGTAATCAATTGTTTAAAATACTTCCATAATAAAGTTCTGATATGAATGCACCAGCATCCATATATTGGGTATTAATTTACCAGTGTGTTTTTAATGATTCAAATTATATTATGGTTATCAGTGGTGTATTTAAGGGGGGGGGCATATGGTCCCCACCGACCTCACTGATGCCGATTTTTTAGTACTTAAAATACGCAATTTGTTTAACACACATTTGCTTCAAAGGTAGCTTATGTCGCACCAGATTGCACGTAAGGACACTGAATTTTTCAAAACTTTTCAAAGGGGAGGGGGACACCTTCTCTCCTCAGACCCTTCCCCCGGGCCGGCGATCACACAACATAGTGCATCCCCCACCCCCTATGAGAAAAATCCTTGTTTGCTTATTTAAACTGTTTTATCAAAGTAAAGAAAAAAATCAGTTTGGGTAAACTTGAAACATACCTAACTTGAGCTAAAGGGCACTTTCCTAAACATCTAAGAGCAAACCCCCAGTTCCGTCGTTTTACACAGTTTGTTGGACCTATAAACTGAAATTATGCGCACAGACATTGGGCCAGTAATTGCACGGAAGAGAAAATATATTGCTTCAGTGGCAAAAATCAAGTTTGCACAAATATAATTAACAAGTTCTTACTGATCAAGACATTTGCTAACATGGGTAATAAACAATGAAGTTAAGAACTTACCACAGCAACGAAAAATTTTCGAAGGAAGAAGACCTCCTCCGATCAGGAACAGAAGAAAGCACTTCGGCGTTGCGGTAATTAGTCAATTTTCATATTACATCAGTCTTTTCTCCGACTTGAGTAATTACTTCAATGGCAGACAAAAATGTTATTCGTCACTACACAGCCCCAAAATATCAAATTCTTTCTGTGCGGGATCTGGCTCTTACATCCAAAACTTCAGGTTGCTGACAAACGTACTCTCGAAATGTCCTTTATGACGTGTCCCAGTGTGGTAAAATAAAGAGCACGCAGCTCAATTACCTCAGCTCAATAAGCTGTTCAGGTAGATGAAGTTATCACGTCCAGATGTATCTATATAAGGCGTCTGTTTACCCAATTGAAAGAGCGACCTCGTGTAGTTGAATGTCAATTGTATCTCAATCATTCGTCACAATCTACGTCGATTTTTTTTTTTTTTTTTTTGCTCGTTGCATTGCACGTGTCTCAGGACGAAAGTTTAATATTGCCCAATGTGTTTAGTATTTCGTTCAATGTAACTGTCAACCTCTTTTAAAATACATGTCGTCGAAACGTAGAAATTGGAAAACAGAAACTGAAAAAACAAGGAGAAAAAAAAAACAACCAAACACAAGTAAATCGAACAAAAGAAACAACTAAACCAATAATGGAGCACCGAATTGATTTTCATAGCCAGAACTGTAAATATATATATATATATATATATATATATATATATATATATATATATATATATATATATATATATATATATATATATATATATATATATTGCGAGAGGGTAAGTATTTGCGCATGTGCGAATAGCTAAGAAACCAACACTGCCCTAAAGCGTGTATCTGTCTTCACTGCGGTCAATCGCATACGCAAATCTAGAGTTAGAGTTAGATGAGTTTTTACGGCTCAGTTTCTAACCAATATATTGCTTTCGTCACTATGCCAAAATGACCAAATATAGGCTACAAATTCGTCACTAGTTTGCGATTCGTCAGTACGCCAGAAAGGGGACGAACTGCATGGTTTATACACAAATCTAGAAGTAACACGCATTGTTAATTTGAGCCGTGTATATAAACTGCAGTGCTCATTTTAGGATCTTCACTAGCAGGCTTAAACTACTTCTGGACAGAAATATTTGAAATATGTTTACGACTGTGTCTAAATTGTGTTTTACAGTTTTGCCTGTTTCGACTCAGTTGGTCCAGTCTCACTATTTGTGTCGCTATACTCACAGAAATAAGCTTTAAAGTTTAAATAAAATAAGAATTCCAAAGCCTTTAGTAAACTTTACACATAAGTTCTGTCACAATATCATATGCAATGAAGCGAAATCACATAAAGAAATGTAGACATTATCCTTTTCTTGAGGAATATACACAAAATAAAGGCAATTTCTGCATTAACTATATGTAAAATTCTACTTACAAGTTCTGGAGTTCTTAATTTACTGAAGCGTTCTGAGAGCGGTGTCACTTTTAATTATTGTCAGCCTAAAGCTTCTAAAAGCCGAGGTAATGGGTGGCGCCAGGTGGGGGCAGGGGCCATCCAATCGGGGGACCTTAAAGGGTACGATAAAGTGTAACCTTCCACTGAGACCAGTTACCCGACGATTTATTTGATTCGCAGGTTCTGGAGGACCCTTCCCGAACCAAAAATGTCCATTACAGGTCAAAAGTTGTCGTGTTTTACAGCAATTTACGTCATCATTGTTTGCGAATTAGGAAAGACTTCAGAGCGAACACCTTTCATCCCCCTTCTAAAATATCTTCGCGTCTTCTTATGAATATTGAGGCGCTTGGTCCTTCAATTTAGGAATGGTTCTGGTACACAAGATAAAAAAATACCTTTGGGGGAAATGTATCCTAAAATTTATCTCCAATCTTTTCGTGTTTTGTATACCCTTAAACTCTTTTTATGTGTGTGTGTGTGTCTGTGTGTGTGGGGGGATCCAGAATGGTTCACGTCGCTATTATTTTCGGGCTGTATGTTTAACTGCCTCATGACGTACTGTAGAGAGTTTGTTGTGATTAGCATTTTATGAGCCATTTTTTATTCGAGTAATTGTCTTCTTGAGCGCAAAAACAGGTAAACTGTCGGGACGATTAGTCGCCGTCAGGGACTGTATACTTTGTCGTAAATTTCCGAATTTTTCACATTCCAGAGCCAGGTGGGCAATTGCCCCCCTGCCCCCTGTAGCTACGCCACTGCCCTAAAGGCTACATGTACGAAACCTTTCCTCCACCTGCTATAGTATCCCTCCTCTCATGAACAAGAGAGAGTAGGTAAATACGTTCGCTATTATATTCATGGTCTGGAATTACCGTTCTCTCTTCTTTTATAGTGTTGCCCTAGTGATGGGAATAAAAAGCCAATCTTAGGTTAAAGTCCACAGCCAAGAGTTGACCAGAAGTCACAACAGACGAATCGGTGTTTGTTTCATTTTAAAATTACCATATAAAATCACCACCAGGTCAAATAACGCAATGTCAGTCGGTTCAATTTTTGAGTCTTTGGACCGATGACCGGTCTACTGTCGCAAATGAAAAGCAAACATTCGACTTCAGTCATCTGTTCTGACAGTCATCTGTTCGACAGTCGCGCCGAAACTATATAAAGAACACAACATACAGTATTTTAACCCCTCCCCCAGTCGAGATAGCAGTGGCACCGGGTGGGGGAAGGGTTCATGCCCCCCCCGTCGGGGAAGACTGGCCCCCTATCGGGGAAGTTTTACCGTTTCGTCGGGGAGTCTTATTCGAAAGTATGCGATTTCCGACGACAGCTAGTCGCCCCGACGGTTTACCTGTTTTTTGCTCTCAAGAGGATAATTTCTCTAATAAGAACCAAAAATTTTCGGCGCGCTACGCGCGCTGTAGAGTCACCCCATTTTCTACACTAATTCCATTGCACATAGCAGGATAGCACAAGTTCTGTCCACCTTACCAAGTAACGTATAGGCAGAGTGCATAGTTTACGTAAAGGTCGTAACTTACATACCGCATCGCAAAGCCTATTTGGCGTTCTCTTGTGTGTTTCATGCGGTATAGTCAGTTGGTGAGCGATTTACGGAGTACAGTTTGGCTATTTCATCGAGTAGTCCAGGTGGTTTCGATATTATGTATGTCACACCCGATACGGTCTACGAACACTACAATTCTTTTTTTTTTTCGTTTCGTCATATGTTTTATGTGTAAGCCTATCAAAAATTTTCGCCCGCTTCGAGCGCTTTTCAATTTCACGATCCAGATTCAAAGAACACTATCAGTGCCCAACTCGGATCTTGAAGTATTAAGTGATATAATGCAAAATATGCCTGCGATGGCATGGGATAATGAGGCTCCTCCATTTTTGTCCCTCTCATTATCCCCTCAAAATAGGGAATGTCGGAACTTGGGGTAGCTGACATGGCCCGGTCCCCTGTTGGGAAAATTCTGCCGCCACCCATGGTCGGTTAACTTATTTTGGCTTTAATAACGGTAATTTCTGAGATAAAATCCAAACTTTTCGGTACGCTTTGTCCACTCTTCCTTAGTTCCGTTATATTTATAGCTAAATATAGTACAAACCCTTTCCACCTTTTCAAGTTAATAAGTAGAATACATGGATTTATGTAAATGTCGGGATTGAATCGCATTTCGCAAAACTGATTAACGTTGACTTGTGTCTGTCGTACGGTACGGCTAGTGACTTGAGGAGGGAAGAATTGTTCTATATAAGCTTTAATATTAGTACTAATTCTTATAAAAGTAGGCTTACCCAGAAAATTTCGCGCGCTTTTCAATTTCACCGTTTAGATTCCAGGTTTTGATTCCAGCTTTGCATGTCTATTGGTTTATCCTTTCTTTGTCAATATGTGGTAAATTGTATAATCGCTGACGTTTATGGGAACCAAAATTAAAAAAAATGAATGTGCCCATTTTATGTTGGACCCCTCCCCCGAAAGGATCCTAGATCCGCCCCAGTTCTGTACAACCACGGTTGAGAATAAGTTTTCATACGGGTCGGCCCAGCGTAATGAACGTGCTAGAGCAGTGGTTCTCAAACGCGGCCCCGGACCCTGTCGGTGCGGCCCCTGAATTGATTTTAGGTTTTCAGAAAAATCATATTCGACTAGAACAAAAACGTAGCAAAAGTAGGAAATTAAATTATGTAATATAGGGTGACTACTTAACTCCTCCCAAGTTTGCTTTCTTGAGGGGACTCGGTTGCCTACGTAACAGGTTTTATGTTGTATTCCTTGTTCAGTCATATCTAGCCAAAACTAATTTGTGTGCCTTGTTGACAATCATGTTATGTACACGGTGGCATGTATTTATGTAGTGGTGCATTGGGGAGTAGTTGTATTTGTAGTGACAAAGCTTGAAGCAAAGTTAAGTTCTGGATTTTTTATTGCGACTTGAGGTGACTGTGCAATTGACAAATGTATCGTGCTGAACGTTTGTTGATGGTTGTTGAAATAAAATTCTGTAAGGTGAAATATAATTCAATCAAAGCTTTTTTTCGACTTTAGGGAATGCAGCCCTCGAACTCAGCAGACCCACTTCTGTACCCGACCATGGTTTAGAAAAAGTGATCAAGAGCTTTCCTCACATACTGGTCACTAACGAAGGATCAGTACAGAACTTTTGTAACTTGAATCCGTTTCAGAGAGCGGTTTTCGTCAGCAACCTACATATTTTGGAATGCCAGATGTTTCTCCTATACAGCAAACCGACACATAATAAACATCAAAATGACCATACTGGTGACTCATGCATGCTACACGCAGAAGTGTAGATAGGTGGCGCCAGGTGGGGGTGGTACAGGGGGCTATGATGGGGGCAATTCCATTTTCATCGGGGAGCCTTAATGGGTACGGGTACGATGAAGTATGTAACCCCTCGACGACTACCAGCCGCAGCAACAAACTTCACAGGCGCGGATCCAGGATTTTAAGAAAGGGGAGGAGCACACACCGTCGGCCGAAGGCCAACGAGAGAGCTCCGAAGGCGTGATGCCACGGCGGGGGGGGGGGGTATGGGGTCCTTCCCCAAGAAAATTTGAATTCTAGATGCGCTTAGATGCGATTTCTCATCTGAGAAGCATATTTTCCATATATATAAACCAGAATGCAAAAATGCATTGAGATTTCGATGATATATGTTCTATTCCAAATAATACCATGATGTCCCATATCTTTCAGTCTCTGGTCAAGTGCTACCTTAACATGTTGGAAAATAATTTTAGGTTCATATTGATCTTGGGAATCCTGGGAAATTTTGCATTTTGACCGCTAATGACTCGAGATGATGATCTTGGGAATTGTTGGGGTAATTTGCTTTTTGACTCCTGGCGAACCCATGAGACGATCTTGGGAATTCTTGGGAAATTTTGCTTTTTGATCCCTGTGACCCCAGATGACCTTTAACCTCCACCAAAAACGAAAGCTTTCATCTTTTCACCATAACCCATCCACATACTGGGTATGAATTCTATCCAAGCTTCCTACCTGGAGATATCGTGTTAACAAGGTTTTCAGTGATTGACCCCAATGACCTCAGATGACCTTTGACCTCCACCAAAAATGATGGGGTTTACCTTACCATGATGCATCCACGTACCAAGTTTAAAATGTATCCAAGCTTCCTACCTGGAGATATCGTGTTAACAAGGTTTTTCAGTGTTTGACTCCCGGTGACCCCAGATGACTTTAACCTCCACCAAAAATGAAAGCATTCATCTTCGCACCATAACGCATCCACATACTACGTATGAAATCTATTCAAGATTCCTACCTGGAGATATCGTGTTAACAAGGTTTTCAGTGTTTGACCCCCGGTGACCCCAAATGACCTTTGACCTCCACCTAAAAATAAAAGCGTTCACTTTCGTACCATAATGCATCCACATACTAAGTATGAAATCTATTCAAGCTTCCTACCTGGAGATATCGTGTTAACAAGGTTTTCAGTGTTTGACCCCTGATGACCCCAGATGACCTTTGACCTCCACCAAAAGTGATAGGGTTCATTGTCTTACCATTAAGCATCTACATACTAAGTATGATATCAATCCAAGCTTTCTAGCTTGAGATATCATGTTAACAAGGTTTTCAAGATTTGACCCCTGGTGACCCCAGATGACCTTTGACCCCCACCAAAAATAATAGGATTCTTCCTCTCACCATAATACATCTACATACAAAGTATAAAATTTATCCAGCCTTCCTATCTTGAGATATCATGCACATAAGGTTTTCAGGTTTTGATTCCCGGTGACCCCAGATGACTTTTGACCCCCGCCAAAAACAATAGGGTTCTTCCTCTTACCATAATACATCTACATACTAAGTATAAAATTTATCCAACCTTCCTATCTTGAGATATCGTGCACACAAGGTTTTCAGGTTTTGACCCCCGGTGACCCCACATGACCTTTGACCCCCACCAAAAACAATAGGGTTCTTCCTCTTAACATGGGGCATCTATGTACCAAGTTTGAAAACTGTCCGAGTTTCTGTTCTTGAGATATCGTGCACACAAGATAAGCGTCACAAACACACACACATACACACACATACACACACATACATACACACATACGCCATCATGACCGCATAGGTTTCTCTTTCATCGAAACCAAAAATCGTTGGTCATTATAAAAAAGAGGTGGCGCCGGGTGCGCCCCCACCTGGATCCGTGCCTGCTTCTTGGTTTTGCCCTGAGTAGGGCATATTGCTCATTAAAGACCACTATCCACTATTTTTCATTCTTACTTCAATAGTAACCCCAAATTTTTCAGCGCGCTTCGCGCGCCAAACGTTCGCGTTTGCCATCCTCACTTTCGGCAACTCGGAAGCTCTGTCGAGGAGCTTGGTCGCCCCTGGCGCCCGGCCCTCCTGATTGAAGAGACAAATTAGTGGTTAAAGAGTGCGATATCCTACAATCTAGAGCGCCTGAAAAGCAAACTTTTCTGACCTCATCCCTAACCGTGGTGGGGTTGAGGTCAGGTTGTTCCTATTGGACGCTGCAAATGAGCAAACTGCCCTGTTAAGGGATCGCTTCCTATGAAAACTTCGTACCTCTGTCTCTGTTTGCGGTAGATCCAGCTAGTTTGGGGAGCTCTTAAGTGTGGACCTCGCTCTTTCCATTTTTTTGTCCTCTCTATAAGCCTTAGATCCACCCCTGCGGCCCTTGACCTCTTTTCAGCCTCTCCATTTGGCCCTCACCCTCAAAAAGTTTGAGAACCACTGTGCTAGAGCATACAGAATATGCATTCTAATTCCTTTTTTATTGTTTGCACCCGGGTCAACAACTTTTTCGTGGGGGCGTGGCCCGATGCCTAGTTACTACTCCACCGTGACCTACATACGAATTGTCTAGGAATTGAAAAATCTTAAATCAGCTCTCATGTTACTGTAACAAATCTTATGTCACAAAACACTTTTCTGAGCCTATACTTTGTAATCAGGTTTAAATACGAAACACTACGTCAAATTCCTTGACCTCTGTACTGAGTAAACTCGTTTAGTTATGAAACAAACATTGGAAAAATCAGATGATAAGCTTAAAAGCGAAACCTTGGTATTTTCGTTATTTCACCTCCACCTGCTTTCTTATGCCATGTAAGCACAGACCATAGAAACTGAAGTAAGATGTCGGAAATGCCATCCTGCTGTCTTGAATGAAGCCACCCATTTAGCTCTCTCTGTACGGTAGGAAAGCGACAGGGCATGATACAGACTTTACGTCGTTGCTTTTGCATGAGTTATTTTTCGAGGATTACAAGTCTTCTTATTCAGATCTGAAGTGTTAAGCGAAAATATAACGCGCTTTGACGTGTATGTGTAATGAAAATTACTCCCAATCTTTCGAAAATGGATAAAACAACATTTAACTTCCAACGTTGAATGTACACTTTACATACTGAGGCATACAAATCAGCTTAGCTTTTTGCCGCACAGCGAAAGCAACTTATAATTTTCGTGGCTTCTTCGATTAAATACATATAGCGATACACAGTATCAGTGCTTTCTCTTACTTCAGTTTCAATGGTGCAAACATTGTCTGTAAGTTGAACGTGACTTTTCAACCAAATCATACCAAATGAGATAATCTTCCACCGCTATTGAATGATGTTTTCAGTTTAGTTTTTGTAATTGATGGCTCGACTTATCTCTCTCAAGGCCACGGGAATGCTTCTAAGATTATCGGTCTGAACCTTTTAGATTTTGGAAGTTTTAAGACATTTCCTGTCAGTTGAAGCAAAAAATACTGCTTATATATATATACGTCTTAGCCCTCTTTCTTTCGAACGCCCAGCTTATTTGCATTTACCAAGTTTTTGTTACTTACAATACTTAGTGCTGTCACCGTTGCCCTATTTGCACAATTTATTGCGAGCTATCTAAAAGGAAATTTTAAATACATTTGATCTCGCCCACGAATACCGTATTCTCGTTAAGCCATGTAAATTTCTCAAATCGCACGACTAATGGTACTGTGAAGAAACATCTGACGCAAAGAAGATGTTTCTCCCACATCTCCATGCGTTAATGCCTCTCTTTATCCATATAGAGGAGATAAGTTTATAGTTTCAACTAATCCTCTTTGAGTGAGCTCCATTACGGTTGCTTATAGTTGAGTCTATATATAAAAGAAACAGGTGTTAGAATCGATGGTTCTGACTGAAATACTTATTTGAGCTGATCGGTTAGTTAGTTAGTTAGATGAGGTTTAACGGCCCAGTTTTCAACCAATTGGTTCAAGTCGAGCCGGCCACGGCCTTTTTTCCAGCTGTGGCTCACAGGTTCCATTTTTAAAACTGTGTCGGAAGTCCCCTATCATACGGCGTTCCATGGGTCGGTGCACACCACATTTTTTTTACTGCAGGAGAGATACTTCAAAATTATGTTTGTTATCTGCGCTGCATAAAAAATGACGCTGGTGCACACCGTGATCACCGACCCAATGAAACGCTGTATAACCCCGGACAGTTCCCACCAGGGCAATTTCCACCCATGACAATTATTCCTTGGACAACTTCTCCTTCCAGAAAATTTGGAATTAACTTGGGTGGGAATTATCCGAGGGGAAATAGTCTGGTGGGAATTGTTTGGGTTGGGAGTTGTTAGGGTGGGAATCGTTCCGGGGGATGTCCGGTGGTTCCCAAGGGAAGTGCAAGTGGGAGTTGTCGAGGAAAGATTTGAGCAACACTTGACTAGGACTCCTTCAAGACTGCCTCACAAAATGTTCAGGCGCGTGTCCAAGGAGGGTTCGGGGGTCCGGACCCCTGCTCGCGCCGACCTTAAGATTTGGGTTTCCGACCAAAACACCCGCCTCATTTGAAAAATCTCAGGCCAAACCCCCAGCTGAAAATCCTGATGTTCCTGTATTTCTTGAAACTTTCAAGGAAAACCTGATTATTTCCATGCATGGAGCCAGAAATTTAGAGACTAGAAAGTTAAGTGTGCGGCCTCAAGCTGCATGACAGGACACTTGAAGAGGACTTTATAAAGCTTCCTAGGTTTATAGGAGCGTAACGGTCACCGGAGGGTTTATAGGAACGTACCGGTCACCGGAAGAGAATGCACACTACTTAGTAAGGAGAACAATCTAAGTTTAATACAAAATCGCATCTCAAAGGTTGGCTCATACCCTAGTATAGCGCTATAAAGCTATGAAACATGATCACTGCTTAACTCTGAGATATGTTCGTGATTGGCCCGGGATATAAAGGGGTGACCATATGTGATTCCAGGGAGGTGTTAGGAAGGAGATCCAACGCTCTATAGACACTTTGAAGCAATGTTCGTCTCCGAAAGTTATCTTACCTTTCTTCTCAAGATTCTTGTCTCAATACCTAGATAAACTAGGATCAGTGATGCATTGTCAAAATGACAATGAGAAGACGCACATGTTAGGTTGAACTCGTTAACTTTTCGTTACCAGCCGTCATGCAAAAATGTAAAATTTTAACCTTTCGTCGTTATTCGTCACACTAAATATCATTTCATTTAAAGTTAGCTAAGAATTTCTTTACAACTTACTTTTCGAATATATTTCCTAATAATGGGAAAATTTGCTAAAAACTAAGAGAAATGTACAATGAACAATGTTTCCAGCAGGTGACGTATAAAAATCGTGGGGAAAAAGTGGAGTACATTATTTAAACGTTTGTTGCCAGTCGTTTTACTGAAAATCCTGATTAAAATTTTGTTTATTGGCGAAAACAGACCTTACTTCAAAACATGTATAGACAATGGCCTTTGTCTCGGGATTACTTGAAAAAGAGAAGGGGAGATCATCATTAAAAGGGTTTAGTCAACAGAGACTTAACAATAGGAACAAAGAGACCTGTCAATCAAATAGCAGTGCCTGAAAGAATTAAACCATTTTCAAGTACATATTGTCTGACAAATTTGGCTGTTGTATCCCCTTCCTAACAACTCCCTGGTGATTCTTAACTTTATATCACGTGAAAGTTAAAGAGTATTGACAGACCTTGACCAGGGAGTTGCTAGAGAACTCCCTGTCTTGATTGAGTATATGACGAGGTTATAAAGACTGCGACAAAACTGCACCGAAACACCTATACGAGGATGAATAAAGATAGCCGGAGAGCAAAGAAAAAGAAAGATTAGTGGATGAACGCCGTGTAGGTAATGGAGATGTTGACGCAGAGTTCGCAACAGAAGACAGAAGGCTATGTTACAACATGTAGAGGCCTTTGCGATGTTATATGATAAAGGTTAAAGATGAAACCGTGAATTAGGTATCAGCCTTGGCCAAACCGCTCGCCAACTCGCCATTGGAGAGTAACATTTTCATCATGGTGAGCTTCATGTGCACTTACATCGCGAGTTTGGCGAGTGACACTTGAGCCTCTCCCCAGTGTTCATTGCCTACAAGGTGATGCCTCGGCTAAATTTATGCGCTTAATTCCCTTTCTTAATAGACCCTTAGAAGACTAATGATTTCATTTGCTGTACTCAACAAAAACAATGCGGTTTTCAATTCAGTAAACTGTACTAACCACTGTGGAATATATATTACATCTAGTTTGTAAACAAAGCGAAACGACTTGAACGAGTCTGTTTCGCCCGAGGTGGTGGTGGTTACAAGATGGCGTCCTACGAAGAAGGTTCATGCAAATGAGGAATGAAAAGAAGTGAAATTTCTTCAATTCCTGTGAAACCGTTAAACAAAAAACATAGACAAAAAAACGCCACTTTAAGTAACAGGTTCAGTCTACTTGACGTGCCTGGAAGATGAAGGGGAGGCGCCAAGAGAGGAAAATTATAGCCTGGAAGAATCTGTGGAACTCGGCTGTTCGAGAGGCATTTGGTAAGTTCATGCCTAGGCTTTATACACCTAAACACGTTCAACCTATGGCCACGACAAGCGTAACCTAGCTGTGGGAGAGAATCTTGAGAATGCTAGTAGTAGCATTATCACAGTAATTCACCCTATGTTGATGGAGGCAGTTGTTGCCGCAATAACTGCTACAACTGAAACAGTTTTACGAAGTGTTAAAGGAGATTTGGAAGAAATTCATACACTCAGGAAAGGAGGAAATGTTAATACTACAGCAAAGTATGGGGACAAAGAAAAGTGCGGAAACCGGAAGCTTGAACAGTACTCAACGAAAGAGGGTCAGTTTGTCTCAGTGAAAGTGACGAAGAATACCTGGAAGATAAGATTGCGAATCTTGCCTCTGATATTGGTGTACCACTAGAGAGAAGAGACATTAGAGTATGCCACCGTCGAAGGGTAAATGGTAAATTACCTCGGCCTGTAATCGTGAAATTTGTGAGAAGAAAGACCAAAAGTGACATTTTAAAAGCTAAAAATAACTTGAAGTCTAAAGAACAATACAAAAATGTCTACATAAACGATGATCTTAAAAGTCTGCGAAGTAAAATTTTGAGAGGTATGAGGGACGATAACAACATAAAGAAAGTATGGACTGTGGGGGCAGAGTTTTTTGCGTCATGGATAAAGAGGTTAAGGATACCAAAATTTCTCTAGATTCTATTGCCGACACCGTACAAATTAGGTTGGAGTAGTGATAAGCTCAAGGATTTGCATCTCTATGGGACTTTGAAAGCCAGGCAGGCACTAGAACATACTGATTGTGGCCATACACGTGCATCCCCAGAGGACACTAATTGCTGTTACCCACGGACCATACCTATATCAACAAATCTTTACTGTAAAATCCTTAAGGATTTGTAGTCTCAACATATGTGGAATCAAGGGGAAGCTTGAGAGTGGTATTCTACCCGATTATGTAAAAGACTTTCGGAATTTTTTGTCTAACAGAAACTAAAACTAATCATCTTGAACAGGGCACGTTCCCAGGGTACAACATTTATTGCGCAGATAAGCGGTCAAATGTAGGCGATTTTGCGGAATTCATAGCATTGTGGTGTTAGTCAGGCTCTCAAGCTTTATCTGGGACATACCGTGTTTTGTTAGATACTTGTTCATCATCATCTCTTTGGCTTAAGTTTGATCGGAATGCGTTTGTATAAGAGATTCTGCTTCAGTATATATTCCGAACGAAGGATTGAAGTATCATACTTCCGATACCTTTGATGATGTGGCAAGTTGCAACCAGACTGTGTAACTCTGAAAGCTAAATTTTAGATACAAACCTGCATTGTGGGAGATTTTAATTCACGAACCGGTTTACTCATGATCAGCGACTTTGTAACATTCCGCGATGACGCGATTGCTGCTACCGCTGGCTTATAAAAAACGTAAAACGATATGAATTCTAAATATGAATAAGAAGAACTAGGAATTTGGTATTACCATGGTAATAGACCTAAAGCAATTGAGCAAAAGCCTAGGAAAGTTTATAGCTTCCATAAAACTGATGTTAATTATATGAAAACGGAGCTTCTAAACTTCAGTACTAACCTGGTTAAACACCATACCCAACAGCAGGGCCGGATTAACCCCATGGCAGAACCGGCATATGCCGGGGGCCCCGCGCTTTTGGGGCCCCCAAAGTGCGTGTGCACTTTTGCCATGCCTTAACACTATCTGACATATAATGTATAACTAACTGTCATGTATCACTGTATAATGTGTAAAAGCAACTGTTAGCTATTAGCGGTTAAAAGCTAAAATTTTATCTGTTGAGTGTTATTAATTTTGTGTAAGCGGATGGGCGAGGGGGAAGGAGGTTAAACTTGTAAAAGGGGCCCGCTACAGAAAGTGCCGGGGGCCTCACACAACGCTAATCCGGCCCTACCCAACAGTGCCCTGTACATGTTATGTACTCTGCACTTGAGATCAAGATCAAAAAGGTCATGGATACATATAGCCCATCTCGCGTAGTCAATACGAAAAGCCATATCCCCCGGATTGATAACAGTATTAAACGTTTACTGAATGAGAAGCAAAGGGCACAAAACAGGTGGCGTAAAAGGCGAATTCCGTCCTCCTTTGATAACTTGAAATCGCTACGTAAACTGACCCATAAAACTACAAGGTTAGCTTGTAGCCTGAAATTAGGTCAATACAGTTTGTACTGGCTCACCTAAACATTTCTGTTCCTTTATAAAGAACCTTAAATGCGACAGTGTTGGTATCCTTTCTTTGGAACTGATGGGAGACTGGTTTCTGAGAATACTCAGAAAGTCATTATATGAGCAATTTAAGAACTTAAGGTCTTTACTCGGAGTGACAGTTTACCATCAATCGAAACTAGATGTATACCTACCATGCGTGATATTAACATGGTCAAGCTGCTGAAAGAGTTGAACCCAAGCAAAGCTTCTGGTCCCGATGGTAAACCTGCCCACATTCTGAAAATTGTTGCAGAGGAGGTGGCCCCTGCTCTCGATCTCATTTTCCAAACATCACTGGACACTAGTACCTTACCATCCTCTAGGCTGTGTGCCAATATCAGTCGATCTTTAAAAAGGTGACCACACTCTCTTGCTTCAAATTATTGGCCGGTACGTCTCTCTTACCTCCGGTTGCTGCAAAACCCTTGAGCACATTATACATTCATGTGTTATGCAACACTTTGATATCGGTCATCACGAGTAGGTAACATGGTTTTAGACAATGCCATTCTTGTGAATCTCAGTTGATCTTAAATACGAACGACCTAACGCTCTGGATCGTACATCCCAGACTGACATGATAATCATGGCATTTTCTAAACCTTTTGATACTGTTCCTCACAACTGTCTGCTATGTAAATTACAGAATTATGGCATTAGAGGTCATACTCTTGATTGGATTGCAAATTTTCCTAAGTTGAGCAGGGAGCTCCCTGAGCTGAGGAAGCAAAGGGTTGTGGTGGGTGGTGACGGATTAAACTGATGTTATCTCTGGTGTTCCCCAGGGCACGGTCTTGGGTCCCTTGTTACTTTTAGTCTACACGATTTGCCCAATAATATCTCTTCTGAAGTAAGACTTCTTTCTGATGATTGTGTAATTTACAGACAAATAAGGAATACCTTAGACCAGGTACAACTCCAAAATGATTTACACACCCTTTTTAAATGGCAGAGTAATTGCAAAATGCATTTTAACGCCAAGAACTGCTTTTCAGTGAAGATTACTCACTGTAGGAACCCTAAATTGTATGACTACTGTCTAGGTAATGAAATCCTGGAATCTACTGACTGCCATACTTTTTATTTCTAACACCCTTACCCAGAAAAACACATTAACCGCATCACCTCGTGGGCAAGTAGGTCCATAGGTTTTATTGAAAGGAATTTATACTCCTGCTCCAGGAGTGTTAAAGCCATTGCCTATCTTACACTCGTTCGGCCTTTATTGGATTCAGGGGCGTAGCTAGGATGAAATTTTTAGGAGGGCCTAGGTATCAGATGGGGCAGGCCCCCAGGCCTCCCGTAGCTACGCGCCTGATTAGAGTATTCTTCATCCGTCTGGGAACCTTACACTGTCTCCTTCACTAATAAAATCGAGCAAATTCCATGTAGGGCTACTAGGTTTGTTTGTAACTACTCCGCCCACAGTAGTGTAACTGAAATGTTGAAGGATCTAAGGTGGGATAGTCTTAAAGATAGAAGGTGTGTTAACAGGCTTGTTACTCTCCATAAAGCTAGATTGGGCCTCCTTTGCTTTGCCAACTGTTAACCTCCTACAACCGGTTCGGCGGCCTTCTAGGCAACATCATTCGTACAATTTCTCTATTATCCAAACCAACAAGGACTGCTACAAATACAGCGTCTTTCCTCATACCGTCAGAGACTGGAACCTTCTTCCCCAGAATGTAACAGATCTTGACAAACCCATGAAATTCAAGGACTCCGCCTTGAGGTTCCTCAGAAGAGGACTAATTCTTCTTGTGCACACCAAACCCTGCACGCTTGACTCCACCTAGGATTGTTGTGCAGTATTTTTCCATTTCCAGATCCAAATACCCTTCGCAAAACCTTACCTTACGAAACTATGGTGTGGTAGAGAGCTCAAGGAGGTATGTTTTTTCTGTAGTTTAATGTAACTTGTAACTCCTCAGGTGTAATATCAAATTCGCTAATCAACTGTGGGGAATGGATTTAGTATTTGATGTTTTTCTTGTTTTTTTTTTCATACGTTTCATAGTAATGTAGTAACTTCAGTTCACTCGTATTTTGTATTACTTGTCATAGTTTTGTAATGCTTGTATATTTTTTATATTTGCACTTCAAGTTTACAATAATATTGGAGTTTACAGTTCACGAAGCATAATAAAGGAAGAAATCCTCCAGTCGAGACCCTTGGGTTATATTTGCGTTACCGAGTCCACTTTGGTAATACCAACCACACCATCCTCCGCTACACTAAGAAAGATCATAAGAAAGTGAAATCTACTGCAAGAAAGAAAACTTGTATTCTGCTTCTAAAACGAACAAGTCGAAAATGAGGAGAGCAAAGCGTGATTATCTTCGGGATGTACACAGTGATATGAGAACGTTAAAGTCCTCAAATCCGAAAAAGTATTTGGCGTTGGTTTATAAGTCAGACCAAAGTACTGATCTCTCATGTTATATCTGAATTGCTAATTTTATGCATCACTTTCGAAGTATGAATTAAAGAAGTGAAATTGATGGTGATTCTTATCCAGACTCCTTTGTAAAGTCTTGAAAACCAGCTGGTTTTCAGGACTTTACAAAGGAGTCTGCCAACAGAGGCCATTTCTGTTGAAGAAGTTACAGTACTCATAAAATTAAAAAAAAAAAACTGAAGAATAATAAGTCCCCGGGTTATAACGAAATTGTTAATAAATTTCTCAAATAAAGTACACCTCAGATTGTTGGGCTGATAACAAAGTTTTTCAACGTTGTTTTCTCCTCAAGTGTTGTCCCGACGATCTGGACAATCGGGCTCATAACTCCAATCTAAAAGGGAAAAGGGTCAAAAGAAGATGTTGATAACAACCGGGGAATTACTCTTTTAAATTGTGCAGGAAATCTGTTTACCTCAATATTAAAAGACAGAATTACCAGCTACCTGGATCAAACCGGTGTACATGGTGACGAACAAATTGGATATAGCAATGGCTTTTCCACTTTAGACCATATATTGTTGCTGCATTCAGTAATCAATTATTATCTTAGCTAGAGAAAACGAATTTATTGTGCATTTGTGGACTATAAGAAAGCTTTTGATCTTATTGACCAGAAATTCTTGTGGTCGAAACTATTAGCTAATAATATCAATGGAAAAACGTTAGATGTCATTCACACGTTGTACAATAATGCTAAATCGTGTGTTATGAGCAATGGAACTAACTCTGAGTTCTTTACTTGTAATGTAGGTGTTAGACAAGGGGAAAATTTGTCACCAGTTCTTTTTACCATATTTCTGAATGACGTTGAAAGGTTCATTAGTTACTATGGCGGTCTTGGCTAGTTGTGGTCTTCAGTTAAAGAGCAATTAAGTACGGACGATGTTGAAATTTTTTCCGACTATTTGCACTGTTGTACGCTGACGATAATATTGTTCTAGCGGAGAATGAAGCTGACTTACAACTAGCCTAGTGACTTCGATGCTAGTGGTGTTGAGATCACATTTAAAGGTCACTTGTTTGGAACATAATTTTGCGTAGTATGTAAGTACTACTCCATGAGTAGCAAAAGAAAGTTGCGTGGATAATTCGCTTCTTAGAAACAGATTTCCTACGGACTGTCTCAACATCGTTAAATTGCCTCAGGCATTTAAAGTTCAAATGACAGTGGTATTAAAGGGAGAAATCTCAAATGAAGGGTTGTCGTTAATTTGTTCATGACGTGGTGGGACAAGGAAATACTACGAAGATTAAAACAAGAACAAGAACGCTCGCCCGTTACTTCGACAATATCATATTCGTCGTGGAAACAGCGTTATGACCTCTTCCAAGGAAAGGAAGAATGGACCGCTATATAATTCATGTCCATTCAAATTCACCCTAGTAGTCTATTCAGGCTGCTGAGGATTACACAGAGAGTAACTCTGAGGTGAATTAGGCTGATGTGGGATACACCCAAGCAAAAAGAATTATCCATACATATTATACATGAAACGATCTCTAAAATTGTTTCATGTGTAATGTGTATGGAGGAAGGAAAGGATGTCTCAGATCGTTTTCATGCATAATGTGTATGGATAATTCTATTAGCTTGGGTGTAATTAACTTACCAACCACAGGAACTACGGGTTTTCTCTAACTGTCTAAGGTCCAAGATGCAAATACTAGACCCGAGACTTGGTGAGGGTGCCCCCAAATACTTCAAATTGGGTGGGCCCAGCTGAAAGACCCAACAAGTTCAAAATTTCTACGTAGACTGCCACTTAGGGACTTAAATGCAAAGCAGAAGAAAGGGGTGTATGAGAGAGCCGTGACCAAGTTTATAAAGATGGTCAGAGAAGATTAGGAAGGAAGAGAACCATTGCACAGACTGAAATGATGGAAAAGAGAAGAAAGAGACAGTGACAAAGGAAGATGAAAAGAACATAGTTTAGGGAAAGTGGATATGAGTGAAATGATCATTGATGCCACGATTATCAGTTTATCAGCCAATTTAAGAATGGGATTGATAGAAAGAAGAAAACAGCTTTGCGTCTATTTTTTGAAACATGCGTGCTTTTTAAGACGACGTCCTGCCGGCTGTCTCCCTTTGTAGGGGAAAACCTGAAATTACGAAAATGGAGTAAGAACCATAAAGGAATGTGACACTAATAAAGAAAGCACAATCGATCAGCTTTATTTTTTAAATGTTTGCAAGTGAATACCTTTTACCCTTGGTTCTCAAATGGTGAACCCGGGAAGATTCGAGGACCCCAAAATATTAATAGGAAAACAAGGTGTTGAACGAATTCCTGGCTACTACAGTAAATTTAAAGCACAAACTCAAGTAAACGTGGCCCGTGGGCTGCAACACTTGAGAACCCCTGCCCTTTACCGGGTGGGTGCGATTCTTATGGCCAAGGTGAATTATGGTCCTTAGCATATAATATTGCCGAAAATGGATGGTTATGTAATTCCTCGTTTCACGTGATGTCGATTCTACCTCAATCAAAATTCAGAAAATTTCGTTTGATTTTAGGATTTTATCTCATCAGAGACTACACTTCGGAATTACATGAGTTTGCCTTTTTTTCGTAGACCATATACGTCATGGGCCAAATCAAAGGCGTCAGACCCCAGGAAGGGGCTGCAGCCCCTGAAGTTGGAAAAACCTATTTCTTGGGTAGCGTTTTGAAAAAGTTCAGACAATTTCCTCAGGCAAAGCTAACTTTTGACTGACAAAAACGGTTCAACCCCCCCCCCCCACCACCACCACACACACACTCTCACGAAATCTCCCTGTACGGTTACAAGACGAACTGTATTTCAGTTTGATCAATTGTTTTTTTGAGCCTCCATGCACTTGTGATCCGATTCCTGTTGAGTTCATTACACAACACCTTGCTAATTTCTTAAGTGCCTTAGCAAACCACAGCATAGAGTTGCTTTTAGGCGAGAACAGTGCCTTTCTTGATGGTCTAACTGCATTTTTCATAACCAGGGCGGATTAATGTGTGCGTGGGGCCCTAGGCCAGTGGAAATGTGCTCCTAATCGAAAGTCACTAATTCAGTAGTCGTTGAGTAATTATTATTTAACAGACCAATTGGAACGTTCCCCACTTTTTTGTTACAGTATATCGTTACCAGAAGTAGCTTCAGGATTTGACCTTCAGGGGCTCCCCGAAGTGGGGGGGGGGGGAGGCTCCCCGAAGTGGGGGGGGGGCAGTTGAACCCTAAGCCCAGTGAACGGTGACGGTCTGCTGGAAGGGATGGCGAAGAGGGATGAGGAGAGGTTGGAAGAAAGTATACATTAAATACTGTACCGTGCTATTACGGAATACTTTTTGCACAGTACATGAATCTACGTATAGTTTACTGTACTTGATATACCTAGTTGAATACTAACAAAGTTTTTCTTGTAAATTGCAGATCGTGTGAAGCGGGCTGAAATTTTGGGTGCACCTAGAAGAATCTGACCCAAACGAGAGCCAAAGTAGATCCCTGTATCCGGGATAACGTGCATTAATTGTATCTTCTCCGTCTGCTTGATGAAATGGTGAGAACTCCGGCTGCGAGTCGGTTGGTGTACCAACAGAAATACAAGAAGTCAACTATAGTATTAGGGATGAAGTTCCCGACCTTTACAGAAAGCTGTGCAGACTACCTATAGGCTACTTGGTAGAGGGTTGTTTATATCATTAGTGTATGTGGAAAGGAACAATGGAAGAAACCGAATACCGAAAATCTATACGGCGCTCGAATCGCTCCGAGAATGGGGTTTATCATGAAAAATTTGCCCTCCCGGCTCCTTGAGAAAGAAAGTTGTTAGCCCTTTATGGCAACCGATCGCAGTCGCGTATTTGACTTTGGGATTCAATACTAAAGGTCCCCAATAAAGTTGGAAAAAATCTCCGACCCGGTGCCCAGTTACTGCTCCCCCGTGGCATACATACGTAGTGTCTAGGAATTTTGCCTTCTAAACACTTTTCCGATCCCACATTGTAATCATTTTAAAAAACGAGACACTTTTGCAAAATTCCTTAGCGCCCTGTGCTGAGTAAACTCAGTGTAAAACATGTTTACAGGTTAAAAGTGTTTTACACAAAGTGGAAGCAGAAAAGGTGATCAATTGCTAAACATGTTTCTACATTAATATTTTTAATATTAATTATGAAATATACTTAGAAAAATCAGATGATAATAAAGTTCAGAGAGAAACCTTGGGTGATATTTCGATTATTTCATCTTCACGCGCTCTCTTACGCCATGTGAGTACAAACCATAGAAATTGAAGTAAGGTGTCGGAAAATGTCGTCCTGCTTTCTTGAATGAATCCACCCACTTAGCTCTTTGCACTGCAGGAAAGCAACGGCGCGTGGTACAGCCATTACGTCGTTGCTTTCGCCCTAAGTTATAGGCGGAGGATTACAAGTCTTCACATTCAGATCTGAAGTATGAAACGAAAATCTAACGCCCTGTGACGTATATATGTAATGAAAATTCCTTCCAGTCTTTCGAAAATTGGATAAAATAAATAACATTTAACTCCCAACTTTGAATGTAGACTTTACGTATAGAGGCACACAAATAAGCTACCTTTCTGCCGCACAGCGAAAGCGACGTACAATTTTCGTGGCTTCACTGATTAAATGCGTAGCGCACTGTGTCAGTGTTTTCCCTTACTTCAATGTCTGTGGTACAGACCTGTAAGTTGCAACATGACTTTCAGCCAAATACCAAATGAGATAACCGTGGACCGCAATTGAATGATGTTTTCAGTTTTGTTTTGTAATTGATGACTCTCTCTTTCTCAAGGCCGTTGGAATGCTTCAAAGATTAATGGACTAAGCCTTTTAGATTTTGGAAGCTTTAAGACCATTTCCTGTCAGTTTAAGCAAAAAATACTGCTTTTATATGCGCTAAAGCCCTTGTCATCTCGATGACCCAGATTATTTGCATTTAACACGTTTTTAATTACGATATAGCTGTCCCCTTTGGCCTATTTGCACAATTTATTACGAGCGTGCTAAAAAGAAATTTTAAATACATTTGATCTCGCCCACGAATACCGTATTCTGGTTAATCCATGTAAATTTCTCAAATTGTACGAGAAATGGTACTTTGAAGAAACATCCGGCGCAAAGAAGATGTTTCTCTCATATCCCCATGCGTTAATGCATCTGTTTATCCATATGGAGGAGATACGTTTATAGTTTCAACTAATCCTCTCTGAGAGAGCTCCATTATTTGCTTATACTTGAGTCTATAAAGAAACAAGTATAAGAATCGATGGTTCTGACCATGACCGTCCGCAGAAAAAAAAATTCAAGGGGGGCAAAATTTTTTAGGGGGACCCAACTTTTTGCATGGGAAATATTTTACTCCCAGAAAAAAGTGTAGATTCTACTTTTCACACAGTGTTGACAAAGGTGTAACCAGGAACTTGTCAAGGTGGGGGGGGGGGGGCGGCGAAGCCCAGGAGAGACTCTCAGCGCTCCGGGCCACCATGGGTTGGCGCGGAGCGCAAGAAAATTTTGGCCCAAAATGCTTCCCAGATCGCTGGAAATGGCACTTCCAAGGCCTATTTACCGCATATAAAAAGGGGAAACATAAACTTTAAAAAATACCAAAAATATGATGGGGGTGGGGTGCTGGGACCTGAGTGTTGATATTTTTATTCAATTCCTGTTTTGAGAGTAGAAATTCACACTGAGTGAACTGCTAAGAAATGTTGATGTTATATTTTCTTCTTTTTTTATTTTTTCTTCGTTTTTTCAAGTTTTTGATTTTCAGGGGGCAATGGACGCCCATGGTTCTGAATAGTACTTTTTGAGCTGTGTTGGAAGCCCCTTATTATACGGCGTTCCACTGGGTCGGTGCGCACCGCATTTTTTTACTGCAGGACAGATAGTTCAAAATTATGTTTGCTTATCTGCACTGCATCACACCGTGATCAACGACCGAATGGAAGGCTGTCTAACCAAGGACAATTCCCACCCCGGCAATTTCCACCCATGACCATTACTCCTTGGACAACTTATTCCAGAAAATTTGGAATTGTTTTGGGTGGGAATTTCCGAGGAGAAATAGTCTGGTGGGAATTGTTTGGGTTGGGAGTTGTCCGGGTGGGAATTGTTTCAAGGGAGTTGTTCGGGGGTTCCCGAGGGAATTGCTTGGGGGAGTTGTCGAGGAAGCATTTGAGCAACACTTGATTAGGACTCCTTTAAATGTGCCTCATAAAATGATCAGAAGCGTGTCCAAGGAGGGTTCGGGGGTTCGGCCCCCCTGCTCGAGCAGACCTTTACACTTTTAAGGGTTTTCTTAAGAGTTTCGACCCAAAATACCCGCCTCATTTGAAAAATCTCAGCCAGCCCCCCGCCCCCCGCGCCTGATGTTCTTGTATTTCTTGAAACTTTCAAGTAAAACCTGATTATTTCCATTACTTAAATAGCCTTGCATGCATGGGGCCAGAAAGAGACTAGAAAGTTAAGTGTGCGGCTTCAAGCTGCATGACCAGATGACAGGACACTTGAAGAGAACTTTAGAAATCTTATGTTTATATAGGAACGTACCGGTCACCGGAGGAGAGTGCACACTACTAAATAAGGAGAACAATCCAAGTTTAATACAAAATCGCAACTTAAAGGTCAGCTCATACCCCAGTCCAGCGCTATAAAGCTATGAAAGTTGAACACTGTTCAACTGTGAGATGTGTCGGTGATTGGCCCGGGATATAAAAGGATGACCATATGTGATTGTAACTTTACATTGTATCTTCTCCCTCTGCTCGATGAAATTCCCGACCTTTACAGAAAGCTGTGCAGACTACCTATAGGCTACTTGGTAGAGGGTTGTTTATATCATTAGTGTATGTGGAAAGGAACAATGGAAGAAACCGAATACAGAAAAACTATACAGCGCTCGAATCGCTCCAAAAATGGGGTTTATCACGAAAAATCTGCCCTCTCGGCCTCTTGAGAAAGAAAGTTGTTAGCCCTTTATGGCCACCGATCGCAGTCGTGTATTTTACTTTGGGATTCAAGACTAAGGATCCGACGAGGGGAAGTCTTCCCCGACAGGCACCATTACCCCCCTGGCCTCCATCTTGCGCCACCTAATTGTTGCAAACTCACGGAATAGATTACATGTAAGTTAGGGCTAACAATCTTCGAACATGGAATAAGTCCCGTCTTCAGATTATGAATAATTTGAAAACAATGTTTTAATTCTTTGTAACAATAAAACGCAACGAAAAAACGCAACAAAAGTTAACAAAGCTAAAAAGACTACGGACTAACTTATAACCCACGGCCTTGGTAAACTATAAGTTAATGTGTCGAACATGCGCATCGCACAAGATTACGTGTAATGTCACTACATTAATAGCACCAAGATGAGTAAGTCAAGGATTGTGCAAATGATGGTTGATAATAATGTTGCGTTAACTTTTTACCTGAAAAGGAAGGAAAGGGCCCCCCCCCCCCCCGAGTTTATTTTAAAAAAATCTGAAAATCTTACAGATCTCCGCTAATATTGTCCCTAAGTATTTTTCATTATGTCTCTTTATAAAAATATTGAATGCTGAAGGTAAACCAAGGAGTTATTCTGCATAAATTTAGCAAATAAGTAACAATAATAGACTATTTTCACATGATTGAAAGGAGCCTTTCCTGAATTAGGATGACGGGGTACACTAATTCAAATTGGGGGAACTGCATTTTCCCTTTAAGGGCGTTGGAACCCTGCGAGCGCGGGGACCTTCGGCCATGGCCTTGTTGATCTTATAGTTAATCCGCCCCTGCTCATAATAAAGATGAACTAACCGATATGGACCAGAACTAAATATCGTATTTCTCGTTATTGTTTGTTTTGGTATATGACCTACATTAGTCAGTTGTACAACTTAATTACCCTCTTAAGCACATAATTTGGTCTGTGCAAAATAAAGATCGGTCGATTTAATTATTTTCTTGACCAAATCAAAATTACCCTTGTTTTGTTATGTAGAAATGTCTCAAGGTCCTCGTCCTTGCTATGATATCCACCATGGAAAATAGTTTTCAATATTTCATTAGTGTCTACGTTAGACATTTTAGTTTGCCAGGACTGGCTTCTTATGAAACAAGGTTAAGTTCTTTTTTTGACTTCCAGTCTTCTATTTACAGTATTTTGTTTATAATGGGAGATTTGGGCACTCGCTTCTAAAACATCTGCCGAACCGGTGATGTGAGCTTTTTGGTAACTAACCATTTAACGTAGTGTGGTAACTATTCATTTAACCTAGCGTGTTTTGCAACACTTCTTTCAGCCGTCATGCGTATGTCTGTTTTGAGGATGTACGCCTAGAATCTGAATGACGTATTCATGGACAAATACTTCACCCTCTACACTTGTCATTCTAACAAAGCGAGTTAAATGTTAAATCAAATGTTACATGCCTGCAGGCAATTTGCTCAGTTTACCAGTTAAATTGATTACACGGTTTTTTCACATGGATACGCACGGTTGAGAGGTGGTTTACGTAATGAATTGTTACCCTATCTTTTTCAATCGAAATTTAAAGTATTTTTACTTTTAAAGATGACATTTTCATGACTTGAAGCCAATTACTTTTTCTCTGCAGTTGATGAAAATCACGACTGTAATGCGAAGTTTATGTATTCTTATACAAAACACTATTTCCGGTCCCTTTACATGCACAGAAATGTGCTTGCACGTTTTTCCTACCTTTTTAACATGTAAAATAAAAAAGTTGAAAGGATTCCTTGCCATGACTATAATCGACAAAAATCTTCCTTTGTGAAGGAAAACTGCTATTTGGGAAATACTCTTTCCGCGTTCAAATAAAGCTAGATACCAGACTACGTTCCCATGATAGATGCTCCAATCTTTCAATTTCTTCTTACATGAAGAACACTTATTATCCTCTGCTTTCCGATAACATGTAACAACTTATTTGTAGCAAAAACTCTGTGTATAATCTGAATTGAAAATAGGTCTGAGTAATTTGGTTTCCTTAATGTTGTACTAGAGGTATATTAAATATATCTTGTCAAGCTCTATGAATTAAACCTCCAAGAGTATCACTCCACTAAACGACTGTGGTTGGCCATTTTGTGACACTCGAAAGGAAGTACTTATAAACAATTTATGAGGGGGTGAGAGAAGCTTGCATTACTCTTCCAAACCAGCACTAATGTTTACCAAAGGTACCCTCCTCCCAACACCCCGCTCTTTCCTAATCGACATGAATACTCTCCACCATCCCAAAATGGTATACAAAAGAAAAGGGTAACTACACCATGACGACCCAAAAGCGCTGGATATGACAGAGAGCTACCTTCTTTATCAAACAAATCCCTAACGTAAACCACTTTGTCTTTAAACAAATCATAATGCATAATCGTTGAGTTATTTTAATTAGTAAAAAAGAAGTTATTTCAGATACTTTCTTTACCAAATTTTTCTTTCAGGGGTGGAGGGGGGGGGGGACGAAACGAAACTTCACAAAAATGGTTTATGATGTCAATTTTAAATAACTGTTAACATTTGGGCATCATCACTACTGAGTTAAAAGAAGAAAACCTTACCCACTGAACGCACGGAGATATTATAGAAAATTTTCCAAGGGCTATCAACTTTATTACAGTAGTGCTTTGAAACCAAGTACATTTTAACTTTTAATGAAACTTGGGATATGTATAATAACCAACCCTCCATCTTTTACAGGAATAACGTTTTACTTTGTCGGGGTTCCATCCTAAAAGCTTTTTCTTTTACGGGAGTGATCTTTTTTGTTAAGCCCACAAGGGTTTTAAGTTCACTTCCATCCACACATTATTAAACATATTATATTATTAAACACAGTACACGTATCTGATCCAATACAGAAACATTACACATAAAACATGTAGAAATTATCCTTTTTCTCGCGCAAATACACAAAACTAAATGCAATTTCTACATTAATTATGTGTAAAATTTTACTTAAAACGTCTAAAGTTTTAGTTAACTATTCTGAGAGGGTGGACTAAAGGCGCAACAGACTTCTTCCTCACTCTCGAATCTGACTCTGTTCGCTCGGCACCTCGAAGACTTTCCAAACGCCAAACCACATATATGACCGAACAAGAAATATGCTGTACAGCCTGCTACATAGGCCAAATCCTTCCCGGTATGCACTGCAACTTGTAATGTCAATGTACTGTAGTAGAGTTTTTTCACGTCACGTAAAGAGTATACAATGCAAGAAAATTACAACCCTTTGGACTTTGTCTATTGCAGTAAAACTATACATATAGGCTACAGTATATAAAAAGCAGAGAAAAGCTTGGTTTTCAGCTTGTATTGAAGTACTCAGTCTTTTCCTATATTTTATTTTCCTAGCAAACACAAAACTTAAAGGTTAGTAATAATCACACTTGTCTCCGACTAAAAATCAGACTTTAAAGGCATTTTCCAGTGGCTTTTCGTTAGGATCCTATGTGAAAGACAAAAATATTCCAGTTCATGCCCTTCAAACCCCGTAGCAATACTCTTTTCCTAACTCGAGATATCTAACATTAAAGACTGCTTATTTTTGTCCAAAATACCTCCACTTCTCACCAAGGTCACAGAATGTTATGTAAAGTGGGCACATTGCCTCAGATTTCTTTTGTTTTTCTTTATAATTGAATGTCCTGTTGTCCTTGAAATTTGATACTGCTGGAATTTTTGAATATGTTTCCATGTAGATTTAGCATAAATCTACAACATATGTAGGGCACAATAACCAAAGTTGATAAATATTCCCTACAGCGGTGTCAATATCATAAAGAAATTCGAGGCTTTGTCAAATTAATGTGCCGAGATGACATCACAGTTTCCCATGATGCACTTTGTCTTGACAAAAAATTGCATTTCTTGGAAAATGTATATCTTCCAAACGCTACAAGCTATTGAGATGTGGTTTTCACCTCCTAGATGAGAAAAATTTTCTGCATTTTTTGAAGGTATTGATTTTTGTCACTGGCAAATCCCTAAAAAAATGAAGAACAATGCATTACTTTGCTCGAACAATTCTGTCTAAATGTCAATCTAAATAATAAAGTACATTAAGTGAATTAACAATAAACGCAAGTTTATCTTGGCATTGTCCTTGTAGGCTGCAGTTTCATGGATTCAAAAATCATATTTTAATGCAAATTTACGTGTCTTATCTATCGCTGCTTTGTTTTCAACTGATACGAGCTCAAACGGAACAATCATCTTAGCTTTTCTTTTTTCTCAGGGAGTGTCACTTTTTGATAAGCCCTACAGGGTTTCTACGTGCACTTCCTTTCACGCAATTTGCTACTTATACTCTTCTATTATTTGTTTGTAAATTACTGTTGTGATAAATCAAAAATAAATGAAATTAAACGGTGGATCTGATTTAAGCTGGATATAACTGATTTTATTTCATTAGGTTATATGGAAATTCAGCAAACTAGTGAATTAAATTTAGGGTCAGGAAGTCAGCGAGATTCTCTCGCTTAGGAGAAAACCAGAGTTCTCCCGAATGGGAAAAACTTATGCAACGCAGTATATAGGTTTTAGACCCTAACAAAGACAATGTTTAATAAGAATGAAGACCGCTCTATAACTTGCTTTTCTCAAAAACAGCGTGGTAAACCACCGATTGGGACGTGGTTTTAAGGTAACTATGACAACCCACCTACCTAATATACATTTAATTCCACTAAATTAAACGGAATAACTTTGCGAAGTTGCAACTTAACATGTAATGATAATTTGCCTCTTAGAGATCACTGATCTTTGGGTGAACAACGTAAAGATTAGCTGATTATTGAAACGTTGATGAAGAAACACGCATTTCATTGTTCTTATTGTGATGTAAAGTCCTCGTTATTTTTTCATTTTTTTCCCTTTATATAATAGCTTCACAGTGACTAGTACTATAAATTCTGTAGTCCGTAAATATATTTTACGCACGTTGTAAACTTTAATAGCATTCACTGCGTTTAATGTTTAACCGTTAAATGTGATCTTTAAATTAATGTACTCGGATTGATAAGAAACAGAAGGATCACTTACAAAAGATGAGAAAAAACCCTAGTCACCTTCATCCGTTTATTTTTGGTGGTTGCCGTACAGAACTGGGTAGAGATATCACAAGCAGTGAAGTATTCAAGAAGTGGATAGGGGCTTTAAACCCATTTCCCCACAAGAGCTCAAATGACCTTTTTGTATTATTTTCCCTCATCATTGGTCATAACACCCTACCTTTTCTAGAGAGAATTAAACCATAAACTTACCTCCGTCTCCCACAAATCCTGTGACAATTGGTTGGAAACTGGGACGTTAAACCTCATCTAACTAACTAACTAACGAACTAACTAACCAACCAACCAACCAACCAACCAACCAACCAACCAACCAACCAACCAACCAACCAACCAACCAACCAACCAACCAACCAACCAACCAACCAACCAACCAACCAACCAACCAACCAACCAACCAACCAACCAACCAACCAACCAACCAACCAACCAACCAACCAACCAACCCAGAAGTCCTGTGGCAACTCCCGCAGAGAAGCGTAACCGTACATAGATAATCTGGTTACTATCGGGTAGGATCACAGGTGGAAATTGGACTGTTAGAGAGATTTGATGTTTACATTTCACAAGTCACTTTTCATTGACTATATGTATTTCTATTACTATTAAAATTTCATTTCTTAAAAAATTTCCTTCTGTGCAAATAAATCTATTACAAATGGTTCTCGGTCACACCATTTAAGTCGTGAAGTACATATTTAGCATTCCTATACGCTTGTTAACTATATATATATATATATATATATATATATATATATATATATATATATATATATATATATATATATATATTCAAATATTTATATATATATTCATATATATATATATATATAAATATATATATACATATATATAGGTCGATAAAGGTTGTGAAAAGTGCTAAAAATTTGCGGAAAATTATTATTTCGACTTTATATATATATATATATATATATAATATATATATATATATATATATATATATATATATATATATATATATATATATATATATATATATATATATATATATATACATATATGAGTCAAATTAACGCTGTATTAAATAGTCGCATAGAGACCTTAGGCCTAAGGTCTCTATGCGACTATTTAATACAGAAAAAAAAACGAAAGGAGAAAAAAGGAAAAAAGGAAGGAAGAAAGGAAGGAAGGAAGAAAAAGAAAAGAAAAGAAAAAAAAAGAAAAGGAGAAAGTAAAATTAAGAGCAAAAAATGAATAAAAGTGTCTAAGAACGTATTCAAAGTATATATTTCTGTAGGGGTTGGGTGGAGCTATAGCTAGATTATTTCTTTAGATATCTTTCAAAGTGGTTGGCGACGAAAGGAGAGCTACAATGTTCGAAAACAGGTGAATAGCTGAGTAATGATCCTTGCCTTAAGATCTAAATAAGTAATCATCGTGACATATGCAGTATGGGCCCGGCTAGCTGCACTGAAATGTAGTAACAATTTTGCGTTAAAGAGTGAAATTTTTTGTTATCTACAGAAGACAAGCTGTCAGGTGACATGATATTGTGCACAGTGGCACCAGCCGTTGCAGGCAAAGTAGCGGCGTGCATACCCTGTTCGATTTCAAAACTGTCTGAAAAGTTTAAAAATGAACTTAAAAGGCTTTTAAGCTACAGACAGTGGCGTCGACACAGTGGGCAATGGGTGAGATGTAGGGTGAGATGTATTTTTGATGATTGGTTTATTTTTCTAACCATTTTCTTTCACAAGCTGTTCTCAAAGTATCATAAGTTTTGGAAATTCTTGACAAATTCCAAATTTTCGCACGCTCCGCTGGCGTCAAGCCTTGTGTCAGAGTTGTCCTGATTATCAATAGCTTTCGGTAACTACTCACGGAGGAACAAAGGAGCAAAAGTGCTTTTTAAGAATTCTCAGTCAGAAGATTCGTTTCTGAATAGCATAGGTTGGTGGGAAAGTGAAAGTGTACGATGCAGGTTCTGAATGCAGGTTTTGTCATGGACTAATATTTTACTCAACATTTCGGCGGGCTTCGCGCGCATACGACAGGGTTTACACCCGATTTCATATACTACTGACAAAGCTATGACGCAAGAAATTATTCCAATGCAAATATTTTTGTAAAAAGTACATCTCCTTCTCTGCAGGGCTCTCATCATTATGGGATCTTTGACTAATCTAGTCTAGCACATGATCTGAAAGATTGAAAGTACGTAATTGCCGTTGCTTATTTTCCAAACATTTTACCGCGACGTTCAATAACGACGAAAATCTTTCTGAAACGAATTTTGCCCGTCCACCACCCCTCTTGCTATACCTAAAAAGAATGTGATATATCATCTCTCCTCCCATATGGATGTCAGGTTGTGAGAGTCCTGTTGGTCCCCCTTTTCAATGTACAATTAATGCAGAGCTCCCGGGAGGCTCTATACCGAAAATTTTAGGCGCGCTTCGAGCGCAATTGTTTACGCTTACGGAGAGAGGTACGTTTTTATTGAGTGATGGATTTATTCTTATCACTTTTTACCAAAAATCATTTGAAATCTTTCACGATTTTTGCAAAGTCTTCTCAATATTTCTTGATTTTCGCTTGATCTGCGTACTTTTAGCCTTGAATTGCTCCTTTTACTATCAATAAGGTCCCAAACGTATTCGCATTACTCATCGGTGGGGTTCTACCATAAGCCAATTATTCGTGTGCATAAACGTGATTTCAGAGGAGCCAGCATTGTAAGGATGTAAAGCAACTGATATTCATTTTTTCACCCTCATCTTCTTATGAGAACTGAAAACTTAGTATCGAACCCACCTTCTAATTGATATACATACATAAAGGGAATTGACACCGTCAGTCATAGCAATGGTTTTAAATGTAAATTCAAATTTTCGGCGCGCTTCGCGCGCAATTGTTTCATCCAACGTCCTAAACCCGAATACCGATAACGAAAATCAAACACTCATTATGGCAAAAATCATCTCAAGTTACCCACAACGGCTCATAATGTTGGCGTGTAAGTTTTAAGATAACTTATATTCTCCGGAACTTCTGCAGGTACATATAGTATCTTATACTGAGCCATACACATCAAATTCCATGAAACATGAAAAGGTATAAACTCTCACTGACGTAAGAACTGGAGGTCGATTTCTGTGCTCTTAAAATGCAATATTGCGAGAGTTTCGGGGGGCTTCGCCCCCTGGACCCCCACCGGGGCTCCGCCCCTGGACCCCGCCAAGGGCCCTAACGCGGGCCCCTGGACCCCACGCGTAGGAACTCGCGCTTCACGCTCGTGGTGCACCTTCGGTGCACATGAGATTTTCCATCTTGGGCCCCCGCCCCCCCCTCAAAATTTCTGGATCCGCGCCTTATAATAGCTGTACAGTTCCATGAGTTTCATGGCTGGTAGTTTTGCTTCACCATTTCAGGAAGACACCTCCTTGTTCCTATCAACAGCTTTCAGATACAAATTTATATTCAAGTCATATTTTTGTGCTACATTGTGGGAGCTTCATTACTTAGAAAGGATTTTCACCCATGTAACTGCGTTGCTCATCTCTCCGTTTGATGGACATTTTGAGTGTTTGAGTGTTCATTGTATAACAACTATCTGAAGTCCTGTTGGGGTGTGATCGACAAGGGACTCTCTGCATTGAATGATCTGTGACCGCAAGCATGCCAAATTGAAACGCGCTGACCTCACGCTAAAAATATCTATTCAACAAATTCATAGTCAACCTCCTTTAAGCAGTGATTGTGGATCTATTACATATATTAGCTGACGATTACTTCTACCTGTCAAAAAAAGTTCTCGACTTCATAACAATCATTGACAACAATTTCGGTGTGAAATCACCCACACATAAAAGGAAAACAATTAAGCAGGTTTATCTTAGTTGAATATATTGACAGCTCCCCTTTAAGTATGGATCGGTTCACTGAGCTGAGCTTTTCTTAGTAAACCATTACGCATATGAAACAACACCGGTCGGTGGATAGCTTTCAGGGGTACTACCAAGTGCATACTTGCACTCTTTTTGAACGCTTTTTGGAAGCGCCAGAGGTAGTATAAAGTTGTTGGTTCGTTTCTTGAAAAACCTAATCTTCATACAGACATAGCGGCATCGTCTGACAGGTATCTATTGGTGAGAAGCATATTTTTAGGAACTAGAAGATAAGTGAAAATGACACAGCAATCTTTTACATTATGGTGTACTTGATTGGGACAATTTTCAAGATGTGCAGGCGAATGTATTTCCCATCGTGCACCTTGTCTATGTGTGTCTAAAGACACAGGTTGACAGATAGGCCTATACAATGAAATATCTTAGTTCCTACTGTATCTGGGTAAGGAATTGGATCGTGCTTGACGGTCTACAAAATACCACTGGGCAGCTGAGCAACTAGAATTCAAAAGTGGGGGTCAGTGGGGTGGGGGAGGGAAATTTGTTTGTGCGCATTACACCAATAAATTGTATGCCTTTGTACATGGGCCAACTGCAGGGGGTAGGAGAGGGGAAGGCCTTGACGGTGGAAATGCCTCATGCCCCAGTGGATAGCGCCACTGCTATTGGGATAAGTAAACTATAAATGTATAGTTTCTTTTCTTGAGGCCGTAATTTACACTAATGAAAGTCAGTACCACCTGGTCCGCTGACACACTTTAACTTCCATGGTTTACATAGGCAAAAATCCTGAAAGGGGATGGGGATATACCCCCTTCACTTTTTGAAAATGCTCCCTATGACGTTTACTTTTTACATAATAATTTTTTCCTCAAGGGTCCATTATCCCCCTCCCCTCTATTTTCACACAAATCTCTGCTACTGGTCATATTACATTTTTGCCCTGCTTAATTTGTAATATTCTTTCGAGAAATATGTTGAGCCATTTTGGAGTATTCACCGTTAAACTTTGTGCTTCGAGTTAAGCCTTAAGTGCTACTGATATCTCAATTATTCAAGGTATTTCCCGTTTTGGTTCTACCTAAAGATTCAACAATATGCCAGCATGCCGATGGCGCGAGCCTCTGTTTACATGGTAGTGCTAGTCCTTAATAGAACTGTCGATATTTACAAAATTTTCGAAATATCGTCAAGATCATATTAAATTCCAGTTTTTATACGAGAAACTTCGGGGTGTAATTTAGTCTGACAAATTCATTTTATCAGTTGAAATGAAAAGTTTCAACACAGAATAGGCACCACTGTCTTTTCTGTTTCATGCAAGTAAAAGAAATCATTATCTCTTAAGCAGATATATCAAGAAAAACAATTCAAAACATTTCATTAACCAGTGCTCAGAGGTTACTAACGAGACAGGCGTGTACTGATCGCTCCCAGTCGTGCTCCTGGAACCCCCATTTAACGTCCCAATCTGACGAAGGTGAGTGTATCCCCAGTCTAGCCACTCTCTAAAGATTGGGAGGGTGGAGGTTCCATGCTCTACCCCGATGATCGACAGCCTCAGTGAACCAAACGGAGCGGACGAAATGCTTGTGACTGACTCTAGAGGTGAATGACCTGTGGTATAGTTATGATTATTTCCAATGCTGTAAAACAAAAACGCTTTGTCTTCTTCACTTTGTCGGACCTTAAGCAGGAATATTTAATTGTGGTTTGAAGCCGAATGACCAACTTGCAAGAAAGGCCATTTTCTACTGCATAGATCACAACTTCCAGAAGCTTAATCGTGAAAACGTGCAAAGTCACTTGGAAGCCATCATAGTATTGAGCAGTGGTACTTGGGAAGTTTTGGAAAATACAACTGTTCTAAATGGAAACCCTCTCTGTCAATGTATTTTATTTCAAAGTAACTTCTCTGAGAAAAACTTATTTTTGGTAAACGCGGCCTGCCGCAAAACAGCTTTTCGAATTCAGTGGAGAGGCAAAGGTTTGCATTTACCAATAAAAGGAGACTAATTAAGACTAATTGCAGCCTGTTAAGAAAACTGAATATACAGGTTTTTGTTTTTAATTTTGGCTTGTTTCTCTCTAGGGTTTATCAGTTTTTAAAGATTTTATTATTCATCCAAATGGGCTATTCCAACACTGGTCAGTTTAGTTTCAGCTTCTAAGATCTAAAGCATCATTCTTTTCACAAACATGTCAAGCAGACTCAAATTTTTGCTACTGCAGTGCAAAAGAACTAAAAGTAATGTCAGCTGAATCATTAAGTTTTGAGAGGTAGACTCTGACTAACTTACTGATCGAAGGTAATTTCAAACACTGTAGTTCTAGACTACACCAAGGCAAGATGTTTTTTTTCAGTACCCGATAGGGCCAAAGTACTTATATGCAAAAGGAGATGATACTCTTAAGATTAGTTAGCAGTCCCTAAGCGATTAATACTAAAGTGATCTCTTCAGTTTGTTCAAAGACAGGTTCCTTTCAACCTTTGTTACTATTCCTTATAGCAGCACAATTCATTTCTAATGTGTTGGTTAAATGTTAACCAGCATAGGAAGCTTTAAATAATTACAAGTTCTTTTAAATTAGAAAAGGATCAATGAAGATTACAAATATTAACATCCTGGACTGACATGTCTGTACTCATGAGTACAATCTTCAAAGAACCAGTAAGAGTACAAAATCATGAGTATGAGTACGAGTGCGAACACAAGGGTCTGAGTACGAGTGTGAGTACGAGTACAAAAGCCTGAGTACGAGTGCGAGTGCAAGTACTTTTCAAATTCTCTAAGTACGAGCACGAATACAAAGTCCTTTAATAGTTTCAGGGTTCGGCTATCTTTGTCAATTAATTTAGAACAATTCTTGTCGGAGAGGAAAACATTAGTGACATCAGCAAACAAGCAAATGGAGACACAAGGAACAGCGTTATAAACATTATTCACGTGAATAAGAAAAATGAGAGGCCCTAGCACAGAGCCTTGAAGTACCCCGGTTGAACCTTTAATAAAATCTGAATAGGTCCTATTTACAAAGCGCATTGTTTACTGTTTCATAAATAGTTACAAACAATACTGTAGGTGATTCCACGGATGTATTTAGGTGTCTGCATTGATAATAATCTATCCTGAAAACATCATATATCCGATTTATGCCATTTCTTAACGAAATTTATCGGCACATTTTATCACACTGGCCTTATTTTTTCTCTTGAGAATGCTATTCAAATTTATTACCCCTTTGCGTATCTCATGATTTCTTATGGCTGTCACAACGTCCCTTGTTGTTGGTTAAAGTTTTCTTCTCCATATTTTTGTTCTAGTTAAGAAATACTCATCTTAAGCTAGTAGCCAGAAACAGAAAACAGCAAGAAAAGAGTCAGAGAGATTCATTTAAGTTTCTCTGCTATATGGTCAATCTATTTAGGTGCTTTCTCTCTCAGAACTCAAACCAAGATTCTGTTAACCAAACTCATTCCTTTTCAGATCTCTACTGTTGCTACCAGCCATCCTTTAGCTCGTTTGTCTAGTTGTCTACATATTTAATTAGGCTTAATACAAAGCAATTTAACACAATGGATTCGTGTCAGATTAGTTTACCTCTTGTTTTAGATCTCCCCACCATGGGTCACTCCCTGAACATGTGACTTCACTACCAGGTAGTCGCTATGGGCAGAGAGAGAGACTTGATCATTCTCTGACCCCATGCTCTCACCAAAAGTTATTTGCTATGGACTAATGAAGCAACTTGTTACGGCTTGTGGTCGCAAGTCAAACCAATAACAGCGAAAGATCACAGAAGAACGAGATTAAAATTCAACAACTTAATGATTATTTACAATCTCCTTATCTTACTTAAATTTACAATAATTAATTAGACTTACTCACAATCCTTTACTTAATATTTGCCTGGTCTGGTCCAAGGGCTGGTAGTGCATGCACGTTGACGATGGTACAGTAGTAGACCTGCAGCGTGCTGTAGCGTAGGAACTAGTTCCACGAGCGAATAATGACAAGGCTAGGCGTTGAATGATGGATAATAACAATCTCTATACACAGTGTAGAAACGGCGTAAGGCAATTTATCACGTGTGCAGTGTCAGTGGCTGGGAATAACTTCTCAACAGCGTCTGGACTCGATGAAGTGTTATGACATCTCTCCCCGATAACAGTTGTTGAACTGCCTTTTATATGCTAGGCTTTTAATCGAGAACTCTCCAGAATTTAACAGGAACTTCTAGTGTACACAGTCCAGTAATTACGATAACGTTCCTTAATAGAAACTTCCAGAGCACACAGTCGAGAAATTACGAGAACGTTCCTTGTATGGACGGTAGTAAACAATGTCAATATTTCTTAGAAGTGTCGTCAGGCCGCGTAAACAGTTCTTTCGAGAAAATTCTAGAAAGGCTGCGTTGAAGTTGAATTCTTTGGAACTTTCCACTCGCTCGTCGATGGATTCAATCCGGTGTTCCTGACGGGTCGTCTTGTAACAAACTTATTTCTCTGAGTAAATACCATGGCCTTTAAAAGCCATCCATTCACTACAGTGGCATTGAGATTTATGAAACTGCCCCTGCCTCGACTCTCGCCCTCTCCAAATAGTGAAACATAGGCTACTTGATTAACGTACAAGTAAACCAAGACGGTATCCGACAAATCAATTGAATGTCGATTACAATCTACATAAAGTATCAGATATTCACACCTATTGCAGGCATGGAATTAGTTTTAGGTATAGTAATGGATCACTGCCCTCCGCCTTAACGAATATCATCAGACCCCCATTATCAAACCCTATAAACTGTGCTACCACACGCAATATATACACAGAAATAAACATGGTCATATGTTACTCAATAATTATTGTTCTACACTTGGCAAAAGTTACCTGATTATATCAAGGACAAAATGTCATTACGGTCATTCCGAAAATGTTTGAAAAATCATGTAATACGTTACTACAGTTCCTAAGTAGCTATATGTTCGGTCTTCTCCCCGATCTGTTTCTCATCTATGTCCCTTCTGTAAATACTGGCATTTTGTTTTTAGCGTTTGTTTTTCCGTGGTCACTAGCTTTGATGAACATTTAGTGTTTCTTCTAGTGTCCAGTGTATGTTCTATTCTGTAAATATTATATTAATGTCCATATCTACAAACGAACATAAGTATGCAAAATAAATCTGAATCTGAATAAGGCACAAGACCGGGGGCAGTTATGACGAAATCTAAGTACAAAAGAAAAGTAACATCGTACAAGAAGTTTTGAATTTAGTTTTACAACGTATTAGCAAAACATCTCAAACATCTTGCCATATTACATATAAAACAATCGTTTTCCCCCTTATATCGAGACAATGTGATTGCATCAGCTTTGTGATTTGCATACAAAAGAGATTGTTGTATCAAACAGCAGTCAAATCAGTCTTGAAATAAGTATGTAAGAAAAGTATTGATCCATCTTCTGCCTCAAAGACAGGAACGTGTTGTAAACACGTGCTTGTTATAAAATGGACTAGTTTAAGCAACAAACAAATCGCATAACATTTTTTTCCTGAGGGTGTATTTTTCACAAGAGCTTCTTAAACTAACTCATAAAATTCAGACCAGTTAAAACTAGCATCGAATGAAACCTTCTACAACTCAAGTCTGCAAAAAATTTCAAAAGCTGTATTGCACTTAAAAAACCTATTGTCATGTTCAACGTCTCAGTTGGTGATGGTTAACAAGGTTTGAGCGGTTCTAACGGTAACTCAAATCCTTTGTATATACAAATCTCAGTGCTTATTCAATCGTTTTGTTCCAATATTCATAGTCAGAAATTCTTTAAAAGCAATAGATTGTTTTTCAGTTTCAAATGACCATTAAGGTTTAGCTGAAAACAAAAGAATTCTTTGTGTGTAGTGCATAAATGACATAAGGAGTTGTAAATTGCGCTGTCTACCGGTTTAATTCACTTAACTTTATCGTTTCATGTCTCAGCAACGGAGTATGCAATAACATCGGGAAAGGACCACTTTTTGATTCATTGACGAAAGCGAAAGAATCTAGGCAATCACGCTGACCTATGTACCCATATCACTGTGTATGTGTTTGTGACGCTTATCTTGAAAATACGGTATCTCAAGATAGGGTGATGGATAGTTTTCATACTTGGTATATAGAGTTGGCATATTAAGAGAAAGAACAGTATAGCTTTTGGTGGATGTCAGAGGTCATTTGAAGTCATCAGAGGTCAAAAACCGAAACTTTTTTACACAAGATATCTAAAGATAACAATGTAGACTTTTCATATTTGTCATGTTGATTTTTCATATAGAGTAAAGAATACTATTGCTTTTGGCAAAAGTCAAAGGCTGTTTGAGTTCACCACAAGCGAATACCTCGTAATATGCTTGTAAGCACGGTATCTCAAGAACGTTCATATTATAGGATCCCATACTTGGTACCTAGATTTTTAATATTGGCTACAAGGTCCTCATCGCTTTGATGGAGGTCAGACTCCATATAGGGTTCACCAGAGATCAAACGGCGAAAATCTTTTTAACACGATAGCCTATCTCATGAAAAGGAAAAGTGATGGGCTCATTGTTAGTTTGTAGATGCTCCACACTGAGTTTCCGAAGGCTATTGTTTTTTATGGCGGTGAAATGTCATTTGTCATTCCTGGAGGTCAAATTGTGAAAACATGTAAACACGGTACATATCCAACCGGTACAAAAATTACCTGTCTGTATTTGGTTGGTGAAAGTGTTGCAAATGCTACGCGCTTACGTCAGCCGACTGGGAGCACTTTCTTTTCTGTGACGTCATATGCGCGCGGTACATACATTGTCAATGAAAGAACCTATTCTATCCTTTCATGTCCGTGATTAATTAAGCAATGTGTTATCCGCGATGACGTAGAATTATATTGAACAAAACCCATCGAAACATTCCTCCTTGTTAATGCAGATCCCTATTGTGCTTCTAATCTTGTTCTTGTTCTCTTAATAAAAGATGCTGCTCATTTCAACAAAGGACTCTTTTTTCTGAGCGAGGCTTCATAATGTCACCGATAGTTGTCACAGAATGCAAGATATCATCTTATACCTATTTAAATTCATTATTAAATTAGATTCCCTTTGAGGGTGGTATTCCTTATAATATAATCTGCTGTCGGTCTTTCGAACGCTAAATGACGTCTGAAAAGGGTAAAGAAAACATGCCACAAGTCTGAGATTACATTAGAATTTCAGTAGCATCATCTTATCAATTGCTTGAAGGACTTATAACAGATTAAATCTACAGATCTGCCAATAAGACATTACAGAAAAAAACTAGTTTTAAAATATTAATACAGAAATAAACCAACGTACATGATTAATTTAAACATGCTGTTAGGAGGCTGTTACCAGATGCAGTTACTCTTTTCAAAATTTTTTCAACTGTACTGTGAGGACTATTACGTTCACTTAACCACTCACTATTCGGTGAAGGAGATAAACCATCATTGAACTTATAGGCAAAAGTTGGCCTCTGTAAATTTTATTTCAAACAAAAGACTGAAGTGAACATAGCAGCTTTTCCTGCTTAATGTGTCAATGGATTGATAAAGAAACATCTCTAGCAATTCTCACAAAACTATCATTAACGGGGAGATCATACAAGTACAAAAGTCTAAGGTAATTTTATCGTTGTGCGATATATCAAACAAACTGCAGTATAATTGTTCGATCCATTATCTTACTGTGTAAAACCTAATATGAAATACTGCCACATACCATTCCTCATTCGGGAGGGTTTAATCTGATTTCAGGTAAGGGAAAGCAATTTTATGCAAAAGCATTGTTTGGTTTCCCATGTGGAGAATCTGTTTATACCAGATAAAAAGTTTTATTGAAATCCATTCAACGAATAGTTGTAGTTCACAAGATATCTAGGTCTTTTCCTCAATTTTATGGTCAAAACATGCGATAAAATTAGTATCCTCAAGTCCATAGATTTAAGTGTCTCCTGCCTCCTGCACAGGCAATGCCTTAATTCATTTCTTTCGACGATAAATCTTAGACATACTGCCTGTGAAAGTTTAAAACTAACATTGCAATAATTGTGTTTGCATATAGTAGGCTCAATGAAATGTAAATGACCTTCTGTCGTTGAATATTTACATGAAATATTCAATACTAGAACTTAATTAAATGGTGAGTATGTCTTCTAAATTGGTGAAGTCAAGAACTCACGTTTTCAGATATGTTAAAATAAGATGAGTGTAAATGTTTTAACAGGAATGTGGTTTAGTACTTTTCGTACCTTTCTTGGACCTGCAAACTGCATGACGAATATACCAATTGTTGACAAGTGTCGTATTATCTCTGAATTATCTAGTTTAAAATTTAAAGTTATATTGGTCATTTTTAATCTTTAGCTTTTCATAAAGATCAATCGCACTTGCGGTTGCTTTTACCCAAGGACACATATTTCTCCGGTATATGAACCAAGGTTTGTTTTTGGAATTACATTTCTTCTGTTACTCAAAAAAATACATTTCCAGCATATTGCCCTTCTTACATTTTTTCCCATTAAAAGACCTTATGCACTGACGTCACGCTGGCGTCATGTTAGAGGGCAAACAATAAAGCTAGCTAGTTAAGGTACATGGCGGCACACACTCTGCGCATGGCGGAGCCTTCGCACTCGTACGTAGATGTATGCGCGTATTCCGACCGGCACAAAAATTTGCTGTGTGCATTGGTATTGGTGTAAGTTGTAATACTACTCTCCTAACTCAGTCGAGGGCACAATTTCTCTTCTGTTACGTCATATGCATAAAGTCTTTTTCATGGTAAATATTTCTGACCTGAGTCGGTAGCTCTTCATACAGAGTTGCTATTTGACTCGTCTCTTACCATGGAAGTACTACCTCGGTCCAATGCTCGTACCAGGAAGGTCTTATCACCTCCCTGCTCGTACCAAGTTAACACAACAACATAATTCAGGTACTTCGGGGGCAGTTGTTTTTTGACGTAAAAGACCACAATCGTGGGAGAAGCCTATTACCAGAATATGAATTACAACTTCACGCCGGGCGGCTAACCAACTGAGCAATTGCGACCAAATTTGGTTTCCTTTTGAAGAGCCAATTCAGATGTGAAAATCCGTAGATTATTCTTGGGTGAAAAGCAGGCGCGGATCCAGAAATTTTGAGGGGGGGGGGCCCAAGATGGAAAACCTCATGTGCACCGAAGGTGCACCACGAGTGCGAAGCGCGAGTCCCTACGCGTGGGGTCCAGGGGCCCGCGTTAGGGCCCCTGGTGGGGTCCAGGGGCGGAGCCCCGGTGGGAGTTCGAGGGGGCGAAGCCCCCGGAAGCTCTCGCAATATTGCATTTTAAGAGCACAGAAATCGGCTCCAGTTCTTATGTCAGTGAGATTTTATACCTTTTCATGTTGCATGGAATTTGATGTGTATGGCTCATTTTAAGTTACTATATGTACCTGCAGAAGTTACGGAGAATCTAAGGTATCTTAAAACTTACACGCCAACATTATGAGCCCGGTGTAGGTAACTTGAAATGGTTTTTGCCATAATGAGTGTTTTCTTTTCGTTCTACGGTATTCGGGTATAGGACGTCAGATGAAACAATTGCGCGCGAAGCGCGCCGAAAATTTGAATTTACATTTAAAAACATTGCTATGACTAACGGTGTCGATTCCCTTTATGTGTTTTTATCAATTAGAAGGTGGGTTCGATACTAAGTTTTCAGTTCTCATAAGAAGAGGAGGGTAAAAAAATGAATATCAGTTGTTTTACATCCTTACAATGTTGACTCTGAAATCACGTTTATGCACACGAATAATTGGCTTATAGTAGAACCCCACCGATGAGTAATGCGAATACGTTTGGGACCTTATTGATAGTAAAAGGAGCAATTCAAGGCTAACAGTGCGCAGATCAAGCAAAAATCAAGAAATATTGAGAAGACTTCGCAAAAATCGTGAAAGATTTCAAATGATTTTTGGTAAAAAGTGATAAAAATAAATCCACCATTTAATAAAAACGTACGTCTCTCCGTGATCATAAACAATGGCGCGTCCCGGGAGCTCTGCATTAATTGTACACTGAAAAGGAGGAGCAACAGGACTCTCACTACCTTACATCCATATGGGAGGAGAGATGATATATCACCTTCTTTATGGACTTCTGAAGGGTATACCCTTCAGAAATCTATGACCGATGGTGCCGGCTGGAGTTGTTGATTGGGGGAACCGCAGATAACTGCTAAACCGTGCTTTTTTTAGGCAGTGGGATTTTGTATACGCTATATACAACAGCGGGAGAGCCTTTTCTTATTAGTACATGAAAGTGCAATCCCAGGAACGGGTTTACCCTCCCATTTAAGAAATTTTTGTTAATTTTAGGGGGCCTATATGCAAAATGGTGGTATCTTTGGGTCATTCTAAAGTGATTGTATGTTTAAAAAATGTCCACAATTTAGTGAATTCTAACTTTTGTTCGGGTGAAAAAGGGAGTCAGAGACGGTTAACATATTGTCTTCAAACCTCCTTAAGTCCCAGGAAAAATCATGGGCGTGGATCCATCTCCAAAAGTGTGTGCGGGGGGGGGGACCTTTTTCACATTTGTGAATCGCCGTCCTGTGGCGTGGAAGAAGCAGTTGGTGGTAGCCAGAATTTGCGCCACGGGTAGGCAATAAGTTTTGTGATCTTCGGCATGGGGGAGGGGTCTAAGGGAAATTTTTCTAGAACTGAATGCTCTCAGATGCGATTTGGTGCAACAAAAGTGTACGATTTTTAGGTTATTTTTCTTCTAAAAATTTCGTTTTCCTAGGCATAATTGCAGTCTGTTCCATCATTTTTGAAAAAGTGAGGGGACTTTTTGACGATGTCCCCTTCTAAAAAAGTGAGGGGGACGCGTCCCCCCGTCCCCCACGATCCACGCCCATGGGAAAATTGTACACGCAATTATACCTGACCGGAGTCCACAGAAACATTCTTGGACTATAATAAAATTTTTCCTTTACATTTTAAAAGGATATCCAAGGTTGACAGAGAACAGTATAGAGCCTCCCGGGAGCTCTAAATTAGTTACAGTATACAAAAGAGGGACCAACGGGATCCTCACTACCCGACATCCATATGGGAGGAGATATAATATATCACCTTCTTTTTAGGTATAGCAAGGGGGATGGTGGACAGGCAAAATTCTTTTCAGAAAAGATTTTCGTCATTATTGAACGTCGCGGTAACATGTTTGGAAAATAAGCAACGGCAATTACGTACATTCAATCTTTCAAATCATGTGCTAGACTAGATTAGTCAAAGATCTCATAATGATGAGAGCCCTACAGGGAACAAGATGTACTCTTTAGAAAAAATGTTGCATTTGAATAATTTCTTGCGTCAAAGCTTTGTCAATGGTATATAAAATCGGGTGTAAACCTTGTCTTAGGCGCGCGAAGCGCGCCGAAATTTTGAATAAAATATTAGTCCATGACAAAACCTGCATTTCAGAGCCTGCATCGGACACTGTCACTTTCCCACCAACCTATGCTATTCAGAAACGAATCTTCTGATTGAGAATTCTTAAAAAGCACTTTTACTCCTTTGTTCCACCGTGAGTAGTTACCGAAAGCTATTGATAATAAGGACAACTCTGACACAAGGCTTGACGCTAGCGGAGCGTGCGAAAATTTGGAATTTGTCAAGAATTTCCAACACTTATGATAGTTTGAGAACAGTTTGTAAAAGAAAATGGTTAGAACAAATAAACCAGTCATCAAAAATACATCTCACCCTACACCCTCCACAGAAATCTGTAGCTTAAACGACTTTTGGGACCATTTTAAAAATTTTCAAGAATCGATGGGGGAGGGGGACACACGTCACCCATTGCCCACTGTTCTGCCGCCACTGTCTGTAGCTTAAAAGCCTTTTGAGTTAATTTTAAAACTTTTCAAACAGTTTCGAAATCGAATAGGGTATCATGCACGCCGCTACTTTGCCTACAACAGCTGGTGCCACTGTGCACAATAGTAGGTCACCTGACAGCTTGTCTTCTGTATTCATTCTGCAAGGTCTGTATGGCGAAAACTTTGCCTCTCAATCCCTCTAGATCACAAAAAATTTCACTCTTTAACACAAAATTGTTACTAAATTTTAGTGCAGCTAGCCGAGCCCATACTACATATGTCACGATGTTTACTTATTTTAATCTTAAGTCAAGGATCATTACTCAGCTATTCGCCTGTTTTCGAACATTGTAGCGCTTCTTTCGTCGCCAACCACTTTGAAAGATATATAAAGAGATAATCCAGCGATAGCTTCACCCAACCCCTACAGAAATATATAATTTGAATACGTTCTTAGACACTTTTATTCATTTTTTGCTCTTAATTTTTCTTTCTCCTTTTCTTTTTTTTCTTTTTCTTCTTTTTTTCTCCCTTCGTTTTTCTTTTCGTGGCGAGGGGGTGGGGGTGGGGGTGGGGGGGGGGGGCCGGGCCCCCAGGCCCCCTGGATCCGCGCCTGGTGAAAAGCAACAGAAATTTTCCGCTGGGAACACGATTTGTTAAACGACACGGAGAAATGTTGCCGCTCCTGAGAGATCTATCATTTTCAGGGGAATTCGTACGCATTCAGTTGTGAAGGTACCTAATCCGACAATATCACAAAAATTCACATTCTACCGGACACAGAATGTCACAAACAATGGCAACTAAAATTAGCCATGCTACGTATCGGCTTCTGATCATCCCTCAGTTGATGGTTCGCCTTAGGGGAACGGGAATTGCTCCTCTTCAGTTAAGTTTGCTCGGGAACGTAGCTCCTTTGAGGAGAAAAACTCCCTCTGGAGTAACGTTTGGTTTTGGTACTTGGTTCTTCGCCAGAGAGTCGAGGGGACTTTGGAAAAAGTACATTCCAAAACGAACGATTTTTCACTCTCATGTGCTTTTAAAAGTCTACGAACAAAAAATCATTGAAAAGGTTAATGTGTAATATATTCATCACATTTGGACTTTTTTACAAGGTAATTTCTGTTCAATAGTAACATTATAATTGGTTTCATATCGCGTTCTTTCCCCCGCACTCTATAAGTACTCCATACATTTCTCCTGGTCAACGATAAATGTTCCAGACATAACTTCACGGACGGCTGTGGTTATCCTTGGAACACAAGTCTAACACTTATAATATGAACAAACATGACCTACATGATGCTAGGGAATAGCCAGAGGAAATAAGAGAGGACTTTTCTCCTCAGGACGACAGGTCCGTGGCCAGAATTTTTTTAGTGAGCGTGATTATCTAAAATGTATTGAGGCAATGATAATTTTTTATCTTCTAAGGGACGAAAAAATTTCAGGGGGCTTTGCCCCCTGCACCCTACGCCTCCCCCTTGGCTACGGGCTTGCAGAGCCCTTGTCGAGTATAAGTTGGAATTATATATATATATATATATATATATATATATATATATATATATATATATATATATATATATATATATATATATATAGCCTCCGCAAAATATAACCCTATCCCATTCTTGCCACCCAACTAACTGTCTGGTCACACCACGGACTGACGTGTACCTAACATGGATACTTGTCCTAACAATGTATTCCTTATGTTATCCTCTATTAGTTCAACTTACTAAGTAAGTAACTACTGTAAATCAAATAAGACAATTTTCCTGCAGTGGCGGAACCAGGATTTGGCGGAGGGGGGGGGGGCACTCCGAGACTGACCTGTTTATGAGGGTGACATGGGGGAGGAGTCTAAGGGGTACACCCCTCCCTTTTGGGATTTTTCAGACTATTAAAGGTATGAAGATGCAAAATGGTACAATCTTTTGCCCTTTTTACTGGTTCTCTAACCTAGTAAAAAATACCAACTTTGATCAAATGTCTTGGTCAAATCTTGGTCAAATGTAACGATATTGGTGCAGCAAACTATATAAAAATTCCATACGTCGTGGAAGACTCTCCCAATTTTATTGACTGTGGAAGCGCTGTTTCCAAAGTTTATGAAAAAGACACTGGACTCAGCATGAATACCAGAGCCATAGAACAGGACGGTGGCTTATAACAGTCATAGATCGATTAGCATACTGGACTGGGCTATACATTTTTCATGTTTTGGAATGACAAATGGGGGATGATGTTAATTTTTGAGGAGGGGAAAACACAAAAGCATATTGCCTGCCGCAATTTTCAAATTCACTAGTTTAAGAAAGGGAAAAAAATCAAAATTTTCCAGAAGGGGGGAGGCGGGCCCGCCGGGCCCCCTAAATCCGCCCCTGTCCTGTTTTAGTAACTTTAATTTACGTAAATTTACAGCCAAACTTTACATCCAAAATTTCAATTCATATTGATATTTAATGTTTTTATGCTTTCTTTAGATTATGATCGCATTTAATGCTTCCATCACCTAGTTCACATATTCACACTGCAACTTGAGTGTTTTTCTTTTTCTTAATTCCCTTGACTCTCTGGCGAAGAGCCAAGGGGCGAAACCAAACGTAACTCCCGAAGGACTTCTGCTCCCCAAGGGAGCTACGTCCCCGAAAGGACAACAAACTTAACTGACCAACCTCTGGACCAACTTGAGTGCCTTTACGAGGTCGTTCTCGATCAAAACACTATAAGGCTGCAATTTTATCATGTTGTTTTAGAAACTTAATCTTTGGGAACTTTGTTATTGAAAAGTAAACATTTCTTGTACAATGTAATGATTCTTTACAAAATAATTACTACACAAACAATATATATATATATATATATATATTTATAAGGCCAAAGTACCGCGTAGCATTTATAAGGTATGTAGGTCAAAAAGTGGTAAATACTTAGTGCTAAAGGTTTGTGACAAAGTCCACCACGTTTCGGGTGTACACCCTTCATCAGGTGGCAAAAGTGCAACTGATTATTGACACGGCCAAACGTACAAATTAGAAAACACACAATAAAACTGGGCACGGCAAGCCGACTAAGTAAACAGACTGTGTGAAGTGGTTAACACAGGTAACAAAAAGACAGGAAGGGCTGATTTATAGAAGTTCTAGTCTAACGTTCAGACCATGTGAGGACAGGGTTCCAAGTTTCATGATGAAACGGTTTTCGGCAGCCAGGCGATCATGATCGGATCCTCGACACAAGATGGCCGCCGAAACCATGAAGTCCCGGATCGAGCATGCTGACGGGGGATTGAAGTGTTTGGCTACAGGAAACCCTGGGAGTTTCTGTTTAATTGACCTCATGTGCCCAGTGGCTCGGTCAGCAAGACGACGTTTTGTTTCTCCCACATACAGTATATTACAGCGTTTACTTATGAGGACGTAAACAACATTGGCAGAAGTGCAGGTAAAGTGCTGGTGAATGTTAAACCGGTTGTTGTTGGGACCTACAGTGGAGTTGATTTTGTCATGACTGACCACCGGAAAGTATTGCATCTTCGTTTTGTTCCGGTATTTCAATCTTTTTGCCCCCACCGAAAAATCCTATGTGAGGCCTCGGTCACCATGGAAAACTGTAATATTCAGACCCAAGTATTAGCTATTCAACATATAGATTGTCTGTGATATAGGGAGATGCACCGATACAGAGTTGACAAAGAATTTTTCCTATTTGATAACAGTCAGACTTTGGAAAACCCATTCCGACCATTCAAAGCATTTTAGCTTGAATGCGTTATAAGCAATACCTTTACCTGCTGGGAATGTTTGCATTTTTCAGCAAAAAATATTCGACATGCTTGTAATTTCACTAGCTTACAAAAATAAGTTGGAGTCTTTGAATACCGAAGCACTGAAGTCCCAAGGCTCTCACTTCTGCTTAAACTTTACACTTCAAAATCTTAAATTCACACTTTTTAATTTGAAATCCACACTCTGCTAGCTTAGACTCACACTCTTAAATATAGACTAAAGGTGCGTTCACACCAAAACCGAAATCTGTTGCGTTTTGCGGGCGGGACGCGAAATTTTTTATCTCAGAACGAATGGGGCGATTTTCTTAATTTTCATTGACAATGCGATTGCCCCCATTTGTCATGGGGAAAAAATCCGAAAAAAAAATTAATAGCCATACTATGTCAACAGTTTTCGTCTTGCATGTCATAGTCACTCTCCTGAAATAAAATAATTAGGTAAAAACTCTACTTTCAATTTGAAAGTTCTTTTAGCAGTAATTTTCGTATTTATTTCATAACTCTCCCATGAAAGAAAAGAAAGAATCATATCCGTTACAATATCTTAGAAAGTATCACCCAAACGGAAGCAAAGCGCACGTGACATGCAGTAATTATTTCCTGAATTATTTCTAATATCCACTTCGGCAGATTCTTTCGTCAAGTTATGGGAAAAACTATTAAGAATCTAATCTGCCTGTGTGCAAAGCCCTCCGGCGATTTACAATAACCTGCCATGAGGTTTATTTTTTGTATTTTGCACATTGGGTACTTTTAAGTATCTTTGTTTTACGCCTGCCTGACTACCTACATAGAAATGAATGAAATGACTTTTTGATGAAAAGGTAAATGTTAAACAAGCAGATTCAGTGAAATCATCAGTATAATTTGCCTCAGTGATCTACGATGTGTGTGTGTGTGTATGTGTTTTTTTTTTTTTTTTGGTCAAGTAACAAGGAAAACTTGAAAGTTCCTTGTAAAGTTCATTGTCAAAAAAGTTATGCACAGGAAGTGTATCTGTCACAAGGGGATAGATTCTCAAATTACTAAGGTTCACCCTTGTACATGTGGCAGAGCATGTGTATCAATAGAATGTTTATGTGGGATTTAACACGTATCGTATGCTCAGGTGCACATAGTTGTTGCGTCAGTTAAGAGAAAGTTACGTAATCGCACGATAGTGCTAGGGTGGGGTTTTAGGTAGATGGAACAGTTGTTGAGTAAAGGTAAAAATGCCGGTTATGACTTGAGAGGGGACTAACAGACGTGCAGGGACTGGAGAGGGGGAAATTGTTACTGAGAAAGAACCTTGTAGAGTATTTCTCGTTAATGAGGAAAAGTGTTTATGTTGCCAACGAGGGCACAAAACGAGGTATTGCAACAGGGTCGAGGAAAAATCAGGAGTCCCTCCTAGTTACCCATTTAGTGTCGTGAGACGGGAAGACCAAATTGAGGGAGAGTGGTGCTACTTTGATTTGTAAGTATTCGTTTATTTTTGGATATTAGTTGGTGGACCAGGGGATATAATATTGTAAAGGTATATTTACAGTTTAGATAAGTGTTTTATTACAAACTCAAAGGGTAAAACAGGGTGTAAATTGTAGAAGCGAAGATAATGGAACAGTAACGTAGCTAGGGGAGGGCAAGGTGGGGCAAGTTGCCCCGGGCGCCGCCTTAGGGGGCGCCAAATCGAGATCACTTAAAAAATGTTGGAACTACCATTTGCCATGAGCATGATATTGATATAGCAATTTCGTCTTTAAATAAAATTATATTTACGATATTGCTAGTGTTTCCCCTTTTTATATGCGGTAAATAGCCCTTGAAAGTGCCATTTCCAGCTATCTGGGAAGCATTTTGGGCCAAAATTTTCTTGCGCTCCGCGCCAACTCATGGTGGCGCGGGGTGCCGAGAGACTGTCTATGGGCTTCGCCCCCCCCCCCCTTGACAAATTCCTGGCTAGGTCTTTGTCAACACTGTGTGAAAAGTAGCATCTAAACTCTTTTCTGGGAGAAAAGTATTTCCCATGAAAAAGTTGGGTCCCCCTAAAAAAATTTGTCTCCCTGAATTTTTGTCGGGGGACGCCCATAGACATTTCTTCCATTTAAGATCTTGAGTTGTGTAAGTATTCATAAGATTACCCCCCGGAAGATAGGGGTAGGGGCGTCAATTTCGTTTCTTGCCCCGGGCGTCACAAACCCTAGCTACGCCACTGTAATGGAATGGTAAGAAATGTGTACATATATAGTAATAGTTGATTGTGATATTTGCTAAGCGAGAGGGTACCATTGATGGAATATTATCGTGTTCATCTGGTTATTCATCATTGTTGTATGACTTAATTGAGCTGACAAATAAAAGAGATGTCAAGTTGTAACTATATCTATAGGCCTACAAGATTTTAGAAGTGATAAAAGCTAGAAGAGATGTTGTTCTTGGTTACGGTATTGAAAGGCTGTGGTACGCCAGATACTTTTTAAATTTCTTTTGTTCATTTTCTCAGGGTTAGTCTTTTTATTATAATAATTGCAAGCAACACACCGCTGTCTTTCGGTCATTTCGCGTCGAGTTTGGTTCTGGGACCCATTTGTGACAGTATCTACACTCTAAAAACCGACCGGGGTCGGACGGCAACTAACCAAAATCTGTTCAGAAATTTGACTAGATTTGGTTCAAAGTTAAACCAACTCGGTTCAATTTTGAACCTAATCTAGTCAAATTTTTGAACAGATTTCGGTTAGTTGCCCCTCCGACCCCGGTCGGTTCAAAGTTGAACCGACCGTTTTTAGAGTGTATCCAAACATGACGGATAAAAATAAGGTAAATTGTTAGGGGTTTAAAGAACAGGGAGAAGACGTACAACATGAATCAAAACAATGCATGAATCTCTTTTATTAAGAGACAAGGAATTCACCGAGCAAATGGAGACGCTCGTCTACGATCGCCAATGCCAGAGTGACGAATTCCTCCATTGGTGTAGCGAAAATGGTGCTGTGTGCAATGTTCATATGTGTATTTTTCAACAAATGGTCGGGGATGGTACAAAGGGGACAAACCAAAAGTTACTGTTAAGGATATATAAGAACACGTGGAAACCTTCGTCCTCCTGTCTTGCCAAGTTTCCTATAGACGTTTTTCTATATATGGTAGAATATGAATTCAAACAGTAAAGAACTTTACTTGCTGTTAACTTGTTTTATAGCATGTGCAAAAAGATAACGCAATTACGGGTACAGAGACGGGAGCAGAATTGTCCGAGAGGTGGATGGGACGGCACAATCCTCTTTTGCACAGGTCATTAAAGTTTAAATTGTTTGTAATAGGTATGTCGTTAATGCATTTTGTCTTCAATTCAAGTCATAATTAGTGGGTTCCACTTAAGGAGAAAGCAAAATAAACCGCTTCCGTATACGACCCACCCCTTAAAATGGTAGAGACCCTGTACCCCTATTTTCTGGTTATAACACTGCCTTCGATATTTTAGTCTGAATTTCTGTTGTCAATAGGTATAAAAAAGGGTGCCTAAATGGTCCAGAGCGATTCGCGTTACTTTGGTAAAAAGTTGCAAATACTTTTTCGAAGAAACTCGAAAACGGCGTGGTGAACCACCAATTAGGACGTACTTTTTCGGTAGCTATGACAATAAACCTTCCAAATATACATTTAATTCCTTTACTTTAGACGGAAAATTTTTGCACGGGGGTTCCAAAACCCATTCCTCACTGACAATGTATACAAAGAACGCGTGGGATTGTGGGTAAAATAGACAAAAAGGTGGCGCCCATGAACAAGTTTTCTCCCGATCGGGGGAAAAGTAGATTCTCCCGAATGGGGGAATCCCCCGAACTGTTATCTTCTCTCTGCTTTGGTAAGGACATGAAGATATTGATAGGTGAGGGGGGGGGGGGTAACAGTGACTGAGTTTGTTGAAAGTAATTTTCAAAACTAACTTAAAATGTATATGCCCTAGTATTGTGAAAACCGCCAGTCACCTGTAGTGCGAATGGTTGCGTAATCGATATCACTGTTCATGTAAGTATTGAATTCAATGAATGCTTGCATGGTTAACCCCGCTATGCCTTCCATCTTTTCATTAGATGTGTGTGTCTTCCAAAGTGAGTGTGTGTGTGTGTGGGTGTGTCTGTGTGTGTTGGGACTGCTTTCTCTACAGTATCCTTAAGATTTTATAACCCTCCATGCAAAAAGAACTTGCCAGAGACAAAAATGATTGAGGAAAGGAATAGAATTGGAAATGAAAGCTCCCGGAGCTCGAGTAAATTATGCTAGACTGATTCGTGATCACTTTGATTCAGTTGGTATCCAAGGGAGGGGGCAGGACGAGGGCGCCATCCCTTAGAAAAATTTCGCCCCAGGGGCTTTTTTAAGAACGAAACTTACTATTGCTATTATTGAAATTACTAATTGCCTCACCTTAATGACTGAGGCTCTCATACATTACAATTTACACCAACTAAAACCATAAAGTTATCTAAGAACAGAAACGCAAGCCTTTGCTTCATGCATTCTAGACTGCATTGAGCGGCAGGTAGAACGGCAATTGAAAAGTCAGGGTTCAAGCCAAAAGAAATTAGTTGTAGTGTACCATAGATTGAAGCAACCATTCCAATACATACCTTACAACTCACCCCTAATTACAAGCACACATCACATTTAGTTAGTGTACATCAGTGCTTCCCAACCTTTTTCGACTAATTGCCCCTTGGTCTGAATGAAGATGAGCAAATTCCCTCCCCTTCATGTCTTCAAAGTATGAACGAAAATAAAAGAATGCCCTATGTCTCTAAAATAAGACTGACAAGAAAACGAAACAGGCGGTTGTATAGAGGGTACTAGATACTGGTCTTTGTGTGGGTATAAGGAATTACAAATCCATGAGGTTCACTATGTGATGGTAAAACTCAAACTTGCGATCTTGGAAGGACTGATGACCTAATGAGATGTGAGGGCAGTGGCGGATCCAGGATTTGGCAAAAGGGGGGGGGGGCAGGTCATAGTGGTTTGTATAAAAGTCCGATCTGGGGAGGATTCTAAGGAGAGGGGTGTCCCCCGGGGCAGTGCCAGGGTATTTTGATAGGGGGAAAAACATGTGATGAGTAATCGCCGTCCTTGGGGAGGGGTCTAAAAGGAGGGAACACCCCTCCCCTTTGAGAAATTTTTGTTAATTTAAAGCTGCTCAGATGCAAAATGGTGATGTCTATGGTGTATTTTTTAATTGATCATATATGGCTGGAAAGCGTTCATAATTCAGTTAATTTTATTTTGTTTTGGTGAAAGATGCTTTTCTTTGGAGGGGTCTAAGGGGAGGGGTATCCCCTCCCCTTTGAGAAATTTTTGTTAATTTAAGATTGCTTAGATGCAAAATGGTGATGCCTTTAGTATATTTTTGAACTGATCATATATCGTTGGAAAATATTCATAATTTAGTGAACTTTAAATTTTACCCTAAATTCACAGTACATTCCATTAAAATAAATTGCAAGGCTTAAATAAGACACTACAGGGTAATATTGCAGCAAGTTATAGTTAAAAGCATGATGTTGTCGAAAATATTCCTCTAAATATTAAAGAATTCTGAAGTTCACTTGAAAGTAGAGGCAGTGCTCCCAATGCCGTGGGCCTGGCCTATACCAGACTGAAGTTAGCAATCCATTAATACAGTGCTCATGAGTAACTCCTTGCAATGCCCAGAGAAAGTTACTGAGGCCAATATAAGCCAAAATATTATCAGCTGAAAGTCAGTAGCAGAGTTATTAACATAACACTTATTTATGGGGTAGAAAATAATGAACAAATTTGAGTTTCACTCTGACACATCTCATAGGCCTATTTCATTGGAATGGGGCCTAGTCCTTTGTTTTATGAAGTTGAAAAAAAAACTCCAAAATTTTTTTGGAAGGGGGGCGGGCCCCCTGGGCTCCCCTAAATCCGCCCCTGGAGGGTCCTCCTCATATCAGGAAAATATCCCAATGAAACACTGTTAAACTCCTTCATGGCATATGACTTTCCAGATTAATCGGCAAACTGTAATTATTTTTGATGGAATCTTCTTGTATTATGTAGGTTGACCGAAACAGCGGAGCCAGAAATGATTGATTCATGAATATTTATATCAGGTTCAGCATCATCGGTTTTTTTTTTTTTTGGGTACTCCACAAGTTGTTGCATGGTTGTTAAGTACCCCCAATAAAAAATATCACCATACTGAGGTTTTTCAAATTACTTCTAACACAAAGACTGCATGATTTGATGCTGACCTAATTAATTCCTCTCACGTTTTTTTTTTTCATATTGGACGTTTGGACCTGACAGAACGTTTTTTTTTTCATCAATCCAATCTAAGCTTTCAGCGTGTTGTGTTTTTGTAAGCAACGAACTAACAAACTCATTTAAAAATACAATATTAGTTTACACTTAATTAATGGACGGGGTCAGTTAATGTGAAGGTATGTTTGTATTGTTACAAACTCCTAAATTGGTTATTTAAATTTAAAGGGTTGCTATACTGTCGTTTAAAAAAAATAGATTTGGCGGCTTTGATGAGATGGTGTTAAATTGACAATAAAGGCGACATCGGGAAAACAAGCTTGCGTGGACTTAGGGATAGCGGTCGTGCAACATTTTAAAACATACACCAAAAACCATTTTAACGTTTTTTGCATTTTTTAAATATGACTATAAATTTTCTTTAAAAAGGTATATTTTCCATAATTAGCCCAGAAAACTGTGTAAAACCGCATTATCTACTTTCTAAACCTTTCACTATGTGAAGTACTGAATAAACAAATGTTGTCTGGGTTTATAAAAAAGCACGGTTATCGTTCAACATATTGATAATTTTCAAGCTGGAGTGTGAATTTGCGCTTGCCTTACAAAAAACATCTGGTAACCAAAGTACAAGGATTGTTCTTTCAAGCTTTAAACATGTAGGACAGTAGCATACGTGCTGCCTGTAAACTATCCTATTATTGAGTTTACAACTTCATGAAAATCTAAAAATGGCAAATAGAATAACGAGAACTTGTAGCTGAACTGAAAATAGCATTAGCCTTGGCACAAATGCCCCGCACCACCTTTTTGAATTGTCACGTTTTCAATGCATTGGAGACTAAAATTACCTAATGCACGAAATTTCTTTTAAAAGTTTAACTGACTGTCTGACTGACTGACTGACTGACTGACTGACTGACTGACTGACTGACTGACTGACTAACTCTTTCGTTAATACAAACGATTAGCAGGTCTCGGTCTTGGATAGTCATGGCTTGGTCTCGGATGTTCGTGTCTCGGTCTCGAATACAACACTGTATAACATGACATGAAATATTATGGTGTGCCACGGCATGAAATGGAGTATGACAGTTTACGGACGGAGACTGAATAATTAACTTCGATGTCCACATAAATTGTATGCTTACTATAGATTTGAGTGTATTTAAATCTAGGAAAGCCATCTTTCCTAGAACTGGTAGACCTTTCTCAAAGGATAAATGACATTTAGCTTTGACAACTTCTACTGGCAATGCAATGCATATATTCGCATGGCTGCTTTGGAAGGATAGTTTTTTCACGTCTACAAAATTTCTTTAATTTGTAAGTCAAGCTTATGCCCCGTCTATATATCCCGTCTTTACTCAAAGTGTAAAAATGGCGCATTACTTTGCAATAATAAAACCATGAACTAAAATCTTGAAAGCTTCAATTATAACACCACAAAACAGTGCTAACGGACTGACACTTTTAAAACCTGAATCTGACATTTTTTCGGAAATTGTGGACATTTAATTGTAAAAATCTCTTTAAACTGAACTGAAAATTATTGGAAGCTGCAGCCCCCCCCCCCCTCTCCTTTCCAAAGGCCCTGCTCTATCTTCTTTACTTCAACATTAGAAAGTTGAACTATTTCAACCTTTCAGAATAACATAAATCATCTAGTACCAAGAGATCGGAACTTGCTTAGTAGTTCTCTGCATTCTTTCTAATGTGTAGGCATCGTTCTTCAGAACGGCTTGCAGCTTATTCTGAATGAAATCTAAGCTTGAAATAACCACTTAAGAGGTGCCCTCTAAAAGCACACCGATCTTTTAAAACTGCCCATTATATCATTAGCTTTGTTCACGTGGGCAGATTTATTACTCAAAAAAATGCAAGGTAATTTTGTTAACTTTCAGCCCAAGTATTTCCCTTGCTTGATGCCGCAAACAATTGCCACGTTCTTGTTAAATGAATCCTAAGCCCTGACAAACTGCGTATAAAACTTCTTTTTATCTATATCAAGACTTCGTAATTCACACCAAAACCTTGCAACTTTCTTATTAATTGAGGATTTGATATTGTATCGAAGGCTTTCATAAATCTGTATTAACAACATCAATGGATTCTCCTTTATCTGATATGTTCCCCTCATCATTTAATACCCTTCAGTGTTTGCATTGAGTAAGAACCATTCTGGGAATTTCTCATCGTCACAGTTCACAAGTATAGCTTATAGTTATTCATGAACTGAGGGTCCTTACAGGGTACCTAGTCAGGGTAACCCTGCCGTGGGGAACGTTTTTCTATTTGGTGTATAGCTCGTCCTCAGCTGTAATGTACGTAATGGCTTGCATTACAACTATATCTATACCCTGGCATATTTGTCATGAAGAAGGCAAGAAGTAGACATGATTTTTCGAAAGCCAAATCCGCACGTATCTGTGGAAGGTAAAGGGTAAATTTCCTCATGCCAGACAGTTCCAGTTCTCTCAACTAAGGTACTCTTATCCCCTCCCAAAACTGTTTTAAAGTACAAGAGCAGTCGCCCCAAACTTATTTTGAAGCAACAGCTAAATCTCACAATTTTCTTCATATTTCTCTTCAAAGTATCTTTCATAATATTTTAGGTCTTCAGTATTTCATATTCAAGGTAAACCAATCAGTTACTTCTAGTAAATTTCACATTTGAGGAGAAAAAATATTGTCACATGACTCTAAAGAGCCAATCATGAAACAGGACAGTCTACTACACTACTTCAAGTTGGGGTGACTGCATTTCCCCTTTAAGCTACTCCTTGAGAAGACACAAACCTTGTTTATTGCTTAAAGGCAGTAGGCAGTCACCCCAAACAGAGTGAGTGTATCCTGTCACTCTAGTTCATGAATGGCCTATTTTGATCATGTGACAATATTTTTGTTAGTGGAATTCAAGGAGAATTTCGCCTTGCTTTACCTATTTATTGTAACAGTCATATTCAAAACGTCTTGAGAGATGCTTATAATGCAATAAGAGGAGAGTTGCAAGAGCCTGTTTGCTGATTTTTCAAAGAAAATTTTGGGGCGACTACCTACTGCCTTTAAGGCCATATTCTGGTGAACATACAAGGTCCTAATGTGTAACCACATCACTCTCTCTACAAATGTTGTGTGAAATGTGAACTTCTCTGCATGTTTTGAATTTTTCAAATTTTGATGAAAATCAAAGAGTAGTCACCAACTGAGAATCTTGGTTACCCCTAACCAACATATGCTTGTGATGATTAATGTCTGCCTTTAACTTATCATTGTGATAGCCACACAGCGTTGTCACTAACCTATAGGCCGTGTATATCGGCAACGTTTAAACTTCTGTTAATGTCCTAATGAAAGTCATTGACACTCGCCATATTTGGAAAACCTGAACACAAATTATCAAACACAATAGTTACGGAGTATTGGAACAGTGTCCGACTAATACGTAGGTCACTACCATTTCTTTTTATATTTTTTCGATGTAACTATAGGAATTGTCCTTTTAAAGCATTGTATAAAGATTTCGGGGCCAGGTGCACTGTGTATTTTCTACCAAAGTGCGCACACCCACGCACTGTACACGCATTTCAAAGATAATCTTATGCAACTAATTTTCTTTTGCCGATGAAATTAAACTCTTGTAAACTCTTCAGTCTTCAGTCAGTCAGTCAGTCGGTTTCTTTAGAGGCTGCACTTTAACACCCATGAACGCCTGTCCCTTATGGTTAAATCCTTGATTATAACGCTTAAGGCTATAAATGAGTTAGAGAATGATAAGGATGAATTATTCAAAAGATCTCTTTTCTGTAATCAGGAAATAAAGCACGTTTTCAAAAACGTGAAATTTGTGAAACCTTGAAAACCAGTCATAACCTCATAGCAAATGTGACTCTCACATGGCAGTTACAAAAATTAAAGAGTACTGTACTTAACGTGGAAGGAAACGAACTCACGACTAGTACGGTAGTACGCTTAGATCTTTGACTTATTTTTCTCTGGAATCCATGAAAGAGCTAATCTTGTATTTTATTTACAATTGTTAACATTACGAAGGTACAAATTGTGATAAAATGAGGCTGCCACTTGTAATAATTCTTCTGTTCCAAGGGCAATTGATTGAGGTGTTGGCAGAGAAAACTAAAAACTCTCCTCCAAAATCCACTGACTACTTGGGGGTGCTGTTTGAAATAATGGTATGAAAATATCAACGAATAAGAGTTAGGTGAAAGGTGTTGGGGGAGCTGTATACCTCCGGTGCCGTGAACAGAATCAATTATTGTTTATATTTTTTATCATAATGGAGAGTGGCTTTAAAGATGGCCCAGTGAAACAACTAAAGAAAAGAACGCCATTTGAATTTGACAAATTAAACTCTGATGACCTCCAAATTTATTTAAGAATATCAGCTTAATCGTAGAAATTTCCTCTTATTTCATTACAAATATTTTCATGATAATCTAAACAAATATTTCACGTTTAAGGTACATAAAGTACTTATTCTGCATGAATTGAACAGTTCAGTAACAAAACTATAGTCACATGACTTAGACAGCTCCATTTATGATGAATTAGGATACCGGATAACACTAATTAAAATTAGGGTGATTCATTTTCCCTTTAAACAAAATTTGGCAATTTTTTGAGTTTGGCAAATAGAAATCTCGAAATTTCGTATATCAGTTTTATGTTTTGGAACATAACCAACTGTTTACCCCTCCAGTGCTACAATAATACACTCCCTCGTAACACTGTTTCAAGTCAGTATTTGTTTTCCACAGTCAAGTACATGTTGATTATTAAGGAAATATCTGCATTGATCGGGCATCTGTTGGTAAATAAACGGTCGAGACTTGCATTTTTGGCAAAGATAACGGACGAGTCGAAGCGGAATCAATTATTTTGACAAATTTGAAGTCGAGATGCTTTTTAACTTACCTTCATAGCAGTTGCCGAATATGTACTCCCCTTCTGACGTACATATATGTCCTGAGTGCAGCCAATATAGGTGCAGGAGTAATTAATACACGTCCGCCAAGCGGGCAACTTGTTAACCAAAAGTAGACAATTTTTTCACTTAACGTTTTATAAACTACTTGTAAAGCTTTTGCGTTACACGAAACTTAACGGTACAGTAGCAGTACAGCAGTGGTGAATTCGAGGGAATAGCAAGTAACCAACTCAGCCCCATTGGACCCTAAAACAAGACTTACAAATGTTTCCATATATTTACTTCTATAATCCTAAATCGGTGCGTAAAAGACAGTTCGCTATTCTCACAAGTTGTTTCGTGTGTCATGCCTCTTCACACCTCTGAACCTTAGTGGCCATCCAGTGCGCCCCCTATTGAAAAATCCTGGATGGGTTATTGCAAGTGGCTTTTAAACCGACTATTATCCTGTTAGTAAGTCTATGAAGGTGATGAGATCAGACGTCACAACTCGAAATCGAAATAAAAACAAAGCTCTTTTGCACCGCTTGACGTCACCTCTAACAGTCTTATGGTCTTGGAAAGTAAGTAATAAATTAACCTGAACATATCGCCGGTTTGTTTTCTTACCAGTTTCGAGTTGTGACCCTACAGTTAATTCAAAAGTACAGCTAACTCAAAAGAACATACAGGAATAGTGCTGCTAACAACCACACTCTAGACCTCAAGCTACAATCCCCGCCAAAACAAATGAAACAAAACTTGACATCTATCACTCTTGGTAGCTGTCCCCCCTTCCCCCCCCCCCCCAGTTCAATGTTGGTTGGTTAAAAGTGATCATTACTGAGTGAGACAACATTGAAACGGGGAAAGGGGTTTGTTTCATTCACTTTTGGCGGGGATTGTAGGTCAGTTACCTTGGTAAAAGCAGACAGTCTCGGGCATGGCATATCACCAATTTCTTTTTGTTGCCAGTGTTTTGTGCATGTTGATTAACTGACAGTTTGTTATGTGATTGTGAGGTGTTACAGGTTAGTGCTTAACCAATAAGAACGCAGGATATAAAGGATAGCTGGACGGGACAGAAGCTTGCACAAAAGGTATGCTATAACCTTTTTCTCATGTTTCTTGTCATTTAGTTCAATAATTGCAAGAAACAATGACAGCCCTACTATAGGATGAACTTTTACGAAAAAAGGAAGAAGAAGAAAAAAAGTCAAGGAAACTATCGGGTGAAGTAAGAATTATAGGTGCGCATGCCCGAAACATGCTGTATGCAAATATTTATGTATGATGAAATACTTGCAGTGCAACATTATTATAAAACTAGAGACAGTAAGTTTTTTTGGTAATAATTTACCACCCTAAATGAATTATGTCGAACTTTGTTGGGTAACATTAAGTTATTATTTCATTTGCTTCTGGTGAAACTAGCTGGCTTCACCAACAACCCTAGGCTAATGAATGTAGCAAAGAGCCAACTTAGATGTGTCTCTCATACTACATTGTATAAATCTTCAAGATTACCAAATGAATGGGGAATCGGAGACTGAAAGATTGTGGCTAACCAAGCTCACATTTATATCATAAAGTAGTTTAGCCTAACGTTAGGCTAGGCTAGCTTAGCCTGGGTGAGCATAAAGAATTGGGCCTGAGCGTTCTTACATCACCAAGTTATTCCCCTATCGTTTCGATGATCAGTTCGATATAAAAGTCAAGTGCTGCCAACTACTTGCGTTCATATTTACCTTTAAACACAATTTACAATTAACCCACCAACCAGGCGCGTAGCTACAGGGGGACGAGCCCCCCACAAAATCGCCGCCCCTAAGCTCCCTCCCCCCACTGGCGATCTGGGCAAAAAATTCACCCACTCTGAATAATTTTGAATACATTCGGATTGATTGTGACAAACTCAATGTGTTTGAGAATAAAATAAAATCAGTTTACATTTTTCCACCAAAACTGCGCATCTTGATGGCTGCTATCAAGCCTTGCAAGTGCCATTTCCGGCGATCTGGGATGTTTTAAAACCCCCAATTTTTTGGAAACCGTCCGCGCCAACCTTTGACGGCGCTCCGCAGATAGTAAACGGGATTCAAACTTGCAATCCAAGTCCGGCCAGCTGAGCTAATCTGTCCTCACAGAAATGTGTTTGAGAATAAAATAAAATCAAAGTTCATTCTTTTCACAAAAATTGCACATCTTGATGGGCTGCTATCAAGCCTGGCCAGTGACATTTCCGATCAACTGAGATGTATTAAAACCTCAATTTTTCTTGGAACGCTCCCCGCCAACCTATGGTCGCGCTCCGCTTAGATAGTAAACGCAGTGGCGTACACGAGGCCATTGGGTCATGCCCCCCTCACTGATGCCGATTTTTTTTAGTTCCTAAAATTACGTAAATTTTTTAACACAAAATTTACTTCAAAAGGTAGCATATGTGGCACCAGATTGCATGTAAGGACACCTAATTTTTCAAACTTAGATCCCTTCCCCAGGCTGGCGACCACACAACATACTGCATGCCTCCCCCCCCCCTTCCGTGAGAGAAATCCTGGGTACATCACTGGGTAAACGGAATACAAACTTGCAAACCTGGGACAAAAAAAGTCCGAACAGCTGAGCTAATCTGTCCTCACAGAAATTTGTAATAAAATAAAACCAAACTTTACATTTTGTTCACAAAAATGCACTTCTTGATGCTGCTACCAGACCTGTCATTTCCGACCATCTGGGATGTATGAAAATCTCAAATTTTCTTGGTACGCTCCGCGCCAACTCATGGTGGCGCTCCGCTTAGATAGTAAACGGGAGCCCCCACAAAAATCTCCATCCCGCCAGAGCCCCCAAAACAAAATATCCTAGCTACGCCACTGCCACCAACCACCATTCCCCAATCTAATCTGAAACTTCCATCATCAGTATGTCGTCGTTCGATGAACTAGCTATGACTACGCGTATGAGATACGTACGTATGTGACGTTTACATTAACTGCATCGTCCATATGTCCAATGGCTTTAACACGTTTACGTCTGTGGAGTGTGCAAAATTTGATTGGGGAAATTGCCCAAATTTGGAACTTAAAAAATTTTTATTTATAAAGTGGTGCATCCCTTATTTGTCTTTCTCTCAGATAGCCTCATGTTGGTAAAAGAAATGCCCACATTGGTCATAGACACCAGTTCCAAACTTAAACTACCCAACTTTCGGAGTGTACAAGGCTAACCATATTCAGTTTATGGTTTAGCTGATTTAAAGAAGTTTATCGGCAATGGTCAATCGCACTTACACATGTGGAAAGCAGCGAGGGTCTCATAAAGAATCGTTATACTTCGCATCGAGTGTTTAAGGAAGCATGGATCGGAACAATGGAATTGATTTTGCCGTTGTTGTAGGAGTTTGGGGGACTTCTCTTGCTTTCATCTAACAGAAAACATTTTCTTCTAAAGCCACAATTTCATCATTTTTATAGCTTCAATAAGATTCCAGGTAAGCAGTTGAGTAGAGGGTATTGTAGTATCCCAACAGTGATGAGACAAGGGCATATATACTTGCGTTTCAAGCGCAAATTACTCTCAGGTGAACGGCTTTGAGAGTGAATATGTGTATCGTTCAAATTTGAAATAGGTTCTATAGTTGTATAACTTATTGAACGACTTCGACAGAACTTGAAACAGAGAAAAAGAACATCTCATTCACGGTTAACTCGAAATATTTCTCAAACAGCTTGAGAATGTTCAGGTTAAAGAGAGAGAGAGGATACCCTGCAGAAATAGCCTTGAAAAGGCAGGTGATTGTTTCCTACAAATAAAAATGTCAGCATAAAGCAATGATGATTCAGCTGTTAAAGTTGTTTGTTTCACTGCGATTTGGCCATCTCTTGGTTGTACTTTTCTGGGTTTACATAAAAATATAATTACACTTCGATGAACTACTAAAAGTCATCGTAATAACGTTCAGTTACTTGGGGCAAGAACTTCAGTAGACAGCAAGTTTAAAGCCAAACATTTTTTCCTTTTGAAAAGTGTTAAAACTTTAGCTAAAATATGTTTATAGGCTCGATTAGCATATCAAAATTGATTAAAAGTACGAAGATATCTTGAGGAGGATTTACCGTGACGTACTCTTGTCGTTAAAACCCGGTTTCAGTAAGAAAGTTGCAAGCATTTCTCTCTGTTTATTATTCGATAGGAACATTTGGCAGAGTGGTTATTACGTAAAAATGGTCAAAGGAAAAAATTGTGTAAGCGCTTTGCAGTTGTGCATTTTTTTCATCGTTTCTATACTTTTCAGGTGCATGGTAGGGTTTTTAATTAATCTGCCATACCGAGACAAATATCTGCAATCCAGTCAAGTTGCCAACAGTACTCTTTCCAAAGTCCCCTCGACTCTCTAGCGAAGAGCCAAAGGGAGAAACAAAACGTAACCCCCGAAAGAGTTTTGCTCCCGAAAGAAGCTGCGTCCCCGAAAGGACAAAAAACTTAGCTGACCAACCTCTCGACCCTCAGACCTCTACATCAAGGGCCTGTCATTCGCAGTCCTATCTCCACTTGCTAAAAAGAGCAGATACTACACATGATCTTTGCCAATAGGTCAAGTTGCCAACAGTTTATTAACTGGTTCTTTTTGTATTGTATTCACATTATTTTGAGTAAATGAAGGGCCTTAAGCGCAGATCCCACTAGAGCGATTTGGGATAGGATTACGGTACGTCCGAGTTTTGTGAGTTTTAGTTCAAATCTTCTCTATCCCGAGACATCCCGAGGAAAGAGACAATTTGCCAACCTGTGTAAATATATGATTTGTATCAGAGGACTATGAAAATGAAATGTAACCTAATTATTTCGTGACGTCACATCGGCAGACAGCGTTTATTGGACACGTACACAAAAATCGGATTGATTTTCGCTCAAATACGGCTCTGTTGAGCGGTATAAAATTTATGATTGTAGCAGAACAGCTTATCGTGAGACAAACTAAGATCAGTTATCGATACAGCTTGACCATCCTCAGAACAAAGTCTGAATAAAAAACTATTGGCCCGATTTAGATAAATTCGGATTGGATTTCGGATAGAAAATCGCTGTAGTGTGACCCGCCCTTCAAAGATGAAATTAAAATAGATCTACCTAGTATACAAGATCATAAAACGTGCCTTTGGTATCCATATGTAAATACTTACTCAAAATGCCTCAGGTGCTCTCTAAATTCAAAATAGTGAAATTAGGGACGGATCTAAAATTAAGACTGAATATTCACTCTGAAATAGTAAGAATGACCCTTTTTGATGGAAATCTTTCAATCCAAATTTAGATTGGTCCCTAAATTCACTCTAAAAGAGTGACTTTTCACTCTAAAGGTTTAAGAGAGTGGTAAGACGTAAACACATGCATATCAAATCAACAACTGAAGAGTGACATTTGACATATGATCCTTACTTGACATATGATCCTTATTTATTTATGTAAATACTTACTCAAAATGCCTCAGGTGCTCTCTAAATTCAAAATAGTGAAATTAGGGACGGATCTAAAATTAAGACTGAATATTCACTCTGAAAGAGTAAGAATGACTCTTTTTGGATGGAAATCTTTCAATCCAAATTTAGATCCGTCCCTAATTTCACTCTAAAAGAGTGACTTTTCACTCTAAAGGTTTAAGAGAGTGGTAAGACGTAAACACATGCATATCAAATCAACAACTGAAGAGTGACATTTGACATATGATCCTTACTCTTAAACTTTTTGAGAAATAGTGTTAACTCACGGCATTGCGTTCCTTCATATCGGATTGGACAGGTTTAGAGTATAGATGTGTTGACGCTTAATGCTTCTTTTGCCCACCCATAATTGATCACAGCATATCACACGTGGACCAACAAATTCGCCAACGCAAAGAAGAAGATGGATATTAAAATATTTTTCCATTGTCTCCGTAGGATATTACTTAAAACACGATCATACGAACGAAAATTGCTTTAAATAGAAACAGCTTGCAAAAGTTATATAATTTGTGATTTTCAAAAAGTTGTTTGGCATTTTAGGATTAAGATTGTTTCAAAGTGTTGGTCAAAATTCTAAATATGGAAATGTTGCTTTAGTTACCAAATCAGTTTCCTCTAACCTCACCTTGACCAGCATGTAGAAAAACACAGGCACTGTAGTGGAGATTAAATGATTTCTTACGAAAGCCAATAGCCTGTCATGAAATATTGTGAAATTGTTGGTAAAGATTACAAAACATTATGAAAACGTGAGTTAAATATAAACCTTTAAAGGCTCAGTGAATAACTGTAAATACTGCTTTCTGTACTTTTCCACTTGATGCTGACATGTAGTAGGCCTAAGCTTTCTGTATCAGATTTCATATAAACATGTCTGGAACGTAATTCGAATTGGTAACGATTAACCTTTGCATTTCATGTATTCGTACCAACTCCAGCAACGATTTCAACAACAATAACTCCAGTCATAACCTGGCATATATATATATATATATATATATATATATATATATATATATATATATATATATATATATGTATATATATATATGTATATATATATATGTATATGTATGTATATGTATATGTATATGTATATGTATGTGTGTATATGTATGTGTATATACATATGTATATATGTATATATATGTATATATGTATATATGTATATATATATGTATATATATATATATATGTATATGTATGTATATGTATATGTATATGTATGTATGTATGTGTATGTGTATATATATATGTATAGTGTCCAAAGACTTAACAAAGTGCTCAATTTTGTGAACAAAAGAGCCTGGCTAGTGTAAGTTAATCAGTCACGGCGTAAAAGCCAAAAATTCTAATCAGAGTTTCGAGCTAGTGCGTTCATCAGGATGTCCACATAAAGCTGGTCCTTCTGATGACCATATATATATATATATATATATATATATATATATATATATATATATATATATATATATATATATATATATTCACTTTTTACATTTAGAGAGATAACCCAGGTCTTTTCCTTTAATTGTTAGATGTTATGAAGAAAACCCTTATCATTACAGTATAACTTTCAAACATTTTAGTTCTATTGCTGCTGCTCCTCTAAGAAAATGTTTCAAGATGGCATACAAGGGCATACATAAATGCATAGTGCACGGACATACCTACATGCTGGGAAAGATATTTGGATTGTTCAGTTTAATTAAACAAGAACGTTCAGATCTAGTGAATGTGACTTTGTGTTTTTACTAACATAATCCACGGAAGAATTCCTCGGGATCGAGAGAAAAAGCCTGAAACATTTATAGCGATTAGACTAAGTTAGTACTCCTTTCTATAAATAGAACCTACTGCCTTTGTGCTTGGTGCTCAGCCGTCTTGAGAAGGGAAACAAGCCAGTGAGCCACAACTGGAAAAAAGGCCGTGGTCGTCTCGACTTGAACCAATTGGTTGGAATCTGGGACGTTAAACCTCATCTAACTAACTAACTAACCTTTCTGTAAATGAAGGTTACTTAGTCCAAGTTTTGGAACTATTTAAAGACTTTGAGGTCTCTTGTTTCATTCTACAATCGCATTTATATCAGAATATGCGTTCTGTTCTCTTGTATTTACAAAACCGTTCAAATTAAAGTCGATTATATTGGTTTAATGAATCTAATTTGATCGAATCAAATTTTACTTTTTCGGATGGAAATAATAGGGCTGTGTCAAAATCCTCCCAGGCCAATTCCGATTTTAAGGGTCCTAAGTCCTGGCTCTTTCAGAGTCCGTGCTTTTGACAATGAAACTTATCGTAAAATAGTCTTTATGTCCTTTACAATTATCGTTAATTGATATGGTCAGTATTAGGAGCCATTTTCATAGTCTGACCTACCTAATAATTAACGGTACTTGGTTGTGTGTGGCAATTTATATATATGCTGCTCACCAATAATCATTGAGCCTTAAGTAAAACTCTTGTTATTTTGCTTTTGTGGACTAGAGTCTAGAATCGGATCAAATTCCGAGTGTAGGCTGTGGCCTATTCCGAGACAATTCCGATTCTAGGACCACACACGTTTCATGCCAACTCCGAGTCCAGTAAAAACGCACTCGAGTCAGGAATTATAGCCGAGTTCAGGCTCAGACGTTACAACTTTGCACATTACCAAACAACGTTAAGCCGATGGATTTACTCAGTCTTTCTGTCCACCCAGAATAATCTGAATTCATTAGATTGATGGAGTGATACTGTTATATATGACGTCACTTGATGAAAACTGCTCGAAATTGGCATGTATACAGACCGATCTTGTCTGTGCTGATGTCAACATTCTATGTGCAGTGCAGTCAACGCAGACAAAATCGGTTTCAAGTTGGTTTCATTCAAATTTCGATAAGTGCACAGGAAGTGACGTCACAGTAAACAGTGTAAACAGTCTCGTCTTGCGTAGTGCAGAAGTGCCCGTGAAGTTCTAAGTACGTGTTATGGACATTGCCTCGACAGCGTGCGCTAAAATGCGCTGTTATGGACATTGCCTCGACAGCGTGCGCTAAAATGCGCTGTCAAATGTAATCAATATAGTAATTGCTTACATTTTACTTCTCTTCGATTCATACTGAAAACTTACTATATGAAAATCTTTTCGTAGAAAATATTCTGTCTCTCTGATAACATACTAGTAGTTTTTACTCCCCTACTGACTTCACTTGCAATAAATTTGTTTGCACTTTCTGACTTACAAGTATTTGACTCATATAATGCGCCACCGCCTAGGGTGAAGCTAGTATCCCTTGTATCCCTTAGAGCAACACCAACTTCATAACAGCGTTATAATAATGGTTTGACTCAACGTGGGGACACTTCTTAAAGCTGTATCAACATAACGATCAGTTTACTTTTTTCAACCCATGTAACTCCACTGGTTTGGCTGACGCAAGAGGATGTTATCGATGGTTTATTTAGTTCTCTAGAGAACTTCATCTTGCAGCAATATCTGCGGTGAATCTATTACAGTGGCAGATAACAAGAAACGAGAAATCTTGATGCTGAAAGCATTGATAAAATTCGTAGGAAATAAGAAAAATGTCAAAAAGATATGGTAAGGTGTAAAAAGTACAAACACCTTGCTATGGTTACGTAAAAGATAATTTCGGGTAGAGACGTGCGACGTATCTCACATTTGATGCTCCTTTACTACAATTTTAAACACTTTAGCTTTTAATTGGTGTGGTATTGTAAAAGACAGTAAAGGATTTCATAAGTTTCTTTTCCCTTTTTGGCAGTATTACAATGAAAATTATTCTTTAATAAATTTTTATATACTAATGAGTGAAAAACAGTTTTAAATGACTTTGCCATAAATAAAGCTAATGTGGCCTGGTATCTTATTTCAGAAAAGTCTCTTTTAAGTAATGTGACAATATTTTAAAACTAAACTGCGTAACGCCTGCATAAAACTCCTTGGTTTAATTTTAGAATGAAATATTAAAGTTCTTGCGCATTATGACAGAAACTTGTGAGGGAATTAAGAGGAGACTGGTAAGATTTAGTTTCTGTGCCAATAATATGTTTGAAGACTGAACAAACTGGAACAAGCAGAATATTTAATACATATGGGTACCCAATGGCGTATAGCGTTACTTTTCTGCTTAATGATTAGTAACCCGAAGTCAACCTTAGCAACAAGATGACATGTTTATGGACAGCACTTAAACGCCCCTCCCTACAGGTTTTATACTGACAAGGAAAGAGGGCCTACACAGGTTCTGTTTCTCACGTTGATTTCAAAAGAGCAAGAGGTGTCACCCGCTACCATCGAAAAAGGAAGGTGCCATGTAACTTCTCTTTGGTCTCTCCATGTGGGAGGAATGCAAGAGAAAGATGGGATAAGCCATATATTATTTTATTCGATTTTATTTTCTTTTGATATTGTAAGTCTTTTGTTTAGTTCCGTAAAGCATTTCCTTTTCTTTAAGTTAATCAATATTTTTCTTGATCTTTAAAACTGGGGAAAAGTCCCCTCCACAGGAAAGGGATTGTCCTGTCATGCAATATTCAAATTTAAAGCAAAGGGAATGTAACTAACGTAAATTATGTTCTGAAGTTAAAGTTTCATGTTAAACCGTCCCCCATTAGGATTTACAAACTCAGGTATGATTATTTATAAATGGCTTTTTTAATTATATAAAACCATCAAAGTAACATTGAAGTTCACGACTTATTGAATATGTGCAAGATAACTTGTTGGTTTAGCCTCCAGTTGACCTCAATGATAGCATCAATGTTAACCGTGAAACATCTTAAACGATCTTTGTGAGGAACATAGGAGAAAATTCTACAGCCATAAAGGAAGGGGTTAAGAAAACAATATGCCGAGTAACGAATCTAAGCATTCCGGTGAAATTTTCATTCAGTTCCGCAGTGTAATTCTCGAGATATCAGCAAATGAAGTTGCTAAGCTGTGACTTGAAGTAAGCAGGGGTTGCATCACCTCCTCACATTGATGACATTAATGCCTGTCTTCTTTGTTTGTCAATCTGTTGTTTCGACCTCGAAGTCAAAAGGAATATACGCTTCCCACGGAGAATGTGAAGTTTGTACAATTCCCATGCTTTTCATGCATTCACATTACGAAATCGTAACGTAAGATTATGGAGGAGAAAATTGGTTTTAAAGTTTACAGAAAAGCAAAAGACAGATCATTAATGTTAGGTTGTGATGTCACATGTGCCTGGTTCAAATTCAATGTGGGTTGAAAATGTCAAAAATTCATCTGTTGATATCTCGAGAACCACACACCGGATTTTAGGCAATTTCACCAAAATGCTTAGATCAAGTAACCCTTTAACATATTAAAACGAAATTTAAGCCTAAACCCTTCTTTTAATACCATATTATTTCAGTATCATGTTGGGGTGACTGCTCATCATTATTTTAGGATTAGTTCGATGAATAGCAGTGCTTCATTTTAACTCGAGAGTTAAAAAGACTCAAAAGAGCATGACAAATTGGTCTCTCTAAAAAGAATCAACCTTTTACATTTTTACTTTTACGTATGGGTGTACAGTTTAGGTGAAGCACTGATCTTCAAGACACAAATAATGGACATAAACATCTTAAATGTGTTTCAGAACTTCTTACATTTTCAATGGCCTTATATATAGGCTATGGGGTTGGTAACATGGTATACGGTACCCCTCTTAGACAATAGAAATCATAGGCGTAGGAAGAGGGGGGGGCTTGGAGGAGGGCTTGAGCCCCCATCAAAAATGTGGAGGGCGGAAGTATGATCCCCCACAAATCAAGGTCGAAAACCCCTTTTCTGTTCCCTGTATAAAAATGTCAAATATTTGCTGTAACTTTCTTCAACATTTACACAATATGTCGCACCAGATTGCATCTAAGGACCCTCAAGTATTCGAAAATTTTCCAAAGAGGAGGGCGGAAACCCCTCTGCCCCTCCTCCCCCAGGACGGCGATCCGAAAGAACATTCAACTCCCCAGCTGAGAAGGGTTTCTTACACCTATGATAAAATAACGAGTTGTTTGATGAACGGTTTTTTATCACAGCTGTACACTTTGAATTTTTTTTCTGAAAATGATGATATGTAGGATTACCCCTTACCGAAGAAACCCTGTCACAAGGATTTTTCTTTTCTTACCCTCTTAGCTTGTCTAGGCAACATGGTATAGTTGTACAATAAATCCTTTCAAACAAGGAAACAGGAATACTTAACATTCTTAATTGAAGTCAGGGGTTTTCACATTGCTTCTTTGTGCATCAGACAATAGATAAAAAAAAGAAAAAGGTTACAAAACTTGGAGTTACCTATTAATCACATCAGGGAGCTGTCAGGGAGTTGTCAGCCCTGACAACTCCCTGATCAGATCAGGGAGTTGCTACTGGAGGCAACTCCCTAATCAGATTACATGAGCCGACAGAGCATTTACCTTCAAACTTATGTAAAACGCCCTTAACTTCATATCTGACGCCGCTATTATTGCACAGCATCCCTTCCAAATCTTTGCCTTTGGAGAAAAGTGCTGTAAGTTCTGTAAAAAACAGAATGAATTTTTTGCTGAAATTAGGGAATTAAATAGGATTTAAAGCGGTACGACAAAGACTGTTGCTTATAGTGGGAACAATGATTACAAAACATAATGTGCTTAAAGTTAATAATACATAATCACTGCCACAGCAGATTCTGCCTAATGCAAATATTAAGATAATGGGAAACTAGTCAAGGTTGGGTCAATGTTTTGCACCGCTGGTGGTATGTTGGACAATAAGGCTTCTCAAAATTTGCTTAATCCATGTAAAAAACTTTAAATATGAAGAAATGTATGAAAGGATTCGTTTTATCCAAATATGCTGTCTCAGTTGGGGTTATTTTACAGGATTTAAGATGTGGCTTAGCAATGGTCATAGGTCAAAAAGTGAAGGAGAGGTTTTCCTTTGCAGACGTTATTATGAATATTCCTCAAGAAACACCAGAATGATATTTGTAATCTATCTGAGCGCCACTCTCATTTGGTCTTTAAAAACTTTGCATTATGAAAATGAATTGAAAATTCATCGGTGAATGAATTCTAAAATGTGAGGTGGCAGAGAAAATAGCTATGTCCACACAGGCAAATTAGGCGAGGTCTAGGGCCGACATCCAACCCCGCCCCCCAGCAGGGGGCTTCCTCTGTAGCTATTTGGAAACAAAAATAATTGTTTTCAGGGCAAAATTCATGTCATAAACTGTTTGCAAATTATTGGAAATTTCAGGGCAAACACTTTCCGCGCCTTGGGAAATACCTTTCCATCGAGTAGCCTATGCCTGCCCTGTGCCTTAGTTCAAGCGACTACCATCCTAAGTAATCTTGTTTACCTACTTAGTGACCCAGTATACGGAATATGCAAAACAATTTTTGCCCGAAAATCTATACACAAGCTCCTTTCCAGAGTCTACAGAGTTAGAAAGTAGCAATATCACAACACGTATAGCGGTGGAACTTTTCTTGAGAAGTTCACTACCATATTCAGTAGCGTAGTTAGGGTTCTAATTAGAAATACAAAAAGTGCTGCGTTCTAGAGTTAGTAGGGCAGCAATCTCGCGTAAGACGGTAACAATTTTACCTGCTGTGTTTACTTCTAGCCACTCCTCCAATTTAAAGGAAACACACCTAAGCTTTTAGTGCACCTCCCTGTCAAAACTGCAGTAGCCTGTGCTGGGTTAGATTGCTCAAGGTCATATCCATACATTACTGTGTGGGAGCTTTCTGCTGTGCAATGATTACATCATTGACTGTACAAGTCATCATTGACCAATCGAAGTGATGCTATTGTTCGAATCTATGTCAATCAAATTATAGTCTTCAACTGGTATTAGAGATATAGGGATATTACTATGTCTGGGGTGATGCTGCATCCCCTTCAAGGGGAGCGAAAAATAAAAGGCGCCACGCACAATAGGAGCTTTATACATGAATACAACTTCACACAAGTCACTAAAAATAAAAATAAAAAATCTCTTTTTGAAGAATGTGCTGGGCCGATTGCTACCGCTGTTTCTCGACTAGCTACCGGTACACTACTGGTCATACTGAATAATTGACTGTTTGCTGCCAGTTTAAGACTTCATCTGGTCACTACATCTTGTAGACCCGCCTTCCTGTTGTATAGCTTGATGTAATTTCTTGCTGTGATCAGGGAGCTGCCACTAGAGACAGCTCTCTGCTGTGATGACCCTCACTTCCTAGGGATGGCTCTAACTTTAAGTCAGTGAGTGTCTCAGTAAAGTATCACGTAGCACAGAAAGCAATGAATGCCAATCCTTATCGTTTCCTTATTACTAAAACGTAGAAAACAGGCTGTCTCCTAAGTGTTTTGCATAGGTTGATTGCACGAGAGGCCATCATAATTTTCATTATTTTGCACTTGAAAGAAAATGACGTCACTTTCAGAATGTTGGTATCAAATGTTGGTATCAGAATGTATCTGTTGGTATCAGAATGTACCAATGTTGGTACGTGTAGGCAGGTAGGCCAAGCATTGACTTCGGCTGAATCCTCACAATTCATTTAGATAGGCCGGACGGCACGACGAAAGCTACACTCCCATACAAAATGTAATGAAGCAAGCCCACTCTCCTCTCTTTCAACTTTGGCTCAAAATTACTCAGTTTGAAAGAGGACAAAAAAGTGAATGGGGGAAGGGTCTGGAGTTGGTCTTGAGAGTGTGAAACTTGTCACAGTTTTAGTGATTTTGTTTCATTTAAATTGTCCGGAATCGCTCCCCGACAAAGAAAATGAAGCAAACTCACTCTCCACCCCACCTTTTGTCAATTTGCCTCAAAACTGGTGAATTTCAATCGGACAGAGCATTTAAAGGGGAGTTGATCTTGAAAGTGTGAACCATGTCACAGTTTTCGCGATTGTTTCATTATTTAGTCATGGATTATATAACCTTTATACTGATTAAGCTCGTAGGACTGTAGGAAGAGTTCTAGCTAACGTTTAGGTGGCAATAACTAGTCAGTAGTATCTACATGGCGTCTCAACCACCCCTTACGCCATTCTCTTTCAATGGAAGTACAAAACATGGATTATAAATAGTGAGAATAGAAGAAAAGCCTTTGATTGCCAAAGTGGTGGGGCTTTGGAATCTTTATTACCTTCAGGGGCGGATCCAGAGGGGGGGGGAGGAGTCGGCGACGTCCGGACCCCCCTTAAATTTCCGGATATGCCCTTTTCTTTTCTCGCACCATCAACCCACAAAAAAGAAGAAAAAATGAGACAGTTTTTCAGCAAGGATGGAAACTGAAAGTTGTCTTATTCCAAGGAGATTTTGGTTACCCCCATTCAACATGGGTTAATTTATCTCCAATAGCAAAGTTACATGCCGCTGCTAAGTTATTCAGTTATATAAAATCACAGCACTGCGTGGCTGGAAACTCGTCTTGTGAGAGTAGTACTGCGTTGTAACACGGTGAACGGAGGGGCGTATCCAGGAATTTCCAATAGAGGGGGCGCAAGGTTTGATTGATCACTGTCCTAGGGAAGGGTATAAGGGGATGGGCACAACCCTCCCTTTTGCAAAATTTTTGCTTTTGCATGTTAGAGGGCTGAGATGCAAAATGGTGCTATATTTGAAACATTTTGAACTGAGCATTTTCTTCTTTTGCCTCAAATGTTTTTTCACGCATGACGGCCAGTAGGGGAGGCGCGCTCCTGTTGCGTCAACGCCTGGATCCGCCACTGGTAAAAGCCCATAAACGTCTGCTTGAAAGACTGTCAATTGATGCAGAGATCGAAGTGGAAAACACGCGTGGTATAGTGGAACTTGAAAAGTAATAAAGATAATACAGATATCACCTTGTATTGACAGTTATTACCAGTGATAAAAATTTTATACAGGCTGACAATAACACACTAATGAGCGTCACTACAAACCAATACTCTGTAAAGTCTCCTATGAGTACCGGTAGTCCTGACAATTCCAAACCTTAAATGAAAGATGTTCTACTTAAAAAAAAAACAACTAAATACTAAGTCCGAAGATTGCATGGTCGTGCCTGTGATTTAGGGCCCTTAGGAACTGAGAAATCGCAAGTAGTCCAAGTTCCCCCGTACCAAGACAATTGAGCCCCGTAGGCCTACAAGCAAGGAAGCTGAGAGCTGCACCCCTTACAGTATTATTCAGCGATGCGTCTCTTCGTCTTTGAGACTGCCAAATTGTAATGGGGACTGCCAAATTTACGCAGGACGGCTTCTGGAGCCTGCCGAAAATCGCTAGTCATAGCTTGCAAAATTAAGTACAGATCTGACGTAGTTAATACAGCTTAGAAATGAATTCAAAATTCATCGAAATTACGAATAATAATTATCCCCTAAAATCGACACAACACAAATATTTAGCACTAGACGAATAACGCCTTCAACTCTTCCCGAAAGATATGGACCCCACCTGCGGCGTCAGAGTGACTGGAGGCGTTTCATAAACAAGTGAGATTATCAGTTTCTTAATGGCTAAGGATGTGCCCCGTCCCTTGAAATTGGGCAAAATCTATTTCCACTGCAGATTTTTTGGAAAAAAATCGGGAAATATTGTTTGGCAATACAGGATCTTTGAGGGCAAGAACGGCTCACCCCCTGGAAAAATGTCCCTATGCCTTTGATGAACCCCTTTCCTCGAAATACTGGATCAGCCCATGACAGTTTACAAATCATTGTTGCCTCAACTACATGATACATAGAACGCAAAGTGAATTTGCCTGACAGCTAAAGATCATCAGGATAATGTTTCCCAAGCCATGCACTTGTAAATAGACCTACGGCTACCTTTTATTATATGATTTAATCAATAAGCTTGTAAAGTAACTTGAAGACATGTTTTCTCCAGAAGGGATTATACTGACCAAGTGTTTTCAAAGTTGGAATAGAAATATAAAGGATGTTTAGATGCAAATTACACCAAAAAGGTCTAGAAAGTGCTATTTCCGCCGATGGGTTTGGAAACATTTTAGATAAAACTTTTCTTGGTAGGTCTACGTTATGCACGCCTATCTTGGTGGCACTCCTAGTGGCGTACTGAGAGCTTCTGTCCGCATCGCATATACCGTGCACCTCTTGAATGAAGCCATGCCACATCCGAAAAGTCATTTAATAATGCGAATTTCTAATAAAATCAGTAGCATTGGGATTAGAGTCCTGGGGGAGTAGGGACATAACCCCAGCAGTACTGTCAGTATGCTTTGAAGGCAGATAAACGGTTGTCGTTTTTCACCAGAGAGGTAAATTTGAGTGCATGGCACTCAACCTTGCTTAGTGGGGAGGGGGAGGGGGAAGTAGTGGCAGTTGTCCCCCAGGAATTTTCAAAAGCAAATTTCTGAAATCAATCTCTGTAAATTTTAAAATAAAGATCGTTGAGATGCATAGAAATTATAGTAAGGGAGAACGCTGACACGGTGCATCTCTGCGTGTTTAACCAGTGAAGCCACGAAAATTGTCAGGGCGCTTCCTCTGTACGGCAAAGGCTGGTTGATTGGCGTATCTCCATACGTACAGTGTGCATTCAACTTCAGAACTAAAAAGTCATTGTTCCTTTTTTCGCAAGATTATAAGTACTTTTCACAACAGAGATAGGTCGTGGTGCCTTCAGTGTTTTTTTTATACTCCTTACCTAAAAATTTGTAGTTTCTCTGCCAATAACAGGGGCAAAAGAAACGTCATACTGTTTGTATTACGCGCCGTTACTTTTTTGTCGTACAAAGAGCCATATGTGTGTCTTCAGTAGTCCAGATCGCCTGACGCTATTCTCCCTTACTTAAACTTCTTCGTTGAGAAGCAACTGGTAATTAGGCGCAGGTAGTGCGATTTCCGGCAAAATGGGAAAGACAGGTAGCAATGGGAAGGAGGGGGGCAAATCGCACCATCGAAGGTATTTCTATTACTCATATTGCTAAAAAAACGTAGTAAAAATTGCATTTTTCCGACGCGGGCGCGCCCCCACCCTGGGTAAGGTTTTCCCCAATATTACTTCTTTTAGGGCACTTTGGGTATTGTTCCAAAGCTCCATCTCAAACTCTCACCAGAGTCCACCCACCCCTCTACCATTATGCACTCTGCATCCTCTGTCCCGACCGGCTGTTGTTAGTCAGACGGAGTAAGGCTACAAAAAGGTCAAATTGTGGTTTCTGTGGTATGTTTTGTGCCCATCATTTGAAGAAGCACAATTGCATCATTCTAATGCCGACAACTTCGAAAATACCCTATAGCTCTCAGCGTCTCCCCTGGATCTCCGCCATGGTGTTTCACTTTAACCACGCTAGGGGGACTGAGGCCGCCCGTGGGTCACAAGCCGCTAGGGTGGGGAAGCGCTTAGCCCTCCCGCTGCGTCTGGGGCACCGCGTAGGTATTTCAACCTATATTCGTCCTCTTAAAAAATTCTGGTCACGCGCCTGATATGTGAAGCATTTTTTTTTTCAAGTTTCCTTCTTACACAAATTATGATAGCTCTCCCCTGAGATCTTCAGCCGAAATATTCATGTGTAACGCCATGCCCTTATTTTTATAGAGAAATCATGGTGTATTAATTTCTTGTCAATATGGGCTAAACGTTATAATGGGCTTCGTATGTGTCAAGTAAATATTTTTGAAATGTGCCCTTTGCATTTGCATGTCAGACCCCCCTCTCAAAAGAAAAACCTTGATCGGCTCCTGACTCTCCATATCAATTAAAGAACAAATTATTAAATTATTTCTGTTTCATTCGTCGAAATGATTGATTCGTATTATTCATTGATACGGCGTAATGTATGAGAAATGTATCATGTTATGTTCCTTTGGTTGAGTACACTTTTTTCATTTACAATGCCCTTAAGCTCTTCTCGTTACACAGTCCAATCTATCAAAACGATGTTTCTTCATTCCTTTATCAATGATCGTTGCACATTCTGTATAAAACGTTAACATTTTCCAGGAAATTGAAGTTTCGTATATAAAACGCATTTCATACCAATCAAATTGCTCAAATACCTTTTAATCTGATGAAAAAAAAAACATTTTTGATACTAGTATATGGAAGTAAATATAATCCGGTTTATCGGTATAGCACAAGACCGAGTTCAATCACCGAGAAAATTTGTTCTGACGAACAATGGATCTATGTAATTCTGTATACTTTGCAGCTAGCTCACAGTTTTCCCCGAAGCTTGTAATTTTATTGAATCAGCAAGTGCGATATCATTTGGAAAATGCAGGTTGTTAATGGACAGATGGAAGGACCATGATTCCAAATCATCGTCAGTTTAGAAGAGGATTTGGTTTCGTTAGTAGAGCCTTAGGTCTCGATTTTCAGTCTGATCTGATCGTGTTAACTGAAAATTCATGTATGAGCTAAAGAGCCAAGGTAGCTAACCATCCGAAACATAACGGCAAAACTTGTTCAAACTTCATCGCTTAAATACTTTGTCAAATGCCTTGACGGGTTTACTAGGAAAGCGTCTTTAAATTTTCTTATAAAAGTCGTTTTATCTACTTCGCATTTTCCTGGCGGCTTGGAAGAATTTGTTTGAACTTTTGATCCACCCACAAATTCTATCAGGATGGGACTGGCATTTCCATGCTACCATGTACATTAGAACTAGGTTTAGTTCTCAAGTGGTGACCCTTGGGCCATTTGCAGCCCACGACGTACACTGAAATGACCCCGGATGAGAATAAAATTCAGATAAGAAAAATTATCACCCAGTATAAATTTCTGACTTCTACGCTGGTAATTAAGTAAAACTTCAAATAAAGTGGCCCTCTGCATAAAACACATCTAACCCTGGCGTATATCCTCAGTTTTCAGGCACCGCGAAGACGGGGGGCCTAAGGGGCTTTAGCTCCCGCACTTTTTCTGCCGTGGGCATTTTGGGTCGCCTTAAACAGGGATGATAGGCTTTTATTTTCTTGAACATATATTGGGCCATTTCAATGATTAGCGAAGCTTCAAAATTGACTCTGCGACTCCTGGTTTATAGAGAAACTGCATTGTTGATACGAAACATATCATTTAATCCATTTATCTATTTGAATATCTCTCTCTGATTTTCCAGACAGAGGCAATTAAGGCTGGCAAGGCCTAAAATTGACTATAGGTTAACTAATTCATTCATCGAAAAAAAAAAGCGTAGACCGACATGATAAACACACTGCTACAACAACGCATAACACATGAACTATAATGTGTCAGTCCTTTCTTAGTCAAGATCACTCACAATGAAAATGGAGTTAGAAATCAATAAATACCATAAAACAACCGATTCACATTTTACGTCAAATTGTTTGATGCCTAGAGCGTGTCCTTGATTACTCAGAAGAATCTAAAACATATCCCTATAGAACCGGCCATGTGAGTTGACGTATGCTAGCCCAAGGCCATTAATGCATGCACGCACTGTAATCTGAATTTACAATGTTCATCCCGTTGGGTTGCTTGCCGTGATTCGTAGACATAAATAAAGTAAGAAGCTTGTCGTAAATATGATAAAAACAACAAATATTCGACTTCTTCACATATCATCTTCAAATAAAGCATTCCGGAGCTTTATTCTACTACATACTATATAGTAACAAAACATAACTGGTGTCACACTGGTCCTTGAAGCATGGAGATAAGTCTAGGTAGTGGCTCTATGGTTGAAGTAAACATTTTCGTCGACATTTTTATTCAGTTTTATAAGACTTCACAGGTTCAGTGACACTTTTGCTTTTATATTTTTTCCTGAATTAAAGCGTACTTATTGATTTTCAAATTGTCTCATTTTAGGACACAGATTTTTTTATTCCTTGCCGGAGCTGAAAAGAATCCATAAGCAATTCTAGGTAATTTGAGGTAATCAAAGGTCAAAACCCCAAAACCTTCCACTACGACGGAGGCACAAAGTGTTAGGACCAATCAGGGTTAGGGTTAGGGTTTAGGCCAATCAGAGTTTAGGCCTCATGCATATGCATGTCTCAAAGCGTTCAAGTGCTCCCACATGAAAGAGTACAAATTTTCCTAACATATTGTGCCTCCTTCACCCTCCTTGAGAACATGATAATTCAAGACAGGGCTGATGGACACATTTCATACTTGGTGCATAGATTTCTCATATATGGAAAGAGAATCCTATGAGTTTTGGTGGAAGTCAAAGATCAACAAACGTGACACCACGAAACACTCGTGAACTGACTAGACAGTGAGCCGTACCTCCGAATTGTGTCCTTTCGTGACCACCGAAAAAGGAAGGCTGCATTTTTGAACCATTTCAAAGATTAAACTATAGAGAGCAAAACACATCTTTTAACAAGCGTAACTCTGGTACATTAATTTGAAATTATAACGTTAATTACCAAATTATATTATGAACACGCTTGATGGCGCTTGATAGATGCTGTGACTATAACATGTTTATAGATTACTTATATGATGTGTTGATGGTGTAGTGGAATGAGCTCGGTGTCTCTTTTTGACGGCCCGGGTTCGAATCCCATTCAAGGCACTTTTATTTTCAGTTTTTTTGTTATTCAATTTTTGTCTTCTGTTACCTGTCATACTTGAGTTATAGATTTGTTCCTATGGTTTTTAAAGGTCAGAGGTCATTTGAAGTCACCAGAGGTCAAAAACCGAAAAGCTTGTAAACACGATTTTTAAGATAGAAATGATGGACCCTCGCACTGCCTGACACAGCCCGGTACTCCCCAAAACCACAAGGAACCGCCCGCACCTCCCGCACCATACAGAATGGCAAAAATTGACGCAGAGTACTTTTTAAGCGAGAAATCATAGAACGGATGGTTTAGAAATCCTTTCCGAGTTCAAGATCGTACAAAGGATTCAGTTGTTCTTCATTGTATATCACTGTTGGTATTACACTTAGTATACGCGCCTTGCTTGGTTAATTACTGGTTCACCTCAACTCTTCCAAATTATAGCCAGGAATAGGTATGTACTCCTTTCCTTTGAAAACATTCATTTCTTTATTTCCAATTTTGATTTTCAAGACTTCTGAATAATTTCCTTGCCAAAATGGTATTAACGCAGTTTCTGTATAGGAAGTAAATTTTTATCTTTTATTTGAAATAGCATAAATCTGCCACAAGTTAAACCCTGTACAGTTGATGTCTTCTATACTAGAAAGTGTTCGCACAAACTAAAAAAAAGGGAATAAAAAAATAAAAAAAACTAAAGTCTTGGAGCTACAAAGCCTCTTACTACGTTACTCATGTTGACTATTACTATCAGTCAAATTCCTTGAACGTTAGCAAAACTATACACTGACAAACTACGGGAACGGGAGCCAGAGGCAGGAGGACGAAGTGGGGAGCAGAAGGTGGGGGGGGGGGGGTAAAATCCTTAGTGTGCGGGTGCATCCAATGTTATCTTAGCAGCTAAGGGAGGAGGGCGCACTCTATCGTGGAAATATAAAATACAGAATAAATTGCATCTCCTGGGAAGCGATATTTCTTGATTTCCTTTTAACTCTTCGCGATAACAGTAATCATGTCAGCCGACCTTTTGTAAGGGAAAACTTTAGGAATGAATCAGCCTAAGGTTCTTAGGTTGAAATTAGTAATGATCCTTTAAGATGTAAACAATGTAGAACTGATTACTGTAATTCCCATGTGAATAAACTGATTGTATTCATAGCTTTGAGGGGATTTGTGATTGGTACTGATAGGTAGTTTATTACTTTTAATTAGAATGACAAATTTCTGGACAGATTTTCATCATAGATCAGGAATAATATATCTGTAAAATTCAGTGCAAGGTTGTAAGGTTCAGTGTGCTTATGTCACTTCCCGTTCATAAAGATACATACATTTACATAAATGAATTACTTATACCAATCAAGCTGTAAACGTCATTTGTGATGTCTATAATTTACGTGCGAATAATCTGATTGAATCTATAGATAGTTCTCAGTGACGTCACAGCTAGGGGTTAGCAACCGGCATTTCTGAGGGCAAGCCTGTACACACATGCCGGGGTTGCCCTCAGACATGGCTGAAATAATACACGTGAAAAGCTCCTATGACGTCACATGAGAACTATCTATAGCTTCGAGGATGATTGTTCATTGATATTGTTATAATTTATGATAGACTGTGAAAAGATTTCCATCAGGTTGGCAGCTTCTATAGGCCATAAGTTGTAGGTTACTTATACACAACCACTGTGTTGAACTTACACAATGAACGTTTTCAGCTGCTTACATATCTGTAGCCACTCATCAGACCAGGGAGCTGCTACTTGGACCAGGTATAGCAGCTCCCTGATCAGACTGTGGTCTTTGTTATGCTTTAAACTCTGATGCTCCGCCTCAAAGCACCTGAAGGTACAGGGACACGGATAATAGGATTATACAACAGGGAGATTATGATGGCCTTCATCTCTGTTCATGGCTTGATAATTAGGGAACAACCATGGTTGATAATTGTCTGGGTAGTAATTCCCCAGGGTGGGGGTTGTCCAGTTTAGGGTAGTTGTCCGGGAAAGTTGTTGGGGGAGGAAATTTCGGAGAAGAGTTTTGCCCACACGAGGTAACTTACTTGATAATTTTAAAGGCCCTCTAAGCTCACCCCAGACAGTAACAATTCTAACCTAACTAACTAACTAACCTAACTTCTAGCCCCGCCTCCAATTTATACACAAACAACTATCTTGAAGTACAACATTTCCAAGACAGAGATAGAGTAGCCTGCACTGAGTTTCAATTGCTCGAGGCAATATTGAAAAACAAACTGTTATTGTTTGAATGAATGCCAATCAAAGTAAATTCACCAACTGGATTTAGAACTATGGGGATATGTCTAAGTAGTATGTGGGGGATGCCATATAGCTCCTTTAACATTATTTGCATCAAATGAAACACGGAAAGATAAGAGTTAGGGACAATCGTTTTTACCTGACCCCCTGGTACTTTCAAGAAAGCTTTGGACGGTTGTGCTTTCACCTTCAAAAGAGAAAGAAGAATATTACACTTCAGTAACATAAACGCATAGGCGACGACAGGTGGAAGACGGGAGGACACTCCCCCTGCTTTTGAAAGTAAAGGGGATTGCCCCCTCCCCCACGGCCACACGCATACACACTCTTTTCCAGAACCAGCTAACTAAAAAGTAGAATGTCAGATTCCATTGCTTGCAATAAAGCTGATTCAGTAAAATCACTTGAACTCCAAATGGTGGAAAAAGCCAAAACAATGGATTATTATAGGGGGAAAAAGCCTCAAGATTATACCACAGATCATCTGGCCTACCATTATCCCAGTGCTCTTAAGTGAGCCCAGTTCCCTCACTTCTAGAGCTTCGCTATTCACGCTTAAAGAAGATCTGGTCAAGGTCACGTCCTCACTTTTTGGAAGTTGTTTGACGCTCTTACATGAACGAAGAGAGGACAGAATTCTAAGCGGAAAGCAAAACTCGTGCTTTCATATTTTGTGTGATTGTCGACACTTTGCTTTTCTGATAATCTACAGTTTTCCAAATTTAATAACTTGTCGCAAATGTGTATTACTTTTGCCGATTGCCCCGTGTCTGAAATCTTTTTGACTTCATTTTTTGCTTATTTATTTTATTTTTTATTTATTAATATCTGGGGGATTGGTAGGGAAATTTTGTTTCACCAACGATCATGAAAATTATGGTACTCCCTCTCTCATACTTTCTTTCTTTTAACTGTTTTATCTGTCTCTCCTTCCAATAGACTAGTTGGGAAATTCGGTACTTCCAGGCGGGTCACAAGGTCAAGTGTACCATGACAACGGCAACGTCTTACGCTCTGTGTGCTCAGCATGCAACACCGGCGCTGGGACACTGTATGCGTGGTACACTTCACCTTTGACCCATTACCATAATGCATTGCGTGGAAACATTTCCCAACACGTCTATTCTATTCATCTGTCCTTCGTCCCTCCTCTACTACCGGTACCTCTCCTTTCAGCTGCTATGCTTGCTCTAGCAGGTTCTATTTTTGTGATATCAGTCTCAGTTTTCTGTTTAATAGTGTGTTCCTGTATTATCTGCAGAAGTTGCTGGTTGGTCAGTAGCTTTTTACAATCTATTCCCTATTCTCTAGTGCCTTTGATTAGTAAAAATTGCGTCCCACGCGATTTATTTCAACCAAATTACCATATATTACCATATCTCTTGCTTCACCTGTGTCTTGCGTAAAGCCAGTCAGTGGTTTTTACCTTACTAACTTATGAGAAATAACTTTGAAATTGAAGAAGGTAGTGGTGTGTGTCTCTTGATAAAGATTTCAAAATTTTGCACTCAGTGTGGTTATACCTTGAATCATTGTTTGAATCGTAACTGAATCTCCAAAATAATCAGAAATAACTTTTCTTTTAACTTTTCTTTTTTTTTTTAAGATAAACATAACATCTGTTGAGAGGAAGTGAGCCTGTGAAATCATTATGGACTTGCTACAAGTTAGAAACTGGGGCTCCTTCGTGCATCATGAGAATTGCAAAGAAACAAGCTATGAAGATGTTGTATAGGGTTTAGAATTTTTCTCTTCTTTAAGTGTAAAGTATTTTTCACCTGAGAACTTAACCTTTTCTTCTCCTTGATTACAGTTCAACTAAGCAGTTGGAAAGTTACCCAAGTTGTTAAGTGCATGTGAAAACCTATTATGTCTTAAAGGCAATTAACTACAAGGACTGCCAATAGACAGTTCCTATTTCAAATGTCATTGATAGTCATTGCATTGAACTTTGGTCAGTAGTAGTTTTGTGATTTCCCTTAAATTGTTTTGATTGCACTTTAACATTTTCGGAAGTTAATGTGAACCTTTCAAACCTGGATCAGGGATACAAACTTCATCAAGATTTATCTCTGTCTTTTCACAGATATGCATCAAGTGAGGAGAGTATAACCAGGGAGCTGTTACGTAACAACTCCCTGGTATAACCAGGGAGCTGTTACCCGAAGTCCCTGGTATAACATTCATACTAAAAGAGATATGGATGAACCTTCCAGTGGATCGAGATTCATTCTGTGCCTCTTAAACATATAGTCTTAAGCGCGGGTCACTCTAGAGATATTTCGGATGGGATTACGGTCCGATTTTTGTGAGTTTTAGTTAAAATCTTCTCCATCCCTGATCGAAAAGGGCCAAAAATTTGCCAACCTGTGCAAATATATGATTTGCATCAGAGGACTACGAAAATGAAATGTAAACTAATTATTTCGTGACGTCACATCGACAGACAGCGTTTATCGGACACGCGTACAAAAATCAAATAGATCTTCGAACAAGAATCGCTAGACTGTTGAGCGATATAAGTTATATAATGATAACAAAACCGGTTTACCGTGATACAAACTAAGATCAGTTACGATATAGCGTGACCATCCTATAGAACAAGGTCTGAATAAAAACTATTGGTCCAATTTAGAAAAAATCGGAACGGATTTCGGATTGAAAATCGCTGTAGTGTGACCCGCCCTTTAAGGGGACTCTCCCCAAGGGTCCTCACAAGGTAACCTTTCAATTATCTAATATCTTTTGCTGTCCTGTTTGTTACAGGAAAATTCTTCATTAGGGCCTTCAATGTAACAGACATAATAATTCACAGGACTCTCACGTTACTTGCATCACGTCCATACTCTTGCCGAAAAATATCCCTAAACCTTTCTGTCACAATCTAAAGAAATAGTACATCAGTAAGCTTCTTAACATGATGGTTGATAGATGGTACTCGTGGTTGAATTTAACTGCATAGTGCCCTTTGTAATACATGGCTTGTCGTTTAAGTCAGTCTTTTCGCAGTAACTGCTTCAAACCAAGGAATTCCTACATTGGAAGTAGTAACTTCCCCTTACGAACGCTTCATGACGGTATTCCGTTCAGCATTTATCACTACAAGGTACTTCATCCAGAGGTGGAGCCAAGATTTGCCTGAAAGGGCCTGAAAGGGGGGGGGGCAACAACCCAAAGATCTAACAAGGTGACGGGTTGCCGAAGAAACGCGAAAGCAAAAATATTTATAATTTTGGGTTTATTAAAGTAAATTTTACAAGACTGGGGCTTCTGTTCACCGGGACAGGGCGATGTCCCCCTACCCACCACCTGGCGCCATCCTCGAATGCCTACCTGTGACGTCATAAGTTACTTCAGAAATTGTGGCTTTTCGGAACTATTACGGTGGGGAATACGGTAACATTTCAGTTATCTATAGGAAAATCAGGTTTTTGATCTTGAGTTTTTTATGAGTGGAACACTTGACCGTCGCGGAAAGCCATTTGTGGTTCATTGCAGTGATCATCTTACCAGTGATACGTGAGCTTCGAAAACGACGGCCGTGAAAGAAGTAAAAATAAGTATCCTTGATGGTTTTCATGTGTAAGTCCAGTTGTTCGAGTTTTATGTAATTCATCATGTGAGGGGCAACCATGACAATTAATATCCACTAAGTCTTCAGAACAACTTCCTTCTCATTTTCACAATTATTTCATCTCTAGAATATGGTTTTATACAGGCAGCACTAGGACTCAGAGCACTCTTCTGTTTTTGATTACTTCCGAACGCTGTTAGACACATTTTTTGAATGGTACTTCGTTTTGTAATGCTTACGTCAACGGAAACTGAAAGCAAACTTAATTAATTCCACAACGGCGACTTGACATAAGTCGATCGGCATAGAATATTCGTGCCAAAATTTGGAAAAGTGGTTGTCTTTTGTTTTGTATCAACACGGCAACTTCTTCAAGGCTTTGTGGGTAAAAATATGAGCTGTTGAATCATGTTTAGCGAAGTAATTTTGTTGCACTGACGCCACGGCAACGTCACGGCAAATAAACATGAACGCACCCGTGAGGGACTTGTTTGGGAAGAATTGGTTGTTAAGATAATCTGAATCGACTAATGCTTGCCACTTTTTGGCACTTTAAACAAAATGGCTACAGTTTCGCCGTGCCCATCAGTTGGGTTAAAATTTGGTCCATGTGCCATCAGAATAAAGGTTTTCATAATGCAATCATTATTTAATGAATTGACGGTAATTTGAGGTCTCGAGAGGTCAGTTTCTGAAATTTGAAAAAGTTTAGTAGTTGGCTAGATGTAGAGTTTGCCCCCAAAGTTTCTAAGAGTGAATGGATTTGGGGGTTTTGAATTGGTGGTGGTGTTTTATTTACCCATGGAAAAGTCCACCAATAAAGACTAAAGCAAAGCGCAGAATATAGGCCTGGTCAAATCTAAAATGGCGGTTTTAAAGGTTGCATTCACACGATGCGATTTTTCACGAAATGTGAGTGCTCAATTATCGTGTGCAGCATAGTACTATCATGTGAATAGATTTTCGCGCAACTTTGGTCGCGGACACTTGTCCCACAATAAAGTATTTGCGTGTGAATGACTTGTCTTTGGCTGTTTGGCTGTTTGGCTGTTTGGCTGTTTGGCTGTTTGGCTGTTTGGCTGTTTGGCTGTTTGGCTGTTTTACTTTTCAAATAGCCTATAGTTCCAGTTTCAGCGTTTCTGGTGTTCAAGCGATACGACAAACTTAGTGCACGAACTTCCTTCATACTATAATGAAGCGACTACTGCTAAGTAGCTCACCAAGTCCTTCGATCAAGCCTCTCTGATGCATTTTTTGTTATTTTGAAAGCGGTGGCGTGTCTTCATTTTGCATGAGTGTTAAAGTGCAGCCAATGTGCCATTACAAAAACATCCAGGTAACGAATTACAGACCGAAATTCCGGTGTTCTCGATGCACAGTCTTCATAGACAGTAAAGTGGTCCCCGTCCCTGTGCCATGACGTGGTAACATATAGGTTTACTCGTAGCCAAAAATCCAAGGTCAGTGTTTTGGGCCTGCGGATGACGACGAAAATAGTTCAGCTGTCTTCAAACTATCAGTCTTCAACTTTTTAGTAAACCTGGGGAGGCTACTTTGTATAGCAAAATATTTACCCCCCTTCCCCCCGGCTCCCGCCTCCGTTTCCGTACAAATGAGATTTCAATGGTTTGAGGGCAGTATTGGACCTGGGGAATAACATATCAAAAGTCTACTAAAATTGGACCCGGGAAAATTTATCGAAATGGGACCTTTCTAACAATGACCGTTTCTGCAGGTGAACCTAAGTTCATAAAAATGGGTAACACATTGTGCTGACCAAAGGAAGTTTTCCTATACTTTAATGATTGACAAAATATCGTTTGAATTTCTTTTCTAACTAAAACAAAAAGTTGCCTAAGATTAACCTTTAACATACAGTTTCCGTCCCCAAACCAGTCCCTTTCCTATGGATGTTGGTAACTCTCACACAACGCAAAGTTTGTGTGTGCGAATACAACGTTCTTAACCTTAATGAAGCTCTTCGTTGCTGGTGCAGAAAAAGTTCAACTCTTCCCATAATGCCTTGTAAGTCTCTGAGGCCCAACTCGCTAATCCTAACTACATGGCAGATCTGGTAATCTGCCAGAATGTATACTGCCCTGCATTAACAAGGAAACGAGTTTTGAAAAGAGAGTGAGAGAGAGAAAAGGCACAGTTTTCATCTCTCTCAATCGACCGTTTCATCACATTCTCTCCCAAATTTTACCCCCAAACAAAATTTAACAACACCACGAATAAAACAAAGAAAACCAAGCAGTAAGATGTGGTCGTATTAGTTTACAAGTTGGATACATAGTAAACACCAAAGTCTCAGAATTACATCGTAGAATTGACTGAGATCTATTCTGAAACCTGGATGATGAAACAAGCTATCCGCGCCACAGACGCCGCGGGTGCGACAAGTGTTCCTTCTAACGGCGTAGGGTAAAGGAGCCCGGCTTAGGCTTCCTGGTGTTGCCTAGAGGCAACGGTTTGGGGGTCCACAGGGCGAAGCCCCGGAAAGTTCTGAGTATTTACAAAATTGTGAGCGTTAGAGCGAAACATTTAAACTGCTTCTAACGGACATTTAGTCATGTGCATTGTAAAAAGACCACAGAAATGATAATTCGACCATTTTCTCATGTTTATTAGTGCGTTCGAGGGGAAACTCTTTAAATGGCGCAGGGGGCGATTCCCCCTCCCCAAGCTCTGGGGTATTTTTTTTTTAATTTTGAGCATTAGAATGAAAGAAACTGGATGACCACCGGTACGAAATAGACCCCAATAACGATAACTTTACCATACCTATTGCTGGCCTAGATCACAGATAGTATTTAGCAATTCAGGGGGGGGGGGTGGGCTTGTTAGCAGTGGTATATATAAGATACCACGCGGAGCGGACTCTGTTTGCTCAGTCCCTCTTTAAGAAGGGTTTCCAAACAAACGATATGACTTTACAAGGAATATGCCATAGAGCCTGCTTTCTGGTGAGCACTACACCGACCGAGTTTGAACATGTGGCACTTAAAGAGAGCACATGGAATTTATAAAGTCTGTGGCTATAGGGGGAGGGGCTCAAGTTCAACTGACACAAAAGTTCAGAAAGCACCGTGGTAATGCTCCTTAATGATTTCTTTTGTCTCTTGCTTGAGGTATAGACCAAGGTTTTGTTCCATGATGATTTTTTCTTCTTGAGATAATATACCAAGTTTGCCAACGCTTCTAGTTTTAGAATATAATGAAATATCGTTTTTAAACTAAGGAAAGACGATTTAGTCAACAGATAGTTATCAATATCCATCAGCATTCAACACAAGATCAATTTCATACCCACCGTGCTTTAAGCATTGCAAAAGGCTAATCTACCCTTCAGTCTGCAGTTTTTTGTCTCTGATGGTACTTATTTGAAACGGAAGAGAAGGTTGCCCGAGGAGCGGACGAAGTTTTTCGTTTAGCCCAAAGCTACGAAAAACTGAGAACGGAAGCTTAAACGAGCCGCTAAGCAGGCTGTCCAGAACGAACGAACAGAACATTTAAGGTCCATGGAAACAATTGGGGGCATTTTGCTATGATGTTAATGCATTAATTTAATGGCTGTTTCCACCATTTCCGAGTCTGATTTTATTGAATTAGCTATATTGCAAATGCAAACTACGCATGTGCCTACTATTTTGTTAGGGTTCTGGAAAAAGTGGGGGGACATGTACCATCTTTTGAAGTCCATGAAATACCTATATGTATTCAGAAGCAAGTGGATCTGGAAAGCTTATAGGCCTGTTCATGAAAATTCTTGACAATCTTCACAACACTGCAGGGAAATAAATCAATTGTTTGTTTTGTTAAAGCCTTTCCATTGTATTGTTTTATTGAAAAACGCTTTATAAATAGCATTATTATTTTGTTCAATGGACAAAGCTAACTTAGTGTTTCTCAGTTTTTAATTATGCACCTGAAAAATATGACGCAGAATCTTGCTACTTTCTAAATGTAAAAGAGTGAATTTCACTCTTTGACGATTGCCTACAGTGACCACTTTTTCTTCGAGTGAAAATTTCACTCTGCTGGGAGTGTTAATTCACTCCAAATGAGTGAATTACCACTCCGGGCAGAGTGGAATTCCACTCGAAACAGAGAGTGGTCACTGTAGGCAATCGTTGAAGAGTGAAATTCACTCTTTTACATTTAGAGAGTACCCTAATTAATTTTCAGTATTGCTCGGGTTGCAGAGGATAATGGATTCTCATTAGTTCAGCATTATTCAAGTAATTGTAATTTGTGATAGTCAAGAACAGGAACAATATTACATAATTAGAGGGCGCTATACTTATATAACATCTAGGAACACAGATATCGTGTATTACATCTTCGGTGTTTGACAAGACTACGACGTGGTACTTGTTTGCATATTATTATTGTATTTCAATAGTTATTATGAATGATTCCTGCCCCAAATTGATTTTCCACGGAAGCTCCTTACCAAGCATAGTGACATTGTTCTTAGGCTTGCGATACAAGGTTTACCTTCCAACGTAACTAATTGCTAATTTGGCAAGAAGCTTGAGAGCCATAACGACGAGACAGCCTCTTAGCTCCGCGTTAAGAAAAAGGGGGGGGGGGTCCGGTACAAATTGCCAGGGTATCAGTGCATTTCGAAAGATTGTAAAAGGGTACCAAGGTAAGTCTCAAAATTTAAACATGAGCTCCAAGGTATTTGTGTGAAACGAAGACAATTTTACACAGATGGTGATGTGCAAAATTTTACAACATATTGTAACTTGGATGTTCTCGTATTTTTCTAAGCTAGTTTTTTACTCTTGCATGTAATAATGAAAACAAACACTAAAAGAAAATGAGAAATTACAATAAATGAAATGACGTTAGCATGTTTACAAGTTGCTTCAAATTAGAACCTTCATAAAGGCAGCTATTACTTTCTGAAAAATAGGCGCAACGCAGTTACTGCCGTCGGCTAGCCTCGATTTCAAAGGGAAGCAAGACAAATATTGGGGCTGTTAGCCATCCGTGTCTTCAGTATGCACATAACCTGTTAAGAGATGCAGCTACAAAATGGGGTGGGGGGGGGGAGGATGAACAGCGAGAAATATATATCCTTGCCTATATCGTCATACAACATGTAATTTATCTTGGGGACATGCTAAGTCTCGTCTCCTTTCGGGCAGGGGTCGGCAACTCCTCAGCCCTCCGCCTCGGCCAGACAGTTCTGGGCAAGGAAAATTTAACTCAGGCAAGTACACTTCTCGTAGCCAGCTGAACAGGTATATACCCAGCGCCATCCGCTTTTCAAAGACTTATTAGGTAGATTCAAACTGGACAAGTAAATACTCATGAGAACAGGGAGGGGTTATTGGGAAATATTATTGCAGGCAACTGGTCTGGTTCAGTGGAAGCTTTTTAAGTTTAATTCGGTCTAATTATACCTCTTCATTGATGAGGACAATTTAGAGAGCAACTAATCCGATCGACAAGTAAATGAAAACAGAATTTGTTGAACTCTGCATACGGGGTTGTAACACTGATTGTTTCAGGTTTTCGCCTGCATTGCAGAGATAGCGCGCAAGACTATTCTTAAAACTGACGGTTCTGCTCTCTAATAAGATAAATATGGAGTGTTTGATTTAATTAAAGCTTAAGCTGTTAAGTTAAACTGTATGGAGTAATTCATTACTGATAATTTATTTCGAAAACATTAGATCCAGGAGAGAGGTAAATAGTTATCCGCATCTCCAGTTTAAAAATCCATACATAGCGCCCTCTATTGGTATGAAATGCGATCGTGCAATTTTATTGTAATTTTAGTTAAGGGAAGTAAAAATTGCACTTATCGTCACATGCTATCATCTTATTCACCTGTTTCATTGCTTATACTTTGCATAGGATGGATTTCCTTCGTTTGAATGATGCATCGAGCTCTTGGTAACTTGGTTTTATGCCAACTTGGCATTGCCAAGTACAGCAGGTTTAGCTTATCCTTTGCAAGACGTGGCTTTGTTTATGTTAACATTAAGAATTCGCAGAAGGCTATGCTGTGCTTTCAAGTAAGTTTCCGTTCAAATTTACCCTGTCCGTATAGATCAAGGATCTGTGGGTCCGGCTTTTAGTCACCGAAACAGATCATTTTCACATCTGTTCACATCTTCATCAGAGGTGACAGGGCCAGGTGGGAGGAGAACACTGGGGTGGGGGCATTGGAAATATAGTTACTCAATTAATTCGGGCCGGTAATGCTATTCCTCCCTCCAAATATTAAGTCCACTGACTTGAAAATTTTCCGATATTTTTCAGGGATGTAACATCCGAGTCCAGTCCGGACTCGGACTCGACTGGAAAGCGTTTTTCGCAGGACTTGGAACTGGCTCGGAATGGGAGGTCACCGTGAATCGGAATTGCCCCGAATGGGCACAGCTGGACTCGGACTTAGAGCCTATTCCAGTCGAGTTCACAAAAATGAAAAGTTCCTTCATATTACCTAGGCAAAAATATTACTGGTGCATAATTTAACAAGTAAAGTAAGTTACAGGGTCAGCAAAGCATGAAACTGACTCCTGAAAAGTGCCCATTTCCATCATAAGTGTAAATGTTAATACTACAAAAAACATTTGTGAGGCGCTACATTGTCAAATGGCCGGACTCGGAATTGGCCCGGAACTGGAAACCCTGGAATCAGAACAGCTTCGAAATCGGAGGGTACCGGACTCGGAATTGGCCAGGAATGGTGGCCACTGGAATCGGAATTGGCCCGGAATTGGGTTAGGTGGACTCTTTTATACAGCCCTGATATTTTTGAGTACGAGATGATTTGTAATCACAAGTAACAGAGAGGCTTCATTTTGACGACAGGCATACACAGTATACACGTACACACGTTTGCCCCCATGTACATGTGCCTGCACGTATACATGTATAAGAATATTTTTACATAATAGTCAGTCGGACCAGGCAAACTTAAATTTCACTCAATTCACCATTATGAGTTTTAAAGAAGTCTTGCGTTTATGAAAATTTTGTCGCTGATCGTTGATCGGCGGAAGTTAAAATTCCATTATCTGTTACTTTCCCCTGTATTTATGATGTTGCTTTCCTTTTTCAGGTGGTATCTTACAGAAGCGTACGTAAAACCAAAGGTGATGGCCAACGCTGATGTGCAGTTCAAGTATCTTTAAATGGCTTTGAAAGTTGTGAAAGAGGGCGTGCTTCAAGATTGGGGCTGGAGAAAAAGATGACAAGGTTCCTTCTGACGGAATCGTAGACGGTCAGTCAAATAATTGGTTTAGTAGGATTTTCATGATCCCGGCTACCCACATACAGCACTGACGAAGTACAGTCATATATAGATTGTGGTGCTGGGCCCCACGAATTCGAGCTCCCTTAGGTTACACCAGCACCCATTCTAAGTAAATTTAATTTTATGCGACATCTCAGAGTAAGGAGTAAAAGAATGAAGACCGAGGTGAGAGAGAAGTCACACAGCCTAAATCTGGGAAATTTAGTTGGTGATATTTTGAATAATGCTGTACCTTCATTTCAGTGCATTTTTCCGACGTAGAGTTTTCTGCATACGCTATGACCTCAGGTCAGTAGTGACCTGGATCAGATTCTGCCGAGCAATTTGGGTTCTACAAAGAAAGTAAACTGCAAGAATTTGTACCAAAATATCTCATATAATTACACGAGGTACTTCCAGAGTTATACTTGTTGTGATCTGCATATCCATGGCAAACGGGGTGGGGGACAAACGGAACATGGTTCCCCAATAATGTGGTTGACACAGACGAAATACAGTTCACCCCACCCTTTTTAGTCAAAAGATGTAATATTTTGCCGATACTTTTGAGTACGAGACTGCCTTGCAGGCTTTATGCCTTCAGGAGTTTTCCTTTCTCAGGCATGTTCCGGACGCACCTTCCACCAAATGATCGGCAACTACTGTCATAGACATACTCTTATGTATATGCGCACTCCTTTATTCATACGTACACATATAAGTTTACGTGAACTTGTACTTACATAAGCATACATATGGGTATAAAAAATGTGAGACTTTGTCTTTCCCCTTCCTCATTTCCCCTCTCCCCTTCCAAACAAAGCAGGCTGGCTACACACCTGGAGCCCGCCACCTATAGAATGCAATTAAATCCCATGCTAAGGCTTTTGCTTTACTTTCTGCACAAAATGGTCATGATGATTCTTCCAGGAGCATGATCTTTTCTTGTCTACTGGGCTAATTTAGTGCACCTCTGTCGGTATAAATCCGGTCAAAGGAATTAGGCCAGGATTGGGCTAGGCTACTATTGTGAATACGCCGATCAATACCAATGAATTACACAATACATCCCAGACCTAATTGTCAGAATAGCACATCTCATATGATTCACAAGAAAAAGGTTACTTTTAACTTTTTGAAAGAGTAATTCAACATGAAAGTTTCGATTTTATGGCCAAGTTTCCCTCAATTTTTGTGTCTCGTGGTATTTTGACAAACAAAAATCGATGAAAAGAAATTTTTCCCTCCGTGTACGATTTTAACAGAAGGAAAATAAGAGTTGGAGTATTTAAATAACAATAGAAGACTAATATCGACCAGTGGTATAAGAAGGAGACGGGAGACAGGACGATAACGTCTTTGAAATTTGTGCAGCGATGTATGTCGGCTCTAAGAGGACTCAGCAGTGTACACTGACGGATACGTGTACAGATGAAAGCCAGTTTAGAATTAAAGCGACGCAGGTCCAAGGAGAGCTTTAACATGTTAAGTGTTTGCTTTTAGTTTTGAGTTAAAGTTTCGATGGAAAATTGTTATTTATCCGTCGAAATCGCAAAGGTTATTTTCTCAACTTTTTCCTTGCCATCGTTCTAAGTTAAATATTTTTAGGCATTAGTTGTGATTGTGAATAATGAAACACTGATCGTTAAGGAAGTTCCTAGTACCACGGTGTGGCTGACGTTTACTGGACATTCTACACATGATCTAATATGGTCAAAATATAAGTTTAACTCTAGAGGAGTTGAAGGGACAGGCTACGACGTTTAGTAAGGAATTTTTTTCCTGACGACATTTTGATGAGGCGAGTCCTAGTGAAAACCCTCTTTAAAGGGGGATTCTTGAGACCCAGGTGTGAGACGAATTCTTGCACACTCAAGAGTTTTATGCGAACGAGGGCCAACCTTTTCGTACATGGGATTCTTACCTTGTTAGTTGGGGCATGCTTTGTATCGACGGTTATTTTCTGGGAATACGTGGCTGAAAATAGTGCTCAAGGTATATTGTTTTTATTTCTGTTCTTCCTTTTAATTATAATGTATTTAAGGTGAAATTCGGCGATGACTTGAAAATATTTTACCGAAATACGCCGTAGGCTATTGATACGGACGAAGTCGATCAGCTAATTCGCTCCCCACAAGTTAGTCATTTCGCGGCCCTAACCAGTTCTCCCCCAAACTTTTGGTTGTCCCACACAACCATTTAGCGGTTTTAGTACTAGCATGCATCTTTCCCCTCGCAAGTGCCGTTCAAGTTTTCTTCGGTGCATCAATAGGTTTCATATGGATATAAGCAGGAACCTGTTAACCTTACGGGAGTTACCTGTTGATACGGTTTACGGTCGTTTCGCCCCCTTGCCAGTTCGCCCCCAACCAGTTCGCCCCTAAAAAACCAGTTCGCCCCCAAGCGATGACCGGTTCGCCCCCAAAGACCTACCAGTTCGCCCCCAAGTGCTGACCAGTTCGCCCCCTAATTTATTGACAATATACCTTTGTTATTTTCGGCATTTTTGTGCCTTTTCTTCCTGTATGTTGCATCCTTTGATGCAAATATCGAAAATTACACAAGAAAATAAGCTGAAAAGAGTTGTAGTGCCTAATTCCTCGCACATGATACCTGATTGGTTGTTCTTAGTTGATTGCACATGTGATCGTGTATGGTCAACATTATATTCTGCGTGTGCTAGTTTTTGTTGGCATTTTACCAAATAAAATTCCATGCAATTCTTAAAATACAAAAAAAGTTTTCCAATATACCTACCTCATGAAAAGTGTAAGGTGGAAATGTAATCACGAACTAAACAAAACTTAACACTAATTAGAAAGCTTACCAGTCAAAACGTCCCCTGACCAAAACGTCCCCGTACCAAAACGTCCCCGCTATTGGTCAAAACGTCCCCGTGCAAAAACCTCCCCGGATTTGGTAGCCTTTATCTTCCCTTACAGTATGCCTACTCCGAAGTTCAAATAATTTTTTAAAGTACAATTATTGGAATGAAATGGAAATTTTCTGGAAAATTTAACCTTTTATGTTCAATTCCAAAGTGTTTGTGGTAATCATTCTACGTTCGTCAGTTGTAAAACGGCATAGCATCTCAGTTCTAACGTTAGTAAGTTCTAACGTTATCTTAGGCCTAACGTTAGGCCTGCCTGACTTTATCGTAATCGATATAACTCAATTTTTTTTTCAAGTTTTCTTCAAGTTTCCAATCGATAGTTTTTTTGGATTCCTAAAATCATGTTCAAAGTCTCTATGGCGGGACGTTTTGACTTCCCATATATAATAGCACGGGGACGTTTTGGTAAAAAGCAGGGAGGTTTTGGTAGCAAAAATGCGGGGACGTTTTGGTCTGGGGACGTTTTGACTGGACACCATTAGAAAGTACCACTAGACTTCAACGTACTAGCACAAAAGATGTGATGAGCTGGCATCATGTAGGTATAGGCCTTGCGGTATTTCAGTTCAAGTGAGTCCCCTCATCACTTTTGTTACCACATTTCATGTCATTTTGCTGCTGCTGTCGTTAAAAAATATAATCGAAAAAGAAAATCAACTGTATTTGATTTTAAGTAAAATCGAGGGGGCGAACTGGTAGGTACTTGGGGGCGAAACGACTTTCACTTTGGGGCGATCTGGCAAGGGGGCGAAACGACCGGGGCGAACTGGTTGGGGGCGAACTGGCAAGGGGGCGAAATGACCGGGTACCGTTGATACTAGGTTGATTTTGTTGACTTCAAAGAGGTGAATAATGAATTGTCAGTTCATTCCTGCTTATACCGATTCAAACCTATTGGTATTTCAACAGATGTCAACAGGAATCTGGGAAAGCTGAAAGCATGGGAACGGTTTCAATTTCGTTACATTTTAACCAACACAACTGCTTACACAGAAAGCTTTATTATGAGTGACGCAGTTTTTAGATCATGTATTGGCCGACCTACAGTACGTACAAGGGGGTGCAACGATATGGTTGTCACGAGAAAATATTGAATCACTTTGTGTGACTTCAGATCTTCACTCTAAAAGGAAAAGGCGAAATTCCCTCCAAAAAGAGTGTGCCCAGTGACCACTCCTTATTAGAGTGAATTTCGCCCAAATAGAGTGACAATTCACTCAAAGAGGAGTGATAGCCTACCTCACACACATTGAATAAAATATCGCTTTATTTGGAGTGAATTTAACTCTACTCAGAGTGAAATTAGTAGTGGTTACTGGGTACACTCTTTTTAGAGTGAATTTGCTCTTTTGTTTTTAGAGTGTTCCAACTTTTACGTTAACTTGAAGTTACAGCAGCAGTTAGACTACGGTGTGGAAACTGTTCACCCTCATGGCTAAAGTGTCCTTCGTGAGGAGGTGAAAGAGACTACACTATAGATGAAACAAAACTAAGAGAGGAAGGAAAACATAAAAGTAGGAGAAAAACGAAAACAAGCTTCTACTGTAGACTAACACCGGCAATTGGCAAGAACGTGCCGATATGAAAACCACAACCCTAGGAGAACTAATAGATTGAAGCAAGTTTTGAGCACTAAAACAGCTTAAATTTGACAATATGTTCTCACAACTTACATCAATAACTCTTCCATTTTAAGGACATTATGGTCTCTAAAGTAGTAAGACCTTAGGAGTTAGAGTAAGATGAGGTTTAACGGCTCAGTTTCTAACCAATTGGTTTAAGTCGGGCTGGCCACGGCCTTTTTCCAGTTGTGGCTCACTGGCTTGTTTTCCCTTCTCCATTGCTTATGCTAAGCACTAAGCACAATGGCAGTAGGTTCCATTTTTGGGAGATACTTCATGTAAGGCTACCTCAAACTGAGGTGAATAGACAACTGAAGGGAAATGAATAGGCTGAATAGCCTGAAGTGAATTGGATTAGGAGGTGTCTATTCACTTCAGTTTGAGGTTGGCTTACATGAAGTATATACCCCATTTTTAGTCTTTGGTATGACCCGGTCAGAAGTCGAACCCCAGACCTTCCGGCTGCAAGACCTTAGGAAATTAAGCCTCTCGAGAGAAAGCTTTGGAGTATAGTTTATTTTTTCTAGCGGCTGAGTCGCTTTTGTCCAAAGAAAGAAACCTGTATTAAGGGCAAAAATTGCAAGAGCTCTGCCAAATGTCTATTCTCTTAATAGATTTTGCCCGAACTCGGGACGGAGGGGTACACTAGGGGTACACTGAGTTGCAGTTCCCCGATTTGTACACCAATACGGTATGAGAAAGAGGGCATTCAGAGTAAAAGAGGTATTCATGTCCTGGTTTGCCTTGGTTAAAATGCAAATCATTGCCACGGAAATCTATATCGAAGTCAGGGATTTGTGTTAGACATTAGACATGGGGGGGGGGGGGCGTGGGTCGGAAACCTCAAAATGATCTTTATGTGTATGTGTACATATACATGTATACATACATATATAAATATATATATATATATATATATATATATATATATATATATATATATATATACATGTATACATACATATATAAATATATATACATGTATATATACATATATAAATGTATAAATATATATAAATATATACATGTATATACTTATATAAATATATATACATACATATAAAAATATATAAACATGTATATATACATATATAAGTGTCTACATGTATAAGTTTGTACGCATATGTGTACATAGACGTGTACATAGACGTACATGTATACGTAAGCGTATGTGGACGTATATGTTTAAGTGATGCTAGTAACGAAATGTGCTCATTAGCGGAGTTGAACAGCGAAGGACGAAGGAGCACAAATCTTCCCTTTCCCTGGTCACAAGTGGCATTGGGTGTGCGTTCAGAAGCCAACCAAACATTTACCATGCAGTTTTACATCCAGCAGCCGGTTGCTTTGAGTAGGGGTTGACAGAGGAGATAGAAGACAGGGAATAACAAGAAGGTTCCTGACAATGACACAAGGAAGCTATAAACGTGCTATAAAATATTTCGGGTTTTGCCAAAATGCTCTGTCCGCCCTGACCAAATTATTGGAGGGTACTACACTTCATCCTCACATAGGGGCCTATGCCAGCTTTTGCAAATATCACTGCAGTTGACCAATTTTACCGGAAAATTGAACAAAGGCATTACGCTCTCAAATTAATTATAATCTAAGGATATATACTGTACACGTGCGTCTACAAAGTTAGTTTTGTAAATCACCGAACATAGACCCTCATAAAAGTACCAGCGAAGCAAGCCGGAAAACTCGTTTTTCATGACCATTGAGTCACTGGAAGATTAATATTCACACACACACACACACACACCCTCACATACCTGTACATAAACACACACCCATATCAGGAATTTGCCAAAGACTAATGCGTCTATCGAAAAAAAAAAATTTTGTTTGTTTGTTTGTTTTTCGGAAAGAAAAGTTTTTATCGATCCGTGGCATATCTACTGTAGCCCCTTAAACTACAGCAGGGGTGGGAAACCTTTTTCCTAGGACGGGCCGTTTTGATAGTCACAATCTACTCGTGGGCCGCAGATAGCGAGGGCGCTACAAGCTACGAAGCCCCTAGAACCACTGGATTTTGTAGAAATTTTTAGGCAATAAAATGTTCATAAACTATCATGAAATGACATTGAATGTGCAAGACTGCACAGACCAGAGGTATCATACTAAAATAATAACCATTCGCCTTTTTGTTTTATGTATGGAGTAATAATGATGAGTGAGCAAATATGAAAAGTGCGCAAGAATCGCCGCGAAAATACACATATTTTGAAACCAACTTCCTTTGCTTCCTCACTTTACATTGCAAAATTATCCGCTTTAACGTTTAATTCTCTCTTCGGAGGAACAGTTCTAACCAACACCCTTTGAACCGACGGCAATAAATGTAGTGCCCATGCACTGCGTAGCGTACTGTTTAAGATAGACCCATAGACGTTGATAGCACATTCTGTTCGATACTCTGTAGCCTCCCACGCAAAGCTTCCGTTACCACCGAAAGTACAGTACAAGGATTCTGCACCTAGATTTTTGCCTATACGAAACGGTGGGCCTGTTGCATTGTGCATGGGATTTTTGTGATATGTTAGTAGAGTTTGGCAGAAGTTCTACTTGGAATATCCGGAAAGCGGTGTTAGCAGGATAAACGGTGGGCACTGTGTGCTAAAACATTATTATAAATAACTTTTCAAATGATTATGAATTTACATTTCATGAATTGCCAAAATAGTCTCGCGGGCCACATACGGCCGGAGGTTCCCCGTCCCTGACCTGCAGGATCATCGGGCAGGAATGACAGTGGCAGTTTGAAGGAGGGGTGACTCGAAGTTACCAGTGTTCGGACTTACATTTTATTATATTAGCCAAATATCAGGGGTGTGCTACAGATGCGCCCTTTCTAAAGACTGGCTTGAGCAGGCGCGTAGCCAGGAATTTGCCAAGGAGGGGGCAAAGCCTGTAGACAAGCTATCTAAGCGTAGTGCCACCACAGGTTGGCGCGAAGCGTACAAGAAAATTTTGGCCGAATTAAAATGCCTCCCAGATCGCTGGAAATGGCACTTCCGAGCCTTGTAAGTTGCATCTAAACATTTTTTTTTTATTTTGAGTTACTAGCAATATCATAAAGGACATTAAAAATATGCCGTACAAACAATGTGCTCAAGGAGGGGACAGCTGCCCCATTCGCCTCTCCCCTTTGCTACGCGCCTGGGCTTGAGTTTATACCGTCTCAGGCTCGTTTGTCAATATCTCTGAGGAATTAACAGACTTCAGTATTATCGTTCTAGGTCGCTCTCACAATCCAGCACCGTACTCTCTTAAGGACGGGCAACGTCAGCTGAGAAGCTTGGAAAGATTTTTGCGACCCCGTGAAGTGGCGGGGATCTTTGCTTTAGAGCCACAAGATGAATTGGGGCAAAATGTAGTCACTACGCCACCACCTCTACCCGACGCACCCGTACAAGGTAAGTTGAGTAGGTGTAGTAAGCAAAAGTTGTAACGTGATCAATGATTACGCGACAGGGCCTAAATTCTTAGTGGCTGCCCTTTGCCCAACTGCGACCCCCGAAAAGCACTTAAGTGGCCAGAGGAAGATTGCAGGAACCCAAATGTTTTTGTAAAGAAACAAACTCTTTAAGTAGGTTCTAGCTATTGCAATCTGTGTCAAGTGAAAAGAAAAATCAAAGTGGCCCTCGGCCCAAATCACTTGAAAACCCGTGTAGAGGGCGTTTCTGTCCCATTCTAAAAGACGTATTCTTTGGCTGGACATGTATAGTGGATATGTCAAAAGATTCGGATGTTCTCAAGATAGAGAGTAAAGACATCACATGCTTTGCTGTATAGATTTAAAGAACAAATTGGTCAAAATATCATTAATTAGTCATACAAAACATTACTGTGACTTAAGTTTCCCCAAATGACGTGTTACAATGACTAACCAGTTTTATTTTGTAAGACGGAGTGTACGCATCCAGTGTCTAGTTTATATGTCAGAAGGAACAGGGTAGCCAAGTTTATGAGATGCAGCCGGCCAAACAGTCAACAATATCCGGTAAATATGTCAAATGCAAGTAGGTTGAAATTACAAAACAGAACGATAACAAATCTTTGAAAAAAATCAGGCTTTTAAGTAATTCGTGACCATGCTGACAGTGCTTCACTTTATACGGGACTCTTTTGGAACCCATGACAGTAGTGGAACATAATTTCACGGCAAACGGCAAACGGGTTGTCCATTGAAAGCTCCCAAAAAGGGCTAAAATGCTGACCAGGTACGTCTAATAGTAGGGCAGATAAATGCATCTTTTTTGATAAAATCGTTCACAAGTGGAAAGAAGCACCAAAATTTGCATACCTGTACATGCTCCTTAGGGATTGCTCTTTTGAAAAAACCCGTTAGCCACTCAAAATTCAAAATGGCAGCCGATTTTCCAAAATAGGCGCCATTTTCCGTTTGTAAATACTATTTAAGACACAACTTTGTGCAGAAAATATTCCTAAAAATATTTTTGAGGCATCTTATCTTAAAATTCGGTCATATTTTGACAAAACTTCCAGTATTAATTTTTGGGACTGTTTTGGCCCGACTCTGGTCAGTCGAGATGGCGGAAAAAGCAAAATTGCGGCCAAAATGAATGAAATATTTACAAAAATTGTATAAAAAACAGTGTAAATTGCCACAATCCCAATCCATAATGATGTAAATTAAGATATTACAATTAAAACTGCGTTTTACAATCCTTGGCACAAGAGTACTTGCCAGCCAATGTGGCGGAAAATCGCCGAAAGAGTAAAAACAATAAAGTAAAACTCCCCCTCCATAAGAAAAATTAAAAAAAAAAATACAAAAAATTCACAAAAAATAATGTAAAATATATTTCAATTGAAAATCCTAAATATCGTTATTCAGTGTTGCCAATAAAATTCAAAGCATGGTTTCTGATAGGTAATGCAAGACCTCAGTCCAACAAAGATGGAGGAAACAACAAAATGGCATCCAGTATAACTATCATAATGTATAAAAATAAAGAGAAATAATCATTAAAAATATTTCTGACAAAGTTGCCCTTAACATCTGGCTATGTTTCATGACAAATAATCTAAAATGATTTTTAAAAAAATTCTTTTGGATTCAGGTCAACCAATATGGCGGATAAGCAAAATGGCTGTCAATGCAATAATTATGTCAATATATTATAATAATAGGAAAAATAATTATTAAAAAATACTTTATACACAGGTAAACCTAATCTCTGCCCATATTCTATTGCAAATATTTTTTAAGTATTTTTCTGGACATTTTTGGTAGAATCCGGGTCAATCAAGATGGCGGAAATAGCAAAATGGCCGCTAATGTTAAAATTGCAACAAATGAAAACAATAGGGAAATAATCCTTAAACGTATATTTGTGACAATTGCTCTCTATATTTGGCCATATTTCGAGCCAAATATATCAAACATATTTTTCAAAACATTTTTGTTGGAATTCCGGCCAACCAAGATGGCGGAAGAAGCAAAATGACCGCCACTTGTATAATTACAATATTTTATATTAATAAGGAAAATAATCCTTAAAAAGTATTTTTAACACATTTAAACCTAAAGTCTGGCCATAATCTATAATAAATATTCAAAAAATAATTTTCTGGACAGTCCAGAAAAATACTTTTTTAATATTTATTACAGAATATGGACTGACTTTAGGTTTTAATGTGTTGAAAATATTTTTAAGGATTATTTTCTTTATTATTAAGCTATATTGTATCTATACCAATGGGCAGCCATTTAGCATTTTCCGCCATCTTGATTGATCTGAATTGCAACAAAAATGTTCTAAAAATGTTTTTTATATTATTTTGCATAAAATATGGCCGTACATTAAAAGCAAGTGTGACAAAAATATTTTTATAAATATTTTTATCATTATTTCAATGTACTGTAGCTACGTAATAATTATATGGAAGGCCATTTTGTTAGTTTTGCCACCTTGGTTTACCTGGAACCTGTAAAACATCCAGAAAAATACTTTCTGAATATTTATTAACGATTATGGCCATTCGTTATATTATCGGCCATTTTGTTATTTCCACCATCTTTTTTAGTTTTAAGTCCAGTACAACATATCAAAAATCATGCTTTGAATTTTATTTACAATTTGCTGTAAAGATATTTAGGGTTTTCATTCAAAATTTTTGCATTTTTTGTTATTATTTTCTTGTTTTTGGTGGAATTTTTACTGTATTGTTTTTACTTCTTCGGTGCTTTTCTGCCATATTGGCTGTCAAGTACTGTTGTGCCAAGGATACTAAAATTTAGTCTTAATTCTAAAACATTAATTTACATCATTTTGATTGGAAATTTGGAAATTTACAATGTTTTTAGCCAGTTTTTGGAAATATTTCGTTTAGTTTGGCGGCCATTTTGCTTTTCCGACATCTTGGTTGACCTGAATCTAGCCCTAACAAGGTTTCTACTTTTTAAATTTGAGTTTTCTGTAGTCTAAAACCTACTATTTGACACCAGAATTGTTAAAATCAACCTGGGAAGGGAAAATCTATGGCAAACTATATTATTCTTTGGCCATAATGGCGGCCATCTTGAAATTCACGTGGCTAATGGTATTTCTCAAAAGACAGACCCAAGAGGTACAATCTTTCAAATTTTGGTGCTTCTTCCGGAAGTGAATGATTTTTCCAATTATCTGCCCTACTATAAAGTTTCTAAAGAGCCAGACCAATCCTTCAAATGCTACATTTATAAGTTTTGACTTATAGGTCTGCAAACTGGCATTCCTGATGAGCACTGAAAGATTTTTGTCATTCAACCGCACAGTTTCCAGATTTTCACTTGATTGAGTGGGCAAACTTGTAGAGGGGTGGGGAGTGGGGGCTATAATTATTATAAGCAAAGATTTATAAAGCGCCAAATATACTGGGAGTCAAAGGCTCTGTACAAAGTAAGCAACACATGAGATTGACAAAGGATAACAACTAAAAGGAGCAGAATTAAAAGAAAACTTTAAACGAGCTGAAGAAAGTATACCGTAAACAGTGCAGCATTAAAATACTGCCCAAAATAAAGACGATAAAAAATTTTGACGCGCCTCTTAAAAGTTAAAATGATGTCACAAGGCGGATATCAACAGGCAATATCTAGAGCTTGTGAGCTGTAAAGACGGAGAAAGCACGTTCTCCTTTTTAGACTAGACACTTGGTACAACAAGGGAGTTGTTAACATCCTCCCTGGTACAACTGGTACAAAGAGAACAGAGAGACTCATGGCCAGAGTACAATGGGTACTGCTAATAGACAGCAAATCCTTACGATAGATAGGTTCCATGCCATTAAAAGCATTCAATGTGAGAATACGAACCTCACACTATAATCTATATATATTAGGTTTCGGTGTACCTGTCACGAGAGAGGAGTACTAAACATGTGTAGAAGGTGGTAAAGATGAAAAGGTAAACCACTGAGCAGTCGGTTCACAGTCAAGATGACAAATAACAACAGTAAGAGTAAGGTTTGAGTTGTCCTTTAGAGGACGTATCGTACGTCCTTCTGGGACGTAGCTCCTTGTAACTCCAGTTCGGGAGTAATGTTTGGTTTCTCCACTTGGCTCTTAGCCAGAGAGTCGAGGGGACTTTTGAAAAAAGTGCTTTAATGAGGTTTGAGAAACTTACACATGAGGCACACTTGTTACTTTTATTTGTAGACGAAACGGTTAATGGTTGGGATTGGGGTGGGGGTGGGGGTTGGGTTAAGCCACCGACATTGGTTTAAATTAAGAAATATTCAATACATACGTATTTCACAAGGGTCTGGGTATTCCTTTGAACGAACTGAAGTCATTTTATTGCAGTGACCCCAATCTTGCACTTGAGTCCATAAACTTAAAGGGAAATGCAGCCCCCATTTGAATTCGTGTACCCCGTCATCCTAATTTAGGAATGGCTCCTATCAATCATATAACAATTTTTTGTTAGTTATTTTTTAACTTCATGCAGAATAACCCCTTGGCTTACCTTCAACATTGAAGGTTTGTATACAGAGACACAATGAAAGATACTTGTGAGCGACTTTGTAAGATTTAACAGATATTTTACAATAAACTTGGGGCGACCGATTTCTCTCTTTAAATGCGGGGCCGTTTTTTCGCATTTGAATGAAATCTACTTCTTGTTCTGAAAGATTTCGTAAGACAATCTCGGAAACTGTAAAATAAAGCGTGTTTACATTCTCCAGCTTATTCTTTGCTTTAGCAATCAGGGAGAATCCCCCTTTTGAGAGAATTTAGTTTTGGCCATATAGGACCGCCATTTTCCCTATTTTACCCACAATTCCACACGTTCTTTGTGTACATTTTCAATAGCAAATTGTTTTTGGAGCCTCTTTGTAAAGTTTTTTTGGTCTAATTTAATGAAAAAATGTATTTTCTGAAGGTGTGTTGTCATAGCTACCAAAAAGCTACGTCCTAATCGGTGGTTCACCACGTTGTTTTTTGAAAAAAAACGAAAGTTCGATCACGGTCTTTGCGTTCTTGACTATATTAGGCCATCAAGCTTACATACTGTGTTGGATAAGCCATCTCTATTTGGGAGTATTTTGTTTTTGTCCCAAACTGGAGAATCTCTTGCTATGTTTTGGTAATGCATTTATAAATAGGATACATTAAAGAGTTAACTTCCGATGCCGAGACCTGCCTCCTGTGGGCTGGGGGTTGTAGAATATGCCCACGGTATTTCCCGTCTGTCGTAAGAGGCGACTAAAGAGAAGGACTTGCACCGTATTTAAACTTTGTCAGGTGAATCCTGCTCAGTTTACACGCAAGTAATATTTTTCATTTTATTTATTGAACACGTCTTTCTTGTTCAACGAAGCTTTCGAACCTTTTAAAATTATGAAGATAACTAATTGTGATCAAATAAATGACGCCATTGGCAAAAAATTGCATACTAATGGGAAAAGGGCAAATTAATGAACAAACATCACGTCATACGAAATCTACATGTTCTAACCTTTCAATTTATCGTCGGGTTTAAATTGAAAATATTCTTCTAATTTGCCTTTAAACATGCCTAATCTTACAGTACATAATTAACGCTTACTTAAATCATAAAGTAATTAGTGGAGCTTGCCCCAAAAGGTAAATCAAGTAAATTCATTCTGTTTATGGGACTTAATATTGAACAAGATCATGTCATATGTTAGCAGACATTTTCATAAAGAAAAACGAAAGGTAAAGTTGTATCTATCGTAAGATAAGTACGGTACTATCGTAAGACAAGTTCTGAACTTAAAGGTAACTCTGTGGTTCTTTATGCACTCCCCCTCTATCAGTTCATAATAGACGAGTTGGGAAATTGAATACTTCCGGCGAGGTCACAAGGTCAAGCTGTACCGTGACTTAACTTTTTCGCCTGTGTACGCATGCGTGTGATATACTTGCCGTCCTGGCGGACGTGTATTACGCCTGCACTAACATTGTCTGTGCTTGTAATATCAATGATATGTGTAAGTCCGAAATAGGTGTACATAATCGACAACTGCTGCAAAGCAAAGTGGTTCACTTCACCTTTGATTCTTCCCATGATGCACTGCGTGAAAACATTTTCCTAAATCGTCTATTAGTTATTTGCTCTGTACCCTCCTCATCTGTTCTTCATCTTTTTTCCTACTAACCATGTAATGCTGACTTTTTCTGTTAACTTTTTTCTTTTTTCATGGTCACTAGCGTCGATAAACATTTAGTGTTTCTCCAAGTGTCCAGCGTACGTGCTATTCTGTAAATCATGTTCACGTTTGTATCCTACAGCCGGAATTATGCGAAATGAATCTGAATCTATCCCCTGATGGTCATAGAGTATGGTGTATGTTCTGCAAAATCTTTAACATAACAGAATCTTTTTGTTCATCAACAGCTTGCTATTCCTGTTCAAATAACCCTCAAGTTTGCCCGGAGCTGAACATACCTACTTTGAGTAAGTATAGAACAGTCCTTGAAAAGTGTAGGAAGCTGTTTGAGACTAGGGGGTTTGAACGCTGTTTCGGACGCCGTCCTGGGGAAGGGGTCTAAGGGGAAGGAGAGGGGGTGCCCCTCCCTTTTGGGAAATGTTTTGACTATTGAGGGTCCTTAAATGCAATTTGTTGCAACATATTGGGTAAAGTTTAAGGAAAATTACTACAAATTTTTTACACTTTTTACAGAGGAAACAAGTAAAGGGTTTTCGTCCTTAGATTGAACGGACGGAAGCATACTTCTCCCCTCCCTCTTCCTACGCCTATGGAATAGTCCTACGTCTTCGTTGGTACAAGGTATTCTGATCTTGCATCACTTATACTAGTGCAGTATCTAAGACTCATTACCGCACAGTTTCAATTTTTCAGCTTTTTATTGAAATCTACAGGAAAATTTACTCACATCTCAGCATCTTTCCATTGTGTTTAAGGGCGTGGGCCCCCACGAAAATAACTTTATCCGCGCCTGCAACTGAAGCTCTCCGAAATATAATGAGACGCTATGCAAGTTAGCAAACCTAGATAAATTGCGTCTTGTGGGTATAGTTGTCCTCTGCTTTGTACCTGTGGGGTAAGATTCCTAAACAGCATATAGTTTTCCCATTGTCAATCACAACGAGTATATTCAAGGACACTGGGGGTCAAAGGCGTTTGAGAAGACATTTCAAAAGGGACGAAAGGTGTTGGCCCTGAAATTTTCCTCAATTGGCAAACAATGATATTCATCGCTTGCCCTGAAAAAGAAAAACTTTTTTCCCCGAAGTCAACCACCGCCCCAGATCCCCCCACCCTTTGACTCGTATACGCCTATGTTAAAGGTCGCCTGTGGGGACCCATTTGTGAGATCGCCATCCTATAGAGTGTAAATAGAACTCCGCCCCCTTACAAAAATCAGGATTAATTTCATTTGGATGCCATCTGGTTTGACTTTTTCAACTATTGAAGTAAATTTATTATCATTTATTTCGTCTTCGGTTAAATGTCTGTGTACGTGCCCTAGCTATTTTCCTACAATGTTTGAGGAGAGCAAGGGGGTCACATTTGGAGAAATTGCCGGCTTAAACCTATGCCTGTCATAGGTCGAGATCCTTAGCTCTGCTTAGAGAGACTGGTATCGCCTTGGCGCCTCGCAACTGTCCAAAAGTTATCATTCTTTTCATTTTGTTGGAACTCATTTTACAAAGTGACGCTGTGAAGTCGTTGTTGATGAGCTAAGTGACAAAATAAAATGCGGGGGGGGGGGGATGTAATAAATTTCTGTTTGTTCCCCCTCCCAATATTTCTCATTTGAAAATATGAGAGAATGGCAAAAGCCGAACTACACAAGAAATTGCATTCTGCAAATATAAGAGGATCTGTTCATGGGAGTGTGAGGTGGGGGGTTTGAGGGTGGCAACTCCTCCCCCTTCTGAAGAGAAATGTCAACTTAATGGCAGAAATATCGTTTTTCAGATCAAAATGCATGTCAAGCACCCACTCCCTGTGTAAAATATCTACCCATACACCTACTGTTCCTGTAATGAAGCATTGCAAAAGCTCTAATTGTTGAAAATTAAACACATAGGACAGGACATAGACATACAAGCCAGCGGGCTGAGGGAAAAGTTGCTGCATCCCCCCACTGGTGGTTCGGATAAACCTATTTTTCGGGCAGATTTTATAACAAATCGGCAAGTTTCTTAGGCAACACCGGCTTCACTCGGTCATAAATGGCACAGCCAACCACTCCCCTCCAAATAACTCGTACACTTTATGATACAGGAAAGTAAATAATGACTGAAAATACAATGAAAAGTGCCAACAGATTAACATTTTATTTATGTAATTGGAGAGTACAAATTCCTACTGTACACATGCAACTAATGTTAGTAGCCATCCAGGGAGAGGAGATGGATGCCGGGTGAGCCCCGAATTTGCTCCTGCGCAAGCCCGTAGGTAAGGGAGGGGCCAAGGGGGAAAAGTTCTCTGACAAAAATGTTCGCCCCTAAAAGATCCCAAACATTGCTCATGTCTTAATGCATTTTTGTTTATCTCGCCTCCTGAAAAAATTTTGCATCCTGGAAAAATTTTCACCCTCCTTCAGTACCTTGTCTGGCTCCGGGCCTGCTCCTGCGTACCAGGAAATAGTGTTGACAGGATGACAAGATGTAATGAAAGGCCTGAATCAAAACTGTTCTTGACAGAATCTCTCAATTTCAAATGCATTTCAACAGTGTGGATCATTTAAGTTGCAAATGATAAGACGAAACGGGTGTACCCTATGCCAGGCCTTAGTCATTGTGAATGATTAGAATATAAGCAACGCAGAATCTCATAACTACCAGATTGCATGTATTTAATATTTAGCACTTAAACTGATAGTTAAAAAACTGCCCAGACATGATACACCCAGATCAAGAAGATATAAAACAGGAAATTTCATGGTGTGCTGATAAGCGACGATTAGGCAGTAATTAGAATCATGTAAAAATCAGTACCACTATTGTGTTTAAAAATCCTAATAAACAGGCTGACACATCTCTAGCTGTGAACTACTGGTATTCTCCGTCACTTTAACAACCAAGGTGGCTGGGAATTTACTACCGTAATGTAAAGAATATTTAACGCCTCAATGCTTTAATTGATTTTCTTGTGTCTTCCTCTGTCTCAATGGAAGATACACTTCGTTAACAATAAAAGAAAGACAAGGTATCTGCCGTTTTGTTGACAGTATTAATTAAATAATATTGAGCAAGTGCATTTTTTCTATCGACTTACTGTATTTCACAGTGTTGATGAGTTAGGATATTCAACATTTTTTGCTATAATTCTGCAATGAAAGAGGAATTACAACAACGTAAGGTAGTAGCAAATAAAAGAACCGTGTCCATGCATGGGAAACAGAAGTATCCGTCCTTCCCAAAATACATATTTTAACAATTGAACAAAATATTGAAAAAAAGTTTGGAAAGACATCAAGGGAAATAAAGCAGTCAGCCTTTTGCAGTTGAAGATATTTTACTTAAATATGAATTAAATTCAAGGCCTGAGCGAAGTCCCCACCAGCCTTTCAAAAAAAAATTAATATTTTTTAGCATTTGTAAAGTAATTTCACAATGGGTACATTTGCACAGTAAATGTTGAATTACTTTGCATAAAAGAGATAACGGCTGCATAGGATTGATCTGTCTACCTATTATTAGTGGAAGTTTGTGTCACTATGATAGTCTAACTTTTATTAAAGAGGGATTTGCATCACTTCCAAGTATGACTTTTAGTTGGTGGTAAGCCCCGCCTATAATTGTCTTTACTGCTTCTCGTTGTGCAGACACAAACATAGTTCACTGCTCAAGGCCACATAGATCCTGGTGAGCATAAAAGACCCCATATGTAATCAGTACATTCTCTGTGCATGCTGTGTAATATGAGCTGCTCTGCATCTTTTGAATTTTGTAACTCTGATGTCAATCAAAGAGTAGTCACCAACTGGGACTTTTGCTACCCCTATGTAAAAGTCATACTTGGGGTGATGCAAATCTGTCGGTAGCTGGAGAGCGAAAACCGAACAAACTACCGTACTCCCAAATTCCCCAACATGGGTGCCAGTCAAGCCCACAGCCAAGGGGTGGGGGAAGAGACAGTCCCCTGGACAAATTTCCCACCAAGAAAATTTTCCATTACTTTACTACGGGCCTGGTGCTATTATAAGACAGATACGCAAATAATGGGATTGTCTGAAACTTTGTCTAAATACATTTGACTACATCTGGCCCCCTGAAAATTATTTCGCCCCTGGAAGCTTTCTCGGCCAGCTTAAGTCCTTGTCGGGCTACGGGCCTGGTGCTAATACAAAACAAAAATGATGATTCCAACGACATCAAATTTTCTTCGATTGGAATTTTTCCTAAATTGGCCTATTTTTGGCTTATTTTCGGTAGCCTGTGTGTAAGGATCTGTCACATGTGAATAAAGTAACCAATAATCTTTGAAACCAATCGACGACTTTCATTCGTTTATATCTAAACAAGAAAGGCATAAGTTAATGTAAATGCAACCCCTCGCTTGAAACCCATATGCTCTTACACCGTCTCCGATAGATTTGCTCAGTCTTTTGAAAGACAGACACACACAAAAAATAGAACTGTTTGAAAGAAACGTTTCAAATAACAAATAACAGGCCGGCATGCACCCTCATGTATGTTTCGTGTACATTAAGATTCCAGAATAGTTATAGTTGGTATAAGTCACATTGTAATCTTTTCTGTACTTTACTACCCACTGTATAAGAATAAGAGTTTATACAAGGAGCTCATTGACTCACTTCTTAGACGTTTACGTACCTGCTACATCTCCTTCGCATCATTCTCTCGCTGCCATGAGTTGTTGAAGGGCGCACTCATTCCTTCTGCCAAAACAGTGCCGTTCAGAGATTTGAGGTTGATGTCGTTTTAGCATGTCCCCCAGCAAAGCTCCGCTCGAATTTTGCACTCTGTGGCAACACTACGATGTTGGAAGTCTTACCGTACACAAGATCTAGGCTTATTTGCTAACACAGGTTCTTGTGGGCAAGATCCTTGCTCGTTTCTTGTTTTGTTTGACAACTGGAAGAAAATTATTTTAAAGACAGCCAAACCGGTTTTCCCGCCTTCTTTTGATAGTGCCTTTTTGTGGGAGAAGCTGGGGTTAAATTAAACCCCATTCCCTTCCTGTTCACTCACTTAGCTTTGAGAACCCCAGAGAGTTTTCTCATCGCTCCAATTATTATACCAAAACTAGATTTCTCTGAATCTTTCTTTTATCGGTTTCTATTTTTTATTTTTCATTTCCCTTGCTCAAAATTGATGTCGCTTGTTGATTAATTTTCGAAATATGCATTTTGGCGGCACGTATCCACTTAAAGGTTCTACATTCTCGCCCCAGACATTAAAACTTCTATCCGAAAAGTAAATTTACTTCTAGCCCCTCTTCCAATTTGAACAAAAAACATCTGCAGTCAGGTAGTACAGCTCCCAGACTAACAGTAGTATAGCTTACACTGGAATTAAATTGCTCAAGGCTACATTCACACAATACTGTTGTGTGAGCTGGAGAATACAACTGTCTGCACAAGTCACCATAGACCAATCAGCGTAAACCTACTCTTTTAATTAATTAATGTCAATCAAAGTGCAGTCACCTATTATTTTCAGAGATATGACCATATTGCTAAATATCCCTCCGGTGATGCTATTATAGTCCCTTTAATGTAACTCTCAGACTTTTTGTACCAAATTCCATTTTGAAAGAGTAGTACCTCTTTAGGATATCCTTTCCAAGCTTTTTTTTCAGCCGACTTCATCCCAGGAGAGGCGATGGCTGAGAATTTAAGAGCTCTACCCCTACCAGGGAGATGGCATTACCTGCACTCTCCAGAATATCCAACCTTGGTCCCAACATTTTTTATAGTAGGCCTCCGTCTATAAATGACGTAAAAATCTCTATAAGTTACGTTTATGGAAAAACTGTTAACGTTTTTTCTTTCTTAATCGTTCTGGCTAGCATTTTTTAGATAACCGTATCCAATTAAATCGTTCCAAATTCTGCCTTTTAAGCTGCATCAACGTATTTTACCGTATACAGCAATCAAATAAAGTTTTGCAAGTATTTATCCACCATGTTTTCCGCAACGATTGAAAGTTTTGAAAAGAATAGTCAACCATTAAACTGTTCAGTAAAACCCTTTTTAATAGACCGTGTAAAAGATATTGATAACAAGAAAAGATGAAGAATGTGTTCCAAGATGACAAGATACGACACATAAATGTTGTCTAATGTTGGTTAATAATAGAGGGCGTTATTTCCTTTTATCTTGCAGTTGGAGAGAAGAAGCCAAACTCAGATGACAGAACGATGAAAGTTGCCGAACAGAATGTTTTGAAAAGCAATATATCAAGCATACGAGCGATGGTAGAAAATGCCAACAGAAAACTGTCAAAAATTCTTCAAAGTAGTGGAAATAATTCGCAGGAACTGCTTGATTCTCTTGTTTCGTCTGAAACAACTTACCTAATTGGAAACTATAGATATTTACAAGGCGGTCACTGGGTTCCTAACACATGTCTACCTCGTTGGAAGGTTCCAATCTTTTTGTTTTCATTTTTATATTAAGTAAAGGCGTCCCTGCGGTAGCCAGGGGTGGCCAGCGCCACCCCAATTTAATGACAAGAAATGCAAAATGCAAAAAAGTGACTAAATATACAGACAATTCAAGTTTTCTATTCAGAAGGACAATTACTGGCTAGCCCATTGGAAGCCATCCACCCTCATCTTTCTAAAAGCAACATCAAAAGCCCCCGTATTTGGGATATGCGCGAGGTACTGCTGTACAAGCGCAAATGGACAAATTAACTGAAACCAAATTGTGATAGGGTGTACTATACCTTGCACGTTATACACTACTCGACGTAGACGTGTGTAGCTTGCGCATTACAAACATGCCCTCCAAGTTTGTCTGTAACAAAGCGGGTTATTAACAAAACACGACGTCACGTGAAATGTGTCTTTGTATGTATTTGGGTGTTTCTCTCATTGGGAGGATGGGGGCTTTTGACGTTTTAGTTACTTGCATCTTTCGTCACACTGCAGCTAATATTAATACTATAATTTTACTAGGTGACACCGGATGATATACCTCCTTTAGTATGGAACACAAGTAAAACGGCCAGCTTTATAACTGCATTAGTTGGGACACACACACACGCACACTATGGCCTGCTGCAGCTAAAAGTATAACGTTAAACGACAGTGCAGATAAGCCGGCCCGATTAGTAGATATGAAAATACATGCCTTAGTAACGTTCCAAAAGACATAGCATTAAAACCTTACGATCGTGTATTAGTCCAGTATGCAATCGAAGGTTTCATTAATTGGAACAATCAATAAGTGTTTATAAAGACGTTCTTGAAACAACGCTTTGTGATAATTTTTTTTAAGCGAGGGGGATGATTGTCAATTTGTTCGTATAGCACAATAAGTTTCAGAATGCTTAAATAATGATTGAACAGCCCATAGCAACGATTGGAATTTGTTATTTTTTCCTTATACTTTTGTAATTTTTCAGGTAGCAATTATAATCCCTTTTAGGAACAGATCACATCATCTTCCCGTGTTGTTGAATCACCTTGTACCTTTCTTACAGAGACAACAGCTCGAGTTTGGTATTTATATAATAGAGCAGGTTTGTAAAAAACGAATATATTTTTGTGTTTAAACTCTAAATATTGATGATTTATGAATTATTTTGAACTAAAATATGACCTTTCAGTGAATGAAACTTCTTTCATATTACTTCATTTTCTAATGGAAAAAGATAAAAAAAAATGTGTTATATACTTTTTTTCAGTTAATTTTACAAAACAAGCTTATTGTTCTTTAAGTTCTTTTTTATTTACTACAGGCTAATGATCTGGTATTTAATCGTGCAATGTTAATGAACGTGGGTTACTTAGAAGCGCTCAACTTTACAAAATGGGACTGTTTTATATTTCATGATGTTGACCACTTACCAAAAAATGACCGCAATTACTATGGTTGCAGTGGAATGCCAAGACACTTTCTTAGTGGATCAGATCGATGGAAATATAAGTAAGCCAGCTCTTTATATTTAGTGTTCACAGTATCCAATATAATCTCGTAATATTCTTGCAACATTCGAAAAAAGTAGTCACCTGTTTAATAACCATGAAATGTTAGTTTTCTATTTTCTCAAACACATGTAAGGGTTTCCACTATACAATTTCAATTTGAAGAAGATTTATTGGCTTTTGAGGTGGATCTCAAGGGCGGTAGCCCCCTCCCAGGGCAAAAAGAGAGAAGAAAGAACACAAATTCAGGGCAAAAGTATCGATTTCAAAACGCTGACACTATTCTCAGGACAAAGTTAAGTTATGATTGTTCGCTAATCAGGAAAAGTTTTGATGACAAACGCGTTTCGATCCCCCATGAAATGTCTTCCCATAAGCCCATGAGAAGATAGTCTCGTTCCAAGACGTAAGTTACTTTGTATCTTCTTTCTTCCGTTCTCACAAAGTGAGGGCGTCTGTCAACTGAACTGTATGTCACCCAAAGGTTATGTCTAGTTCAAAGATTTCAATAGTGGAGAAGTAGAGGGCGCACTGGTACGTATTCTTCACAGCCGATGTGTGGAGGACGGAAATGAGCTAGAGTCATGCATGAACAAGACTAAAGAGAAGATTGCATTTGTAGCTAACAAAAAGTACAGTAATTGTAGATATTTACTTGAAAAGGTATGAGTTACATTTTTACTTTCTTAATTTTAAATTGAAATTGTGTATCTAACGCTAAAAGAGTGAATGTTGGTATTAATTGAGTTGTCAGATTTATAATAAATGTAGGCTAGTATCACGCAAAAAAAATCTATTTACGGTAAGGAGTCGTTAATTTTTAAAAATGAGTATATGGTGCCAATGTCATTTTTTTTTAATCTCAGGCTACCTTACGATAATTTCTTTGGCGCTGTAACGGGACTGGCTGATGGACAAATTAAAGCCATCAACGGCTTTCCAAATGTTTACTGGGGGTGGGGCGGAGAGGATGACGAAATCTGGAATCGATGTAAGGAGACAGGTTTAGAAATTACCAGAGTAAAGGGACCAAAAGGTCATTATGACGTCATTACTCACCATCATCACAGTGCCCCACCGTCTAAGGAAAGGTTTGTCTGTTTCAGCTAAAAGTTGTTTTGTCTTCTACAATTGCAATATATCAAATCTGTACTGCGTTGGGTACGAAAACAAATGACATTATTATTGTTATTCCATACATAACTCAATCTTTACAAAGAAAGTATTGACATCCTTTCGAGTAAACTTATGTAAACCTATACGGAACCAAAACACAGTGAATGCGCCAGGTGGGTTACAGGCCCCTGTCGGATAAAGCTGTCACCACCCATAGGGGCAATTTTCGAATTCGTCGGGAGCCGTAATGGGTGCAATAAAATATAGTCCCCGACGAAGCCAGTCGCCCCGACGACTGACATGATTTGCTCTAAATTAGGGCAAATGTCCAATAAAATCACAAAATTTTCCAACTCACTTAAACCCCCAATTTTTCAAGTTTCTTTAAAAAGCACAAATTTTTCAAATTTCTTCCAACTGGAACCCAAAATTTTGTTTTTGACATCCTTGAAGCAACCCGTCACCATTGTCAAGGATTCGAGTTACTGTCTTCCCCCATCCAGGGGAGCTTGTTGAGCAAATCCTGTCCTCACCCTGCCGCCACAAACTGGCAGACAGCATAACGACTAATATGATTCGAACATTGCATCAACATGTCTTGCGCAGCCTTTCACGTATGCATTATCTTTGAAAATGGTGACTCAACACAATCGAATACAACAGAAAATAGTAAGGGGAATGCCTTGCATAGCTTACGTAAGGATGGCGTGCATATCGGAGTGTCTGAATTTGTCTTTAATTTCCTGTCTGTCAGGGGGCAGCCTACACGTATATAGGACACATTTCCTTCATTGTCTACAATCAGTACATGACGTTCGTCATGCTGCATTGGAAGTCTATCAAAACCCTTCACAGTTTTCTACATACTGGCATATAAGTGTTAGAATGCATGATTTATATTCATCAGTATGCAATATCATTACTTTCACTTCTCCATGACTAACGCTAGAATTTATGTTGTTTCTTTATCAGGATGAATTTATTAAAGAGTTTTAAACCGCGCTTCAAAAAAGATGGACTGATAAACCTAGTTTACGAGCGACCGAGGTACACCTTCCACACTCTATACACGAATATATCAGTGAACATCCAGCGAGTTAAAGGAGACTTTCAGTTGCCCAAGCCGGACGCCCAACCGGCCAAGAAATTCGCTGCAGTGGCGAAAAGTAGATTCAGAAACCAACCTAAACCTGTTGTGCGAAGACCGCCACCCAAACCAGCTCCAGTCAAGAAAGCGCAGGGAGGAAAACCACCAGTGGCCGTTGTCAATAATGGCGCAAACAAGAGTAAGAAGAGTTAAATGGGCTACCTGTTCTTGTCTGTACGTTAAACTTTAGCGTTGGAAATTTCGTGGGCCAGCCTCGCTTTAAAGATGACGCCAAGACCCGCCTCGAGAAATATTTTTACGGCGTCGTCCCTACGTCCTCTAGACTAGGATTTTTCCTGTAGGCTTGTTTAATAATGATCCAGGGAAGGCTATTCACTGCAGCTCAATAGACCTTTTTCCAAATAGCAATTGCAAAGGGTTGTGGGATACAGTTTTGGTACAAGTTGTTTTTGGCCACAGTAAAATGCCATTGAAAAGAACGTCGCACACCAAAAGTCTGTCCCACAATCCTTTGCAATCGCTATTTGGAAAAGGGTCAATTACTTCACACAATTCCGGTGCAAAGCCCAGATTTTCTTATCACAGGTGTTATATGTATGTTTCAGATGTTTTCAAATATTTTTTAAGTGCGTCTCACCAAACTTAAAGGGGCACATTGAGTTGGTTCACGTAATTTATGATTTTTTATCACACCTGTTGAGGTTTACTCACATCTTGATAGTAAATGGTCAAACTAAGAGATTTTGCACATTTGACACACAGCTGAAATGGTAATGATAGGGTAATTAAAAAATAAAATCATTTCTCACAAATTCGTGACCACACACTTTTTACAGTTAGGTACTAATCATATACAACCTCTGTTCAAAGACAACCAATGAGTGAGGCTTATACCAACTGCATTGACAGGCTGGCAACTCCTATAACCAACAGCTGCTGTGGTTGAAGGTCACAATTGCTTATAAGTGTTGTCTATTCAAGAGAGGCTGGTCTATCATGGGCGTGGAAAAGCTTGGTGAACTGCAAGCTCTAAAACCCATAAAAACTACAATTTTTCACATTTTTGGTCACTATAGGAAGTGAAACATGAGCAATAAGGCTAATTAGAAGCATTGTCATGCAATGATTCCCTTCAAACTCGTCACAAAATAATCGATATCAACTCAATGAGCCCCTTGAATGCGATATTGCATAAAGTGACATCAATGCTAACACGGACTGATGGGGTTACGCCTTACTCCATTTCATTGAAAATCATACTAGTATACAGTTAGATGGTCTTGGCCTCTGCCTCGTCCTCAGCCTCCGTCTCATCCTCAGAGAGTGAGGCCTCGGCCACTGAGGATGTGGCCCCGTCCTCGGGGTCCACTGGTCTCGACTACATGTGATCGGGTCTCATAACTCCACACAGCAGTCGCGCTTTCCCAATTACGGTGTTGCGGACAGCAATAACTTCAATTTAAGAGGTTAAGAAATTCGGAACTCTTCCTTTTACTACATTCGCGATTTATCACAATCTAATTAGAGTATGTGCAGGTATTTGCGTGGGACGTAATGTAATGTTTTGTCTATTGAAAGTACTGAGAAACGAAATTTCTAACACATAAATTATGAAGCATTCCAAGGGAGGATAATGTTTTGAGTCCGAGAATTTGCTGATCTTTGCATGTGGTCTTGTATAACAACAACCTTGTTTTGCACAGCTGTAATTTCATATTTTATGAAAGTTTCCCTTTCTTGAGGCACAAATTTTCAACCTTGGCGCTGCAGTTTGTAGGAGATAAACGATTACTAGTAATAGAACTCCCGCCGGTGAGCACGAGACCACGCAACTTTACCCTAATTAAGCAGAGATGATGAAAAGTGGGAATACAAAGAGCAAATATTCGAAATTAGGTTTTGCAGTTCGAGATGTAAAATCTACCACAGTTAGGTTTGAATTTGATATTTTCCTGTGGCAAAATGGGTAATACTAAATAACCTTACAATTTGTGTGAGTTAGGCGCAGAGCGTTTTTTTTTATTTTATTTTAGTGGACGTTGCAGTGTCAACATAAATAATTGAATTGAATAATTTAGTAATTGAATGCTACCTTCTATACGTTGAAACTGAATAGCAAACATTTTGAAAATTTCCCCGAAAAAAAAGTCTACGCAAAGGTAAAAAACTAAGGTAATTGACCTTCTTGTTATATCTGAACTTTCCCAACCTATGACGCACGAGTTCAACAGGGTAGAGAAGAAAGACCATACCTGGTCCAAAGGCTATTTTTCCGGTGTGCCATGAAACCTTTATTTCTGCAGTGAACAAAGAGAGGAGATTTGATCAAAATAACTCCCTGCTTTGCGGATCATTAATCGCCTTATATTTGTCAACAAGAACCTTTGAAGTTAGTAACACATACAAGTCTAAATGTTTTATGTCGATGAAGAAACAACGAGTGTTGGCATTCTCGCAAAGAAATTCTTGTGAACAGGCAGTAGACTTTTAACTACAGTGTTAACATGGGTGAGAGCAACATTAAAAAAAAAGAAACTATGAAGATAAAACGAAAATTTCGTCACTATGTGAACATCTCCATAAAAATGTTTTCCGAGTTCCGAGTTTTCGAGTTAAGTTGCAGATAATTTGCTTCAAAGGTTTTCAACGTCGCGCGTTTGTTTGTTGAACATTTTGACCTTTACTGGCATGTTCATTGTATCACAACTGTATCTTAGATCCACTTGTGTATGTAAACTGTACGTCACCATCTATAATTAACAACCGATTCGGCGTCATGTTAGAGGGATTAGGAGTTTGTCTCTACGGAGGGTGCACTTCGATTTCTATGGTGCTGTGGTGTCGTATGCATACTATCTATACAATTTCTGCGTATGACCTGTGACCACTGATCTCTGCGTATATAGAGCTTATGCAGGTGACGTCAGCGCGTTTCAATTTGGCTGACTGGATGGAACTGCCATACGTAGTAGGTGTGTTAAAGATACGCGCTCACGATAGCACCTTAGTAACAATTGTTGCACAATGTACGCTTGGATGGAAAAATAGAGAAACGTGACGTAGGTGCATAAGCTCTATAGATCAGTTCCTGTGACCATGGAACTAGTACCAGGGAGTTGCTATTTGTCAGATAGCAACTCCCTGCTAGTGCGGAACAGCCCCATACTGTGACAAACAGCATGATAATCGGAAACCTTCTGAAATCACATTTAAAACCTTTATACGGCTGTATTCTTGACCCCGGAGTAACGTCATAGTTACACTATTTCCTTAGTAACGTCGACTTAGTCTGTTCCAAGGGGAATATTTGTTGTTAGGGTGACATTTACCCGCAATGCATCTAATCCAAGGCCATAAATACCGTACGGTACTGGAAGACAGCTTGCCAAATCAAGATTTTTTTTATTTCTTACATGTAGTTACATTTTAGGCTTTTCATATTTCCCAATTGTGTAAGAATGCTACGTCGTTGAATAAATACAACTGTTCTCCTGGAAGGCTGTTTCTGGAGAGAACGTTTCTTGAAAGATTTTAAGCGTAGAATAGATAAAATAGTAAAGAAGAATTGCAATAAAGTAGAATATTAAAACTTTTAAGAGAACAAAGATGTAATACATAATTTGATACGGGATTGTTATCATTTTTTTATATTTATGAGTGGTTGTAAAAATTGAATAGAGAAATATTTTTAAGTTGCTATAGATGCTTTGTTCTTGTGGTTATTTTTGTGACTGTAATTGTCTTTTGAAAAGTTCATTCATTCAAATGAAAGTGTCGTGATAACCGAGTACTTCGTGTAAATATTCCGTGGTTAGTAGGGGACCTGTGCCATGTAGGAAATTTGGACGAAGAGTCAGCAAAATGTTGCTGGAAATAAAATACAACCTCTATCAACTAAGCGAGTTTAATCTGACATTGAACAGATGCTTGAACCAAACTGATTTCAATGACTCGAGAAGGTTTGATATTATTTGAAATGGTTCCTATATTAAGGAATATATGCTTTAACAAAGGTGTTAGACTAACAACTACTTGTTTTAACAAAGTCATGAAGTATGTGTTGAAAATGATGCAGTTTATACAGTTTTGAGCTTGACAAGATTCAACTTTTGAGGACCCTTCTTCAAAGTTCACAAAAGACCACCGCAGGTGCAATCATCTCCGTCACTTTGGACAGCGTACTTGGCTCGCGTTCATTGTTTTGCTCCCTTCCTACATAGGACGTGGGGAGGGGGGCTAGCGTACACACTAAACCCACACTTACGAATCGAGAAATGTACTTTTTTGTCCTTCTATTCTATTGTCTCCTGACAATTTCCTTAACTTGGAAGAGACGGGAATTACGCTGTTGGTTTTTATGTTTCTCACTGTGTTACAAGGGGGAGTTGCAGTGTCCTAAGAATTAACGGTCTACCACTTACTGTCATCAGGAAATAACTGTTACGGCTCCCTGCAGCTGTCATCAACGAACTGGAAGAAGTGTGTAAAGACCCAAAGACACAGAGCCGCCAAATTTTTAAAACTGGAACAGGAGAGTAACAGCGGCTAAATACTAAAGTAGCTGAAGTATTAAATTAATTAAACATTTTATTCCTGACCAGATTTTTCTGTGGTGCGATGTTTTGTTTAAAAAATTACAGGTTTTTCAAATTATACGTGTGACTGCTGTTTCAGAAATCACTTTTACCACCCGGCCTGTGTCAAGTTATTATCTTGAAGTTATTTTGACGTAGTTAAGTACCTTGCTCTGCACTGGATTTTTTTTTTTAGCAAAGTTCAGAATCCTTGTTGGTAATATATACACCACCACACACCATTTCACAGCCCGTGTACAACACGTGTAACTCTTCACTCGGTAGCCTATAGACTTTTGAGGAGGGCTGGTGCTAAGGTCTACAGACCCCTTCCCCCGCAGAAAATTGCTGTTTACGGGAGGAAAGAGTGCTTTTTTAGGGTAAAACCCCTGGTATTATCTAACAATCGTTTGCACACAACTCCAGCTTGGAGCAACTGTAAGTGTACCTTGCTCAATTACTTGACAGGTCTTAGTCTTTCTATATGAAGTAGTAATTTCAGAACTTACCCTCCGTGCACAAAAAGAATTGAAAAAGTGCACCCTCTATATGTCAAAAGCACTTGACGAAGAATAATACCACATGCGGCTGGAGAGAAAACTTCCTTTTGTTTTACCGGATTCAGTCGGGGTTCCACCTGGGCTTAGGTTAGACTTGGGGGTTCGTTGGGCATAAATTTAGGGTTAAGTCATTTTAATGGTCAGTTTAGGTTTAAGTGGCCTCATGAATAAGCAATCTCCGTGGCAAGGTTATCATGCGAGTGACCAGTGAGTACTATATGTACTTCTCTATAAAGCAGGAAGGATTACCTCGGATGCATAAAGGGATTCTCAGGACGGTTTGAATATTCATCACACTCCTAAAAGAGCTTTGCCCATACCTTCCAAACTATAACTACAGACACACGCATTTGTTAAACTGTTGTAAATTTACTACGAAAATGAAACTGGATTTATTTCAGAGAAGAAGATGTCAGCTTATGTGAAAGAAATGTTTGACAATGAGATGATACTGTAAACCATAATAATTGAAAGGCGTGGAGTTCTCCAATGCTCCCGGCCGACCCACCGCTGCCAAGGCCCGTATACAGTTATTTGTACCAGGGAGGTGATATTAATATCACTTCCTCTGTTTGTACTACTCTTGTTATTCACACGCTATCCCCATTTTTTTTTAGGATTTTGGGGTTGCGACAAGTTGCGACTTCTTGCGTTCCCCTCTGACACTATGCGATCGACTTACGACCAGTTGCGACCTCTTGCGGAGGTCGCAAAAGTTTTATTTAAAACCTCGCGAGTGCTTGCGATCATGGCTTACGAGCACTTGCGACCAGTTGCGAGTAACGCTCTCCCACTGGCGACTTTCTCGAGGTCTTAGGAGGTCTCTAGGAATCTCAAGCGTTCGCAAGCCGATGGTCACCTTGGGCAACCTGTAAGAGGCATGATAAGCCTTACATATATGCACGTACTAGCTAAATTTTTCAAAAGAAGATATTACGTGAATTGCAACTGGTTCAGCGTAGGGAAAGGAAAAAGATTTCACTACTCAGCTCGTGTCCCTCTACTTGGAGTCTTGGGGTTTTTGCATGATCACAAGAAGAGGAGAGGGAATTATTGCAAGCATTGTAAGATCTCGGACTTTTCTAATATCACACGAATCATAGGCATACGGGGGTCAATATTTCTGGGGGGTCAGGGATAATTTTTGCCCGAATTTAGAATTCTGGACCAAGTTGCCCGAATTTTGATACAGCTGTGTCGGTTGCAAAAGGGCGTAATTTATTTTCTTGGCTGTCTCATTTGCCCGAATGGATCCACTTTTTTGCCTGAATTGGGAGGGCATATGCCCCCTGTCCCTCCCCCTCCTCGTACGCTTATGACACGAATCATAGGCCAGTCGCATGTAGATGATAAAACAATTAGTTTAAAAATGCTTTAAAGCTACTTCTTCTCGCCGCAAAGAACAAGCAATTACGGTACAAGGCCTTCGTTAAAACTAACTTAAAACTATATGTCTCTGCTCAGTTCACCCTATATGACTAATGGCAGAGTTGCTTTACGCGTATGTTCCTTAAGTGTTTGCACTGCGTCGTATCATGAAGGTCATCATTTGATTTGAATGCTGGTCACCCATATTTATGCCAAATGAGACCTTGCCCGCTTGGCGGACGTGTATTACTCCTGCACCTCCATCGGTGGCACTCGTAATATCAAGAGTATGTACGTCAAGTTTGGAGTAAATATTCTATACACCTTCTACGAAGCTAAAATGAGACCGGATTTATTGCTGGTATGTAGTTTTCAAAAATAAGGTCCTCGATGGTTTTTTTCAGACTGTCAGAGGAAACTCCCCAAGACTGATCATATAAATCTCAGTTTAGGCTAGGAATTCTAAAAGAATCAGAGGGTTGAAGACATTTGAAACATTTTGCCTGAAATGTGGAAGCAGTTCATAACTCCACTAACTAATATCTTTCAGACTACAGATTTGTGGTACTTTAACCAAAATTTTATGTAAATAAAACAATAATTCAAATATGTAAACGAAAACATACTGTGTAGGAAGCTGTTCTTGGCTGGGGGTGGGGTGGGGGTAGGGATGAACGTCATAGACTGCCGTCCTGGTGAGGAGTTTAAGGGAAACGGAGTAGTGTCCCCTCCGCTTTGGAGACATGTTTGAATACTTATAAGGTACTTAGATACAATTTGATCCTACATTTTCTGCAGTTTTTGAAGTACATTTATTGCAAAAGATTGATATAAAGCTTGCAAAGAGGATAAATAAAGGGTTTTATCCTTAAAAAGTGGGGAAAAGTGCAGGAGCATACTTCAGCCCCCACGTTTTTAACAAACCGACTGCAGTGGTCAAGTGCTTAGAGCATCCGACTTGCAGCCGGAAGGTCTAGGGTTCAAATCCTGGCCGGGTCATACCAAAGACTTTAAAAATGGAACCTACTGCCTTTGTGCTTGGTGCTCAGCATAAACGATGGAGTAGGGAAAACAAGCCAGTGAGCCACAACTGGAAAAAAGGCCGTGGTCGTCTCGACTTGAACCAATTGGTTGGAAACTAGGACGTTAAACCTCATCTAACCTAACCTAACCCACGTTTTTAACCCCTGGCTTCCGACCAACGACAACGTATAATAATCAAAATGACAATACATTTTACATATTACAATTTATGTAGATATCATCAAGTAGATCGATGGAGACACGATTTCGTTGGCAATCTTACGCTTTTAATTAGTCCCTGTGAAAATGTTTTTTTTTTTTATTTCGAAAAGTTTGACAAATTTGTACGTTAACAGAATTTGGCTATCACCTGATCACAATGAGTCTATAACGCAATATGTTCAACCAAGGAAAAATCCGGAAGTGCGAAAATGCGAAGAAAGATTTTTGTACGGAATGTTGTAAAATATTTTAAACGCAAGGCAAGAGCCCCCCCATCAAGTAGATAAGCCCAGTGCCCTTGGGGAAACTGTCCGTTTGGCAATCGTCCCTTTTCTGCATAACTTATCAGCTCATTTAAAATATAGGTGTTGATATACAGAGTCAGTTTATTACTATTTGGTAAGCAGCTGTATGAATCGATGCAGTTGCCACCTTGGTCTTCATGCTAGATCTGACTGACGTCAGATCAACATGTCTGAAGAGTCTGACGACGGACCTAGGCGACGATCAGCGGTCGGGTGAATATAATGGCGATAATTTTATTGTTCTGTGAGTTAAATGCAAAAACATGGTCTGACTCTCCAAAAGATCCAATTAATTTTAGTAAAAAAATGAAAACTGTGAAAAAGGACAAATTGAAGAGGGATGACCAGACTTCTGGTGTGAGCACGAATTCCCAGTTACTACGTGTACACAATGCTCCAGCACGAGCGCAAAGTCCCGAGTGCGAGTACGCTTCTCTGATTTTCAAATGCTCTACTGCGTTTAAGTATATAGTACAAGCGCAAAGCCAGGAAACCTTTTAAATACAAATATAGAAGGGAACATGAAAGTGATAAATGTGTCTGGAAAAAGAATCCGTTGGTGTAAAAGAATGCAGGTAGCATAGGCTATTGCAGGTACAAATCGTTTGTTGCGAACTAATAATATAAATTATTTTAATAAAGTGTCTACTTTTTCAGATCATGGAGTTTCCGAGAGTGGTATTTCCATGCAGAGTAGTAGTGCCTTTACGCTGTACGGTATGCAAAATGGGGTTCCTTTGTAGCTGGTGTGCTATGTAAATGCATTTTCACATCAAACAGTTCAAACTGGCATTAGGTGTAGGTCTTTTGGTTTATATTATATTTAACAAACTTGGTAAGACTTACCGTATTAAAGACGGAAAAAGGACAGGAGAATAAAAAAAAAAGTGCCGAAGAAGTGGGTACTCAACATCACGAGGAAAAAGCCTGAGTACGAGTATGAATAGGAGCACAAAGTCCTGAGTACGAATTCCAGTACGAGTACTTGATTTTCAAATCTCTGAGCACAGAGCGGCCATAGACCCTTTTCCAAATAGCAATTACAAAGGATTGTGGGATTGGATTTTGGTGTGCGTCGTTTTTGGCCACAGTAGAATGCCACTGAGAAAAACGCCCCACTTCAAAAGTGTATCCCAAAATCCTTTGTGACTGCTATATGGAAAAGGGTCTATGAGTAAGAGTACGAGCACAGAAGAAAATGTAAAAGAACGATCATATAGGTACGTACTCGAGTTCTAGAAGTCTGGGGATGTCCGTAAAACGGCGTCGGTAGCTTGTCACTTCACGGGTTGATAGTGTCCAGGAATTTGCTAACGTCAGTATAATGCACGTCACCCAATAAACTCAATTTTATTGATTTATAAAGGGGTAAATCTACATATTTTAGAAATAAAAGGGAATAAAATAGTCAGGGTTGTATTGTCGGAGTCCGAACGCAAGTCCGTTTTTTTGCCGGACTCGGAATTGGCCCGGAACAGGAGGTCACGGAATCAAAATTGGCCCGGAATGGGCTGCAACTGGACTCGGAGCCAAGTCAACAAAAATGACAGTTTCACAAATGTTAATTAAGGCTAAATTGTCATTGCTGCCCAGTTTAACAGGGTTAGATGAGGTTTTGCGGATCAGTTTCTAACCAATTGGTTTAAGTCGGGCCGGCCACGGCCTTTTTTCAGTTGTGGCTCACTGGCTTGCTCAGTTTAACAAGTGAATGGTCACATACAGTCAACTAAATTACATGGTGAAGCAGACTATGAAATGCAGGGTTTAATTAAGTGTAATTGCAAAATAGTACAAAGATCATTCGTAAGACACGGTACATTTGCTGAGGATTAAGTACCCTTTTCTCTGCCAGGCGCAATTTGGCACACCTAAAGAGAACCGCTGGCGAGTAAGAATAATGCAGTTTAAGAAGAGCGCCACAAAACGAGACCACAATTAATTTTTTTTTTTACATTTTTATTAAAGCATGTTGGAACGTTTCGTAGATGTTATCTGAAATGTGATGGACGGATAATCGATAATTTGGTAAGAAAAATCCAATGAGGGTCGTTAAAAGTACGGGACGTAAGGTAATAATAATTTAAAAAGATGAAATTGGAGAAATAAACAGATGAGTTTTGTACATTAAGAAAACGAGGATTTGCTGGAGAAGAGGACGGTCAGACGCTTTAATAATCGTTTTTCACGCAAGACTGTTGTAGATCGCTTCACAATTTACAGCGCTCTCTCTAACTGGATTGGTGCTTCACCGAAATTACATAATAGAAAGTCACTACCGTCACGTTTCCATTAATAAGAATAGACTAGAGCATGTGCATGTGTTGAAAGAATTTGTGGAAGAGGTCTAGAAGGGATCAACTTCTGTTTATTTTGAACTGTCAGTTGAACTTGTAGCGGTTTTCCAAAACTGCTCAAAAGAACGTTGATTAGAACGGTCATATTGCAATCTCGTTATTTGTTCGTAGTTCTATGGTCTTGCAGACTACAGTTATTGAAATGTACCTAGGACTTATGATAAATAGGTTGACAAAATCTTAGTGAAGGATATACTGCTTAATGTTGTAACTAATGTTGTAAATAATGTTACCTGATCTCTCACGTGACTCCCCGGAAGTAGGTTGAAGGTGGCGCAATACTAATTAGGCTTACATTGACTTAAACACTAAAATTGGTGCGTTTCGTGGTCTCTTTATCCTCCTACACGTTTTCAACTGGTACAAGCTACTGCTAATATGCTCCCAACAAGTAGTCCTTTCACACTGTTCTCAAACTTGCACATTATGAAAATTGCGATTTTGAGCTAGGAGGGTTGTTAACATAGGGTGGTGGTTTCCGCTTTGCCCCTTCTCTAAAATGTCATTTTACACAGAAAACGCTTTCATTGTTCTCCATTTTCCATAATACGTACTTCTGTTTATATGCTATAAAATCCACAGCCAAATTGTGCACGTTTCTTGAGTAGCATGCTGTACTGTGAACCCTTTATTCTTTAAAAGTTATGTTTATGGGTAACATTTTCACGGAGAATTTTCCCGAGTTGGTGGCGCGCTATCTGAAATTACGATTGACGTGATCAAAAGGGTCACGGTTTCGTTTTACCAGACTGAGAAAAAAAAGTTTCTTTCAGCGAACATTCAATTGGCTTATCGGGTCACGTGAACAGCATATTGTAGCTTCATGTAGTAGTAAATGTTGATATATTGATCCCTAGGGTTAACTAAAAGGGACCATCTGGATACTCTCTGCGAAACCATTTTTTTTTTTTTTTTGCTTAGTGGTCTAGTGTCCAAACTTAAATCTAGTAATAGGATGTAAACAGTGTATTTAACAGATTAACGGGACTCAACACTGGTTATGTATCCTTTAATTCATATGCTTAGGAAACTGCCCTCATCTGGGGAAAGAATGTTGTTTCGAACCGTCGTCCTGGGGGAGAGGTCTATAAGGGCAGGGTGGGGATTTTTTTAATATATAATGGTCATTAGATGCAATTTGGTGGCATACTGTACAAATTTAAGGAAACCTTACTGAATTTGTTTTTTTGGATTATTTTAAAGACGGGAAAAATACGGGATTTTCGTCCTTGGATAGTAAGGGAGTCACATTTTGACAGCCCCCTCCCCGCTTCCTAACCCTTTGGTTTCCTTATGGAGTGTTTAAGTTGGTCACAGATTTTGGGCGTGTTGAAAGTGAATTGGTTATGATTTTTAATTTAGTGACCCAACAAAAATAAGCAACTCAAATTGTTGGTCTAAAAATATTTTCCTCTTAATTAGCATATTATGCAAATCAACCAAGTGACCAGGTCAAAAGACGCCAAAAGGTCGGAATATTTTACCTTTAACCCAGCGGCTCTCTGTTTTTCGCTCTTATAGCCTGTAATTAAGGGAAGTAAACGGGGTAACTTAAAGGTGATCAGTCGTCTTGAAATATTCTTTGTGACGTCAGTCTTTTCTTGACATGTTTCTGCAGTCGTCACTGTTCAAGGATACACCGTACAAGTATGGTATAGCTAATCGGTAAGCAAGAAGAGACGGCTTGTAGCTGTATACCTACTAGCTATACCGATGTCATCATAGCTACTTGTACGGTGTATCCTTGAACAGTGACGACTGCAGAAACATGTCAAGAAAAGGCTGACGTCACAAAGAATATTTCAAGACGACTGATCACCTTTAACAAAACCATGTTTTCAGAGGGTTCAGTGCCCAAACTTTAATTTTAAGATGTTTACATTGAATAAAACCGGAATATTAGTGGTCTAACGTTGTATAACTTATTAATATGCAGCAATAAACAACATTTTGTTATAATAATTTTGATACTATATTTTGTTATTCAATTGCATAAAAGTAGTGGGGGTATCCAGGTGGGCCTTACCATACCACCGATGACATCTGGTTTGCTTTGTAATTTATCCAAATTATAATTTACTCACAACCAGGCATTTTGAGGAAATTGTACAAAAATGCAATATCTTGTTAAAAATTTATTGTTTATTACCGCAGCTTCATATAAATGTAACTAATTCTGAAAGAAAAATATTAGCAGGACTCTGTTAGTTTTTGAAGTTAATAACTTAATACTCGACATGAGCTGACTCATTTTATTTTGTCTATCAGCCGAAAACAGCCGGGACACAAGTCATCATTGAAATATCGATAACAGGGAATAACCGCGAAACCAATCTCTGACCGAACCTAATATTTAGTGTGCATGAACGAAGCAGTTGTAAAACACTGATAGCATAATCAGAAACTTAACCCCTGCATGCACTGAACCTGAAATCCAAACATACTTTTTCTTCCTTTTTTCATTGTCAATTCTTCTCAGTGTGGTGCAACAGGAATCATTGTGAGGATCATCGTAATACATCAACCGCACACGTCACGTCCCTCATTTTAATTTCATTAGAAACAGTAGGAAAACTACTTTCCCAGAAAAGAGGAGAGAACATTTTTATTCAAGAGTAACGCAATGATCTTTCTTTTCCAATGTTTTGATTATTTATTCTGAATACAAGAAGGCTATTGCAATCTATCTTCGTAAAAGCCAAACACCCCACCCACCCTACCGAAGTACTACATCCGGGGTATATAAGTGACGTCATTATATCACTGGGGAAGAGCCTGTTAATAAGTAGTTCCAGAGTTTTTGCCTTGGCGCAAATTTAAGATTGCTTGAGTGATGAAATATGACAGTACACAATTCTTTAGGTATTATATTTGACAATATCGTGACTTCAGATCACATTTGGAGAAATCAGGCCATGTTGAAAACATTGTGAAGAAAGCGAGGTCGCATGCCAATATCAAAGTAATTCTAATGTCTCCATCGCAAACTAAAAATCTCCTCTTCACTAGTGGGTTATCCGACATCTGACGTGTTGATAAAAAAGTCCGAGTGGATTTTTTTTATTCTTGTAATATTTTTTTCAAAGATTTAGCGATCATAGAAGGACTTTTTCCCTTAAACTTTAGTGTTCATTAGATACAAAATTCAAATCTCTCTGTTATCTTTCATATCATGTACGCCTGATTGCTCACCTTGCACCTTTAAGACGAACGGCTTAACCAAATAACTCGGAAAACTTCATTTTAATGCTGGTGCAAATACCTTTGCTACTTATTACCCAATGTCCTGTAAGATCTCTTTTCTTTTAAGCCTGAATGCAAATCCTTTTATGAATTCCTTTCAAAAGATTATTTATATGTTAGCAACGCACCCACGCACACGGTGGAACAAAAAAATTAAGTATTAATATAAGTCAGAAATCCTGGTGGAATATAAATTTGAGGCCTTTTATTTCAACGAAAGATACAAAATTTGCAATGGCTACAATACAGGATCACGAATCATGTTCTTAGTTGTAATGATTATCTTAAGAAAATTAACTTTGGGGGTAATGATTTGTATTTCTTCTGTAAAGTGAATGGTGAAACCATTCAGCACTTACTTTTTATTGTACTCTAAAAACATCCTGGTTAAATCCTGGTTAATTTAACCAGGATGGGGTCAATAATTTTCCATACATTTCCTGGTTAAAAGTAAAAAAGAAATCTTGGTTAAATTTAACCGGATTTCCCGGTTACTTTAACAAGGAAATGTATGGAAAATTATTGACCCCGATACTGGTTAAATTTAACCAGGATGATTTTAGAGTGTGCCCAATAGCCTTTAACTTTTGGGAGAAAATAAGAGAACTTATAAGGTTAAAATTAGATTCGGCTTTTGAAACAAATGCTAAAACTATTTTGTTCGGTATCGACTTTGATAAAAAATTTAATTGTATTATTCTATAAGGGAGGTATTTTCTTTATAGGAGTAAATATATATATTTGTTAAGCCTACAATAGAGGCATTTATTTCCTTCGTAAAAAAGTAAACATCCAGAAATATGGAGCAAGTTACTGACCGTTTAAATTCTTTTAATAAAAGAATGTTATTAATGGAATGTTTTATTTGCGTAAGACAGTATTTTTATTACATTTAAACTTGTGAGAACAAATATGAAATAAGAAAAACAGAAGGTGAAAGGGGAATCTTACATCGACGAGAAGTTTTTTTTTCTTTCCAAGGTCCTCTGTGCTTAAAGTGCCCGCCGTGCGAGTGATTATTCTTTCGACAATGAAAGGTATACTCGTAAAGATAATGATATATGGCTGTATGACTTGCTTTACGGTCGCCCACTATAGCTTCCACCTTTGTCAGTATCTTGTGTCAATAAGGATGATGAAGAATTTTACGCAAACACATGTTTGATTCAGTACAACCATAAGCGTACGAGGCGGGGGAGGGGACAGGGGGCATATGCCCTCCCAATTTGGGCAAAAATAGTGGATCCATTCGGGTAAATGAGACAACCAAGAATATAAACTATGCCCTTTTGCAACAGACACAGCGGTATCAAAATTCGGAAACTTGGTCCAAAATTCTAAATTCGGGCAAAAATTATCCCCGACCCCCCAAAATATTGCCCCTGTACGCCTGTGAGTACATCACTCCGGGCTAGTGTAGTCAAGTCACTCCATTATGGTAGGCCTATAAGACAGCAAGAGGTGCGGTTTTAGGAGAACCAAAGAAACACACAAATGGTAATCAGAGTAATACCCAAGTGATATCAAAAATATTGTGCAATCTACCATTAAAATTAAAGAGAATGAAATCCAATATTTTGATATCCCACTTCACAAATTTTCTCTTCAATCTTTGTAAGATACGCTTTTGAAATTTTAAACGTTAGGTAACATTAGGATTCTTGCTTTTCTTGATTTTCAATGACAATAATCGCAAGGATTTCCTCAGCTTTATAGCCTATAAAAGACAAATATTTTGAAGTCTAAAGTACAAGGTCATTAGATGTGTAGTGCGCCCTTTTAGCGTTCCCTTCTCCGCCTTCGGCATAAAAGAAACCCTCAAAGCCATGGCTATTTAGAGACGCAGTATTACGTCTAAGAAATTATTCTTCATTAATAAAAACCTGAGTTTTTACGTTTTTCAGTAGTTGTAGGAACAGCAACAAACATGAATGCTGACTTTGAAATCACGGTAGATTAACCCCTGCAATAAGTGTTCAGCGCATTCCAAGGTCCGGAAGATGTACAATCAATTTGTTTGCGGATGGAAGTAATCTTACCGTGCTGATAGCATCAGTCTGTATTCGGTCTAATGACGTCATTCCTAACGTGCCTCCATCCTGTTTGATATCATTGATTGACAATCTTGTCCCCTGAACAGGCAAACAGAAATACAAGCTGCAAATCTTGCTGAGAAAAGTGTAAAAACCTTCATATGAAACAACGGTAAAGCCAAATATACCGACTATATGCAGCCCGTTGATTCTTCGCTTAATGCAATGTTATCTTTTTCAATGAAGAAAGCCGTGAGAGTGACTATGAATGAGCCTGAAAGTTGACATACCGCTGTTCTAGAATAGATTTATTCGACGGCATATATGTAAAGACAGCAGTGATAAAAGATCGTGACGATAACGTCGTCCTTTACATGTTGTCATAAGGCGTAAGTAACTGAAAACCTAATTTCCATGCCACTATTCATCAAGATTGTAGTAGTTTCTGACTTTAAAATAATGATAGTAAAAGTTTCAAGGAACAGGGTGAGTGGCCTCCATTGTTGATTTTGGCAAGTCAAAGCTGCTTAGAGTGTGATTCCCATTAAGGTTCCCTGAGCCTGTTTTTGTCAGACAAACTTTAAGCAAAAGGGCAGAATAAAAGAGGTGTGAGGTGGGAAGGCGGGAAGGCGGGACCAGGTCAGGAAGAGAAACAGATTCATCGAAAGTTACATCTGTTACGTAATTTTTAACATGTAAATAAAGCTACTTAAAGGTTCTTTAATCTCACTTAAAGGTTCTCTAATCCCCCCCCCCCCCTCCAATATTTAGAGGTATCCAGAAAAATAAAGGTTGTTACACATTTTCGATATGAATAATTGTGATATTAACCTATTAATTGCAGCTGGGAAGAATTTTAGATAAGAAATATGTGATCTGTGTCCTCTAGAATGCATCAAATTGTTTGGCTTCCAGGGGTTTCGCCCGTGGACCCCCGACAGGGGACCTATGAAGGCCCCTGTACCCCTGGACGGAGGTGCAGTGTTCACCCAAGCAGGTGTCCCGTCAATAATTTTAACAGATCGTAGCCCCTGCACACAACTGTGTGAGCTTAATTGGGAACACAACTGACTGTACAAGTCATCGTAAACTAACCACCCTGAAGCTATATTGTTTGAATGAATGTCAATCAAAGTGCAGTTATCAACTGCATTTAGAACTATAGGGCTATCCCTAAATATGTTTGGGCAGGGTGTTGCTAGCAATTCCCTGGTTTGGGGGGATGCCATATCCCCATTATTTTATTAAATGAAAACGCAGCCATCCTCTTCTGTAGAGCGTTCTAATCGACGTTACCGGGTCACATGAACTGTTTTTTCGTCAAATATCAATTACGGTATCTGGGATTCTGCTGTACGCATGTGTGTATATGTGTGCGTGTGTCTGTGAGTGTTTAAGTGTGCGTGTGCACGAATATTCATAAGAAGATTCCAGGTCAATGAGCTGTTGACGGGCAACGATTGGAATAAACACATTCGGAAAGTATGGGGTGACGCCATGGGAAGAATCTCTACTAGGATTGAGGTCAATTAGCACGTAGAAAACACGGAACAATTATTCACAAGACAACTAATCTTGTTGGTGGAAAGTTTTAAAAAGTGTCTTACATAAATGATTTTCAATTGAATTGAATGTTGCATGCTTAGCCCACCGAACAATTCTTTTTTAATAGACCCTTTTCCAAATAGCAATTACAAAGGATTGTGGAATTGAGTTTTGGTGTGTGTCGTTTTCATCAATGGCATTTTACTGTGGACAAAAAAATGCGTACTTAAAAGTCTATCCCATAATCCTTCAGTGTAAAAAATGATTAACACTTTTTTGTAACAGATAATAAACGCGTCTTGGCGTTTATGCAACCGAAAAAGCAATAAAATACATAAGCAAATTAAACGTCTAAAACGCCAACTTTAACACATTGACGCCAGTTTAACTTCATCTCGTAAACACGTTTATGCGTTTATTTCATGATTACTGTAAACATCAAGTTGTTTTTAATAAAGAAAAATTAACATATATATCAAACATATAAACGTGTTTCCGGAGTGCACTTTAATTGGCGTCATTATCTTTATCATGTGTTGATATTCGTTCAGTTATTTACTGTGCTTATCCATTTTGTTGTTCGTTTTCTAATTCTTAAACGCCATAATGTGTTAAAAAATGAAGACGTCTCTTTTTACAGTGTTTGTAGTTGCTATTTGGAAAAGGGTCTATTATACGAATTGAGCTTAACCGATCTTTCACTCAATAGTTAGCCTACATTTGAAAGATCATTCATTGTGTGGATGTTGGGTCACACCAAGTCTCACGTCTCGTCGAATCACGAGGTAACAGGACTTGAGACACAATCGAGTCACATTGCTTCGAGATATGAGCCCCGTCGAGTCTAGTAAACCATTTTTCAAGTCTCGGCAAATAAAAATTTTTTAAGTTTGCCTTAGTTCTAGAATTACAAGAATATATTAGAGGTTGAAAAATAAACCTCATTTATCTAACTTCCATTTTCATAGCTTACTCAATTGCTGAGATGTAAAACCTTAAAATTTATTCACTTCATTTGAAACAGTCAACTGCGCAATAGTTTGTGATGTCCTTCTTGTACAACTCACGTTACCTGCTTTTGATTCCTTTTGAAATTAAAATGTTTATAATTATGACCTAACGCATTTTTTCTTGCATAGCGTGTTTTACGGAGAGGGCTTGTATAGTCAAGTCACCTTATATCAGTAGGACAGCAATCACGTTTTGGTACAAGGTGCAGAGGCTTTTCGAAAAAAAAAACAAAAAACAAAGAAAAGCAAAAGACGGTAATTTGAGTACAAGAATGACATCCCAATATGGAGCAATCTACCATTTTAAATTTAGTGACAAAGCTTCAACATTTTATAACTCAGCTCAGGCATGTCTTGTGAAGATAACAGTTGAACCGTTTGGATTCAGTTTTAAAGCGTTGTAATATATGTGTTTAAAAATTTAGACTTTAGGTACACTTTAAGTCATTTTTCTTCCAGTATCTCAAGTACTTATTTAGATCTCGTCACTTGGAGTCATCTCGAGCCTCTTATTATGTGCGTTTGGTCAGTTCTAGTACCTCGTCATGTACTTCATGTCATTATTTTTCTTATTTAATTTTAGAAATAAAAGAGACAATTTGGAAGTTAGTGATTAAATACTGTTCAGGGGTTTCATTTGAGGTATAGCTCGAATCGAGTCGCTAAATTTGGAGCTACGATTCCCAACAAGTTTTCCAACTTTGCTTATTAAAGACTCGAGTCGAGTCGAGTAGACACTTTTGCAAGTTTTGAATCGTGTTGAGTCTAGCCTCGTGAAAGTGATCCTCAAGCCATTACAACAATGATAGCTTGATGACGTGAATGTTTTTACTAAATGACTCTGCGGTTCCGGTAAAGATAGTGAAGGAACGTTCAAATTTATTGTCTGGAACGGTTACAAAGCGTTGTCCATGCACAATAATTTGTGCCTACCCTTTCTGCGTTATCCATGGACAATAAGCCTCCTTTTTTCTGTTTTCTACGTGCATGATGATGTATGCCTACTCTTTCTGCGTTTTACTCTATATTCGCACGTCATCCAGAGCGGCAGAATATGACCCAAAACATGAATACCAACGTCATGCCATGCTACAGTTGTCTGTCTTAGAAAAGAGAGGGGATGCGATAAACACTTCCAAATTGCCACGAAACCCAAATAGTAAATCTGATTATCTGCTACAGATCTGCAGCTGCTCTCATGTCATGTCTAGCTGAGCCATACTTGTGTACCATAGGTCAATATCCAATCCAGTAGCAATTCCCTGCTCCAAGACTACATGATTTGCTGTACACAGGAGCTCTTTGAGATGCTGCTGCTATGGAACGTAAAAAAGAACCTGGGACATCCTCCAAATTTCTGTCTTCGAGAATGACAGGTTCAAGTGTATTATAAACATACAAAAAGTGGATGAGTTCTGCCAACAGATAAATATTAGTTATAGTCTCTCCAGCAATATTAAATGTAATATTTGATTTATGCTCGTGCTTACTATTTACCCAAGGTATACGTCTCTCAAGGCGTCTGAGAATACTAATTTGTCTCATGGCCGCAGATAAAACAACAAATTCACTAACACCACTACTGATGTGTACTCAACTCTTATTTTTATGTAAGATAAGAAACTATCGCCTGCAGACATTTATAAAGAACAAAAAAAAAATCATTTGAATAACAAACACATGACAGTGGAAAGGCCATAAAAACATAGAAACACATGATTTGTAAGAAATATATACAACACAATGAAAATAGTTTGTTTTTACACAAAGGGCAATTAAATTTGTTTCAACTTTGGAATGTGCCTTAAAACGAAACAACGAAACAATAGTGCCGCCATTGTAATCATTTTTTTTTGTTGTTGCTTGGAATTTTTGTTTGTTTTAGTTCTTGAGTGATCTTGTTCCTTATAATCTCTTCATTAAGTTTCGTTGCATGTTTTACTTTTAATGTTAGAGCTTTCACAATTTCTGACTTTGTTGTGGTGGTGGCAAGATATTGGAAAAGTTTACTTAAGCTCTCCACTCCCCGCAAGCCGAGGTTTACTTCAAAACCTGTTAAAGAAAAGAAATAACCATTTAATTCAATTCAGTAATTAAAAATTTCCAATTACAAAAATTACAATTACACAACTTTATTGGAATATCAGAATACACGACTGATTTAACCAAAACCTAAAGGGATAGTGTCGTAGGCTTACTTTTTTCATGGATAGCAAGTTTCGTTTAGTGTATCGAAAGCATGCACTTAATAAACCTCATCTTCCATTTTCATAATTTATGGAAATTTTTGTCATGTTGGAAGCGATCCCCTCAAACTAAATGTCTTTTTGAAAATGGCACCTGGCGAGTACAGCAATTGTTAGTATAAATTCAGTAAAAACTGTCAGTGACAAAGGTTTTTGCCCCAGCCGATATGTCAATGTCATTCTCCACGCACGGAGTATCAGTTTGGGCATGCGTGGGGAGCGCATAATATTTGATTACCCTGAATACAGCGTCACAAATGTTGGGATTCCCTGTAAATGGTGGTCTCACCCAGTGCATTTTGAGCACACAGAGTTAAGAGGAGCAGGTGGCAATGTGACGATTGATAAAACATTCTCAGAAGTAGTGACATAATGTAAATAGCTTTTGGAAGCAAGGCTCATATGACAAGAATTTTGCTGTGCCCAAGGAAGTTTATTAAGGGAATATAAATTTTGTTAAAGTTCGCTTCCCAATACAGACTGTCGTAGAAAAGGCAATTTAAGTGGCGAACGGCCTGGACGTCTTCACACTAAACAGCTAAAAGAAACCTAAGCACTGATTTCAGGGCGACACAAGCTGAGTGAATTGACGTATCTTCTTACGAAAACAGAAACGTTTCGTCAATACTTCTGGAAGGTCAGGGATAATTTTTCCCGAATTTAGAACTTTGGACCAAGTTGCCCGAATTTTGATACTGCTGTGTCGGTTGCAAAAGGGCATAAATTTATTTTCTTGACAGTCTCAATTGCCCGAATGGATCCACTATTTTTGCCCGAATTGGGAGGTCATATCCCCCTGCCCCCACCTCGTACGCTTATGTAAAAATTCACGATAACGGCGACACTCACTTGCAAAGAATGGTATTCCCTTGGTTTCCAGAACTCATCTGTACAATTATTTCGGTACTTTATTTCGAAGTCGGTCGCGTTCCCTTAAAATAATTCTCAAATAATTCGATCTCTCACATATGGCTCTTGATCAATAATACCTTAAAATCTTTCAATTGCGTAAGAGATTGATAGGCATACTTGATAACTGTTTGTTGCCATCTGTGAATACCTCACCTATACTGAGTCACTCTTCTGTTGTGCTATTATTTGTAACATGGAAGGGGCGGAGGTGGGGTGTGGAGGCTAAGGCTGGACGAAAACACCTCCAATTGTTACCACCTTTGATCGAGATTTAGAGTCACCATCTGCTTTGGTTACAGTTCAATAAAACTTTTCATGATATCAGTATTAGGTGTACACCCTACACACTGACGTCAAGCTGACGTCAAGTTAGACGGCAAACATTGAAGCTAGCTAGATAAGGCACATGATTTCACATACTGTACTCACGACGTACGTATAGCCTTCGCATGAGCTAATTAAGCGCGGTACAAAATTAGATATATGCAGTTGTGTTAGTGTAAGTTGTAATGCTAGGCGCTTATTTTCTGAAAAGAAGGGTCTATCAAGCTTTGATATATTAGAGGGGTACTTATTCTAAGCAATCTGGTGAAATTTCCATTGAAATCCGATGTGTGGTTCTCAAGATATCAAACAGATAAAGTTATCACATTTTCAACACAAAGTGAACTTGAAGCAAGCACATATGATGTCATACCCTCACATTAATGAGCAGTCTTTTGTTTTTCTTTAAATTTATCACCAATTTTCTCCTCAAAAATCGAATGTTATCACAATGTTATTGCATGAGAGGCATGGGAAAATTACAAACTTCACATTCCCCATGGGGAGGTCCTATCCCTATTAATTGTAAGGTCAACACAACAGACTGATAAACAAAGGAAACATAGCATTCCTTATCAATGTGAGGAAGTGATATCAGGGAGCTGCCTACTAATATAACTTCCACTTGCCTTTGGGTCACAAATGTTGTAACTTCTTTTGCTGATATCTCGAGTAATACAAGTCCGATTTGAATGAAAGTTTCACCAAAATGCATAGATTTAGTTCCTCTTTCACATACGAAAAGTAAATTTTTGCTTAAACCCTCCTTTTAAGGGCGCACTCTCTGTTCGCTGAAGTGATAATGCATACGGTGTACAGTTATCACATGTTCGTAAATAGACATAACCAATCAAAACACATATTAAAGGAATTTTAAGCAAAAAATTAATAATAATAATTTTCATATGTGACAGAGGAACTAAATAGACGCAGTTTGGTGAAACTTCCATTCAAATCGGACATGCAGTACTCGAGATATCCGCAAATGAAGTTACTACATTTGTGAACCAAAGTGAGCTTGAGGCAAGCAGGGGCTATATCACTATGGGTGAGAAATGCTTTGCACATTTTGTTTTTCAGTCTGTTGTGCTGACCTTGAAGTTTATAGGGATAGGAGCTCCCCATGGGGAATTGGAATTTTGTTAAACTGCCATGCCTCTCATGCATTCACATTCCCACAACATGGGATTATGGAGGAGAAAATTGGTTGTAAAGTTTAAAGATACACAAAAGGCTGCTCATTAATGTGAGGCTGTGATGTCTTATGTGGTTCCTTTAAGTTCCTTCGTGTTGAAAATGTGACAAATTTAAATGGAAATATCTTGAGAACCACACATCGGATTTAAATGCAAATTTCACCAGGATGATTAGGAAAAGTACCCCTCTAACATATCAAAACTTGATGAGCTTAGATTCCTTTTAAGGCCTGCATTACAAGGCGATTAGAATTCAAGAGATCAATCGGGAAATCTGTGCTCATTAGCATAAGTATCACAAAGCACAGCAAGATCCATTTGTGCAGAAATAAACATCCAGCTCCCCGATTGGTTAACTACCGTCATACCGAAAAATACGTAAATTCACAGCAACATCATTTAAATTATTACATGTTTACAGTGCAGGGACTGACACAAACACATGGAAAAACCCAAATTGTCCCTCAAAGTATGCAACTCTGGTCGATCAATGGCCTGTGTGGGCAGATCAGTCAGTTGTACTAAACATCACACACCAGCATAAAAGCCCCTTCATTCCCTACGGTATAAAACATAAATGGGCCACATAAGGCTGTCTTCATGCTATGTATAGTTGGTTTATATTTTACAGTCGCAATAAATGTTGCAGTAGGAATTGGTCTTAAGACATGCTGAACAGATGGGATTTTCACATTACAAAGATATACAGTAGATCGATTGCTAGTGAACTACAATTTAATGCATCAGTAGTAAAGAATTGGCCTTTGTCAATGAAACTACTTTTTTGGGTGGAGCTAAAGGCAATAAACGAGGTTGGAAGAGGGACTAAAAGTAAAACGTTGTTGCGAGAATGTAGATACGATGAGAATATGTGCCTTTCATGAATGAAAATGGCAGTTTGTACAAGAAGAAGGTTTTTGTAAGAAAGAGGCGAGCAGCTGCAGCTCCTTGATAATTTTTCTGCGTCGCTAATTTCCTAAACTGGTTTCAATATATAACAAGTCTGCCTCCTCAAAGATAAATAAACATGTCCCCTTGTATTCAACACAAAACGTGCAGCAATAATTTCCTGAAAATGTACTGAAGTTTCAAGGCAAGAGTCAGGCTGAGATGACATGTCAATGTTAACCCTGCCGGAAATTGTTCCTTCTCCCTTAGAAAGTAAAACACTGTTAAGTGGTTGAGATGAGTAGATAATGCTGTCACATCCATCACAACCCAAGGGAAGTCAAGACACTGTTGTCTTTCATGTCAAAATACTGTCAGGATAAATGGCCCTAAGTTCTGGAATAATTTAAATGCTAAAATCCCCACGTTGCCCAGCATTAATTCTTTTAAAAGAGCCTTTAAAGATTATTTATTGAGTAATAGAATATGATACTTCCCCGCTTTTTGCCCTTTGCCATTTGTTTGTATGTTCTAGTTATGTGGGTACAGCTCCTTGTAGTTAAGGGTGGGTATATCTGGAGTATTGGGAGGGGGCATGTAGTGGGAGGGAGGATTTATTTTGTACTTGTACTTGCTTGTGCTCTCTTTTTCTTCTATTTTTTCTTTTTCTGTAGGTGGCCTGATCTCGATAAGCCCTGCTTTTATCCGGTCTCCTCCACTGTATTAATAATTTCTGTTGTTGTTTATGCATGCATGACCTATTTATTAATTTACTGTTTTTTCATGTTATAGCAATTTAACTCTACCATTTATTTTTTTATACTATGTTATTAAATGCAGTGGAAATAAATAAATAAATAAATAAATAGGAAGTAGGAAATACATAAACATACAAAGGTTATAATAAACCTTCACATGAAATTGACGCCAGAGAAACATCCTCAAATTTAAGAAGACATATCAAACTTCGAAACACTCTCTTAAGAGTTATTAAGTTCTAGACAGAAAAAGCTGAAAACTATGAAATCGGATTTCTATTAACTTGACATTAAATGCCGTCAAAGTTTACTTTAGGTGCAGGGCATTTTGTAATGTCAAGAACAGGTGTCATATCATCACCAGACTAGTTTCGAAGGAAAACGAAAAAATCACAGTTCGTTCGTCCTGACTGAAATCTGAATTACGTTACGAAAGGCGGTAGGGCAAATTTGTCAGTCGGCTCAAAAGGGTGCAATATTACAATAATACTCCAGTACCAGTTATTTAAGCAGTTAAGTGTATTGCTGACGTATGGTCCCCGTGTATTTTTATGACTGATTATCTGTACTTTGTACGTTACTGCCTATTATGCTGCAGCTTACAAAAATAGCAATTTCCTACTGTGCTTTGATATAATGTTTACAATATTTAAGCGTATTTGGGGAATCCATGGACACTTGGCCTAGGTAACTTCATATAAAGGTGGATACCGTTTGCCTAAACGTCCGCGTGTAATCAGTCAAGATTTTCCTTAGAGGAAGGGTCAGACGCGTAGCCGGGGCAAGGGGGCAGCCACCCCCGAGCATATTATGGGTATTTTTTAATGTTTATTTTTACAATATTGCTAGTGTTTCCCCTATTTATATGAGGTAAATAGGCCTGAAAAGTGCCATTTCAAGCGATCTGGTAGGCATTTTGGGTCAAAATTTTCTTGCCATTTGCGCCAACCCATGGTGGCAGGGAGCGCTGAGAGTCTGTCGATGGGCTTCGCCCACCCCCTTGACAAATTCCTGGCTACGCCCCTGGGTAGGGTACGGTTGTGACGTCAGATTTAAAATGTGTCACTCTCAAAAAAAAAACAGTTTTGAAGCAGTGTTACCTCTACATGCTTAGACTTGCTTAATCTCTTCATAGTGTACTGGGATGGCGATTTAACTACTTGGCATCATCCTCAAAACAGTTGGAGGAGAAAAATATGTACCAGAGAAAAAAGCGAGACACTCACTAACAGATCTAACAATTTTCCTAGTAGTTCCAGCTTCAATTTACTTTCCAGAATACGTAGGGCTGGTGGAGTTCGGACAATCTTTTCTTTTCGATTCCAAAACCGATGTTTTTGCCATTAATTCAAATTCTTGTTTAAACAGCATTTTATAGAACTGTATTGAAATGAATTCATCACTGATTGAAACTGTACTCTACGACAGCTTTAAAGCATCTTACTGAATTCAGCTTCAAAATGTAATTGACTTTACGACTTCGGAAATGTTTTGCTCGTCCCAGTTAAGGAAATAAAACGTCGTTAGAGACTTCTAAGAGGGTGATTGTCCTAACAAGAATCCAGAAATGCAAAGATTTTCTCGTGTCTTTCACGAAACATCGTTAACAATTTATTCTTTCCAATGATAAGACTTCTCACAGAGGTGACAACTGTGTGATGAGACGTCTCTTCGGCGAAAGGTGGACAGAAGTGATTTAGACAGGTTTTATTTTCGATACTTGTCCGAAGGAGTGAAAAACACCACGTAGACCCGACGAATGGAGCCGAAACAATTTTTTTTTGAAAATACGTTAACTTTCAACATGTCATCAATTTCTCAGCATTTTACTTTTTGCTATGGCCTGTAGAAAGCTGAACAGTGACAAAACCTTGTAGTCACCACAGTGACTGCAACTGCAACTGTATTGCTTAATCTAATTTTCTTCAATGTTAGCTTGGAAGAAAATTGACCAACAGGATAATGTTTGCAGGCCACCCTTATAGACCTTATGTATATGACGTTAGAAAACTCAGTATGAGTATTTATTGACTAGAGGCCAAGGTCAAAATGGAGGACAATCCATCAATGGAAGTACAAGTAAGGTCCAAATTCGCAGTGTCTCGACCAACCAGTCGTTCTTCAATGCGTGAACTTTCTCGAAAATAGTTTCATTAATAGACCTTATGCAGAGCAGAAAGTGCTCCCTCGTTTGGGGGAAAATGGCTCAAAAGCGTGTATCATTGCAAGTTACAACAATAAATGCAGACAGCTCATTTGTCAACCAATCGTATACGCGCGTAATTCTACTACACGTGCGGCGAAATCTTCGCCGTGAGTGCACGTGTGCTTCGTTGTTTTCACCCAAAATGACATGTGTGACGTCAATGCATAAGGTCTCTAGGGCTCCCCTGCGTATGGCGTCCCATGCCCTGAGTAGACGTTATGCACTGACGTCACGGGACGTCATTTTGGCGGGTAAACAATGAAGCACACTGCACGCCATCGTAGACTTCCCACACGGTCGTAGAAGACATACGCACGTATCCGGACAGGGACACAAATCAGCTGTCTGCATGTGTTCGTGTAAGTTGCAATGGTAGGCGCTGGCCTTCATTGGAGGGTACACTTTCTGTTCTGTGACGTCTTATGCATAAAGTCTATAAAGAAGGCGCGTTTTTACGTATAGACCTTATGCATATGACATCACAGAACAAAAGTACGCTCTCCAATGGAGGCAAGCGTGTATCATTGCAACTTACACCAGTAAATGCAGATAGCTGATTTGTGCACCGGGGCATGCGCGCGTAAGTCTACTATACGTGCGTGCGAAATCTTTGCCGTGCATTAACGTGCGCTTCACTGTTTGCCTCCAAACTGACGTCGCGTGACGTTGATGTATAACGTCTATAGGCCTTATGCATTGACATCAAACTGACGTCATTTTGGACGAAACAATGAAGCACACGTGCACCAACTCCGTAAATTTCGCACTAACTTGTATTCATAAACACCTTTATTGATTTCCTGCATTCTGATTGGCTGAAAACCATTCGAGACCAGTCTCGAATCGCATTCGAGACTGGCCTTTGCCAGTTTAGGAGAATTACTTTTTCAAGGTGGATTGAATATCACTGTTACTACTGCATTGTGCACTATGCTTTGTCCATGATGTGTTACCATAGCAACATAAACCATAACATCTGAGTAAGAAAACCAGTTACTGTAAACTACTGTAGTATTATACTGTTATGCCTAGCACCCCTGTAGCTATAACCATTCCAAAGCATAATGCTCATTTCATCCCATGAATGAATGCTAGCAAAACTATATTCATCTTCTTGGATACTGGCAGTGGTATGGCTAAAAGAGCGTAGCCTATATAACCTTACAGTATATGCCAAGGGTACATTTTGTTAACGGTCTGCCTGTTACAAATATTCAACTCCTTATTCTCCTAAGTTGGACTGCATGGTAAAGAAAAGTGAATTTGGTCTCTGTGCTGCTAATGCCAGCATGGGGCCTGTGTTATAACTATGACATGCAGAGCAATGGTAAACAGGTTTTACTGACAGTGTCACTGTCAGGTTTTTACGTTTGAACCAATTCCGCTAACACTAACAGACATAACAGGCCAGCACGGTCTTCATAAATTGTAGTTCTACGCCGAGCTAGGCTTCTTATGAACTAATGTTGTAAATAGTTTAAGCTAGTCCTAACGTTAGGCCTGCATAATCTGTATTAAAAACTGAACACATTTTCAAAGTTACCAACACTATAATCCTTTTCCAAAAAGGCTTAAGACACCTAAAACCACCGTCTTACTTATCGATCTTGAACGATCTTGTGCGTTAACTACTTGCAGTCAAATGTCCGCATGCATGTCGTTGAATGCTGCACTGCACTGCACACAATATATTGCAGTAGACCGTAACTGCACAGCACTGTGTATTTATTTACCTTCTGTGAAACGTTCGTGGAGTAGAACTTCACTGTAAACAATAGCCAGCTAGAAGTTAGTTTCCTTGTTTTAATGCTCAGCCTCATCTCTACAACGATGTGTGATAATTCAGAGATAAACAATTTTGCGTTTAATTAATCCAGTTAAATTTCGTTCGATGAATTGAGATTACAATCAATATGTTAAGTGAAAATATTTGCGTGGTTGTCCACTTTCTTTTGGCTTAAAGTTGTTCGCTACTATCGCAAGAAACTAAACATGACGTCATAATAGAGTCCTAAGTTAGCTGGGAGAATTAAAATTTGATCTGTAAAATTTTGTCGAAAATTCAATGTTTTTGTCGATTCCCAATATTTTAATGTTGAGTGTTTATGAATGGGGATAAAAGCAGGGTGCCCGGTCTTAAATGTGATTCGAGACCTCCGATGACGTCATCACAGAGGCAGCGGACCTCGGCTGTCGCCTCGGTCCGCTCAGCCTCTGTGATGACGTCATCGTCGGTCTCAAATCACATTTAAGACCGGCCACCCTCGCATTTATCCCCTAAGTAGACTTCCAATTGTATACGCGTGTAAGTCTACTACACGTGCGGGGAAATCCACGCTGTTCGTGCTGTGTATAGACCTTATGCATTGACATCACACTGACTTCATTTTGGGTGAAAACAATGCAGCACACATGCACGAACGGCGTGGATTTCGCCTCGAGTGTAGTAGACATACGCGCGTACACGATTGGTCGACAAATCAGCTGTCTGCATTTATTGGTGTAACTTGCAATGATACGCGCTTTTCCTCCATTTTCCTCGAAAGGAGGGAGCACTTTCACCTTTGTGACATCATATGTATATGGTCTATTGTTTGTTCTATTTCAAACTGTCTTCTCTGCTGACATGTTTTTCTGCACGTTGAACTGCGTCTTACTAGATAGTAAGCCTAGGACTTTTTGTTCAAGGAAACACGCAAAGGTAATTAAATGCCTACAGTAAATTATCTTTGTTAAGAAGACGAAAGCATTCATTCGTTATCGTCGCGCAAGGTTTCGTGGTGAATGCAGTTGCTAAGGCAACGTTTCATCTTAGCGTTATATTTACTGTATGCAATAGTAATATGTCAAACGCAGACGGTAAGGATTACACAGTCTATGCGTTAGCGAGACGGCTAAGTAGGCAAGTTTGTATCTCTTACCTTCGCAGCTCAGAGAGGAGTAAATAAATCTCAGATATAGGCAACATGCCACCATTTTGTAGCGCCAACTCTTAATAATCGAACTAAAGGTAAAGGAGTGATGCTTTAGCGACAAAAGCACGGCTGTTCCTTTACTCTTCAGGAAATGCCAGGGAGAATACACCTCTCTTTAAGTTACGAAAAGCACGTAAATCTGGTCGCCACTTTTTGCCACTTGATGCGCAGAGCGCGACGACTGATCGTCCGAGGCCAACCACTTTGGACTAAGTTTCTTGCTTTCAAATTGGCCAAAATTTTGTACATGGCATATATTTGACCATGGCGTCAAAGTTAATCATTGAATACACTTAGTTACAAAACAGAGAGTGCGGCCCTCGGCTGAAATAAGCACGTGGTATTACAAATTATACCAACACAAATGCAGACAGCTTATTTTTGTACTGGTCGGATACGTCCCTAAGCCTACATGCGCGTGCGAAGGCTACGTCGTGCGTACAGTGTGTGCGGTCAGGGCAATTCTTTTCCTACGAGGTTTTGGGCAAATGTCAATGGACCAATCAACTTCGTGGAAATTGGCCACGCCCCTTACTCCCGTTTATCTACATTTTTTGGTAATTCTGACGCACGCCGAATTATGAAAGAACATGCTAAATATCCGAAGAGGGTGTAACCCTAACCTACAATTTACTCCTAACCACTATTCTGAAACAATTTTCAAAATTCTTGAAATACGGATTTGCCCAAAACTTCGTGGGAAAAAATTTAGCGAGCGGTCATGTACCATTTCTAGCTATCTCCACTGTTTGTTCTCTAACATGTCGTGGGCCTGGCGTCAATGCATAGAGTTTACTTCGGACGATTGCGGTTGCTTCCTTTCTTTATAGTGCATAGTACAGTTTGAGGATTTTCAAGGGTTGAAACATAAGAAAGCAATGCGTACGAAACCTTGCACAATCGCTATGCATTGAGAAGAACGTAATACGACAGTCATATTAAATCCTAACATATTTGATCCTTTTCATATAAGATCTTGTCGTGCTTTAATTGCTTCATTAAGTCACAATTGAAAGTATCATTTTGAACTATGACGAAGGGGCTCCTTACAATGGTCAACTTTTTCTTTCTTACTTTTACCTTTATGATTGTACAGTTCAGTTAAAAAGTGATCTCCCAGACGCAATTGATAGACATAACTATCTTCCATAGAAATGCCTTTCTGATCTCACTGTCCTTTGTAACAGCCTTACCGTTGGTAACATGACATACCCCAGTTAGACTATAGATAGTTGGGGTGTCAAAGATAACATTTGAGCGCAGTCATTACAACATGAAATATGTAATCAGCATTCTTTCATTGGAAGGACATTTGAATAGGTTGGAAAATGAAGTGAAATTCATTCTACTGAATTAACCCAACGTGGGTATTGCTTATTTCTTCATCGTAATAATTAATGTAATTGTACATACCTAGGCTTTGGTTGAGATTGCGCGCTGCATCGCCCTCTACTAAAATCACCAGGTTATCATCTTCGATATATGCGACATTTTCCTTCCTGTAGGCTAACTTGATCTCAGTCAAGCGGCTACTGCACCTCATGCTTAGCGCCTCCATGTCTGTCATTCTACTCTCTCCCTTACAACGGTAGTTATTAAATGATTCTTGGAAGATGTTACGTAATATCTGTAACGCAATAGATAAACATAAGGCTTAAACTTCATTAAAGTCAAGAATCCTACCTCCAAAAAATAGAAACCAACCGACCAAAACGTGAAAGAGATTCAGTCATGTAAGAAGACAAATTATTGTAATCCTGTGATTCATTTGGCTAGTGCTCTGAGTTCTTTACACTAACAACTCGCTCTTTGTTTAAACGGTGAGATTATGTTGGGTACAAGCAGGGAGTAGCTGCTAGGGGAGTAACTCCCGGGTATAATTCTTATCTCCTGGCGATTTGACAAGAATGAAAATGGAAGCGAAAGAAAACTGGTATTATCCCTTTTGTAAGACACCATCGGCGTATTGGAAGACACTCCACAAGGGGCGGAACGAGTTTGCTCTGAAATTTTCCATGATTGGCAAATAATTTTACATGAAAACCTTCATTTTTGTACCTTAAAATCGACAACAGTTTTACTAGGGGAGAAGCTGACGTTCCAAAACCCCTGGCCGGCGAAGCGGACGAAGTTTCTTCGTACAGCTTATCCCTACGAAAAACCAAGAGAGTTGTATGTGGCGTAGCTACAGAGAGTTGCTACGCAGGCTATCAAACCCCCGCTTGGTACTCCTACGTAAGGCACGTGCAAGTAAACTGGATTTTTAGATTAAAGAAGGATATAAAAGCAAATATCGCTTCCCTATTAATCCTTTACTCAGAACGATCAAGAAGGGGTGGGGGGGGGTTGCTGGTTACTCGTAAGAATTTCCAAACGAAAGTCCCATCTCCAGGCAAATGTTATCCATCGCAACACAGAGTATCTTTTGCCCCAAACGTTTTCCTGCACAACTGCATTTAAAGAGCAAGAGCAGTCGCCCCAAACTTATTTTGAAGCAACAGCTAAATCTCACAATTTTCTTCTTATTTCTCTTCAAAGTATCTTTCATAATATTTTAGGACTTCAGTATTGCATATTCAAGGTAAACCAATCAGTTGCTTCTAGTAAATTTCACATTTGAGGAGAAAAAATATTGTCACATGACTCTCAAGAGCCAATCATGAAACAGGACAGTCTACTACACTACTTCAAGTTGGGGTGACTGCATTTCCCCTTTAAGCAAGGGTGCTAACTTTACTCTCCACTATACAAAATCCTATAGGCTACTGAGCAAGCGTGGCTTTACGGGAAATTTACGTTTTGTACATAGAACATAAACACTCGTGCGTGTCAAGGTCGTTATCATATTGAAGCTGGTGTCCATACCTGTGAAGTTGTAACCTATTATCGCTTCTTGTTAAATACATGCTACATTTATTGTTTCTCGGTCTATGTCAATTTCGTCCATATCTCAACAAAAAAGACAGTTATTTAAGTCCAATATAAACAATTTTAAATTTTCTTCTGGGTGCTTTGTAAAACAATGATACCTTTGTTGATTAAAGATACATTCTTCATCTTTCTTACTAAAACTTTCATAGACGTGAAGCTGTAGTTGTAAGATAGTTTCGCCCCATTTAGCATTTGTGATGCTGTGTTTTGCCAAGTTAAAGAATTAATCGTCAGTCCTGAACAATGGCGTCCTTAGCCCTTTCTCTTTTGAGTCTGAATCCATACGTCACTATGTCGCATCAACCTATCATTCAACCTTTTCAAGAGTGCTTTGTACAACTCGGTAAAACACCACCAATATTCCCAAGAAAGCGCCTTCATTGTTATTATTTCTATCGACAGAATATTGTTCACCAAGCAAAGACAAACGTTCGTAGCAAAATGTCCCCTTTAAACTATAAACTAACCAACTGATGTATTCACTGCAGGGTGGTAACGCTTCCAATATTACCCACTCGACTGCTCCTTTTAATTTCCTTTTGATGTCACCTCAAACTAAAACTCTCGTGGTGAGATGGGGTACTAATTCAATATGATTTTCTCAACATATTGCAGATTGTCTAATTTGAGGGCCTGAATTTTGAAGATCAAATTAGATTTGCCACGTGAAAAGAAAGACTCCGATATATTCAGTTTACTCAGCTTTAGTCTTCTTAAGAATCTGAAGAACAAAAATTGACAGGTTTCACTTTTTCAAGAAGAAATTATAAAAAAGAACACCTTGCCCAATCGCAATTATCTTTTACAGAAATGCACTTGGGGAACGGAGTGACAAGAATGGAAGACTGGCAAAATTTTGAACAGATGAGAGTTCTGTGTCAATAACCGAGCGTTGTGTCACCTCTTAAACTCATCTTTCTGATGAAGAAGCACAATTCCGTCCTCAAGTTAAAAATTGGAAAAATATGTTGTGTAATCTGATGTAAATCAAAGATGACAGATTTTAATGTGACTATTTTTCACATATGTGGTATGATTTCATATTGCAAGAGTAGCAAGCATTCATTTTAAATCTCTAACAGTAATACCGGAAATAGACATATTGTGTAACAATGTTCAATTAGATCCCATTTCTTTATTGAAGGGAATACTTTACTTTAAAAGGAAATTTTAACAACCGTTCGACTTCGACAATAAGTCTAATTACAGGAAATTCCAACTTGGTTTGCTTAATTAGTCTTATCTTTAGCCTACTAGTAACAAGACTGTAGGCAACGAAATTATATTTTACAGCATAAGTCATATAAACTTATAAAGGAAATGTAATTTTAGTCAGCTTAAATTCTTTCCGGATACACCCAACAGTTCTGGTGAAGAATGAATTCATCTTGAATTTTTGAACTTAAACCTCCAAATCCCCCTTTTGCTTTTGAAATATGATGGGTTGATTGCAAGTTATATCTGAAAAAATTGCACTCATCGTTTGTGCTACTGAATATATCCGCACGACTCTGATTACCTTTGTGCTCTGTATAGTAATCTCAATCAGTGAAATGGAATGACTGACGTTTTGGAACGAAGAAGATGGGCAAATTATCTTATTTATCAAACGGTCAAGGAATCATCTTGGGGCAATTCTGGGTATTTTAAAAACACTTTGGTTTTTCATTGAGCATTGACAGTCAATTGAGAAAATATCAATGTGACAAAAGATTTAATTTCAGCCTACTACGAATAATGAAGACGGTATGAGTAGGACGCTCTAAACTTTTGCTCCAGCTTTATAATTTTCTAAAGGTGGTAGTTAAATCAGGGGAACCACACTTTGAAACTGTTGGGTTGAGAAATTTAGTCAATATGAGTATACATGGCACGTTCTCATGTTGAGTAAAAAAGAGCTAACATCCACTGGGTTAATTAAATATTAGTAATAGGGGGTAAGTACTGCGCATGTCGGATAAAATTTTTCCCAGCAGTTGGGTAGGTTTTGTACCGATCACATTTTTACATCTAGCATAATTATTTAACAAGCTTAGTTTACATTTTGCGAGTTACTTTGACAATGAAACTGATTGGAAATGGCTTTATGTTTTCCTGTTCTTAGCATCATCTACGTTTAGAGGAAGTACGAATAAAAATCAGTATTGGCTCATTACCGGTGTAGTGTTCCTACTGTTATATCATGCTAAAACCAGACATGAATTTCACAATCCTACACACCGACAACTAAGCCTCTTGTCTCATAACCACAGAGGTGTCGGGCATATTAAAAAAGGTGCAAAACGTTCCAACACAGGCAGACAGGAAGTCACGCATCGGAAAGTAGGTTCTGGGCATTGACAGGCCTCTACCCACAGGGGGAACGCGGAAATCTTACGACCCCTCAAATACAAAGTTGCTTTCAGGCCACTTCTTTGACGTCCATTTACCTTAAAATCTGCAAAATGCTATTAGAGTTAGTATCTGAACATTCTTCATTAGTCAAGCTTTAAAATCTCACCTCCCCCTTAGATAAAATCTCCGCACCTGGACAGTGTTCAAATTCATAGCTTTATTGAAATACAATTCTACATCCAGTTTCGGTCGAGTTGAAAAATGACACTCCCATAAGAAAACATGGTTACGGGCTTGGTTGAGTTCGGGGACAGTTTTGATAACGACTTACACCTCACTGAATATGGAACATTTCATGCAAATGGGGATCATAAAAAACTTACATTGTGAACTTAATTTCTATGTGAAAAAGTGTTAATTCGGCCTTAAACTCGGTGCCAATAAGAGGTAAAAGGGGTCGGGAAAGAGAAAGATATACCTAACCTAAGCTAAGGATGCAAGCCTGGTACGGTGCTGGGCCGATTATCGGTATTCACCATCGGTATCGGCCGATATTCCCCATTTTCGTCCAGTATCGGTATCGATAAAATTTACCTGAAATGCCGATATCACCTTACCGAGTGTATCGTCCTATAGGTTATGAAAATGGGACATTATTTGGGCACCTTTAATGCAAGATGAAATGACACTTAGTTGTGGTGCCCCGTGGCGTATGGTTAGTATGCAGGATACTTATTTCCCAAATATCGATATCGGCCGATATTGAGAACTAAAATATCGGTATCTGTAACATCGGCTACTTTTAATACCGGTACAACACTAGTACAAACCGTGTTTTCCACAGCTGTTACCACAGTAACTCACCACTGGATCTGAGGTTATTCTCAGTTGTCGCACAATATTCGACTCGGATTTGTCGCAAAGTAACGACATGTAACGATGTCGATACGTGCCGAATACTTTTAAATGGAAAGAAGATCTGTTTATATCTGGAACACGATATTCACTCCCGAAGGCTGATAGATCAAGTTTTATTTTTCGTACACGTGTATCCGGCGTAGGAACCTTTAAAATAAAGAGAAGAAGAATATGAGTTAAATCCTAGAAAAAGTTCCGTAATTTGATCATTAGTGTGTAACTCATCATTATAATAATGCTCGAAAAAAAGAAAGACATAATAAGGCAACGTGCTGTAGGGAAACCTAGAAATAATTCAAAAACTTCCATTTCTCTGAAAGATGTTTAAAGTGGTTAAACATTTCAATGTAATGATCGCAGCCATTAGCATTAAAATAGAAACACCACATAACTTGTTTAGACAAGTCTGGCGCTGTCGCCGGTTGGCTTTTCAGCTCGCTGAAATTGTTTTATACTTTAAACATCCTAACAAAAGAAGATCAAAAGATCTGAAAAAATGACACTTTTTTTTTAAAGAGATTCAGGTTCTACAAATTGATTTTTCTTCAAGTAACTAACGTGAAGTTGGTACTGTGGCTATATGATGTGCTATAAGTTGGTCTTGTGGCTATAAGAAACTGTGCTAAAGAACAACAGCAATTCACTTCCGAAAGAGTAAATGTCCTCGTGGTGTTTCACCGACGTCACGTGATCGGCCGTCCGTTTGGTTGTCACACCTGGAAAGCGTCCACTGTTTCACAGTAGTATCTATGCAGTGAGTGGGTGCTGCAAATACGTTTACTGCGCGTGTGCTGTGCCCGGCATGGCAATGCCGGGCAATCCCGGTCACACGAATGTGATTCAAGACTTGTCTCGAATGGTTTTCAGCCAATCAGAATGTTTATGAATGTCCGTTACAACCGTGGCACCGTGCGGGTCGCAATCACTGATCAGTATGTAGGACTGGATACAAGTGTGTCTAAAATGGGGGAACCACTCCGCTCACAGCAACTACTCCTCATAAAACGGCTAGCCACGTTCAAGTTCAATGGAGTGACGCTATGAGGCCGACCTCTTTTTTAAGAACTACAAAATGTCAGTATGTGCAGCCTATAATTGCGCCAACCGTCAATCCAAAGCTCGTCGACGCTACATACGGTAATATTGAGCGATTTAAGTTTTCAAAATAATTTTACTTAAAAAAGATATGTAGCCTGACCGGGCAATATATGATGACGTCACGGTTGACGAAACCTGTATCACAACAAGCATACGGTATGTGTGCGTGTAAGTATACGGTGCTTGTTTAACGGTGGCGCCTTCATGCGCAAGTAAAGACGACTAAGGATAAAGTTGCACATTGTTACGTCAGGAAAGAGTATTATTTTGAACCAGGCTGCACGTTTTTCTACCAACGAGAGATGAAGTAGATCATCATCTGCAGGTAAACATGGCCCGGCGACATTATCGTAAAGAAATGCCCGAAGGCAGTTTAGGTGTAATTCTACTAAGCTACGCTTGTCAGGGCCAAGTTTTCAATACATAATTTTCCTCTGAGGGACATGTGATGGCATGATTTTGACATAAATGCATGGGTGCTGGAAAGCCGAGATACATCTTCTCTCCCCTTGTATCGTTTCATTTTACAAGTTGTATTTCACTTAACATGTATTGACAGTCGAGGTATGAATAAATAGAAATAGTAAGGCTATATAATACAGGTCTGCAAGAAAGAAAAAACAGGAAGTAAAGAACGAAGAAAATAAGAAAAAAAAGGGGGAGGCCTACAATGTTCAAATGCCAGTACTGTAGGAGGGGAGTGAAAATAGGTAACGCATTGAGAGCTTCATAACTAGAGACCCTATAAGATCTCCGCTATCAATTAAGCACTGAACTAGTTCTTAATCTATGAAGTTATAAAGTAGGGTCAAAGGAGGTGAAAAAAGGACTTGTGTATTTTTAAAGATTTTTTACAGACCTGCAGGGACACTTTGATAATCTGGTTACCTTTACATGTAATGAGTATGCTCAAACTCCGAAAATCAATATTGTGACCTAGAAGATGAGTCAAGAGTTACGACTACTCCATACAGGTCTGCCAAAGTGAAAACAACTTGCAACAACAATAAATTTACAGAGAATCAGTTTCCAATATCCACAATTCAATCAACGTCTGCAATATTCTCGTAAGGTGTTCTAAATCTTTACACTGTAAATGTACTAAATCATTGCCTGCATGGAGAAAATCTCTTTGGTTCACTTTTCCAGTCAAAAGTGTGCCGCTGATACTGAAATTTAGTAATATGAAATGTAGACTGAACAAAGTTTATTGCACAATAACCAAAAGTTTTCTGGGTTAACTGATTTTTTGCAATATTTTTGATACATTTTCCCATGTTCATGTCCATCCCGTACCATTAACTATTACGCGATAGTTGCGCGAGGATTTGTTGAGGAGTAGTTGGCGCCATCTTGCCTCAAGTGGTTCCCCATCGCAGCAATGTTAAACAATAGTACGTGTTTTACGGTATGTAGATTTAGAAAACCTTGCGAGAATATCGAAGGCGTTGATTTAATGGTGGATATTGGAAACTAATTCTCTGAAAATTTACTGTTGTTGCAAGTTGTTTCCACTAGGACCTACCTATAAAGAGTAACTCTTGACTCATCTCTAAGGTTACAATATTGGATTTCGGAAATTAAGCACGCTAATTAAAAGTAAAGGTAACAAGATTATCAAAAATACAGGTGCTTACGTTTCATCTCCTTACACCCATCTTTAACTTCCTAAATCATATATATATATATATATATATATATATATATATATATATATATATATATATATATATATATATATATATATTTAAGGGCTTTATCGATAGTGGAGATCTTATGAAGTCTCTAATTATGTTGCTATTAGTGCCTTTCTCATTTCAGCCTCTCCCATACAGCATATTTGAACATGGTACGTACTTTAACATATTCTTTTATTTCTTATTTTCTTCGTTCTTTACTCCCTAATTTCTCTTTTTGGCACACCTGTTTTATGCAGGCCTAGTCTTTGCTTCAGTTTATCATACCTTGACTAAAATTAAATTTTAAATGAACCAGAAAGCCTTAGGGCTTAGTGATTCCTTGCCGAATGGGGATGCTTTGTTGTACTGAGGTTTATCCCTCAAATTTATCTTCCTTGACTACATCATTTTACGATATTTTAACAATTTCACCTCTGCTGACCTCACATGAACTTTGAACCCCACCAAATATAACAAAAAAGAAAAACGAAAGTGTCTTGAAAGGAATTCAACTCCAATGGATCTTGGATCTTGAAAATTCTTGGGAAATTTTGTTTTTTGACCTCTGGTGACCCCTGATGACTATCTTGGGAATTCTTGGGAAATTTTGCTTTTTGACCTCTGGTGACCGCATATAACAATCTTGGAAATTCTTGCGAAATTTTGCTTTTTGACCCTTGGTGACCTCAGATTACGATCTTGGGAATTCTTGGGAAATTTTTCTTTTTGACCTCTGGTGACCCATATAACAATCTTGGAAATTCTTGCGAAATTTTGCTTTTTGACCCTTGGTGACCTCAGATTATGATCTTGGGAATTCTTGGGAAATTTTGCTTTTTGACCTCTGATAACCCCAGATAACGATCTTGGGAATTCTTGGCAAATTTTGCTTTTTGACCTCTGATGACCCATATGATGATCTCTGGAATTCTTGGGAAACTTTGCTTTTTAACCTATAGTGACCTCAGATGATAATCTTGAGAATTCTTGTGAAATGTTGCTTTTGATCCCAGTGACCCCAGATGACAATCTTGGGAATTCTTGGGAAATTTTGTTTTTTGACCTCTGGTAACCCCAGATGACCTTGACCTCCACCAAAAATGATAGGGTTTTCCCTCTCAACATGGCAAATTTGCATACCAAATATGAAAAGTGGCTTTCATTTCTATGTTGAGATATCGTGATTACAAGCCATTTACAAGGTTTCTGTAGTTCAACCTCTGGTGACCTCAGATGACCTTTGACCTCTACCAAAAACAATAGCATTCTTCCTCTCAACATGACAAATCTATATCCACCATTCCTATCTTGACACATCCCAATTTCAAGGTTTTCAGTCTTTGACATCTGGTGACCTCGAATGACCTTTGACCTCCACCAAAAACAATAGGGTTCTTTCTCTCAATATGACATATCTATATACCAAATATGAAAAGTGTTGGTCACTCCTATCTTGAGATAGTGATTACGAGCTTTTCGGCCTTTTACCTGTGGTGACCTCAAATGACCTCTGACCTTCACCAAAAATAATAGGGTTCTTCCTCTCAACGTGATGAATCCATATACCAAATATGAAAAGTGTCGGTCATTCCTATCTTGAGATAGCGTGATTAAGAGCCTTTTCGGCTTTTAACCTGCAGTGGCCTCAAATGACCTTTGACCTCCACCAAAAACAATAGGGGTCTTCTGATCGACATGACAAATCTGTATACAAAATATGAAAAAGTGTTAGTCATTGCTAACTTGAGATATCGTGTTTACAAGCCATTTACGAGGTTTTCGCAGTTTAACCTCTGGTGACCTAAGATGACCTTTGAACTCTACCAAAAACAATAGGGTTCTTCCTCTTGACATGACAAATCTGTATACCAAATATGAAAAGTGTCAGCCTTTGCTATCTTGAGATATCGTGTTTACGAGGTTTTCACCATTTAACCTCTGGTGACCTCGGATGACCTTTGACCTCTACCAAAACAATAGGGTTCTTCCTCTCAACATGACAAATCTATATACCAAATATGAAAAGTGTCGGTCATTGCTACCTTGAGATATCGTGTTTACAAGCTGTTTACAAGTTTTTCGCAGATTAACCTCTGGTGACTTCAGATGACCTTTGACCTCTACCAAAATCAATATGCTTCTTCCTCTTGACATGACAAATCTGTATACCAAATATGAAAAGTGTCAGCCTTTGCTATCTTGAGATATCGTGTTTACGAGCTTTTTCGCAGTTTAACCTCTGGTGACCTCAGATGACCTTTGACCTCTACCAAAAACAATAGGGTTCTTCCTCTCAACATCACAAATCTATATACTAAATATGAAAAGTGTCGGTCATTGCTATCTTGAGATATCGTGTTTACAAGCCGTTTACAAGGTTTTCGCAGACTAACCTCTGGTGACTTCTGATGACCTTTGACCTCTACCAAAATCAATATGCTTCTTCCTCTTGACATGACAAATCTGTATACCAAATATGAAAAGTGTCAGCCTTTGCTATCTTGAGATATCGTGTTTACGAGCTTTTTCGCAGTTTAACCTCTGGTGACCTCAGATGACCTTTGACCTCTACCAAAAACAATAGGGTTCTTCCTCTCAACATCACAAATCTATATACTAATATGAAAAGTGTCGGTCATTGCTATCTTGAGATATCGTGTTTACAAGCCGTTTACAAGGTTTTCGCAGACTAACCTCTGGTGACTTCTGATGACCTTTGACCTCTACCAAAAACAATAGGCTTCTTCCTCTTGACATGACAAATCTGTGTGCCAAATATGAAAAGTGTCAGCCTTTGCTATCTTGAGATATCGTGTTTACAAGCTTTTTTGCAGTTTAACCTCTGGTGACCTCAGATGACCTTTGACCTCTACCAAAAACAATAGGCTTCTTCCTCTCAACATGACAAATCTATATACCAAATATGAAAAGTGTCGGTTATTGCTATCTTGAGATATCGTGTTTACAAGCCGTTTAGGAGGTTTTCGCAGTTTTACCTCTGGTGACCTCGGATGACCTTTGACCTCTACCAAAAACAATAGGCTTCTTTCTCTTGACATGACAAATCTATATACCAAATATGAAAAGTGTCGGTCATTGCTAACTTGAGATATCGTGTTTACAAAGTTTTTGGTTTTTGACCTCTGGTGACCTCAAATGACCTTTGACCTTCACCAAAAACAATAGGGTTCTTCCTCTCAACATGACAAATCTATATACCAAATATGAAAAGTGTCGGTCATTGCTATCTTGAGATATCGTGTTTACAAGCTAGGCGTCACATACACACACACACACACACACATACACACATACATACATACACACACACACACACACGACATCACCATCGCATAGATTCCTTGCCTGCCTTCGGCAAGGAATCAAAAATGCAGTTACCCCAACCAGAATTAGTATACCCCGTCTTCCTATAATTCATGAGTGGCTTTTTTTGATCATGTGACAAAATTTTTGTAACTGAATCGCTGAATTCATGGAGAATAAGTCCTTGCTTCACCTTTTGTTTGTAATAGTTATGTTCAAAACATCTTCAGAGGTACTTGTAAGGCAAATAAGAGGAGCCTGGATTTGCATGAGTTTGCTGATTATTCAAAGTCATGTTGGGGCGACTGCCTATTGCGAAATAAAACGAATCAAGGGGGAGGGAGCGGGAAGATAATATATCTCGGCTTTCCAGCACACATGCGTTTATGTGAAAATCATGCCATCACATGGCCCTCAGAGCAAAATAATGTATTGAGAACTCGGCCCTGATAAACGTAGTACAGTAGGATGTATGCCTTAACTGCCAGTGAGCAAATGATCAACGTCATCACTCCTTTGCAAAGGAACGCGCAGCCTGATTCAAATTAATGAGACATTTCACGCTTTAGTCGTAACAATGTGCAACTTAATCCTTAGACCCGTATGACTGCCCCAATACAACCCATGTCACAGTGTGGGGTGGTCCGTCTAGTTCATAGTATATGCAGGGAGTGCTATTTGCTCCCTGGTATATGTCGCTGATCTGAGCAAGCAATATAGGCCTATGCTATAAAGTAGACGGTGTCAATTCTTTGCGAAAGAGTCCATCCCCACACAATGTTCAACACATTGGAGGGACGTTTACAGTATAGAAAGGACAATTACAGAAAGTACTCGAAAATTCGGACCTCCTAGAGATTTTCTGCCTTTTGTCACTTTGAGAGGAAATAAATGCACTGTGGCCTTTATGAGTTGAAAAGACGGAGGTGTAAAGATGTTGATTATAACAGTGGGTTTTTTGTTCACTCAAGACTGCCATAAGAGGCGATAAATTCACTTCTGCATACCATCTTGGATTGCATCTGAGATTTGACAAACTGCAGGCTGACATCGCCGGAAAAGTGTTGAGCGTAGTTCTCCTCCAGTCATGTGATGTACCATACATTTCATCAAGAGAATCACGTCTCCCATTTGTATAATGATTAAATCCAAACGAAAACTAACGTAGACCTCGACGTGTTATTTGAATTTCACTCGAATCATGTTTCTAAATATTTACAACTATCAGAGACAAAATTTATGGAAAAGGAAGTAATGGGATGCGAATATTTTTTAAACAACTGTGCGAAGCTTGCAGACATTCTATCTACGGTGAATTTATGATACCTTCATATCTGTCATTAGTACCGATAAATAAAGAGCGTCTGTAGAAATATTCAAGGCCGAGCTTTTGCTCTTGTCTTTCCATTCTAGCTCTATTATATTAAACAAGGTATGACTTTGTATAAACGTTTCCAAGTGTGAAAATTACTCCGCTTGAGTGCTGAAAAACGTGCAAAGCAAAATGTCACTCACAGGAAACGTTGTCGGATGTGGCCAGAGGGTGTTGAAAACATAAAATTTTCAAATTTGACAGTTAAATTTAATGAAACATTCACTTAAACAAAGTTTTGAAATGTTTAAACCAAAAAGTTAAGCTGAACATAACGATTTTTTACCATAATCAGGGCCGGATCCAAGCGGGGCGTAAGGGGCGTACGCCCGCTATTTTTGGCAGAGCAATGATTTTTGTAACAGAATTTTACATCTCCCAGCCGATCTTTTGACACCATGCGCTTTCTGCAGACGGTGCGCCCCTTTCTCACATTTGCTGGATCCGGCCCTGATAATACAGGCTGACAGAAGATGTGCAGTCATTTTTGAAAGGGCGCATCAGTTTAAAAAAAAATGCTTAATCGTATTCAGCTACATGACTATTTTCTTAACTTTATTTTGTTCCGTTGCCTGTGGTCACCTGTCCTCTTTGTGGATCCCATACTTTCGCGTCGTTTTTATATTAATTTTGTTTTCATACACGTTTGTTACAGGTCAAGGAAGGTAAAGAACGACTTGGCTTCTCTCCAGTGGCGTAGCTAAATATTTTTTGCGGGGAGGGGGGAAAAAGCAAAACATTTTCGACAGATTATCATCTTGAAGTAATGATGTACTACCTAAGCGTAGCGCCATCATCATCTGGCGTGTAGCGCGCGGAAAAAATTAGATTAAATTATCTCCGAGATTGCCTTAAATGACACTTCCAGGTCTTGTCAGGAACCATTTCGATGTGTAATTTTGCTTGAAAACATAAGAAGGTTTGGAAGTGTTTCAAATGAATTGTTTTTATTTATTTCCGACAGAGACTAGAAATTTCTGACAGAGGCCTTCGGAGACTTTGTGGAGGGGGGGGGGCGACTTCCCCCCTGCCCCCCTCTAGCTACGCCACTGCTTCTCTCTGGAAATAGCAATGACAGTAACTAGAGCATCAGCGCTGCAGTCGCTAAACCCTTCTAATATTAGGACCTGTCCAGTGTTAAATTAGTTCTGAACACAATCATGGTCCATACGTGATACATACACAATCTTGTGTTGGATCGGCCAGCACGTAAACACTGTTGACCTAGCATTTAAATTTCGCAGCTGGACCATGTCAGGGATAAATCTTAGCTAGTTTGCCCACCTATATGACACTGCTCATAAGGGGACAGGGATAGGGATCAGAAGCTAGACTTATAGTACATAAATGTCACGAGTCTGTGGAGGGCAGTGGCATAACTAGAGAGGGATAGAGGCTGTCAAATGCCTTGCCCCCCCCCCCACATGAAATTGGTAAGCAACATTAAGTACTGCATAAAAATTACCCTACGCATTTTAAAGTCTAAATGCTGCCACTGTAAGTAGTGCAGATTTGTGTACTTTCAAAATTGAAATAACTCCAAATTCTAATATTGAATCTGTATAATACATATTAATGAAAAGAAAAAGAATCAATTGTGACGAAATAGGCTTTTGTTGACAAATATGAACGATGCATATATGCATAGTAAACATAAGTGTTTCCATACATTAATTTAAGCTAAACTAGCACACGTGATGTTAACACAAACTTATCTCAATTAATTCTTCTTATGGCTTCCACTCACCACTTTTGCAGAGACTGACCTTTTGGAAGTGAAAATTTCTATTTATGTGGTTTCTGAAAATGAAGAATATTTGGCCACAATTTACAAGATCTGGAAGGCCTGGAAGTGCCACTTCCTGCAATATGAGAGACACCCTTGGCTAACTCATGGTGGCATTCCACTTTAAGAGTGACATAATTACTTGTCTCCCACTTATATAGTGTCATAATCACTTGCCCCGAGCCTTACCTCCCAATCCCTCCCTCACCTTGATTAAAAAGTCTGATTATGCCTCCCTACCCCGGATTAAAAAGTCTTGTTACGCCACTGGCGCTGGGCCTTGATTGAGCAAAGACCAAGTCTCAACTCTCTAACATTCTTAGGCTACCACTTCAGCTAGACCAGGGAAACAACTGGTGAAGGACAATGACCCCTGTGTATGCAATGCCCACAAAACCAGCAATGAGGGCTGTGTAATAGATACTAAAATTGCTAAAGGATTAGTTAACTGTCTGGGAATTCTGCCATAATGGTACATTATTGTGTTCACAGTGGACACCGGCTACCACAGGAAATACAAAATAATGCCTAAGAATAACAGTCAAAACATAGTAATTGAAACTTCTCTTACACAGACTTTTTGATTTGAGGCTATTCATTTAAGGTGGTGAACATGCCCCTCCCCTTAAAGTTCACTTAAGCTCATTCCCACCTAATATAACCACATTATCGAAGGAGTGAGACTAGAAAAAAGAATGATGGCTTCGAAAACGCCAGGAAAATGATAAAAAATGGCCAAAATTTTTTCTTTGTCGAACCAGTCATGAACACCCTGTATTGCCATCCCATTGTAGCGCCTTCACTGCGAAATTCAGAAAAATCCACTGGCAATTGCAGAAGATGAAAGCTTTTGACCACAGAGTAAGACATTTTTTTCTCCCTCTACAGTACGACAAAAGCTCTACCCACACTTTGTGGCTTTAGCTAATAAGGAGTTTTTAGCGAAATTGCCGATTTCCTTTACCAAAAAAGCCCCATTGAACCAACCCGTCGGTCTATGCATTTGTAAATGTAACCAAGCTATAGCTGAAGCCGGTCCCACACATGCGCAAAACGACCGCCCACTTAAAAAGACCTCCCGACTACGACCACCCGCTTTCTCATACTTTATTGCTAAAAGTGAAACACAAGTTACTCAACATAAACTGCATTCATTTGGTATGGTGTGACACCATTAATCTGTACTTTTAGCATACACTTAGAAAATTGTCCAATGTATTTTACTGTACATAAGGTGTTTACTAGCCTTTGTACACATAGGCGTAGGAAGCTTTTCGAGACTGGGGGCTGAACCTTGTTTCAGATCGCCGTCCTGGGGGAGGGGTCTGAGGGGAGGGGAAAATTTTGGGGTATTTGAGGGTCCTCAGATGCAATTTGGTGCAACATTTTGGACAAACTTTAAGGAAAATTACTGCAAATTTTTGACATTTCTTACAGAAGAGACAAATAAGGGGTTTGTGCCCTTGGATCTTGGGGGGCGGAAGCATACTTCAGCCCCCCACATTTTGACTGGGGGCTAACCACCAAGCCCCCCGCTTCCTACGCCCTTGTTTGTGCACCTCAAAGTACCGGAGAAGGTACCGTAATCAATACAATCCCGCAGTTAAAGTGTACCTAAAGTCTGAAAATTCAAAAATATATATTACAGAGCATGAAAACTGAATTCCAATGGTCCAATTCCCATCTTCACAGGACTTTCTTAAGCTGAGATATAAAATGTTGAAGTTTATTCACTCGCTTTAAAAAGGTAGATTGCGCAATAATTTGTGATGTCATTGTTGTACTACTCAAATTACAATCTTTGTATTTCTTTGTTTTTCTGAAAGCCACCGCACCTTGTGCCAAAATGTGATGGCGTTCTTACTGCTTTGGGGTGACTTGACTATATAAGCCCTCTCTGTACAGCATGTCATGCAAGAAAACAGGAAGCGGTCAAGGTCATATAAACATTTTTAATTTTAAAAGAAAAGAAAGCATTTAATGTGAGTTGTACAACAAGAATGTCAAAAATTATTGCGCAATGAACTGTTTGGATTTAAGTGAATAAATTTTAACATTTAATATCTCAGCAATGGAATACGCTATGACAATGGGAGTTGGACCAATAAGATTAATTTTGTAACCTCTAAAATATATATTTTTGAATTTTTAGACTTTAGGTCCACTTTAACCTCGGCTCAGTTGGCATAAAGGAAAGGAGCTACTTTAATGCAAGACTTTAAACTGGACGTAACTTAAAAGAACTATTGCTGCGATGCAAATGTAAGTTTGCTTGTATTCGCGGAGGAGACCATCAACGTTTTTAAAATGGTTTTAAAGCTAGTTCTACACTCTAAAAACTTGGGTCACGAGGGAACTGAACCAGCATTTTGGGTTCAAATGAAGCCTAGCTTGTTTGAGTCATTATTGGACCCAATAATTTTGGTCAGTTCCCTCCTGACGCAGTTTTGGCTCAAATTGATCATGTATGGTCTCTTGCGAGAGCGAAAATATAATCAACTCAGCCCTTATTAGTTGACGTAGTGGGTCTAGCTCTGATTAATTTCCAGTATAATCTAAGCGGCGCACTGTCTTCTTGCACTCCCAGTAACGTCAGTGCACCTCTGATACATTGTAAACAGTTTTCAGTCTCAGCCTTTAAATGATTTACATCTAAATATACACCAACAGAAAACCTTCTCAGATGAGGTTAAAGAAACCAAAAGTTGGGGAGTCAACGTTCCATTAGCATTTAAATATTTAGGTCTACCTGTCAACTGTTTACATAATTATCAAAATGTAGGCAATGCGCAAGTTAGAATTTGTCGCCGTTTCGATGTTTTTGAAGTAGCGTCGAAATGAACTGTTCATGATTCAGATCTTCTTCCGAACGAAGTGTCTCGGTTTCTCAAGCTTGGGAAGAAAGCGAGAGAGTTGCGTGATTAATGGGCAGAAGACGAAGCGGCGAGAAGAGGCACCCAATTCAAAAGGACTTCATTTACTTAACATTAGATTAAACACGATGCAAAGCTGTGCAGTTATCAGGGGCAGGTCACAATGAATTGATCATGACAGTGCATTCTAAATAGGTGCAGTTCATCCTTCTTTGAATAAACGAAACAGAAGGTACAGATTCATTCAGGCAAAAATTACCTGCACTTTTCTAACTTAAAGAATACAAACGTGGCATGAAAGCTATTATATCAATTAAAAGTCCCTCTTCATAGCAATCCTGCAGTGCTGGCAGATCTTATTCTCTGACAAATACTAAGGAGACACACATCAACGATAGAAATTCCAGTTTATGTAGACTAATGGAAGATGCACCCCATGAAAACACGTTTTTCTTTATTTTGATGCATGCTATCAATCAAGGAAAGAAACGTGAAACACTTTGGGACTACAGCACATTTATTTACAAGCTGTGGGGATCAAAATGAAAGTCAAACTTGTGGAAATATTGAGAGGCTGTATTAAATTGTTCATTTAGCCACGCCAACTCGTTAATATGCATTAACTGGCAAAACCCAGACACTTCCCACACCCACAATAACCCTGGGCATTCCCCCAGACAGACAATTCTCACCCCGACAATATCAACTCCGGAAAGTTCCCACTCAAGACAATTCCAACCTATCTAATCGGTGACAGTAGTCTGATGGGTAATTTTTGTGCTGGAAATTATCCTGGAGAGAATTGTCAGTGCGGAAATCATCCGTGAGGGAATTGTCCGGGGTAGTTGCCTGATTACGACGGGGAAGGGTTCGGGTTCTTCCATTAGTTTGCCTGCTTGCGGTGTCGATTTTAAATGAATAATACATTTTCCTCCTACACGGTAGCATTACAGCGGTATTTTAAATGACGCTGCAGAAGAAAATGTTGGACAAATGAAGTGTGTTATTTGTATTTTGCTCGCATAGCATGCAGAGTTAGTGTGGACGGGCATATAAACTTTGTTATCGTCTGATCACAGACAGTTCTCCTAGCGGCACACATTACTGGTTTGAAATTTCCCCAAAGCATACCATGAAGCCGTGATGCTACTCAACTTTACAAAGGAAAACCGAGGAGAAGTCAAAGCCTTGAAGACTGTCTTAGCTTCTTTGATTCCATGATACGCAGTTAGAAATGGTGAGTTCAAATGGAGTGAAGAAAGCCTCAAGACAGCTTAAAGGTGATTATTGAAACGAAACAGAAAGGAAAGTGTAGGTTATCATGCATCAACTTTGCGAAAAATTTCTCTCGAGAGAATGCATCATGTGATCTTAGTGCCAAAGGAAAATTAACTAATTCATCTCCACTAACAACTTGAAGCTACCCTATCACTTGGAGCAACATCGCTGTAGTAAAACATCCGCCATTACAGTAGCGGGACAAGATGTAGAAAAAGGCCCTCTGTTAATTAAGGCCTCGTATAAATTACTTGCGAGATAGTGGCTGCTATTCTATACACACTCACGATGTTTATCAGGGCACATCCACCCATGCACAAACCATTACTGGACTGTAAGTGACACCACCCTACTACGCTTTTGCTCTATACAGGGGAATAGCAATAGGGTTGAAGGCTATTCTACAGAACATGATGAAAGGGAAGGAAATCCGAAAAAAAAATATCTTCATGCTTACTTTCTATGATGGAGAGGGGAAGGATCAAGCATGTATAAAGTATAAATGATATCCTATCAGTGAAAAATTCGGTTTTGGGCCCAGGTCTGTTTTAAGTCAAGTTAGAAGCTAGCTACGGTTATAGTGACATGAAGGATGAGAGGTTGTGTATTACACATCATCTGATCGGAGCGAATCGTGCTGCTGTGATGAATGAAGAATTGGTTTTTCACTATGTGTAAAGAATGTACGTCTAGTAATACAAGGAAAGGCGCTTGCACGGCTACTTGTGCTTCCTTCAAAAGACTAGATTACAAATGCGAAAAGTGCCCTCCATTTCCGCTTTGTTGTAAATATGATTGATAGTGTGTGTGCTTTAATAAAACTTCAGACTGGCGTCCATGTTTCTTGAGTTGCGTGCTAGTGCTCTTGAATCATACATCTGAGACGAACTCCTTTTCGCTGTTGGAGTATGTCTTACCTGACTGCATACAAACTTCTCGTTGGCGCCCCTCCACTTGACGACAAGGGTCACTGACTTACATATCTGGCCGGCCTTAGCTACACCACTGATTCCTTGCTGCAAAGTTACACTCTGAATTTCACAAGCAGATGATGACACGAATCATTAGAGGCAAAACTTAAGCGAGTTATAATTTTTGTAATTACCTGTGGCTGATTAGATCTTTCAAAGGCACTGAATGCTCCATACGCTTTACATGGTATGACAAGAAACTCGTCACTAAGACCAAGTATACTGCTGCTGATTCCTCGAAGACCGTCTGCGGCGACCACAACAGCTAACTGCTTTGGTGAGCCATGAATTTTATTCGCAATTTCTTCTGTAAACTGGAGAAAAATGGGATGAAACATATCAAAATATTAATAAAACCCGATGTTTTAAGTTGAACAAACAGCGGTATCCCAGTTACAAATCATTACACAGACGTCGCATGGTTAAAAGTTGAGGGCGGGCTGTACTCTTCAGCACCTTAATTTGTGACACTTTCTAAGGTACTTTTGGAGTTTCTTACACTAACATATTGTAATACTTGTGGAAGCAAAATGTCAAATTTCAAATCGCCAAATTATTATGGGGAGAAGCTCTTCCATGGTCCTGTTACATGCATGAACTATGTTCATTACCAGTGTTGTACCAGGGGAATCACCGTTATAGCATGTTTCTGTTGTGAAGAGAGGGAAATCACGGTTATAGCATGTTTCTGTTGTGAAGAGCTTATAGCAAGTATGCTATTATTACATTGTATAACTACGCCTATTCAGAAGTTTCCACTACTGTCCTTTCTTCTATCTCGTTTACCCGCATCTAAACACATTACCACTACACTGAACATTTCAAACAAATTTTATTTGCACTCAGGTTTAGGAAAAGTTGAGACGTGACAACAATTTTGAAGATAAAAAATGACATGATAAGAACGTAAAACAGAAGCGGAAAATGATTATGTGCAAAATGTATTTCCGGCAACTTAAGATACACAAGGTAACCTCACAAACTGGGTAGAATTTACAGGTTACGATTATTGCCATCCAGTACAGACAAATTCATTGTTTTGTCGGTGTAGCTAAGATTGTTAAAGCTACGAGAGTTAAGTGTCGATTTAACTTTCTGTATTACTGCGTAACTTTGATGATTTCAAAAATTATTTTAAGGAATGAATTTAAAGTTCCTTAAGAGAACAAAATAAAATTTAGGCAATGTGTGACACCTCGTGTTAAAACACGAACTGGTTGAAGATTGGAATAGCTTCTGATTCAAAAGTAGCCAGTATGCAATTGATTTCATGAATTTAAAATAATGTCTTTTAATGGAAACTTGACTACATATGGTGTATTGACTGCGCTGAACAAAGCTTTTCTAACCCCACCATTCCGTTGTTTAAGTGGAGTATATCATATAACCACCCCTCCTACCCAGCTTAGACCGTTGCAAATGCCAGAACCACCCAAAGGTATTTCTGTGGAAAATGTTCTTGTTAATTACGTCTTCGAGCTCAACACGTTATCTGAATTGTACACCCATAGGGGTGTTTCACGCGTGCAAATGTCAACTAACCCAACCGCGTTCTGACAGTCTGATGGACAAGCAGCACACGCGGACGCTATAGGTCATATACTAAAGCAATGTGTTGCGTGGCGCGGTGACATCCAGAACAAATAGCGCGTCCCCTGAATTTGACCTTCTGACCTTTGGTGCAAGCTCCCCATAGGCAAAACTAGGAAAGCAACAGCTGACCATATTTGGAGAGGCAAATTCGCCATGAGCGTTTTATGTGCGACATGATCAGTCTACCAATTTAAAAACTCTGGCATCATACATAATGCAAGTGTTACTGGAGTAACTCCATTAAAAGAATGACGAAAACTTATACCTTCAGCGACGGTAATGTTTAATTTTCAATTCATTTTCTTCATCCACAGGCATCACAGGAGAAATATAAACCATACAAATAATTGGAACATGCTACGAGTGTACAATTATTAACGTGTTGAAAATTACATCTGATGAAAGAAGATCTGCACAACACAAAATAATATCGGATCCCTAGTGTAAGCTAGTCAAGTCTCTGGGGAGAGTAACAATACCTCGTCCAGCTGACGCGTTAGTTTCAACCAAGAGAAGCCGTTTACGTAAATATGGCGACCGAGAAAATGCATTGACGGCTACTGCTGATTGGTACCATTTATGCAGGCTCAAAAATAACATAAGAAAGTTGAATAACTTAAATTTAATCATGAAAGGTCGAGTGACATCTCAAACCAGTCTGTGCTCTGGCAAATGTATTCAAATGTTGAAGAGGGGAAATCCCTTCAAAATACATCAAGTCAATCGTTGTAGAAGTTAATTTCTGATTCACTTCTTCATTATGAATGTACATATACAAATATGTGAAACTGAATTTCTTCAATCTCGATTTTAACGACAGTTATCAGATCAAAATGCGCATATAACTGCAAATTGTATAATTGAACTCAAACTATTTTAGCACAATCTATTCTTACTGATGATATTTCACCAGCTTTAGAACAATAATATTGGAATATTTTATCGGTTAAGTACTCCACAGACGTTCATCCTTCTTCACAATAATTACATACCTAGAAATTTTCAACATGATAACTGCTTTAATTTTCAACGTGAAAATTGCTTTCTATTTCCTTTATCAGACTAAATTAATTTAACGAGGGAAAGAAAACGAAATATTAATCCTCTAAGTATAGGTTACAACAGGGCTGTTATAATTGTCAGGATGATGTAGAACAATAACTATCCAGAATCAAAGTTGAAACCATCAACAACTCTTAGGTAAGTATTACGGTCTCGGGCCAACGTTTTTAGAAACTAAGTTTAATGTTGTAGTACTGATAAACCTTTTCATTGCATCGAAGAATCAAACTATCCTAATGTTTAAGTTATTACACACGGACATACCACAGAATGTATGTCAAAACCAGGGGTTTATAAACAGTCCTATTATTCAAGGTGCAGGGATGTGGGCAAGGTTTCAAAACGTTCTCCTCGTGAGAAACAAATTAACTATAATATGTTTCCAAATAGTAGATAAAGTGCCTAAAATAATCACCTAAGTTATAAGTCGCCCACCCTCTTCATTCCGAGCTGGGCCCCTCTTTATGGCGTTGTGCATGAATCTATAGTGTTAGAGATCCCTCACATTTATCTTCCTTTTACGGCTCAGTTTTTAACCAATTGGTTTAAGTCGGGCCGGTCACGGCCTTTTTCCAGTGTGGCTCACTGGCGTGTTTTACATGGAAGGCGAGTATCGTCCTAAACGACCTCCCTACCGACTTCTACTGTTCGAAATGCAAAAAAACCCGACCTACCAAAATATTAAACAAACGAATATGGAAGCATAACGAATATTGAAATACCATAAATATAGTTTTCATATCCTTACTACGCCATTTATTACTTAACACATGCAGGTCAGATTTTGAAAGGTCAGTAGAACTTCAAACAGGTTTTACTTCACACCGAAATTCATCTATAATGGATGAACACTCCCTAACATCTCAAGTCGAGCGAGAAATACCTAGACTGTCTTGATATACGAGAGCTTTATACGTCACGTTAAATCCTCTTCGCGATTAATTATGTTCCTTTTACGGCTACCCATTTCATAAAATATCCCTAAAATGCATTCATGAATTGTCAGGTTATTCCATTTAGCAAATGATGCTCTCGCCGTGCAACACAAATCATCGTTCTACGAAGCATTCGCGACAGACGATGGATTAGAAGTAAACTTGGTATCATTGGCTACTTATGAGTTCTGTCTAAAGTGATCTGTAGTGTCATAAGCAGCTCAGCGTGCAATTAAACAGAGTACGGGTTGTGAAGGCTATAACTCTTGCTTATTTGAATCGTGAGGAACATTTAATTTCTATTGATTGAACTGAGATCAAATGTTGGAGATAAGGTAATCTGGTGCAGATCACACGGCATCTTGTATTTCTCAAAGAGGATCCTACAAGGGTCTTTCGGCAGAGGGTAATAAATTGTGGTCAGGCACGTTTGGCAACGGAAGGGAAACAGGACTTCCGTTGTTCAGTGCTTTCACATAGACATCAACATGCAGTTAGGATAGGAACAGTTTTGCATTACTCTGAGCACAACTTGAGGTTACACTATACATGTAACAGGAGGTTACACTACTTGAAACCTCCTGCAGTCATCGAACAAATTTGCTGTGGGTTAAAGCACTCTTGATTCCAAAACCAATGGACGAATTTTAATATCAGTTGCTCTTTCTCTCACAGCCTTCTTTACGTCTATAATGGTAGTAGATTAAAATAACATTTTTACCTGTAGGCGTGATTACTTACTGAGATTCAAAGGTAGGATAACCCTTCAAATCTCTTAGTAACGGAAAATTTCAATTTCTGACAGAGTGATTGAAACTATTAATATCCTGTTATATATTCTTGCTATCTGACGTATGTATTAAATTCACGAATAAAGCATTTTTATCCAAAACAAAGCAACACGGAAGGAGTCACTTGTGGTTTAATTAAAGTGTCATAGTTTTATCATATTCCACGTAACACCATTTTTAAAGGCGAATTTTTATATATAAAACCTTCCTTGAATTAGTAGTCTACGACGATAGGGCCAGACAGACTTCATTGAGCATTGTCGGCAGAGCTTTCAAAAAGCAACGGTCTCAATTTCACTGCTGTGAACAAACCAATATTACCGAGATCAGCAAACAGAGACTTTAACTAGAGTAGCAATGCTACAGTGTCTCAACCCTTTTAAATGGCTTCATAGCTCGATGGGCTGCGACATTCAGGTTTCAATATGCATTTTTCTGTATGTATATTTTTCTATTTTGGAAATCAATAGGGGGGGGGATCTTGTAGAGGAGATGAACGATTGCTCATCTGATAGTTGTAGTCTGTTGCAAGCATTTTTATGTTTCAGAACATAAATTAAGCATTCTCAAGTTAAACAAACTAAGGAGTTATTTTGAATGAATTAAAAAAAAACACAAAATTGTTGTGAGATGATATTAAAGAGCCATCCAAGAATAACTTGAGGATCCCCTGCTCTACAAATTCAATTTGGGAAGGCTGCATTTTCCCATTAACAACACTGTTTTATATATATATATATATATATATATATATATATATATATATATATATATATATATATATAATATATATATATATATATACGGCTTTCCAGCAGCCCCCATTATATCCATCTTAATGGAATAATGCAGCTTGAAAGCTTTCAGACAAACCATTTTCATTATGTACATGAAGTGTAAAGGGACTGACTAATACTGTATCAGACTGACCTGTATATGCCCCCATTATCTCACAAAGTAATTGTGTTATTCCACTCCAGAATTCGTCAGAGGTTGACTACTTCCATCCTTACGTCGATGCCACTTAAAATATAATCTTTCACAAACAGTGACTGACAGCTACGTGTACCTAGGATTAATATAACTTTTCACCTTTGTCATGCCATGAAAGTTGGTTAAGCAGTGTCTGTATTTATTCAGTATTCCTTCTTTCCTTACTCATATTGAAGAACTGCTCATATTAATACTATTAATACTGTACCTTCCAAAGCAGACACAGTATATTGAACATAGCTAGCACCTGAATAAGGTCTTATCAGAAACATCAATTCTTTTATATTAAACCAGCAGAAGGTTGATCAAGTTTCTTTTAAGCAAGATCTTATAACAAGTAAGTTGATTGTTGCCAAATATTTTCCAGTCCAGCAACTTTTCTGAAAGGTAATGGTCTCATGTTTGAAACTTTCTCTGCTCTGTGGGCTATCACGGAATCCAAGAATTCAAGCTTCTACTTCGATAAATGAACATACTCCCTCCAAACAAGACTCACCCCTGACACAAACACCATACACTTTGAGCACTGTTCCGAAAGAGTCAGAGCTGTAAAAGGAATGTCATGACTGTAAAATGTCAGAAAATTCTCAAATTTTCCAACTCCTACATGTAATCCTTGAAAAACAAACTCTGTTGCCATCCTTGTGAGGGTCCTCCGCTAAAGATTTCACAAACATCTGACACAATGTGTAGAAAAAGAAAGCTTTTGAAGAGAAAGACAGACATCTTCAGCCTACAGTACCACATGAGCTCTACCCACACTTCGTGTGTTGAGCTAATAACATATTTCAATAAAACAAAGGGAACTTTACATTGATTTTAGGAAGAATTAAGTTTTCTAACTAGTTACTTATTGCCTTGAATCTTTTTATAGTTTTCCTACATGTAATTATAATTGTGCTTTTACCTGTTATGGCAGATGAGAAATGGGTTTATATCGAAAAGTTAAAGAGCTTAAGTTTGTTAAATCGTGTTTCCAATCTAAGGGAAAGAAAAATAATTTAAAGGTGTAAAGTATTGTGTCTCTGCATCACACTGCACGGGAGCAAATTATCTTTGTACCATTTCATTGTTAAGACATTTCCTATCACCAAGTTACACATACTACAAAAGTCATGAACGCTGTATAATGTAAACATATGGAATTTTGGCCAACAATTTATTCATGTGAACGTCAGTGAACTTTGTGAAAATACGGTTGACGACCAACATTTGTTCGAATGGTCTATATCATTTTATAGGTGTAAATTTTGGTCTTGAGGTATTGACAGTTTTGTAATGCACAAGCTGTAATGACCTCTCATGTAAGGGAGTGCCCTAAGTGAAAAAAACCATTAAAAGCATGGCGAATATAAAAACCCAACCACTCGTTTAATGTGATAATACTTTACTATCTCAGGACAGCGCAGTGTGAAAGTCATCTCAGTTTAGATTTTTCCATTAGGCTATAAGACAAATGTTACTTTCAACTCTTTAAAATACACATCGATTCATTTTGAAAGACTATAGCCTCTGGCAACGTTTGCTATTTAAGATCATCAACGTGCAGAAAAATTTGACATTTCGAAATTTAACACCAGTTTTGATTTGTTAATGGACGGTTTTGTAGATGATAATGCACACGTGTTTGACAACTCGGGGCAAACGAGTGGTGAAAACGTTTTTCAATGTTTCCGCAATTTTTAGTTGATCTCTAACTGGAAAATGGCAAGTAGTTGAAGCGCCGCAATGGTTTATCAAAGTATATCAAGTCACGTTTTACTTAAAGAGAAAGTTCACCCATCAACGGTGAACATCCTACAATAAACCAACTAAATTGCATCCTCTTGAGTCATTACTCTAAGGAGCGTAAGGAGTGTTTTTATTATCTTTCATAAAAACTGGGATATCTATATTACATTTATTAGAGGGCACGTAGAGTTTAAGACTTTTATCAGAAGCTAGAAAAGCAAAAGAGAAATTTATACGGAGAGACTCATTGATGTAAACAGACTAACGGTATTTCACTCTCTTGCTCGTAAAACCAGATAATGTGGATAGTGTTTGCCAGCCTAACACGCCTTTCTTGGAAAGGTTACATACATAAGATGTCAGCTTAAATCACTGGCAATGTATACAAGCAGGTCCGTAGCCTGGGCGAAATCTCTAGGGCTGTAGGAGGCAGTTCATGAAACTGTCTAGGTGAAACACCAAGTGACGTGTCTACAGATAGTTGACACCTGGGCGGACCCTTCTTTTGTCACCTGTGCGTGCAGTGCCACCCTGGGGGAGGGTGCTGAGACTAAGAGGAGGGATACAAGTAAGTCTTGGCTTAGGTGCAAAATTATGCTATAGGTGGCAAAGATTGAGCTGAGTATTTGTTTACAAATTGTCATTACTTAGTGATAGTCTTCCTATTTTTTAGTTGGGCGCACGTCAAGATGCGCTGTGACTAAGAGACTCATACTCTTTGAGAAAGTTTTGTCTTTGTGAGGTGCCCTGGATGCCAAATGTTGCTATCTTGGTGAAGTTTCGTAAAGCGTTGACTTGATTATATCTTTAGAAATCCTCATTATTTAGTGATTTCTTTCCGTGTTGGGTAGGGTATAGTTGGAGGGTATTTAAACCGGGGGGGGGGGGGGCGTCACCTCTACTTATCTATTTATGAGAAATTTTCTTGTTCTAAGTTTTCCTAGATCCAGAACTGATAATTTGATCCGAAACTGCACTGGATGTTTCGGCTGTGACATGGCACCCTTACAAGGCTGGTACCCGGTGCGGAGTTTTTCCTAGCTCTCTTTGTGCGCCACTGGGGGACCTACCATCGGTTGGCACCTAGCTGTATTGTAGGCCAGAAGGCAAGGCAAGAAAAGAGCACCTCCTCGGGAAAATGTGGGCAAAATAGGAACTTTGATATGCAATTTTCAAGGATTTTCACCTTTGAAATCATAATTTAGACCATGAAATTTTCAGCCTTTCAGTGTTTTCTCAATTAGGCCAACTTTCGTTAACGATTTGGACATCTCGGGGTGGGGGGGGGGGGCTGCCTCCGCCTTCCGCTATTTACGGTCCCATTGATTTACCTTGAATATGTAATGTTTATGTTCTAACATATAAGGAAAGATATTTGAAGTGAAGTAAGATGTTTGTGAGAATGAGCTGTTATTTCAAAATAAGTTTGCGGTGACTGCGTATGCCCTTTTAAAAGTTTCTTTTCCAGCTCATTGAGTGTAGCTAACAATTAAAGGTAATGTTAGGTTAACTCATCTTTAGTCAGCGCATTTGCTAGTGTATTCAAGCGCTGTGTTTTTATAGAAAGATAGTTCATTCGTTAGGAGAAAAAACCCGCATAAGAATGCATCTACGGCGGGGGTCCGGGGACCTCCCCGGGAAAATTTTGAAAGAAAGAGGCCTTTAGATGCAATTTCCCAGGATTTGGAGACCATAAAATCATAATTCGGATAGTAACATTTTCATGATTTCAGCATTCATTCATTTTCGGTTTGGAAATCTCAGGGCGGCAGTAGCCCCCTTGACCGCGCAGGCTACGGCCTTGACAAGTATGTACCGTATATGTTTGAGAGGCACATACTGTGTCCTCTTTAATGAGGAACAAGAAGGTTATGTGTATGTGGGTGAAGTAAAGTGATGGACGGTGGCAAACAGTGATAAGATCTTAAATTTATAACAAGAGCCCAATGGGCACTATGGTTCCTTGCTGAATGTAATGACACTGAGCCATGAGCATACAAACAAACACCATATTAGCTAATGTGAAGTTTGCCTGTGACTCTGGTGACTGCTACATGACCTTTAAAGTTGTTGGTAATGCATGTTGACTTCATCTACCAAGTATCATATAAGTCCACAACTTAATCTCAAAGTGACCTTTCATAACCTCCAAATGGCCCCTAGTGACCACAGATGACCTTAGACCTCCACCAAAACTAGAATCAATATTCTTGAGCATCATAACACATCCACATACCAAGTATGAAATCTATCCGAGCTTTCTACCTTGACATATTGTGTTAACAAGGTTTTCAGTGTTTGACCACCAGTGACCCTTGATGACCTTTGACCTCCACCAAAAATAATAATAATAGGGCACACCTTCTTACTATGGTGGATCTTTATACTAAGTATGAAACCTATCCAAGCTTCCTACATTGAGATGTCATGTTAACAAGGTTTTCAGTGTTTGGCCCTCGGTGACCCCAGATGACGATGACCTTTGACCTGAACCAAAAAACAAAAATATTCATCTTCCCACCATAACCCATCCGCATACTAAGTATGAAATCTGTCGAAGCTTCCTACCTTGAGATAGTGTGTTAACAACAAATTTTCAGTGGTTGACTGCCAGTGACCCCAGATGCCTCTGACCTCCACCAAAAGCAAAAGCATTCACCTTCTCACCATAACACATTGACCTCCACCAAAAGCAAATTAGCTTTTAATCCCATCAAATCGATTGGAATGGTCATTAAGAAATTAGCTTTTTACAACCGAAATGTTTCGTAACAAATCCCTTTTTCCTGCCGTTGTCCGAACAAATTTAAGTCAAACATATCCAGTTAGTTTTACAAAAGCAATTTAAAATACTTCTGAGAATGACAAAAAAGACAGAGATGTTGTTTAAATTGCTATGTTCTATTTGTGAGTACCAATAGAGACACACAGCGTTTTGCATTACCCCCAGTACAAACGTTTGCATAAATACCAACTGAATATTCAGATTTCAAAATTTCTGCGCGAGTATGACTAAAATTTTTATACGTACTGGTAGTACAAGCCGTCAAGAGTGATTGAAAGTAAGAGATGTGGCACGAGTGCGCAGATGAGTACGGTCACATGTATGAGTGCGAGTACTCAAAAGTCCAAACTGGTAAGTAGATCGATAATTTTCAGATTTTAAGGTCATAGTACTAACTGTAGCTTGTATTTTTTTACTTTAAAGTAAATTAACCAAGACAGGGTTAATTTTTCACATGACACATCAATGTGACGTCTTTTAAACAAGATGTCATATATGACTAGAAATGTTCTGCTGACTAATGTATCATTTGCAGTCTTCTCATTCTCCACTAAACTGCTAAAAGACTTACAAGCATCTGCAATTAAAATGAAGAATGGAGCTTTTTGATGAGTAGCGATATCAATGTAAGGAAAAGAGCTTTCGGCTACTGTTCGTACTTGTGGGACACTTCACCAAATGTGGCTGTTATTAAGTGCAAGAAATGTGGTTATACCGTTCAATAAAGTCCGGTAAAAACCCTTCTGCCAAACAACTCTATTTCGGGGCAATTTGTATTTATCTCATGGAGAACCCTGAGGTGATGTCGACTTAGTCTCGGACCTTCTTTGGAAGTCAGTTAATTTCTTTAGGGAAAGATTCCCTATCGAAATCTCTCTTTCTTTTCATATAGTCAGATGACGATCGCGGTTCTCGCTCGTAATAAACGTAAGTAAAGTTAAAAGTGACAATTGGCAAGGTACACACTGGCCTTATCACAATACGCAGCAAACGACTCCATGTTAGTTCAGAATTAGACCTACATGTATGCGGAAATTTTATCAACTAAAATTTTTTTAAGAACTTTCAGTATAAAGAGAGTATGTGCCGTTCGGAGAGCCAAAAATTCTTCTTTAAAGAACCTTTTCTCTAAAGGTATACACTCGTACAATTAATTAGTCAAAACAACGCTAATTGTTTTTATGAAACATTATTTTGACTACTATTAGTAATTAAATGTCTCATATGAATAATTGGCATTGTTTTAACCAACGAATTTAATAGTGTATCTTTCAAACACTTAACTTTGCCTTTGTATGTTTAAAATTTTGTTAGATCATACCTTCTATGTATTTCTTTGTTCACAAGAAATCCACTTCCTTATCTCTCCAGCTGCCCAGTGCACTGTTTGTTTCAAGTCTCTCTTGTATCTACATCGACTGTTTAACGCACTGATATTTTAAAGCTGAAAAAACATATTCCTTTCTGAAAAGCGTTCGATTCGTTATGATATTCATTATTACATTAAACCCGTGACAAAAACTCATATATCAATTAATCAAAACAACGTCAATTAGTTGGAGTAGACATTAGTTGACATTAGTCAAAGTTATGTCTAATATGACAATTCAAAGTATTTTTGGCTTATTTGTTTTTAGGGCAAGTCTTCTCATGGTACGAGGTGATATAACAACATTACACTGCCGACGACTACTTTATTAACTAACTGCAGTATATGTATTGCTGCTGGGACACTTGATTAGCGTCAAATCTTTGTTCATATTCTTATCATGACACAGTAAGTGACGTCGAAGAACGTGTCATGCATATACATCACTTATCTTGCGCTGTCCATGATGCCAAAGTTGCAGTAGATTTCTAAGCCATTCACCTTTAAAAAAGTACAATTCTTGATATCACTTGTTACTTTCGATGAAGAGACAAAGAAAATGTCAAACTAAGAAACGTTAGCTTTGCATTTGCGGTGCTGAATATTCCAATTTTAAACGTTTGATGACATGAAAATGTATGACATAGTTGGTTAATTGATGTAAAAATCATTAAACCCAGAAAATAGCCAAGATTCCGACTAAAATCCATCAAATGGCCACCACCCTATATGGTAATTCCTATCTTACACTTAAATCATGAATAAACAATATCTTATTATGCAAATTTGTGACGTGGAAGGAGGGACTAACAAACTATGTTCGATGTTATTCTTTATCTTTGCAACCTTCATTTCAAGGCAGTTGTAACATTTATATCACGCCGGATTTTTTTTTTTTTTTTTTTTTTGTCAGTGCGAGTTGTCTCCTTGAAAAATGCCAATACCACCAATCAAAGTGTAAACTAACTGGCAGGTAATTAAGATACAATTTATATAGGGTTACAAAAAGAGAAAACTAACTCTGTGCAACATTCTACATCATTATTTTAGCATGGGCAATAAGTGGCATCAGAAAGAGTCAAACTTTGGGGAGGTTTATCTTGAAAACAGTATAAGATATTGAAGTAATTCCAATGGATCTGTCATAAGGGGATTTTATTCTTTAACTGTTGAGCACAAACAACACTTTTCGGATACACTTCACCTTAACTGTGACTGCGTATATACTAAGGTGTACTTATAAGGGCATTACTACCCTGTTGAAGTATGTGCCTGTTTTGTTACTTCGAAAACTGTACAACTCTCCCATTGATCTTAACTTGACCAAGAAATCACTTTTAATTTTGGAAGATCTGTTTAACTCGTTAACTTTTAAAGCTTTTTAATAGCTGCAGATGTGACTTGGTAATTCGTGTGGAGTGCATTTTTATTAGCACCTTGTCAAATCGTTCGGGCAGAAAATTGAAGACTCAGTTAAAGTTTCACTTTTTCGTCATAATCAAATAGAACATAAGACTTTGTTTTCAATTCTTCAATACAAGACAAATTAAGAGGAAGCTCAACAGGTGCAGAATTTTCTGTTTGGAATCAATTAAGCTGTTTCTTCCAACTAACAACTACATTGATTGGCTTGAAATCCTCACCCTTTGTAAACAAGGAGGCAAGCGTCTTACGCTTTATACCAAACTTGGCTCTGTAGGAATGTCAGTATTTGTAAAGTGATATTTTGTATACTGAAAGAGTCGTAAATTGTCAAATATTTGACACTAAGGCAGTTCAAACTCAGATTGTGATAGACAAACTTATGTTTTTCATGATGAAGTAACAGAAGGATATCATCTGTTTTGATCTGATAGAAATCTCCTACGCCAATCACACAAAAGTGTACTTCGTAAAATGTATGTCGAAAAGAAATATCAACATGTTGGAATACACGAATTATTCAAATATCTCTCACTATAAATGTAGATAGTGTAACCTCTTTTTAAATCCTTCAATTTATTACAAAAGTGTAATAAAAGAATGCAAATCATGCACTTTTATTCTTTGGTCCAAAAACTTTGAGTTTGACCCCATTGCAAAAGGTCGTGAAACTATCTTCACATAAACCACTGAAGCCATTTCAAACAATTACTGCCAACATATGTCTGTCCTTTAGGGGTGCTGGTTTAAATTGAGTAAATTTTTAACTGTTTTACTTGGCAAGGTACACACTGGCCTTATCACAATACGCAGCAAACGACTCCATGTTAGTTCAAAATTAGACCTACATGTATGAGGAAATTTTATCAACTAAAATTTTTTTAAGAACTTACAGTATAAAGAGAGTATGTGCCGTTCGGAGCGGCAAAAATTCTTCTTTTAAGAAACTTTTCTCTAAAGGTATACACTCGTACAATTAATTAGTCAAACAACGCTGATTGTTTTTATGAAACATTATTTTGACTAATATTAGTAATTAAATGCCTCATATGAATAATTGGCATTGTTTTAACCAACGAATTTAATAGTGTATCTTTCAAACACTTAACTTTGCCTTTGTATGTTTAAAATTTTGTTAGATCATACCTTCTATGTATTTCTTTGTTCACAAGAAATCCACTTCCTTATCTCTCCAGCTGCCCAGTGCACTGTTTGTTTCAAGTCTCTCTTGTATCTACATCGACTGTTTAACGCCCTGATATTTCAAAGCTGAAAAAACGTATTCCTTTCTGAAAGCGTACGATTCGTTGTGATATTCATTATAACATTAAACCCGTGACAAAACCCCATATTTCAATTAATCAAAACAACGTCAATTAGTTGGAGTAGACATTAGTTGACATTAGTCAAAGTTATGTCTAATATGACAATTCAAAGCATTTTTGCCTCATTTGTTTTTAGGGCAAGTTTTTTCATGGTACGAGGTGATATAACAATATTACACTGCCGACGACTACTTTATTAACTAACTGCAGTATATGTATTGCTGCTGTGACACTTGATTAGCGTCAAATCTTTGTTCATATTCTTATCATGACACAGTAAGTAAGAGACGTCGAAGAACGTGTCATGTATAGACACCACTTATCTTGCTCTGTTCATGATGCCAAAGTTGCAGTGAATTTCTAAGCCGTTCACCTTTAAAAAGTACAATTCTTGATATCACTTGTTACTTTCGATGAAAAGACAAAGAAAGTGTCAAACTAAGAAACGTTAGTTTTGCATTTGCGGTGCTGAATATTCCAATTTTAAACGTTTGATTACATGAAAATGTATGGCATAGTTGGTTAATTGATGTAAAAACCATTGAACCCAGAAAATAGCCAAGATTCCGAACAAAATCCATCAAATGGCCACCACCCTATATGGTAATTCATATCTTACACTTAAATCATGAATAAACAATATCTTATTATGCAAATTTGTGACGTGGAAGGAGGGACTAACAAACTATGTTCAATGTTATTCTTTATCTTTGCAACCTTCATTTCAAGGCAGTTGTAACATTTATATCACGCCGGGATTTTTTTTTTGTCAGTGCAATTTGTCTCCTTGAAAAATGCCAGTACCACCCATCAAAGTGTAAACTAACTGGCAGGTAATTAAGATATAATTTATATAGGGTTACAAAAAGAAAACAACTAACTCTTTGCAACATTCTACATCATTATTTTAGCATGGGCAATGACTGGCATCAGAAACAGTCAAACTTTGGGGAGGTTTATCTTGAAAACAGTATAAGATATTGAAGTAATTCCAATGAATCTGTCATAAGGGGATTTTATTCTTTAACTGTTGAGCACAAACAGCACTTTCGGATACACTTCACCTTAACTGTGACTGCGTATATACTAAGGTGTACTTATAAGGGCATTACTACCCTGTTGAAGTATGTGCCTGTTTTGTTACTTCGAAAACTGTACAACTCTCCCATTGACCATAACTTGACCACGAAATCACTTTTAATTTTGGAACATCTGTTTAACTCGTTAACTTTTACAGCTTTTTAATAGCTGCAGATGTGACTTGGTAATTCGTGTAGAGTGCATTTTTATTAGCACCTTGTCAAATCGTTCGGGCGGAAAATTGAAGACTCAGTTAAAGTTTCAGTTTTTCGTCATAATCAAATAGAACATAAGACTTTGCTTTCAATTCTTCAAGACAAGACAAATTAAGAACAAGCTCAACAGATGCAATGTTTTCTGTTTAGAATCAATTAAGCTGTTTCTTCCAACTAACAACTACATTGATTGGCTTGAAATCCTCACCCTTTGTAAACAAGGAGGCAAGCGTCTTACGCTTTTTATACCAAACTTGGCTCTGCAGGAAGGCCAGTATTTGTAAAGTGATATTTTGTATACTGAAAGAGTCGTAAATTGTCAAATATTTGACACTAAGGCAGTTCAAACTCAGATTGTGATAGACAAACTTATGTTTTTCATGATGAAGTAACACTCCAGAGAATATCATCTGTTTTGATCTGATAGAAATCTCCTACGCCAATCACACAAAAGTGTACTTCGTAAAATGTATGTCGAAAAGAAATATCAACATGTTGGAATACACGAATTATTCAAATATCTCTCACTATAAATGTAGATCGTGTAACCTCTTTTTAAATCCTTCAATTTATTACAAAAGTGTAATAAAAGAATGCAAATCATGCACTTTTATTTTTGGTCTAAAAACTTTGAGTTTGACCCCATTGCAAAAGGTCATGAAACTATCTTCACATAAACCACTGAAGCCATTTCAAACAATTACTGCCAACATATGTCTGTCCTTTAGCGGTGCTGGTTTAAATTGAGTAAATTTTTAACTGTTTTACTTGACCCTTTCTCGTAGTATCGTCCACCAATTTCTTTCGACTTCTCTACCATTTAAGTTATTAGTGTGAGCCATATTTGCGACCGTTTTAAATGCAAACAAAGTTTTAGTTGACTGCTCCAGTTTAACTTATCTAATAAGGCCGTCGGTAATGTATTTGTGTGCTCCCAAGGTTATTAACCACGGGACACATATGGAGTTAAATTTAATCAAGCTCCGTTCTTAAAAGGGATGCCTTCAGGAACTTTAAGCAAACACTTGATATAATCTCCCTGGAGACAGACAGTGTACAGGTGTAATCGCACAGGTGGAGTGCGAAAGAGAGATGGCATCGACACCATTGTGTTAGATAGACACCTATGTGAACATACAATTTAAAACAGAATCCTGTCAAACTTGAATAATATTAGCGTTTACCAGAGTTAATTCAGAATCAAATTTTCGTACTTAAGAATACGTCTTACTATTGTTAGCCATAGTGCTTGTTGCCAGTGTTGTGCACACTGTTCGGACTATACTACAGACTTTTCATATGTCCCTTGGTTATAATTTCCCTATTTATGACACAAATCGTTATGAAAGAACTAAAGAGCAAGAAAAACCCAATGACAGCAATTGGACGTAGTCCCACTGGCTACCGTCGTATTAGTTAACAGAGTCTAATTTTGTAACTTAAAACTGTACATTGACACCTAAATCCCCCCAAGATAAATATATTAATTTGAGCCCATGAAATTTGTTTGTTACTCATCGTCAATAAAAAATAAAGAAATAAAGCGCGTGTGTGGTTACGTATATAGGTTACCTGACAACCCCCCTTCCCGAAAATTCCCATCCAGACAATGGACGAGATGCATAATTCAGTACTTCCGGTGGGGTCACAAGGTCAGCTGTATCATGACAACAGTTCGTCAAGGTAAGTGGCACACTTGACCTTTGACCCATCCCTGATGCATTGCGTGGAAAGCATTTTCCCAACTCATCAATTCCCCTAAGACAATTCGCACGGGACAGTCGCCACCCGGACAATTGCAATCCCGCACAACTTCCGCCCAGACAACTCCCCCAGGAGAATTCCACAAATTTCTAGTGAGGGGAGTTGTTTGTGGGGTAATTGCCATGGGTGGGAATGGTTCGGATCGGCAATTCACCTAGGTGGGAATTGTCCGGGGGATTATCCGGTGGGAATATTTGGAGGAGGGGGGAAGTTGTCCAGTCACGAAGTATGTGAGTGTTGCTTAATGATACAATAGTTTATCCTTTATTATCAACGTATTATCCTCCATATCATCGTATACCACGACCAACCATTCACATACAGACGAGGAAATGCGTATAAATCAAACACAAATGTAGTCAATAAAAGAAATGTGTAGTTATTCTATCAGCAGAAATTATCTTTTCAGGCTGTAACTACGCATAACTATTTGAACAAAGCGAAATACGATACTAACTTTATTTCTGTTTAGTGATCCATTAAGCCTCCAATTCTCTTCCACTTCTGTTATCAGCACGTTGACAACTAAGTTACCTTAATAATCAAATTTAAATCATTCACTGTTTTGAACGTAGAACTCGTTCAAATGTAGTTCCAATATTCTTTAGTAATTGACCTGCTTTAATCTTCCCCACGGGTATACATACATTCGGACATACTGTGTACGTCTTCATGATACATGTCATCTATGTGGTAAAGGTGACGTTTCCGTTTAAAGAAAACCTTCTCTTATAGTACATATGGTAATACGGTGCGCCTTCGTCCACATTAGAAGTATTTTCAACAAGTTAGTCGTCAAGGCCACCTGCTATAAAACGTTCTTCACTCAAGCAATTCTGAAGGCCGACTCATACTTAAGTATAGCGCTGTAAAGCTATGACAGTTGAACTCAGTTCAACTCTGAGCTATGTCCGTGATTAGCCCGAGAGAGCAAGGGATGACCATGTTGGGTTTTTTATATGTAAGCTGTATAGCGTGTAAAAATTTGGACGTATAAACGGGCCTTCAAACTTTTTCGAAATAGAAAATCGACTTAATCACTGTAGGTGATGGGAATACTGAAAAGAGAAAGCAGTGACACCCATTTTGGCATAGCCTAAGTGTTTTTACTGGAACGATATCTGGTTTTAAGAAGATGGGCTAAGGTAAAGGTCAACTGATGTTGGAAAGATTTAAAGCCAATTGCACACTGTACAACTTTGCACGTTGCAACCAGTGGCGTAGCCAGTTTTTGAGCAGGGGGCAGGGGGGGGGTCTCATGCCCTCCGTAGCTACGCCACTGGATTGTACTGCCCTAGTTTTGAATCGTAGTCACGATTTCAAGTTATACGACAGACTCCAGCACACTATACGACTGACTTGCTTTCATTAGCCCATGTTAATGAGGTTGCACTGAGGTATTGGAAAACTCTCCTACGGCTTCTTGGACAATCTTTGAAAGCTGATAGACTGAATTGCTGAATACGACATGACCGACTAAAGTAGCTAAAACTAACATGTTTAGTTTTCCTAACTTAAGCAAAGTGCGACTTAAATGTGGCCTAAAAATCGCCCGTCTTGGTCATTGACCCAAGCACACTTTCACGTCTTCGATCGACTGATCGACCAGACGGTCGACTGCTGAAATTTGCAAAGTCGTATAGCGTACGGAGGGCTTTAAGTAGCGTAAATTGTGTTTTAAGAAGGCTTAAACTAGGATCACAGAAAGGCAGGGTCAACTAGATAATATTAAAAGCGGTGCAATCAGGGAGTTGTCCCAACACCTCCCTGGTGCAATTGAAGTGGAAAAAGAAAATTGCACTTTCGTAATCTGAAAAATAGTAAAAGAGGTTATAGTGTATGAGGCAGAAGGGGGACTGCAGCTCACCCCCTTCGGCAGCCCCACCTCTCCCCAAATGAAATTGTTCCTGTATGTTTATGAGAATACTTCACTCAATTCCTTCATTCTATGGCTTACCAATAATGACGAAATTTCGTTTCTGCTTAGCAAAATGTGTAAACCCTCTAAAGAAGCATTTCTGCTTCGTTCAAAAGAGTTTTGATTGCTAGGCAGAGCCAACCAAGCAAAAGTTTCAAGTTTCAAGCAGATTATTATTTTAGGGTAAAAAGTTTGTGTATGAAAACAAAGGTTCTGTAATTAATTTGGTTATCCGTCTGGCAATATTGATCGAGGCAACCAGATAGCATTGACTGAGCCTGTGCGCGTAGCTGCAAGGTATGCGACGAATGTTCTGTCTAGGGAATGCTATCCGTAAATAATTAGAATAGAATTAAGCTGGAAGCAATTTTAGTAACGACGGCACATCTAATTCTATTTTTCGACCGTGTTGTTTTTGCAGTTCGTGTTTTACTGTAGCTGTGGTACTAGCCCATTTTTTTGCATGCTTTGCTTATGATTTACAGATAACGAAGCTGCTATTTCCCCCCAAGTAAATATCAATTGTCATTTTTTTGGGCCTCACGTACCCCTGTGAATTTGTTGAGTGACGTTATTGCCAAGTTTCCTTTCTGATTTTTTGTTTTTGTTTAAGAACATTTGACATAAAGGCCAGAGTGAGTGTAACTGCGGTACAACTACAAACTATGTGTGTCATACAAGTTTGACTTTGAATACCTCTGCCATTTCAACACAGGTCAATGGTGGTAGCGTATCGTTTTCTAGTCATATAGACCTACAGGTGACCTACATATGGTAGCTTTAAAAACTTATCTCGCTTTGCACGGAATTATCATTTATAGATCGATGATAATTCCCTGAAAACGTACGTCAAACATGACGGTTTTATGGTCTATGAGAAACGTAGAATTATTGCTATACATTTAATATGCGAAACGTATAAATTAGGTCTTTTTGCACGTAGTACAAATAAATCTTCCTTAATAGACCGACATGTATTGCAAGAATGGTTATACTGGCCCAATGTAACTAAGGGGAGCTCTAGGCTAATAATTTGTAGTGATGGAATTGCCTATATATCCCGTCTAGCTTGCAGAAGTTTTAATTAACTTTCACACTTTTTGGTGCTATAGAGTTTAAGGGCATTTCTGACATAGATCACGGTAATGTGATTTCGACTGCAGCAATAAAATGCTAAAATGCTGTTCTAATTACATTATGAAGTCGAAAAGTGGGAAATTATATCAGTTGCCAGAAGGTAGAGAGACATAAATATTCATTCATTCATTGTTCCACGTTCGATAATGTTCTTCTGAGCTACTGTAAAGGGCGTACGTTTACATTCTCCAAAGTCATTAAGGTACAAAAGACCTTACGCAATGACGTCACGCGACGTCAGTTTGGAGGCAAACCATCAAACGCACTGTACGTACGACGCAGATTTCGCACGCACGTAGTGGTAGACTTTCACGCGCGTATCCCCTTGCACAAATAGTTATCTGCATTTGCTGGTGTAAGTTGCAATAATACGCGATTGCCTCCATTAGAGGGTGTACTTATTGTTCTGTGACGTCATATGCATAGGGTCTATTCTGCTGTATCACACACAATGGCAACACAATATAAGATAAATTGTTGTCAGTTTCCGGGATCAATTCGCCGAAAACTTAAGATACTTTAAAAGTTTATGTGAAATAAATAGTCATACCATTTAAATTTTATTGAAGACTTTGACAAGTAATCTATAGCAATATAGCAATAAAGCAACATATTCATACTGCAGTACAATTAAAGCGGTATAGCTCATAGCTAAATAATATCTGTCTACATGAATATACGGCTTGACGAACTAAAATAATCATACTACTGCACATTACTCAATGGTTACCAATCACGGAACTGTTCAATCTAATATATGTGGCAGTACTCCACCCATAAGAGCTACACACTTTTACATTCACCTATTGGCTCAGCATGGTTATTACATAAAGAATTCCACAGAATTGCAAGTAACTCAGATGTACTACGGTAGGGCCTAAGTGTTATGTGGAAATTGAACAGTTACGTGCCTCACAGAAAATAAGCCAGCATTTAGGAGTAGAGCAGGTGGGAGTTTGCTTCACGTAGTCAAGATACACTACTGTCATCTTTTATTCACAAGCATTTGCTCCTTAGAGCAATTAGACCTCATCATTAGAAAACGTATTAAAGGTAAAATGTGTACGACAGACGTGACATAGATACATACTTAGTAAATAAAGGGAAAGGGAATATGTGATTTAAACGTCTAGCATTTAAAAAGCTGAGTAATTTACTGTTGGCAAATGACATGCAAATCACACAAACACCTGGATGTTAAGACTCAATTATACAAAAACATAAAATCGTGGTGCCCTTTATGATGTACGTATGAGTGTTGCAGCAAGTTAACCTATTACACTGGAACCTCACAGTACAGCTAATCTTCTTTGCAGCAATGCTTTGACGTCACGCAACGTCATTTTGGTGGCTAAACAATGAAGCACACTGTACGCACGACGTAGATTTCGCATGCGCGCTAAGTAAACTTACGCGAGTATCCTACCGGTGCACACATCAGTTGTCTGCATTTGTTGATGTAGGTTGTAATGATGCGCCCTTGCCTCCATTGGAGGGTGCAATTTCTGTTCTGTGACGTCATATGCATAAGGTCAATTGTTGAGGTAGGAGATTTGAATGACTTGAACTAAATGTAATAGTGCGCACTTGTCTACACGTGTGGGAAAAAGATCACTTTTATACACAACTTTCAGTAATCCAAGGTTGTTTTGTGTTTTTGGTAATGTAATACCGAAAAATTGCACATGAGGGCAATGCGTATCTACCGGCAACGTGGTATGGCATGACAGGGTAATGGTTCGGTGTGTTGTGGTGTGGTGTTTGTGATGTGGAGTTGTGTGGTGTGGTGTGGTGTGGTGTGGAGTGGTATCTTAAGTAACGGTGAGGTGCTGTATCGTATGGTCTGGTATGGCATGGTATGGGTTAGGTTTAGTTAGATGAAGTTTAACGTCCAGTTTCCAACCAATTGGTTCAAGTCGAGACGACCACGGCCTTTTTTCCAGTTGTGGCTCACTGGCATGGTATGGGGCATATGGTACTGCATACGCTAGGCTGGTATGGTACAGTAGGGCAAGTTGCTGTAATGGTATTGTAATTGTATGTCATAACACATGATATGTAGAACTATGGCATAGGCGGCTACTATTATTATATTTGAAGACATGTTGCAGGAGAGACTGGAAGTTTCCCAAGAGACTAGTGCCATTGAACCGTTGGAATTCTTGTTTCTCCAATGATCATAACATTAAAAACTGCAGGCTCTTAGTTTACAGCTTCAGTTCTAAAGCTCAACAAAGTACACCGTCTTGTAAGTAAAATATCGCAGTTGTATTGATTTCCCTCACACGTATCCCATGTGTACGTTGTAAAGTAGTATCTTTTGCGAGTACGACTCGGCGGACTTACATGCGTACCCAGTGCAAAGTGCACTTTACAACGTGAAAACAAATAAAATATTCCCTCTTCAATCCTCTAATCTAACCCATCAATCTTGCTTCATTTCAAAGCTGACCGAATCAATTTCGAACCTTGCAAGACATAACATGAGGACTTGCTAATTTGCCATATGATACTTGACTAAAGTCAACAGCTTTTAGCTGGTGACGTGAAAGATCTTTGTTTCACAATTATTAACATTTTCTTCCTTAAGTTTTCTCTGATATATTTGACGGAAGGATTGAGGTATCACATAGGACAGAGTCTCTGGCTGATGTATTCGGAAACTTATCAGTTGTCCTTCGCTTCAGATTTCATGGCGGGTGTACTTGACTTTCATACCAGCAGAACTGACACCTCAAATTCGTTACGGGCAATCTTATCAGAAATTGAAACCTTGAAATATTCTGCACTAAAAGCTTTCGTGGCGGAGATGTAGTTACATGTAATGTGTACACTAGCTTGTTCACTTTCGTTGTTTTATATAGGACTACGTCAAAAGCATCTCGCATGTGAAAATGCACGCATCGCAGGACGTAAGGGGCATTGAACCAACAGTACACGAAGGTGATGAACAAATGAAGAGATTCATGCACAGACGCTGAAGTCACAGTATGGTGGTCCCAGGAAAACACAGTGCAACAGCCACATACAGTGATACAGTACAAAATATACTAGTTACCTACTCCAGTAGACTACACGCTTCAAAACACTGACCGCAAGACTCGTATTCAATCATTCTCTGAATGGGATTTGAGGACAGTCGATTGTTACGCTATTTGTTGTTCCCGAGAAGTTTCCCGACAAGGAAAAACTACCAAATTACTATTTTCTGTCCGGATGAGGGCGGGGGGGGGGGGGGGACTATGGGCCTCAGCTCTCCTCCTGCACGGTGCTTATAGGAGATGTGAACCGAGTGACACTTTTTAGGGAGACACTTTTGGTCCACGGCAATAACAATGAAAGACAATGGGGGAAAACGTGGCATCGTTTTCACAGGATATCTCCTGTATGGGGCGACAAATCAAAGGACTTGTCAGGCGGCAATAAGTTTAGCTCTACTACTCTCGCCAGTAGCTTTTAAAAACGTGGATGGTGTGGTATCTTTGAGTATTGTCAGAGGGCATAACAGATCAGACCAAGGAGTTGCTATTAGCAACTCGCTGATCAGACGGCTGATGATCGTCACGGTATATTACCACACAATACATGGACCCGAAGATAGGGGACTACTTCCTGTTCCGACGTCTTTAAATTTGTTCAAGTCTAAGCAGTAAGTTGCTATTTGACAAATAGCAACTCCCTGGTCTAAGTATCTATATTGCAACAAGTTTACTTTGTTAGTGTTATAGGATAAGATTTAGGATAAGATGAGAGGAGTAGGGTTTTGTATGTCGGAATTCAGAGGTGGAACCCGAAGATAAGTTTACACCTCTATCACGGTTCCACGTTTCTGTGTTCAGAAACATGTTATTCTTATGCTCTGACCCTAACATAACCCTTGTATTACCACTGACCCTCACATAGGGTGGGCTGAAGCCCCCCACGCAGGATTCAGTGGGTCGGAAGTATGCTTTCGCTCCCCCCGTTCAAGACTGAAAACCTCTTATTTGCTCCCTATGTAAAAATGCCAAAAAGTTGCAGTACAGTTTTACTTAAAATTTGCACAATATGTCGCACTAAATTATATTTAAGGACCCTCAAATGTTCAAAAATTACAGTCCTCCCCTTAGACACCTCCCCCACTGAGACGGCAATCCGAAACAAAATTCAGCCCCAGCTGAGAAAAGCTCATACGCTTTTGCAATTATATATATTTTGCTTTCGAGGAGTAACAACATCAAGGTAACCAAGGTAACCAAAATATGCTAAGGATACTTCATGAAATCTTTTTTCACGCAGTTTGTGTTTTATAAACGGCGAATTTCGAGGTATATCTCTTGTTGTACAAAAAGGCTGCTGTGTATAATTTATGTCTGATTTGATTTAACCATTTATGTCTATTTATGACAACTTTTGCCATGCCTTATGAATATTTCAACACGCTGGTATAAGTTGTCAGAGAGATGTAACGCAGAAAAGCTGCATTGCAGTAATAATTAATGTGACTCGTTTATTTGCCATCCGTCCTCTGTTTGCACAGCATTTCAACATTTAAAATCATGGAGTAGCATATGATAGGCTACACGCTACATAAACTGTATCAAGTATGCGATATGTTGTCTCTAGTCTTGAGTCTATTTCAATACCAATTTCTGTTCAAACTTGGAAGAGGATAAAGACATAACGCACAGATGAGAATTTATGGTTTTCATTTCATTTTTGCCTCTCACCATACAAATGATTTGTCTGAACGAGTTCAATACTTTGGGCATGATACATGCCAAAGTTACGCCTTTAGAAGATAATAAATGCTCCCATGCTTTGTTTTCTTTAATAGTCTGCCAACAAACATTCACGACTCGAACCTGATGTAGGTAGAACATCACCGATTCAAGAGAATTCTCCGCGGAAAGTATTACCCTACGAATTAACACCCTAGAAATGTTGGGGTGGGGGTGTGAGGCACAGTGTAGCTCATGTTGCTGAAGTGATGTCTTCAGTTTGTGATAGGGATGTGGTAGGAAAGGACATGAAGTTCTAATTATGTAAAATTAATGAAAGTGAAAGGCACTTTTTTCAATTGTTTCCTTCGGTGATGTAAATGGTATTTCTAATGACGAAAGAGAGAAAAAAAGCTGTAACTTCCACCTTACTATACAAGCTCCTTTAGCTCAAAATCTCAACAGACATTGTGCACAAGTATGAAATCAGTGTGAAAGGCCTACTTGTGAACTTTCACATCATGGGTAGCTTGTACCCGTTGAAAACTTCTACAAGGATACAGAGAACAAGACACCGATCAAAATTCGTAAGTCAACAGAAGAATAATTAGTGCTGTGCTACCTTAATTGCGGTTTCTACCAAAGCTCGACCACATCAGTTAAACTTTAAAACCTACGTCAAAACTTTTGGCCTTATTCACAATAAGGTGGAAACCAATTCCTATATGAGAAGGAACTGCAAACTCCCCTTATCCTACAACCCTCAACAGAAGAAGACCTACATCGGACACGTTGGGCTGCTACAACATTGAATGAGAGGGGGAGGCGGGGGACGCAAATTGCTGTCACTGAGTACTTGTTTTGTACCGCCATTTTTATGAGGGTTGAACCTTGAAGGCTCACTGATCCGATTTGTTTACGTCTGCCATTTGCGATAATGTAATTTAACACGATCTTAGAAAGAATAACAGTAGATATATAACACCATAATCACGATGAGGGAAGAAGCTTTTGATCGTAACTTGGCTTGCACATTGAACACCTACAAGTTAATAACACGTTTTTCTAATCCATAATTTGAATATTTATGCCTGATTAATTTCAACGACCGGATTTTGGACGCAGTTGAACTGAATTAGTGCAGCAAACTCCTTCTGTTGGTAGTTGCAAACATAGGCGTAGGAAGCTGGGGGGGGGGGCTGGGTGCCTTGACCCCAGTCAAAAATGTGGTGGGGGAACTATGCTCCGGCCCTCTCCCTCAATTCAAGAACGAAAGCCCGTATTTGTTCCTTCTGTGAAAAAAGTCAAAATTTTGCAGTAATATTCTTTAAAATTTGCCCAACATATTGCACCTATATAAGGACCCTCAAATATTCATAGATTTTCCAAAGGGGAGGGTTACACCCCTCCCCTTAGACCCCTCCCCAAGATGGCGGTCCGAAACAACGTTCAGCCCCAGTGAAGAACAGGTTTCTACGTACGTTTATGGTTGCGAAGCCATGAAATTAATAGGAAGGACTACAACACCTCAAATAATCAAAAGTGGCATAGCCTTCTTTGTGGTCTCTTGGGTAAGTTTAAGGTCTGGTGACAAAAATTGACATATGATATTTGATATCAAAAGCATTAAAATCTCAGATAATGGCAAAATGATTTTTGATTTTATTCCAGATTTAAATCATGAATAAAGGTAAGCGAAATATGCAAAATTTATGGCGTAGAAAGAGGAACGCGGAGGTTATGTCTATGATATTTTGGTTTTGCAAACTTCATGTCAAGGACAGTAATAACATTGATATATGCTGAGAACTGTATTTTGGAAGTAAAATGCGTGTTTGAGAAAAAAATATCAACAGATCAATGGCACTTACCAAACTGAAAATTATCTGGCAAATAAATAATAGATAGTATAGGTTTAAAACAAAAACCATTTTCAACGCTCCACGCCATTTGCATAGGCAATTGGAGACTTATTAAACTTTGAAGAGTTGTATCTTGAGACCGGTTACAGATATTGCAGTAACTCCAACGGATACTTCATTAGGGGAGTCTATTCCTTAATTTCTGAGTAAAGAAAACATCCTTTTTAGTTGTATATCATATTACCTTTAAGTACGTGACTCAATAGGCTCACGAGGGGACAGCAACGTCCATGCTCCCCTCCCCCACCATTTACAAGGAGTTAAGCCCTTTACCTGTTTTCTGTTAACTTGTGCCTTCGGGAAAAGGGGCTCAACCCAAACCCCTCCCCAAGTAGTGAAGCACCCAAATGAGTACATTGTTTTCTTATAAAAGTTACTTACGGAGAGAGAAGAGAGCCGTTGTGTAAAAAAAATGATTGCCTTTGTCTTCTTTACCTTGATAAAGATATATAACCGTGTTTGCTAAGCAGGTTTCAGGGTATAGGTTTCCTTCATGTTTGACTAATTTATTAGGCATATTTCGGGTCAGCCTGGGTTCAGATGAAACAATGTACCAACGAAAGATTAGATCGGTGTGCTGGTACCTTTGTATTTTTGCCTGTATTGGTTTCGCATGTAGTTTATGACATAATCATCCAAATGAAAGCCTTGAACTCAAGCTCATTAAAAGCAGTTGGGAACGCTGATGATGTATCAGATGTAGGATTACGTAATACGGACAAAAATGTCTTTGATGAAAGTTTAATTGGCCATTGACAATGATGCATGGTTTCCCACGCAACGAGTAGAATTCCAGAAGGGGCAATCAAATGCAGTAATTAATCAGCACTAACAGCAAAACCTCCCTGTATGATACAAGCAAAAGATATCACATATTTGGGATAATTAAGTGTTCTACTTACTTGTGTGGGTGTATTGGCTGCTCTAAAAAGTTGTTTTTTACACCGCACCGTTCTATTGTCTGGGTGGAGTACATCATGTTACTATCTCCAAGGCCTAGCGTCAGGGAAATCTGAGATTAACGCAGTATTTTTTATTTTCGGTACATTTTCTAAGAATTTGATATAATGTAGAACAGACACACAAAAAATCAGAAATCATTCCCTACAATTTTTTATGTAAGGGAGGATCATTTTTGTTGTTGTAGCTCAGAAGATACCCTTTTCCTCCAACATTCGGGGGTCAAAACGTTTTCAGAATTAATAGAGCTAAACTTCAGACTGCCTGTAAGTTCTCCACAAAATGTACCATCATTTTGTTTTCAGCTGTTTTCAGTGACTTGTCAAGCGTGGCCCCTTCCGCTGAAAACAGCTTTTTGGCAAATGTAGCGCTCGGGGGCCATGTTTGAGTACCAAATTCTCTTGATATGTGTTACCACATAGCCTAATGTTTCTTTATGGGTAGTTATTTAGCTTTGTAATACATGGGGAAACATGGACTCCCAAATTCAAACCTACATCCCGATTCAAAGTAAAACTGGGTCTCAAAAGGAACCCAGATACTCAAATTTCCAATGAGAAACAAATAAAAAGCAATTTTTCAGTTTGGCTAGTTTTATGTATGTTTAAATATGGGGTAATTTGGACTTTAAAAACTTTTTCCATTATACATGCCTACCGAATGTCTGAAGACAGAAGTTAAGTGAACTGTTAAAGTTCATCGTGTCATATAAAATTTAAAAAAAGAGCTAACATTGGTTACGCTGTCCGCTGCAAATTATCTAAAGCAGGCAAATGTAATTTAAAAGTAAAAAGCATTGCTACCATTCCATCCGTTCACGTGTGCCACGAAGCACCGCTGTCTTTGTTTTTCGCTTGGGATAACTTACAGCAGCTTATATATATATATATATATATATATATATATATAGATATATATACATATATATATAGAAATATATATAAATATATATATATATATATATATATATTTCACTAATTCGGCACTTAGGGGGAAAGTTGTTGTTGAAAAGTCGACCTTAAGGGGAAAAAAATTTTCGGGTGAAATATAAGTTTCGCCTTAACGTTTCCACACACTTTTTCTATAGGAATACGTAAACTTACAAGGGCGCCCTCTTAGATCTACGTACTAGATGCCATTACTTCAAAGTTGTCAAATTTACGGACACCTAGCTGTTAACACGAACGGATGGCTGGCCATTGAAATAACGTTAATTATATTTTTAGACGTTAGGGCGAATTTATTTCTTATGTATTTTATTATCTTTTTTTCGCCCTATGTACAAGCAGATATAACAATTTCCCCTTAAGGTGGGAATTAGCGTTATATATATATATATATATATATATATATATATATATATATATATATATATATATATATATATATATATATATATATATATTATGTATATTTATATATATATATATATTAAATTGCAAAAAGAACAGTTAATGCCTTATATATATTTATATATATAAACATAAACACACACACACACATATGTATATATATATATATATATATATATATATATATCGGTTTCTGGAATATCTAATCATGGTGACAGCTGATAAAGTTATTTTTTTCTCTTTCCCTTAGTAATGGCGGTTTACATAAAAAAGAATTAATAAAGCAAGTTTGATTTTTGAACTGTCGAAAGGGTTACAATTGTGATGTATTGGGGGATTTCCCTGCTACCAAGGGGGATTTTCCGGCTACAAAATTCTTGGTGAGGGCCTGATACACGCTCCGTACATTCTAATATAAATAAGTCATGTATGCAATCATTTTGATTAATGTTAGTCAAAAACTTCTCATGTGACTACGTAACAGACTTGTAATTTAGTCGCGACTCGAGTCAGAGACTTCCAACACTACCTGGCGTGTAAAATTCTGGGGAATTTTGTGGTTCTTTCTTATTGAAATAACACAGACACTCGAGTCGATGGCTTGACTCGAATCACTAAAATAGCTGTAGTTGGCTAGCCGAGAAAAGAGTGACTTGCTTACAACTCTGCTAATTAACGTTGTTTGACAATTTATATTACGATCGTAAAATCGGCCTGCACGGCCAGTTGACAAGAGTTACATATGCACACATACCTTTATTTTCAATACTTCTTTATATGCTATGTATGTCGTAAAATTTTATTACAAGTGCTCAAAAGAATCTTTGAATGAAAAGCCTTCTCTTGAAGAGACAATCATCAACTTGCTTTTGAAGAAAGCCCTTGATTCATTGAGCACACTTGGAATAATGCCACCCACTGTCTAAAACAAACAGTACCTAATCAGGTAAATACTGAACCAGGTTTCGGTAATGTTAAGACAGATTGGCTTTGGATTGCTACTACACGTCTCACTATGTACGTTGTAATGGTGGCTATAGTTAATGTTAGGCTGCCATCATGAAGGCTTGATCTAGGCTTTTGATGTTTTGTTAAGTTTTTATAATCCTAAAAGGGACTAACTTCACTGAAATTTATGTCAACTATAGAAAATGTTGCAAGATTTGTCCATTTGAGATAAGATAAAATTGTTCATATCAATTTGTTAATTTTAGGAGGAGATTTATCCTATAAAGGAATGTCACGTGGATTGTGGTCTAACGCAAATTCAGAAAAGACAGGAAATTCTTTATGGCACTTTTTACAAGCTTGAGAAAGCGACCAACACCACCCTCTCCTGATACAGCAGTGGATTTGTGATAAAATTAAAAAAAGCTTCCGAAATACGCCAAAGAGATTATTTTGTCGAGAGGCAATCACGTATCAAGATATCTCCTTCTCAATTGCTGATTTCGTTCCAATATTAAAAGGGATTTTCATGCTAGCCTACGCAGCTGACAATGGCATTAATTTCCTGTGCAGGAATGAACTATTCAACAGTTGTGTGGGTGGAAAGGTCATGGTTATTTTATGCAAGCAAGCGACTGTTACAAAATTGCATGTAATTGTCGCTTCATAGTCTCTTATGGAGACGAAACAGTAATATTGTTGTGTATGTACGCTTACTCATGCAAAAAGATGTGGTTCTCGCAACCAGAGGAGAATTGACTTCCTTTAAAATTAAGAGCTCTTCTTGCCTTGTTTATGCAAAAAGTATCTTGGGGCAGATTTTTAAAACCCGAACTATGACATCCAAAACAGCTGAGGTTGAGGTGTGGGCTAGCAGTGTATGACCAAAACTGCTTTCAAAGAAATGTATGTAGCTCCCTGTATTTTGCTATTGCATAGGACTGGAACAGGAAGATGTCGTTGCATGCCGTAATTCAGTCTGTCATGCATTGTACTGTACTGTGTAACCCGTATCTACACTGCAAAAATTTATGAACGAGATTAGCAGTACAGGTGATCGGCGCTGTTCATATTCATCATGTTATTGCTTGTAACCTGAGTTAAAAATGAATCAACGTGTGGTTGTAAAAAACTGCCCCAGGCGGTAGTGTTAGGAACATGATGATACCCCAATATAAAGAAAGTTGAGTTTTCAAACCAGCTTTTTAAGCACAATCAATACACTAATAGTACACTAATTCTAATGTCATTGCACACACACTACCAGCTAATGAGTCTGATGCACTGCGGTTGCATAATTATGCCAGTTCAAACTTAGCAACATATCATGCGTCCCAACACTTTGTGCTATGTTGAATAGAAATTAAGTTCACTGGTATATTTCGATTTTGTATGGAGGCATTTCCTTAAACAGAAACTAGAACAGCAATGCTGTTGAGTATCTCACACAATTTCTCTTGTCTGTTAAAAATAGGAACTCAAAGAACCATATTTTACCATTTATTCATCAACTTCCATTAAACCTCCTTACCTTGCAAAGGCATGAGAGAAGAGCTAATAATAAATGAACTCAAAACCCAACTGAAAAATCACAAGCACGTTTAGGCATGTAAACACTGCAACTGACACCGTTTGATGACAGACCCACAAATATCACTGCATATTTTCTCAAATCAAGAAGGCCAGTAAAGGTTACTCTAGCAACTCCCTGCTTTAATTAGCGGCAAGACTGAAATTAACCTGATGCTATTAAACTGTTCAAGTTTGCAAAGAACATTTAGTTGCACCTACAACTCCACAAGCAAACACTGCATAAGTTTGCACTCAATCAAAACAAACAACAGACTCAAAAAGCTGCTGATGGGGTTGAACTCAAAACAGTTAGCCTACAGTATTGCAATTAATTGACTTGACCATCTCAATTGATCCAGGAACAAAATGGGACATATCCCCACAGCAGGTTAAAGCATTTTCCTTTCTTGTAAGTCAATCTGACCACAGAGTTGCTTCAATTTTTGTTATCATGAATCAAGTAGCTGCTCAATGCAGGGCATGGAACTCCTTGCTTAATGAACCTTGATAATACAATTATAGTTATCCTAAAGCATTGTGATTGCACAGGCCACTTGATGAACAAAGACTGATGTGTGTAAATGGATCAAATTTCAAAACAAACCTGCACAGGCAGTTGCGAGATAGCAACTGAACACACACAACCAAGTACACTGCTATAAGTGCAATGAATAAACAGCTACCTGTTCAGCAGGCACAGTGAACTCAGCCCTACAAAAACTGCTTAAAAACCAAATTTAACTTTTGTATATCAAAATGCAAATAGGCAAGTTTTAATGCTCTGTCGACAAACAATCATGTACCAGAATTTCAGCTCAAAATCTCCACACATCAAAAGGCTGAAAACTTTTGTTGAAAAGTTGACAGCATCTGCCCCATTTTATAACCTCACACATGTACTGTGTACAATGTGTGAGCTAAAAATGACAGGCACAAACTTCACTTACTTCAAATATTTCGAATAAGACTTCCGTATTTCACACAAGCACATCATCCCTTGAAAGGTATGTTCCGTCGGCTATTCAATGCATGAAAATTACTTCCGGAAGGGTTTTTAAAGGAAACAAGACTGACGGATATTAAAATAGCCAGAATAAATGATACTCTGAACATTTATCAAGTTTATTGGCCGGGTTAAACAACAGTGCAAACGACTTACCTTTGTGCCGAGTTTAATGTCCATTTCCGGCAGAGATCGCTGCTGTAACACACTAAGCAGATAGTCCTGGAAGATGCCTATCCTTGTGTAAAATCTGTCTTTCTCCCAACATCCTTCAAGATTATCAAAGTCTACTCCTAACTTCCTCATGAAGGAGACTGACCTTCCGTCCAACATGATCTGATGTGACCGCCCCATAAGCTGTGCCCGCGTCCTCTCCTCGTACATGACAATTTTAGACGCTACATTAGACTGGGCTGCTATCAAAGCTGCTGTCAGTCCGACTGGTCCCGAACCAATAATGTGCACATCCAACTTTCCTCGCCATTTTCTGACGATGTCGTAGGAACTTTTGCATATTACGAAACAGCATACTACACAGATAGTAACCAGAAGTGTCTCGCCTGCAGCGGCCGTCTTCATGCCCAGCGCAGAGTCCGCCTTCATAGTCGATTCGTTGCCGTTGCTGATCGCCTCCGCAAGCGAGATGTAGACGTTTTCATTGATCGCTACTTCAGATGCTAATGATGAGGGAGACAATTTCATCTTAAAACTACGAGAGTCCCCACGAGTTGTTCAGAACGAAGTCTGGAAAGCAAATAGACAGAAAAAAGCTTTCCTCATTACTTCTAATTGCTACTCGAAAGAGGCATAACCCACGGACATCACTTATTTACCAATACGTGCAGTATCCATGCTAATGTTCATAGCTATCGATTTGGACAAATTGATGTTCTTTTCGGATCAACGATGAATTATTTATTACGGACAAACCCTTACACGTCTGAAACCCAGCGGTATACTTTTTCACGGGAGGAAAAAGTTGAGATGAATTCGAGTCCCGATAAAAAGCCTATATACAAGGGTCAATATGCAAAAACATGTATGTTTGCAAGACAGCAGTGATGAGAAACTGTTCAGAACAGCATAAAGAATAGGTACTCAGCCTTCTTGAGACAAACCTACCAGCAGCTTGATATCAAGTTGCTGTTCAGTTGGAAATAATATATTCATCTTTGAAAACGATCTTAAATAACATCCAGTACCCGATGTCCACTTCTCGAATTCATGCGAAGACATTAGAAAGACCGGGCGATGTGACCACTTTGACTTAGTGTCACAAGTGTGTGTAAACAAGGATCAATCCTGTTCAAGTGATACTTTATCGATGTAATACAACACACACACGTACGCACGCAATAACGAGTGAACACTCCATTGATGGGTTTTTTCTTACCATACTTTGATGTACAATTGTAGTTTCCAATTTAATGAATCACACCTTGATGAATTTACCCTATTTTTCTGAAAAGTGAACTACGTCCGATGTTGTAAACCATTCCAGTAGATTATTTAACTGGTCTTATTGAGTTTTATTGAAAAAATTGACCTTGAATATAATTGGCAAGCACTCAAACTATAATCCGGCCAACAAAATAATCGCAAAGAATAAAAGAAACTGCTGCCATGCACATTTCGTTGTAAAATGCTTAAAGCATCACAAATCCTCACCGTATCTGACTATGAACTAGCGCACACTGTCTTCGAAAAACACGGTGAAATGAGTTCTGTGAACTCTCGCGCCAATTGTTCACACTCGATATGACAAAACTAGCCAATCAGGACGAAGGTTATCACAGGCAGGGTAGTATTTTCTTTGGAAGGGGGAATTAACTCAAATCATTAGCTATTAGAGCACTTTAAGAAGTCGAAAGAAATGTAACTTGACAAAGTATTAAGCCTAGAGATTTGTACTGTAGCTCTTTCTTCTCCGTATTGGCTTCAAAATGATTTTTAATCTAGTCAAACTTTTGGGGAAGGAATGATGATGAACGTCCGTGAATCTCAAAGCATAACGAATTAGATCAGACGCCAGCTGTGTTTTCACCGCAGCAGCAGATGTATAATGTATCTCCCATGAAAAGATGAGAGACATGTGGCCCTGAAGAATTGCGAGGGACATGAAAATGTGGAAGGCACTAATTAGACCTGGTAATAATGTACTGATATGTAGAAGCAGGAGTTTGCAACTCCCTAGTAGAAGACTGGTCTCACAGCAAGTTGATGTTTAGGTATCATCGCTTCACTGGTATTAGAAAATTTTGAGAAGTGAATCAAATTAACTAAAAATACCCCCGTTTTTCCCCTTATGTACGCATCTACATGCGAATGACACTCTTGCCTTCTCAAGTCTTCTCCGAGGTTTCATAGTCTGCATAAACTGAATATAAGATAAATTTATCAAGACTAAACGTGTGTCGAGAACATATGACATAACTTCCAACTTTAGCTGCAATATTAAACGTTCCATTACTACTAGGATTTACTCTGTGAGCACGTTTGAAAATGCACCGTAAATAAAAACTAAAATTAATAATTTAAGGGAACTTTCTGTATGAATTCGAAACATTGTGAAGAGAGATTAATATCACGTTGGACCCTCTATTTGAGTACTATTACTTAAAAGAGGAGAAGCAATTGAACCGCTAGCCGCTGAACCAATGTAAGGCAATTTAACAAAATATGACCAAGCAGAAGATGTCACAACTACCATTCTAAAAACTGAACACACACCTCATCACTTCAAAGGCGATGTGGGGTACGATCTGGTTTCAAACCTCTTTACAAAGTCCATGCCTCATGACACATGCTTGACTAAACAGATTCCCCATTATACAACTTGGTCAGATGTGAAGACCGGCTGTAACAGGTTAAGTGTGCAGTGTGCTTCATTTCCTCCCAGAGGGGACATGATGTAACCATGCAAAGTGTACATTTCAGTAAGGGAGCTACAATCACGTAGGTTACTCTTTATCTAAAGCCAGCACGTAACATGACCGCAGCTGACATTTTGTATTGTAAATTACTAAGGCAACTCAATTCACAACTACATCATTATTGAGGGTAAACTTGCTGCACCAGCTCCCATGTTTCAACAATCTAGACTAAAAGGGAAGCCTGCTGAACAGCTCGACTTTGCACTTCCATCAATTTGGACTGACGACAAAAAAGAGTCCAATTAGACAGCTATAACAACTTGAGAGAATTAGCATTTTAAAGCTCACTGCCAGCCCTCCCATCCTACCCTCTTTTGTCAACCGCCATCAGCAAAAAATATGTATGGAATAATTTTTTGATTCTTTCCCTCTGAAAATAGATATCGTGTTTACAGATTTTTCGGGTTTTGACCTTTGGTGATTTCACCTGACCTCTTGACCTCCACCAAAATAGGGTACTTCCTCTCAATATAATAAATCAATGTACCACGTATGAGGCGTATCCATTATTTCTACCTTGAAATATTGTATTTACAAACAATTTCCGAGGTTTTCGTAATTTTACCCCTCGTGACCTCAGATGACTTTTGACCTCTCTCAAAACAAAAGGGTTTACCTTCTGATTGTAACGCATATACATGAGAAGTATGAAGTATCCATGCTTCCAAGCTTAAGATATCATATTTGCAGTCTTCGGCTTTTGAATCTGGGGACCTTACCTGACCTCTGACCTCCACCCACAGCAATCTGACAATAAGGTCCTTTCTCCCAATATGATAAATCAATATACCAAGTATGAGAACTATCCCTCATTCCTATCTTGAGCTTTCGTGTTTACAAGCTAATAGCTAAGTGGCACAAGCACGCACACACACACACACGCACACACACACATACATGCACACGCAACTTCGGCAAGGAATAAAAAGGGTTAACTGAAAGCTTTATAAGTAGGTATCGTGATTAAAATGCTCGAATTTACTGTCAATTCTCTTCCTACCCTCTCAAATACTCTTCTACAAATGAACTTGTGATGATGTACATCGGCACAGTCCTCCATATGCATTGCGCAAATGCTAAAAATATCCCCACACACTTCGAATTATTTTGTAGTTTTCTAATATATTCATTTCAACATGTTTCTTATAACTTTCAAACTACCTTGTGCTCCCAGTATGTAATAAGAGATTATTCATGAAGCATGATTCGTGAAAGGCTAAGTTTACATTCTTGCTTTTGTAACCTGAGGCATTACCACGATATAACGAAAGTTCCAATTTGCCATGGTGGAACTCGTTAGCTAGTTACTCCAGGAACAAAGAATGAAGGACCCTCAAGAGTTATTCCATACAGGTATAAAAATATCCTGAATGCAATTTGATGGTTAAAGGTCACTGTTTCTGGGACTATTTCTGTCATTTAACGATTTAAAACAAAAATGAATTGCGATGGTTGCGAGGATGCATAGGTATTTTGAAACACCAAACTGGAGAATATTTCCAAAGACTTAAAAAAATTTGTAAGGAAATTATTAATATTTTGTTCCATGTGTATCGGGTGGTATTTGCCTAAACAATTGAGGATTTATTTAAATAAGTAAACGACAGAAGCCTTGATTCCAGTTTGGTAGGCATAAATTGTTTAAAACATGGAGCCTGTAGAAAGGCTCTGTGTTCAAAAGATGGCGACACTCTTTCGTCACGTGATCCTCAGTCCATATTTAGAAGACGACAGGGTACAACGTATCTGTGACGTCATCTGCAGTCTCCCATCGAAAACATGTAGATTACTTTACGGATAGGTTTGGCTACACCGGGGGCAGGCGGGAGGGGGACAGAAAAAACGCTATGTCGTGCAAAGTGAAATCAAATCAGATGATTTGTACAAAAATAAGGGAATGCTTGCAAAGCGTATTGGTACCGTCCAATGAAGTGATCCTAAAAATATGACGTAACTATACGTCCTCTGTAAGCAGTAGCTTAAAATCACAAAATTAGTTATACATACGGTTTGTGAGGATGTTTAAAGTACCTTGACAGTAAACGAAAAGATTAAGGTCACCTACCAAGGAATGTTTTGAAAGTTTTGGATATACTTGATACAGCTATGTAGCCTGTAAAACTTGTAATGTAAATTTAACTTACAGTATCACCAACATAAGTATATTACCGTTTTTAAGGGCTTGTGATTAGCTTTTCTATGGGGGGAGGAAAGGCAGGAGGAGCGAGAAATTTCCATTATATGAACAAGTGAACGGAACTCGAGGGAGAGTTTGCGACTTTGTCAGTTTGTATTGAATTATGAATATGAACGCTGTCTTGTGGATAGGCTGTTTTCTTAAGGGAGGTTCCATGAAGAATTGAAGTTTTTATGAGTAAACAGGTGTGAAGTTTTGCTGACGTAGTCAGGGGCGTAGCCAGGAATTTGTCAAGGGGGGTGGGGGTGAAGCCCATAGACAGACTCTCAGCGCTCCGCGCCACTATGGGTTGGTTCGAAGCGCAAGAAAAGTTTGGCCCAAAATGCCTCTCAGATCGCTGGAAATGGCAGTTCCCAGGCCTATTTACCTCAAATAAATAGGGAAACACTAGCAATATTCCAAAAGATAAACATTAAATGATACCAAAAATATGCTCGGGGCGGGGGAGGCTGCCCCTTCCCACTGAAGTATAGTAAGCTGTACGGCATATTCCTTGTTCAGTCATAAAGAAGCTTTAAAAGAGAGGTTGAGCAAACAGATTTCGTTCTGGCCGAGGGTGTAAAGAGGTGAAGCATTTTTGTCTTTTTTCTAATTTATGTCCAAGAGGAGATCAGGAGGATCCTGTATAGGGGGTTGCTCTACCCCTTCGATCCCTGAACACGTGCCTGGATTGTTGTGTGAACCATAATGTGGTCACATGACTTTATTCGGTTTCATAGTAAACGAAAATTCAGGAGTCCTACTGATATTGTTCCGCGCGAATCCGATTGATCCATGAAATATGACAGCAAGCTTGTTAAAATGAAACCACCTTTGCCAACTACGATTATTGTTTTTACGGATATAATATATCAATCAGCGAGACAGATTGTACAAATTTTTAAATCCCGCCTATGTAGTCAATTGTTCATCGTTCTTTCATCAATAAGGAGAGCAAGGCTTTATTGAATTAAGCAATTGCTTTCTCCAGCGTAAGTAACAATTATGTCATGGAGTTTAACCTCTCATGTTTTAATACCAAACAGCCTGTGATATATCATATGGATCAATGTGCAATTTAATATGTCTGCAAATATAACGAACATATAGCGTGTTGATAAATCCATACGACGCAATGTGATAAGAGTGAAAGAATTCAATAAACTTGAAGAAAATGAAAAAATACAATCCCATTAAAGGTGACCGTAGTGTCATTTGTCGTCGACGAAAATTCAACAGCTATTTGCAGTTGAAAAATTAGTGACCCTTCTACTATCTGAAAAACAGCTTATGTTCTGCATATGGTAAATAATTTATTAGGCCTATATGTAAAGAGGTAACTGGAATTATTACACTGAAACTCCCGCTAGTAAAGACACTACCAATCCCCTTAAAATAAAGCAGTTATCATTTCAAGAATAACCTTATCATTGCCCAAATGTGAACAGACCAAACGAATGAGCGTTCAAAAGCACTTTCTGATTTGTCTTCCCTTCTGACTAAGGTTGCTCAGTTGAGAGTGAAGCTGTGTAATTGATTGATTGATTGGTTGATCGATTGATTAATTAATTATTCTGAACATAGCGATTTTCGTGAAGCTGGCAGGACTTTTCGCCGTATACCATTTCCAGTTCACCAGGCCGTACTTTGAAACAAAAATGTATTACTCACTTTTTGTTGGTAGGTATGAAAAAAATCAACCTTTTTATGCCTATTATAGCTAATTACCAGCCTGGCGCCTAAGTAGGGCTACATCATCAAAAATGTATTGCTTACTTTTTGTTTGTATCTATGAAAAAATCAACCTTTTTATGCCTATCATAGCTTATTACCAGCCTGGCGCCTAAGTAGGACTACATCATCTGCTTATTTTGGTGTAGGGTGGATGAGATATTTCTTTGTTATATTTTATACTCACTCAACGAATTTTCAACAACAAAAAGAACTATATAAACGAAATTAAACTACGTCACAACAATTCTGTTTGTGACTATTATCGATTTTACTTGCTCCGTGACTCTGGGAACGTAGGTAATGAGGTATGTCTTGTTGACTTCTAGCAATTCTGCAAACAGCCGAAGGAACGGTTAAAGGGAATTCACAAGATAAATTCATTAGAGAGGCAAGATGAGCGACATCGTACACTACATTTACCCTGTCAGCCCCATTTGCTCAAGTACCCGACTTCAACCACCTGCTTTTTCACTTATAATTCTTTAAAGAAAAACATCTTACTCGTTTCAAGGGTATATGAAAGGCTGTATTCATCGGAAATACGCCCCAAAATAATGTTCTTGATTTGAAGTTGGGAAGGGGGAAATTTGTACCCCTTTTTCGGACACAGGCTGCTAATAGTTCATCGGTCAGCTTACATTATTTTCTAAAAAAACTTTTTGTTGTTCAAAACCACCAACCTTTCCTTTTGAATAAAGAGATCAAGTTGCTGCAAAATCTTTGGTGTTAGTAGAACTAGTAATCACTTTTAGATAGATAAATGTTACTTATTAACATACTAACATACTTAACATATACTTATTAAAATCATGAACAAATATATGGAAAAGCACTTGCATTTTGTCCAGTGATAAATAATACATGAAATCACAACTCAGAGGATTGCATACGGAGTACATTTTCCCACTCCGACCAGATATTAAGAAATTTATCATGATTACAATCTAAACCACCGACATATTTTTCTACTTTTGAGTATTCTTTTAAATCACAAAGAAAAGAAACTGAAAAAAATGTGTCACAGAGTTGAAAATTGAATCCAAATGGTCCAACTCCCATCTTCACATGACATCCCTGAGCTGAGATATAAACTGTTGCGTTTACTTACTCAATTTAAAACGGTAAATTGCGCAATAATTTGTGATGTCATTCTTGTACGCTCGAATTACCGTCTTTGGTCACCTTTGTTTTTTTCGAGAGCCACTGCACCGTCCTTGTGCCAATAGCCTACGTGACCACTGTCTTACTGATATTGGGTGTCCTGGGAATACAAGCTCTCTCGGTGCAACGTACTTCGCCAGCAAACAATAAGTTTTTCAAGGATATGAACAATTTTACTTCGAAAAGAAACAAAAGCAGGTAATGTTCGTTGTACAAGAAGGACATCACAAATACTTGCACGATCGAGTGTTTGAAATTAAGTGAATAAATATCAACATTTTCCATCTTCTGATCTTAGCAACAGAATAATCTATGAAAATGGGAGATGGATGAATGAAATTCATTTTTCAACCTATATGATATATACTCGTGTAACTTTAGACTGTGGGTAAGGAACAAATAAGCAAATTTGGTCAATCTCAATCAATATTATGTGGTTTATGTGGTAATCAACGAATTAAGGTACAAATTTAAAGAGCCTTGCATAACAGATTTGATGTAAGAAGTATGGGATATGAAAAGGTGGTTTAGTCAGTCTGTGCGGGGATATTACTGGACAATACCACCTCCCTGGTCCTTGTGACTGTGCCCCTCCTTCAGAATCGGCAGTTCCTACCTCTCTTGTAAGTTTAACGTTTTCCTTCGGGAAGACAGCTTCACAACGATTTGTCATAACAAAGTTACAGCTCCATCGTTTAAACAATAGTTCTCAGGTCTGCTTTCCATAAGCCTTACATAGTTTGCGTAGTTAGCCTTCACTTATATAACATGTAATAGTATTCAGTTCATACAAAGAAAAATAAAAATTCCCAAAATCGTAGGCCCTAAATACCACAAGTAGGAACGAGAAAGAAATGACAGCTTTGACAAGAAACTTTAACTTGTAATTTTCTTAAGCTTGTCTTATAATGAACAAAGATTGTAAATATACCCAATATGATAAATCCATGATTTGAATCATGACAAGTCACCTGCTGATAAACTTTGTAACGAGCTACATCGTCACTTCAAGCGATTTAAGATTCATTTACATAAAAGGGTGAATGTTAGGTGGCAGGTGACTCACAACATACAATTATTAGTCTACCATTTCAAAAACATGTCGATCACGATGGAACTTGATTCAATCTACCCAATTGAATTCAACGGAGGCAAGCTGAAGTCAAATTGATAAGTATGTGTGTACTAATTGTGCTCACAATTTGAGTTTTCTTATGACCCCTAATGGATTTAAACTGACCCAAGTGATTTTAAAGTGTGCTTGTCAGGCTTGTGTGCTATAGATACAGTATGTACTGAAACGGACATCTGCCTTAAAGCAAAATAGACCTTACGCACATGACGTCACAAAACGCCACACAACTGATATGTGTACCGGTCGGATACGGGCCAAACTCTACTTCGCGCGCGTGGAATGTCTACGTTGTGCGTGCACTTGCTTGACGTTAATGCTTTACCTTAGGGATCGTCTGCCTCATTAATTTCACAATCGCACAAAGCCTCCTATTTCGTGTGTCAACCCTCCGCCTCCCGCCCTCACCCCAACTTTTGGAGGCATACTTTTAAAAGTGTGAAAAATTATTTTCTGGCAAAAAATAACAGTCGTTCCTTCAATTTTCAACAAGCGTAGATGGGTCTTTTACCCCCCCCCCCCTTCTTAAACGAAATTATTGCACACTTACGGTATCAAAAATGAATGATTCCTTTAAATGAACTTATGTTGCGTCCTGCTGAAATGCAAATTACAATTTACTTGTGTAGTGTTATATTGCATTTCACAGTCCATACACTTCTACTCACTGGTAGAGGACAAGTCCTTGGTTGGGGTGGGCCGGAGGGGGCAGGACTCCTTGTGAAAATTTCGGCCCCTTAGAAAATCAAATATTACCATTGCCTTAATGCATTTTATTATATTTTGCCCCTAAATATATTTCGCTCCCCTGGGAGCTATCTTGCCCCCTTCCAGTACCTTGTCTCCCTACGGGCATAATAGAGGATCGTTACTGCTGGAATGAAGGGACATGGAAATATTAGTAGTTATGAAATGTCTGCGGACGTGGCTGTGCTTAACTGCAAAATATCGGTTCAAACTGTTACAACTTTCTACATCTGTTATTTTATTGGATTTGATTTATATTGTCACGAAATGTCAAACTTTGTAGAATGGTTAAAAGAGACGTGAAAGGACTACTTCTTACAAGTTTTTGGAAAGATGAGAGTACATAAATTTGTGCCTCCTGACTTCTATATATGAAGGTCGCTTTTCTTCGATAAACTGATAAAGTTCCAGTCAATTAACTTTTGTTTTGTTCGAGTACATCCAACTGGCGAAAAGTAGATATTTTCTTGTCACAAGAAGGAAGCATAGCCCAGTCCAACCCAATATCTGTCGCCACTCCTAACATGCCTAAAACAACTTACAGTTTATATTGCGAAGTTTATAGGAATTTCATACGCCGTAGAGGGAAAAGTTATGGTGACATGCCTCCAAAATGAGCTCTTTTCACTTGACAATAAAAAAAAATACAACCCCCCATTGAAAGATCCATTAGAATTATTTCAATGTCTTTTACGGTTCTCAAGATATATCTCTTCAAAGTTTGATGGTTTCTGAAGTCACTCACTGCCTGTGCAAAAATAATGATGTGGAGTGTTACACAGAGTCAAGATTTCTTTTGTTAACCCTATATAAATTATCTCTCAATTACTGATCAGATAGTTTACAGTTTGGTAAGTAATATCATTATTTTTCAAGAAGACAATTTCAACTTCCATAATACCCCCCCCCCTCCATAACAATGCTGTAAGTGACCTTAAAATGAAGGTTAAAAAAACAAAGGCTAGCATTGTCCAACTTTTGATGTCACAAATTTGCATATTAAGCTCACGTTTATTTATGATAAAAAAAGAAATAGAAATAACTGTGTAAAATGGTCAGTATTAGATAGATTTTGATGGGAATTTTCGCTATTTTCTGGATTTTTAAGACTTTTACATCATATGCAACTATGTAATTTTCACGTCACCAGATCTTTGCGATGAGGAGAAATTCACAACTGCATGTTTAGGCACATTATAGATACTTCCAAATTTACAAAAAGCGTAGAGGAAGCTTTTCTCTACGAGGGGATGAACGTTGTTTCGAACCTCCGTCTTAGGGAGGGGTCTACAGGGAGGGTATTCCCCCATCTGTTTGGAAAGTATTTAAATATTTGGGGGTCCTTAAGTGCAATTTGGTGCAATATATGGAAAAACGTTTAAGGCAAAGTGCTGCAAATTTTTGATATTCTTACAGAGGGAACAAATAAGGGGTTTTTATCCTTGAGTTGAGGGGCGGAAGCTAGTTCCGCCCACCACATTTTGTGATTGGGGGTTTGTCCCCCCCCTCCCACTTCCTATGCCTTTGGCAAGAAGGCATTTACAATTTCTGTTATGAGGCAAGTATACAAGTATTCCAAGCTCATGCCTATTAGAAACTCAGACATTAAACAACTTGTTTAATACTACATGATTCATAGCATGTAAATCATGATGAGAACCCCTGGCAATTTGTCAGGAGATTTATGGCTGTTGACAGGAATTTTTGTTCCTACAGAAAGGTCGTAATTGAGTACGATTGTGGTTGTCTAGAAACAGAAAATTTCGAATTTGTCTTAATGTCGAATGTATCTGCCTGAATCAATATCATGGCAGCATGACTTCTATTTATAATTATCACACATTTAGGACAAATCAGAAGACGGTTGGCTACCATAAAATTACCACGAATTATCCCACCTGATATTTTACAAGTTCAGACTGCAAACAACACTTCATTTAAACCAAGTAGGGGAAGGAAAGCTTTAGGATGAGTGTCCTTGACGATGGATTATGCACGACAAATGAAAAAATGTTAATATCGCATGAAGGGCTTAAAGTGTCTCAAAAGAACTTCAAGTATCGAGACCGCGAGCTGTCAGTTAGAATGAAGGAGAACGTTACATGCTATCGCAGCGAGATAAAAGTGCGCGCGAGTAATGAAGGAACAAAAATCCGATCAGAGTTGGGACAAACGTTAAGCGAGCATATTTTAATCTGTCGGTTTCATGGCTCGGTCGAAATGAGATTACAGTCTTGCAAAATTTAATGGAAAGAAAAATATGTCTTTTTGTCTTCTTATGAAAGTAGAATAGTCTATAAGATCCTTATCGAGGTTGTTTACAGCAATTCTCTATCACATGACATTAAAAGCTTAACTATGGGGGCAGTAAATTGCAGTATTCCACTAATTACGCTTTCTATTTGATAAGTCCACTTAAAATGGCTTTGTGCAAAGCACGGAAATCTGTCAAGGTGAATTTGAAAGGTTCTATTTCAGCGTGGAACTGAAACAGTGAAGAGGTAAAAAAAAACAATATCAACCCATAGAAAAGTTTGGTTGTAAGTTGAAGAGAAATTTAGACAAAAGAAATCTTATCAAGGATGCAAAGACTGAGATCATTTCTTTATGTTCAGGGCATCATCCAATTATAACAGTAGATATGGCTCTTTTAACACTGACCCCACGAGTGTTATTCTATAGTAGGTATTCGAATTATCATCTAAGGTAAATAAATCGTTTCAAAAATGTCTTACAACTAAATTTGCATGTTATATAAGACTAACGTTGTATGAACACTATACAACATAACCAGAAAGCCAAAAGGCTTAGTGATTCCTTGAGTGATTCCTTGCCATGTGGATGTATTACAACAAACATGAATCACCCACATGACAAGGATGAGATCCCTCCCTGTTATCCTACTTGAGATATCATGTTAAGTTTTGATTTTTTGATATATTGTGACCGAAAAAGACCTCTCACCTCCATTTAAAACAATAGGGATCACCTACCTATATGGCCATCTACATGCTAAATATGAACAATATATGAACAATCCACAGGCCAGATATGAGGTCTCTCACACTTATCCTCCTAAAAATATCATGTTTACAAGGTTTTAACTTTTTGTGACCCCAAATGACCTTTGATATCCACGAAAAATGATAAGGATCATCTTCAATATTAGCAATTCACACGCTAAGTATGAATTTCTTCACAGTTATCCTTCTTGAGATACTTTGTTACCAAGTTTAACCTTCTGACTTCTTGTGATCCCAACTGACCTTTGACCGTCACCAAAACCAATAGGAAGTATCTCCTCAACTCGAACAATCCACATGTCAAGTGTGAGATCCCTCACAGTTATCCTTCGTGTGTTTTTCTAGTGTGTTTACAAAGGTTTGGCATTTTGGCCTCTGGTGACCTCAAATGACCTTTGACCCCCATCAAAAAGAGTAGGGATTATCTACTTCAACATGCAAAGTATGACATCCCTCACACTAATCCTTCTGGAGATATCGTGTTTACAAGATTTTCACCTTTTCACCTCTGGTGACCTGAAATGACCTTTGACCTTCACCAAAACCAAGAGGGATCATTTACTTTATATGTGCAATCCACATGCTAAGTATGAGATCCCCACAGTTATAATTCTTGAGATATAGTGTTTACAAGATTTTGACCTTTTGACCTCTGGTGACCCCAAATGATCTTTGACCAAAAACAATCGGAATTATCTTATCAATATGGGAAATGCACATGCTAAGTATAGATCCCTCACAGTTATCTTCCTTGAGATATCGTGTTTACAAAGTTTTCGGTTTTTGATCTCTGGTGCCTCAAATGACCTTTGTGTCCAACAAAAACAAGAGAATTCTTTCTCTCATCATGACAAATTAATATACTAAATATGAAAAGTGTCTGTCACTGCAATCTTGACATATCATGTTTACAAAGGTTTAGGTTCTTGACCTCTGGTGACATCAAATGACCTTTGATCTCCACAAAAAACAATAGGGATCTTTCTCTCAACATAAATCTATATACATAATATGAAGTGTCTGTCATTGCTATCTTGAGATATCATCGTATTTACAAGCCATTTAAAAGGCTTTCGCAGTTTAACCTCTGGTGACCTCAGATGACCTTTGACCTCCACCAAAAACAGAAGGGTTCTTTCCATCAACATGACAACTCTATATACCAAGTATGAAAAGTATACGTTATTGCTACTTTGAGGTATCGTGTTTACAAGATTTCCAGTGACCTCTGGTGACCTCAAACGACTTTTGACCTCCACCAAATACAATAGGGGTTATTTAATGAATATGGGAAATGCGCATGCTAAGTACAAGATCAATCACAGTTATCTTCCTTGATATATCGGATATATCGTGTTTACAAGGTTTTCGGTTTTTGACCTCTGGTGACCTCAAATGACCTTTGACGTCCACTAAAACCTACAGGGATTTCTTATCATGAAAAATCCATATACCAAGTGTGAAAAGTGTCTGTCACTGCAACTTTGACATATCATATTTACAAGGTTTTAGGTTTTTGATCTCTGGTGACCTCAGATGACCTTTGATCTCCACAAAAAACAATAGGGATCTTTCTCTCAACATAAATCTATATACATAATATGAAGTGTCTGTCATTGCTATCTTGAGATATCATCGTATTTACAAGCCATTTAAAAGGCTTTCGCAGTTTAACCTCTGGTGACCTCAGATGACCTTTGACCTCCACCAAAAACAGAAGGGTTCTTTCCATCAACATGACAACTCTGTATACCAAGTATGAAAAGTATACGTTATTGCTGCTTTGAGGTATCGTGTTTACAAGATTTCCAGTGACCTCTGGTGACCTCAAACGACTTTTGACCTCCACCAAAAACAATAGGGGTTATTTAATGAATATGGGAAATGCGCATGCTAAGTACAAGATCAATCACAGTTATCTTCCTTGATATATCGGATATATCGTGTTTACAAGGTTTTCGGTTTTTGACCTCTGGTGACCTCAAATGACCTTTGACGTCCACTAAAACCTACAGGGATTTCTTATCATGAAAAATCCATATACCAAGTGTGAAAAGTGTCTGTCACTGCAACTTTGACATATCATATTTACAAGGTTTTAGGTTTTTGACCTCTGGTGACCTCAGATGACCTTTGATCTCCACAAAAACAATAGGGTTCTTTCTATCAACATGACAACTCTATATAACCAGTATGAAAAGTATCCGTTACTGCTGCGTTGAGGTATCGTGTTTACAAGATTTTCAGTGACCTCTGGTGACCTCAAATGACTTTTGACCTCCACCAAAAACAATAGGGGTTATTTAATGAATATGGGAAATGCGCATGCTAAGTACAAGATCAATCACAGTTATCTTCCTTGATATATCGGATATATCGTGTTTACAAGGTTTTCGGTTTTTGACCTCTGGTGACCTCAAATGACCTTTGACGTCCACTAAAACCTCCAGGGATTTTTTATCATGAAAAATCCATATACAAAGTGTGAAAAGTGTCTGTCACTGCAACTTTGACATATCATATTTACAAGGTTTTAGGTTTTTGACCTCTGGTGACCTCAAATGACCTTTGATCTCCACAAAAACAATAGGGATCTTTCTCTCAACATAATAAATCTATATACATAATGTGAAGTGTCTGTCATTGCTATCTTGAGATATCGTGCTTACGAGCCATTTACAAGGTTTTCGTAGTTTAACCTCTGGTGACCTCAGATTACCTTTGACCTCCACCAAAAATAGAAGGGTTCTTTCTCTAAACGCGACAACTCTATATACCAAATTTGAAAAGTGTTTGTCATTGCCATCTTGAGATATCGTGTTTACAAGCAAAGCGTCACATACCCACACTCATACAGACACATACAAACACAATCGCGTAGATTTCTTGAGCCTTCGGCAAGGAATCAAGAACAGACACATTTGTGATCATGGTGCAAAAAAATCATCGGTTTGTCTCTTTGTCTGGAGTTCCGTTGGTCGATTACAAATTACTAAGCCTATGTACCCTTGAAGTGTAGAATTGATATGTCAGTTTAGGTAAACTCAATATAGCTGCTTCTTGACCATTTTTACACATTACAATGTAGCAATGTATGTGCACTTTTTCTACTATTATCTTCGTGCATAAGAGATGTAAACACGTTATCGCTTTTGAAACATCGCACATATATACCAAGAAGTGGCTCCTATGTAATCTACTTAAGATTCATAAAAAGTGTAAATAAAGTGTAAATAGTACCCATAGTAATATCACGCATAGCTACACTTTGTTGTATGTATCTGAACACTGAGTTATAAATATGGAAGCTGTTGAGGTCTATATCATTTCCAACGTATTCCGTCTTTAGAAAATGGTTTAACTGATTATGCATGGCAGATTGCACTTTCTCATACGCATCTGAGCCCCTTCCAACATGTGATGTATATTTCTTATGTATTTTCTTTATGCAAATCTTAATGGACATGATTAGAAGAGTCTCTTTGGAGATTGAACTATTTTTGTCAAGGTTAAGCATATCGAAAGGGTAGTTTTTCCCCTAAGTTGTCATTTTTTTACTTTCTTGATGATGATTGTATCGGTAGCATCGTTTAATGGCAAAGGATAGATTTCACTGCATATTCCTGATTCAACTTAATCGCTACACGTCACGCAGAATCCTCAAACTGAAGGATGGAATAATTATACGGCTCAGCTGTTCCCATGATGGCTAAGTATACAAAAGGCTTTCATCTCAAATTGGTGTAGGGATTGGGAGCTAAAAATAGAAAATAGCCAAAAGACAAACGAGATTGAAAATTATAACATAACGAAATGACAAACTGAAATCCGGGTTGACACAAAAAACAAAGCGTACAAATAAGCTTGCGGTTAGAGTACGGTGAGCTCTAAATGAGAAAAGAATCTAGTATAGATAAGAAGAATCCGTTTGAAAGCTACAATTGTACCCAAGAAAATGTCTATAAACGACAATAACTGTTCACACAAGTGTTTCCTACCTGTTCAAATGGTATGCCTTTCCACTAAGAAGGTAAACACTGGTCTATCTACGAGGAAAGTTACGCAAGCAATGCATTTCTTTATTTCTGTTTATGAAAGCAACAACTGTACACGACAAAAGTGTCTAGTAACGACAGCAGTCGTTCAATTGTAGTTCTGTTCAAATGGTGTGCCTTTTAATTCACTGAGAAAGTAAAACACTGGTCTATCTACGAGGAAGTTTACGCAAACAATGTATTGCTTTGTTTCTGGTTATATTTTTGTGAGGGGTTGATACAACCCTACGGGATAATAACTGCTCCAAAAAGCAACGAAAAATTGGACACAACACTTCACTAATCAGATTCTTTAATTCTCACATTTTTTGCCTCCTATATGGATAAATGTTAACTGCAAGAACATATTCTACGAACGATCTTCTACCCATACTACTTCACGTGTTACTACGGTGCTCTACGATAAAAATTCATTTTCCTTTACAACCGCCGCCTTTATCTGGCTTTTACCCCCTACGCTTACCTCTGGCATGATAAATGTCCAGCTTCATGATACTATCTCATAACAAGGTGTCATTATCTTATACGATCGAGAAATCCCATTATTATGCGACCGCGTCAAGTTTTCAATCTCGATATTACTTTTAGGGTGTTTGTTTCATCACGTCACCAGTGGGGGTCTTAATAGGCACATTCACCATTCAATCAATTTGTTATCATCCTGTAGGTGATGCAACTAATTATTTTTTTGATGTCTTTCAACACTTTCAACAATAAGTGTTCCTCTGGGATTTTCCAGATGTATTCTCCAAGCAAATTTCAGGTAGGAGAGTTAAACGTGTGATATTGTGTCAAGTATTCTAGAACACAGGCATAACCACGGTATCATGACAAAAAAATTAACACTTTTTAAGATATTCAAACCAGTATTGAATGCATAAAGCAAACCGACACGCTGAATATGGTGAGTCATATATCCACGTGTACGTGTTCAAGATACAGAATGATAGAATAAATGACAGTGTCTGCAACTGAATGCTGATAATGCAGAAACCGGATTTAAAAGTGTACCTTAAGTCTACATTCAGTGGCGTAGGAACGGGGGGGGGGGGGGAAGGGGGGCCATGCCCCAATGTGTTTTGACGGGGGGCCAAATGTCATTTTGCCCCCCCCCCCATCGCGATAGTTTACAACAGCACTTCTCAACCTTTTTTAACTCGAGGACCACTTTCACTCTCAGAATTTTTCTGAGGCCCACCTTACAAAAAGTTTATTCTTTTTTCTTAGTGGGCCGCTGCCCACCGGTTGAGGAGCGCTGGTTTACAGTTTCGTTTTACCAGCTCTCATGGGAACAATTTCTCTAACAAGAACCCAAAATTTTCGGCGCGCTACGCGCGCTATACAGCTACCCTAGTTTCTTCAATAGTTCCATTCTACATAGCTAGATAGCGCAAGTCCTTTCCACCTTTCCAAGTAACATGTACAAAAAATAGTTTATGTAGAGGTCGTAAATTCATCTCATATCTCAAAGCTTAGTTACTATTCTCTTGTGTGTGTCATGCGGTACGTTCAGTTGGTGAGGGACTCACTGAGCAATGTTTGGCCCTCATTATTTCATCGGATAGTCGGGATGGTTTCGATACAATGTATACAGGGGCGTCAATCCGTATTCAAATGTGGGGGGAGGACGGGGGACATACATGACTTAGCACAAACTTTGGTTTTGAAGAGGGGGTGTCTTCCTATAGGCAATTTCCTCCTCCCCCCCCTTATGATGACTCACGCCCTATTCTAATAACAGGCCCCGTAGCCAGGAATTCTGATATAGGAGGCACCGACACCTCATAGAGGGGCACCGAAGAACATTATGTTTGTTGTCAGTAGTACCACCACAGGATTACAGTTTGACGGAAATAGTACAGGGGATTATATCTCAAGCTTACCACACATAGCTTAAAGGTATCGGTTTTACGTGTGCACATACGCGCGCCGAAGCGCGCGAAAATTTCACTCTTCTGATGGAAATTTTTCCCTCCGCTTGCAATACAGAATCGTAGAAATTCTCCACAAGTGAAGGGAATAACACCATAATCACGATATATCTTCAGCTCAGCAAGCGCAGGTGAAGCCGGTTAAGTACTTTGCGAAAGGCGAGGCGGGACCAGAGGCTGTCATTAGGCAGGCTTGGTGTGATCCAGTATGATTTTGTTAGGACCCAGAGGGAAATTCCCCGAATATATAGCGAATAAACAATATGGGAACACTAGCATGGAGCTTTGAGCAGGACTTTGAATGACAGTGAGAGCACACCAATGTCTTCACAGTTCACACTTCGGATGGTCATTATCGTATTTCTACTTTGAACGAAATTTTACATAAAAAACATGAGAAAAAGTAAATTTTGGAATAAATTTTTGGTACGAGTAAATTTAGCTTCAAACCGCATAGTCGTCGCGGAGCGAATGTTTCTCAAGGTACGTACTAGATTACTACATAAAAGAGCCTTGATGTCTGGGATCTAACTTTGAGAATTCACCTAGCTTTGTCTGGAAGAGTTCACTTGAATTTTTGTACTAATAATGTTCATGGATGATATTACTTCGCTCGTGAGAATTGCGCACGGCGCGCTGAAATTTTGCAGGAAAATTATTTACCACGGTAAAACCTGCATACAGACTCAACAAGGGGTGGTGGAAAGATAAGCCCGACGAAGGGACCAAGCTCCCCTAAGAGGTCCAGCAACCCGAAGCCCCGTCAGAAGCAATGGGTTACAGACTGGATACCGAACGCGAAATTTTTGGCGACCGGCGAAAAATTTGGCGTTCTGTTGAAGAAAACTTGAAAATATTTGGTTCTCATTAAGGAAAGTTAGAAAATTTGGGTTTCTATGGAAGAATCTGCCCTCTTCGTCTTAGACAGTTCCAATTCTCCCGACTAAGTTACTCCTTCCAAAACTGTGTTGAGCCCCTCCTTGTGCAGACACAAACCTAGTTTATTGTTTAAGGGCATATCCTGCTGAGCGTACAAGGCCGATGATCTCTGTCATTGTTCGCAGGTTTCAGAGTATGTACGCCAAAGAGGAGTACATATTCGACACCTGCTATGAAGTTAAACCTTCACGGGGCATTCCTGAGCTGAGAAATAAAAACGTTGAAGCTTATCACTCAATTGAAATGGTAAATTGGGCAATAATTTGTGATGACATTCTTCTACTATTCAAATTACCTTTTCGTTTTTCTTTGCTTTTTAGGAAGCCATTGCATCTTGTGCCAAAATGTGATCATTATCTTACTGTTAGTGTGTGACTTGACTATACAAGCCCTCTTCGTGTGACACGCTAGGCAAAAAACAGTTAATTTTGAAGGTCATATAAACATTTTGATTTCAAAAGGAAACAAAAGCAGGTAATGTGAAATGTACAAGGAGGAAATCACAACTTGTTGCGCAATTGTTTATTTCACAGAAAGTGAATAAATTTCAGCATTTTACATCTCAGCAATGGAGTAAGCTATGAAAATGGGAGTTGGATAAATGAGATTTATTTTTTTAACCTTTGAAATTTATTTTATTTCATTTCATTTATTTGTTTCTTCGTAACGAACAATAATACCAATATTAACGAGTAATGTGACAAGTTATAAGTTGCAAGGAAGTTACAAAAGGAAGTACTCTAAAAACCCCTTTTTTAGGCTTGTGCAGCATAGCACTCCCTATAAGTCAAAGAAACTAGAACATTAATGCTGTTGTGTAGCTCACACGATTTCTCTTGTCTCTTAAACATAGAAACTCACAAAACCAAATTTTATCATCTATTCATCCGCTCCCAAAAAGCCTCCTTACCTTAAAGGCAAATGGGAGAGAAGAGAGGAGCGTAATAGTTAGTAGAAATCAAAACCCATCTGTAAAATCACAAATGTGTTAAGGAATGTAAACCTGCAACTGACATAGTTTTATGACAGATAGCTACAAATATCACTGCATATTTTCTCATATCAAGCAAGCCTGCAAAGGCTGTATATACTTTTATTAGCAGCAAGACTGAAAAAAGTTTTTATGATGTACCTATAAACTGTTCAAGTATTGTAAAGTACATTTAACCGCACCTTCAATTCCACAAGTAAACACTGCATGGGTCTGCACTGATCAAAATAAAACAGACACTCAAAAGGCTCCTACTGCACTTGAACTCAAAACAGTTAAATTGCAATTACTTGACTTGACCAACTCAACCGAACAGAATGGGAGATATCCCCACAATTAATAAGTTAAGGCTATTTCCTTTCACGTGTTAAGCCACACTGACCACAAAGTTGCTTTAGATTGTAGAGGCCACTTGATGAACAAACACGTGTGTTGATGGTTTGAATTTCAAACAGCCTGCATATCCATTTGCAAGATAACAATTGAACACACAACCAAGCACACTGCTAGCAGTGCATGGATAAACAGCTAACTGTTCAGCAGGCACAGTGAACTCAGCTCTACAAAAACAGCTTTAAGACCCAACTTAACTTACCTATAATGGAATGCAAATAGGTAGGTATTAGTGCTCTGCTGACAAACAATCATATCCCAAAATTTCAGCCCCAAATCTCCTCACATCAAAAAGAAGAAGACTTTTGTTGGAAAGTTGACGCCATCTGCCCCATTTTATAACCTCACACATGTACTGTGTACATGTGCTGATGTGTGAGCTAAAAACGGACAAAGTTGGCATTAACGTTAACGATATACATAAGAAATGTGAATTTTGCACGAATTGGTAGTTGATCAATAGTTTTTTATGCAATGCTGATAACACTTGCTCTTTACAGCGTTGGATTTCATTAGGAAACGTATTCCAGGTAGGATCCGCATGCTCTCACAAGTAAACTTTGCTTCAGAAACTTTGAGTTAAAACGTGGTAATTGAAGGTATCTAGACTGCCTTGTGTAATGGTCGTGTGTGTCACAGTTAAATGAGAATATTAAGTACGGTAAGGCAAGATTGTGTACAATGCGATGAGCAGAGATAGCTTCTTTGATGAGGATTAAGTCAGTAAACGTCAACAACTTTAGGGAAGAAAAAAGTTTACTGCTATGTTCAATTGAGTCTACAAAGCATGCAAATAAGCCCAATTGGCCTTTTTTTATAGTATAATAAGTTTAGTTAGGTGTGCCTCCCTGGTTAAACCATCGTCAATTAAAACTACTAGGAATTCAGTACAATCAACTACTTGTAACGTCATTCATGGAAATTTTGCTATCATTAATGTTAAATCTAAAACTGTAATTGGCCTTAATGAATAGCATAAAATTTGTCTTCTTTACACTTAGGGATTGTTTTTTAGCTGAAAATCATTCATGAAATTTATTGTGTTCAATACATACAGTCTTTTTAACTTTTCCTATTGGATAGAAAACTTTTAATCAACTCTAATCCTAAACCCCCTAATACTGTACCATATTGGAAAAAGTCTTTTTTTTTCAACAGTGACGTGGTCAATACGAATTACATGATTTAACTTGTTGCTATAAGTTCGAAAATGCGACCCGTCATTGAACGCATCTCTTAAATATATACAGTTTAGTTTTATGTTTACCTGACTGCAACACAGCACATATCCAAGGATGACGTTTCTTACGACTCCTTCTAGAACAAACATAGGACATCGGAAAACAATTTTCATAGTGATTACCAGCTATAACAAAGAATATGTTGTAAGCGCCGTTTACACCTACAATTCCATTAATGTCATTCCATTCAACATTACGAACAATGTTCACAAAGTCATTGAAATTACTTTTAGAATAATTCTAGCATAAAACCACTATCATCATTGTCTTGACAGGGATGGGTTCTGAGAAAGATTTTGAAGTAATCGATTATACTTGTAATAAAGACGTCAGACACGTAGTATTATAGGCTCCTGTAATTCCAGATTTTAGGTACACTTGTGGTAAAATAAGTTTTTATTCGTCGTAATGTGTAAAATCCTACAGGGAATATTACGTTTTTTCATAATATGACAAGGACCTAAACAATTTTAACTTAGAAGAAAGTACAGTAATCAATCATCTGACTTTATTCCTTTCGCTTATTTACATGAAGCGACTGATTCAATAGTCAAGCTGTTATGTCAATTTTTGTGTACTGTGTAGCAAGGGCTCATCGAAGAAGGGAGAAGTTCCTGTCACTCTGCTCCAAAAAGACACTCTTTGCGGTATGCATTCACGTAATTCGAGTTACATTTCATATAACATGATTTGACGTCATTAAATTAGTTTTTGGAAATGCCTGGCGGGCCTTCTCAACATGAGATCATTGTTTCAAATTACAATAACTTGATCAAAATGAATGTGTGTAAGGTACTTTGGTGCCTTCAAGTGAAAATAGAACCAAGCAGATGCTCTACATTGATGTTTTGATAATTCCTCCACTGTAGATCTCTACTCACTGCATTGCATTCCACATAACTTACAAACGTGGCAAATTATGACTCCCTTACAACCAAAGGTATGTTGTAATACGACAACATAGTTCCAGCGGAATTTTCTCAGCAAATGATTCCAGATGTTACTGCATAAAGAACATGTTGTGCCGGCAAATTGATAGTATCAGAAAAGTTTTAAAGGGGATATGGCACCCCAAGAAAAGAAAACAAAACCAGGAAGCTGCTAGCAAGTCCCTGTTTAAATGTATTTAGGAATTAGGAATTCTAAATACAGTTGATGACTACACTTTGATTGATATCCATTCAAAGAATATGGCTTCACTCTGGTTGGTCAACGATGACTTGTACAGTCAGCTGTATTCACAAGTAAGCTCAAACAAAGTTACTGTGTATCTATCTATCCATCCATCTATATATATATATATATATATATATATATATATATATATATATATATGGCCTTGAGCAAATTAAACTCAGTGCAGGTTAGGTACTGTGCCTCTGTCTTGGAGATGTACTAGACAGGTTTCCTTTGTTTACATTGAAAGAGGGGCTAAAAGTAAAGTTATTTGGTAGAATGTTATTGTCTGGGGTGGGATTAGAGAGCCTTAAAGGAATCCTTAAGGATACGAGAAATAATTTCAAGACAAAACCACATCTGGATTATGGTTCTTCCCCCTACTTTGAAGATATTCCGACGGCACCGCATATACAAAGCGATATTAAGATAAGTACTCTTTTGATCAAATTCCTGTAAATTCGGCCATTTTGTAGTTTTCTATCATGATGATCACGTTAATCTACTCCAGTAATGATGCTCTTGATTTATACTTTGGCCACTCTCTGCATTTCTTGTGGAGACAGGATGTTGCAAATTATACCGCTATTTGATTAACATTTAATTGATGAATTAGTGTATTGCTCTCAGCATAGATATTTCGGGTGGTAGTTCAGGTAAATGTGGTATGAACTTGTAAATCAACGAAAGGTTACACGGGAAGATTCGTCACATGAAGGAGTCCTTAGCTGCAAGGGCATGCTGTTAATATCAAGCCATTTCAGTATCAAAGAAGAGATGATACTTTAACAAGATTCTACGGCCTCCAATTAAAATTACTCATAGAGGTACACAAAAGGACTAACTTGAGAAGGATATTATAAGAAAACAAATATTATGTTTCAAAGTTACATGCGGTTGCTGTATACCAGAGATCCAAAAGGCTTAGTGATTCTTTGCTATATGGATATAATTTTATTCCTATGGTTTGACGTCGACACACACTTTCATGGTAAATTTACTGTGGTTAAGGTTAAATTCCATGGACAAGTTCAGACAGATTCAGTCATGTTGACATGGTCACACATCAGTTTCTGGATTACATGTTTCATACTTGACAAATCATGATTAGGAGGTTTTCACCAAATGTGAGGTCCCTCACTGTAACTCACCATGAGATATCGTGGTTACAAGCAGTTTTCAAGGTATATGACCTTTAACCTTCATCAAATTCAATAAGATTCTTCACCGTTCTATGGAGCACTGGCATACCAAGTATGAGGTTCATAGCAGTCTCCTTTTTGTTTTGACATTTGACATTTACAAGGTTTAGCTTGACCCGTGACTACCCCAAATGACCTTCTTTATCCCAGAGACAGCGGCACCAATTTTGAAGTGGGGGCTAAGCATCAGAGCGGCCCAATCTGTTCAAAAAAATAAAAGCGTATCATCCCAGTTAAATCCGGCCCAAAATGTCTACGGCAGAAAAAGTGCGGGGACTAAACTCCCGTAGCCCCCCGTCTCCGCGGTCCCTGCATCCACTAAAAACAATGGAAACCATACAATATATTGGCCATCCACATTTTAACTGTAAGATCCCTTACACTTACTCTTCTTGAGATATCACATTTACAGGATTCTGACCTATTGACCTCTCATATGACCCCAAATGACCTTAGACCTCCACCACAAACAATAGGATCATCTACTCGATATGAAGTATCTAAACCTTAAGTTTGAAATCCTCAGTGAGTACACGCCTTGACATACTGCGTTTAATAAGCAGTTTTCAAAATTCTTTTTAACCTTTTGTAACCCCACATGATCTTTGATGTCCACCACTAATAGTGATCATGTACTCAGTGCGGACCATATGCTTTATATTAGATTTCTCGCAGTTACTCCTCTTGAAATATCGTGTTTACAAGGCTTCAACCTTTTGACCTCGCGTGACCCCAAAAGACCTTTGAACTCCATTAAAAATTATAGCGAACATTTACTCAGTATTGGCTATCTACATAATAAATATAAGATCCCTCACAGTTACCTTTCTCTTGATATCGTGTATACACGATTTAGAACTTTTGACCACTTGTGACCTCAAACGACCTTCGACCTCTACCAAAATAATAGGGATCATCCACTAAATATGGGCAATCTACAAGCCAAGTATGGGATTCCTCAAAGTTTACCTTCCTGAGATATCGTGTTTACAAGGTTTGACCTTTTGACCTTTCTTGACCCTAAATGACCTTTGACCTCCACCAAAAACGGTAGGGATCATTTTCTCAATATGGACAATCCTCATGCCAACTATGAGATCCCTCACAGTTACCTTGAGATATCATGGTTACAGGGTTTACACGTTTTGAAATCTCGTGACCCCATATGACCTTTGACCTCCTTTAAATACAATAGGATCATCTACTCAATATGCTCGTGCTAAGTTTGAGATCCCTCACAGTTAGCCTTCTTGAGATATCATGCATACAAGGTTTAGATGTTTTGACCTCTCGTGATCCCAAATGAACTTTGACCTCCCCTTAATAAAATAACAATTTTCTCCTTAATGTAGGGCATCTGAGTATGATATTCTTCACTGTTACCCCTCTTGTAATATCGTGTTTACGAGCAATTTTCAAGGTTTTGACCTTTTGTCCTTTTTGACGCTAAATGACTTTTGACCTCTACCAAAAATAATAGGGATCATCTACTTAATATTCGTAATCAACATGCTAAGTATGAGATCCCTCAAAGTTAACCTACTTCAGATATCGTGTTTTTAAGGTTTTGACCTCTCGTGACCCTTGACCTCCGCCAAAACAATAGCGATCATTTACTGAATATGAGCATCTGTCATGCCAAGTATGAGATCCTTCGCAGTCCTTCTTGAGATATCGTGTTTACAAGCAAAGTGTCTCATTAAATCCCACCACACATACATACGGACACGACTCACCATCGGATAGATTCTTTTTTCCTTCAGTAAGGGATCAATAAGAAGGGCCGTAAATAAATGACCTTGTCATGCCCTCCATCTCCAAAGTGCTTAAGTGCAAAAAAACGAGAACTACTTGCGTTGTTTTAGATCAACACTTACGCAAAGGAATGCGAGACACAAGGCTTGGCCAAAATGTAAAACACAAACATATGGCAAGTATTATATAGTTCCATGGTACTTAGACATAGAAAGTTCTTTTCAGCGGGAGAGGGGCAGAATGTTTCATTCCGCCTTCCTGGAGTGAGTCTAAGGGGAGGGGAATGTCCTTAGGTGCAATTGTACGCTTCATTTGCGAATTTCTGGAAGAAAGTTTATTGAAAAAAATTGAAATTTTGTATAAAGTTTGATAAATTTCACTGAGTGAACCCATAGGGGGTTTTCGTTTTCGAAAAGTTGGGGCAGGAACATACTTCATCCTCCCAAAATTTTAACTTTTTACATATTCTGTACTTGTGGTTATCTTTAGAAAGATAACTACAAGTACATAGCTAAGCATATACGCTAGCATTCTAAGTTTCTTCACGTTGTTTTAGCGTCTCTTGGGCGTTGGGACGTAGCTCCAAAGTTGGGGAGCAGAATTCCTTCGGGGTATAAGTTTGGTTTTCGCCCTTCGGCTCTTGCCCAAAGAGCTGAGGAGACTTTGGAATAGTATTCGTAGTTCCTCAGGTTTTTTTCTTCACCTGAATTTTACCAATAACAAACATGGCATCTAAATTGACTTCCATACCGTGGAATTGAAGGAACGGTGTAATGATAGCATATGTTTTAAAGTTATCAACAGAACTGGAAATTATTACCACAAATATCTCATCACGATAGCATAGGTGTTGCTTCTCTTTGAAAAAGGAAAATGATAGTAAATAATAAAAAGCGGTGGATGCCCCCAAACTCCCCAAAGCTTACTTGGTCTGAAAGTCTATAAGCTCCGATACTTATCTCCAATTTACATGTTTTTTCCTAATTGCCTGCAATTTCTAGACTTCTTACAACAGAGGACACCCTTATCCAATCCCGTAGAGCTCATATCCAACGTTATTCCTCCTTTGTTCGACTCTATGTCCTAACCACGGTAAGGGAGGAGCGACTCAGACGTGCATAACTGCTATTGAGATACGTTCTTTTATGATATATGCTCCTTAAATTCATATCTTCCAGAGGTAGTAATCACTATGTAAGCGTAGGCATATTTCTCAGACGAAGTACGACAGGAAAGGATTGTTATGCCGAAGGCGTCGTTGGCAATGATTCAGAAAAACTTTCTGAATGATCATTTTATGTAAACATAACTCTTCCGAAGTGCATTCTTGTGAGAAAGTCTTCAATAAGACGGTTCACGTTTGATCAATACTTAATTATTTAACAGGATATGATACAACTTGTTACAGTTGATGTTATTTTAATCTGTTTGTGAACAGCGTAGTGAAACTGTTATCGAGCACTATGAAGCAAACTACTGCAGAGAGAACCGAAGTTGTCTTTACAGCGTTCTTGATGCACTTTAGGTTCTCGAAAAAGGAAAATAAATGCGTTCCATGTTTTCTGAACGTCATTAGTAGAATGCCTCTGTAATTTCCATCCCAGGCATGTGGGTCCTTCAGAAATAAACTGCGTTAGTCATCTACTTCCTTCCAGTGAGAGTAATTGTCTCCATATTTTAGGCTGAATGCATGTTAAAGGCTGTCTAAGCTCACCCCAGACGGTAACAATTCTCCCTACTAAGTTAACTTCTAACCCCATATCCCAATTTAAACCAAGCCACCTGATGACACCTCTAAGACAGATCCACACTAGCCTGCACTGAGATTAAATTGCTTGAGGCAATATTGTCGAGCACAGTGTATGTGAGCTTAATTCGGAACACAACAAACTGTACAAGTTATTGTAGACCAACCAAAGTGAAACTGTATTGCTTTAATGAATGTCAATCAAAGTCAACTTATCAACTGTATTTAGAACTCTGGGGATATTTCTAAATTCGTTTGGTCAGAGAGTTGCCAGTAACTTCCTGGTTTGGGGGATACCACATCCCCTTTAAGGAACGGCAACTAGACATATCTTTCTGGGGTACACGACAAACAACGCCTTTTAAATAGTATAATCGAAACTGTCATGTTTTTTTCTTAGGCAAAAGAGCATGGGCATCATGTCGACCTCAAACGCTTTCAGTTCAGTGTTAAAGCTTTCATAGTAATCATACTATTTGATCAAACATAACAAGATTGAAGACATTTGCAATCCTTTTGCGGTTGTCTTTTTTCATCTGTACAGCTCTCCTTGTCTATCAATGGAGTACTAGTACTTGCATGTTCTATCCACCACAACCTTTTCAAGCCCAAATTTGTCAAATTTGACATAATTTCACGCCTAAGGACAAGTCTGCTGCTTTCCTGCCTGTCTTAGTTCGGCTCAGGTTCCATAAAAGTTGGCTGAGCGGTAGAACCCTTGTGTAAGCGTTAAAATGTTACGTGGTTCTTTTCCCCTTCCGAACCCCACTGAAGGTCTCTGTAGGATAATTGTAAACGACAAGGAACGTTGCTCTTCCTAAGCAGCTAGGGCAAACATGATCCTATCAGAAAACGAGAGTCCTTGCCTTCTTTGCTCACCTGTCCTCGCCATGTTCACGCATGTTTATCTTCAAAGCTTGAGCGATCACTTCAACTTTAAGACTAGACAGTGGTATGAATGGAGAATGAATAGTCTGTGTGTTCAGAGAACATTTTAAAAAACAGAAAACTTATCATATTGCAAATGAAAACAAATGGGTTCTCATATATATTTAATTCTTTCAGGACTATAACGAAACGATAGTTTCTAGTACCATGTGAGGATGATACAAAGAGCCGCTTTAGCAAGGATTCTGTTTAGACTTATGCAAGAACATAGCCTATAACACTATTTTATGTTTTAGGCCTATGTTCTCCTGGCCAGTCATACCAAAGACTTTAAAAATGGAACCTACTGCCATTGTGCTTGGTGCTCAATATAAGCAATTGAGTAGGGGAAACAAGCCAGTGAGCCACAACTGGAAAAAGGCCGTGGCCGGCCCGACTTAAACCAATTGGTAAGAAACTGAGTCGTAAAACCTCATCTAACTCTATAACCCTATGTTATTGTTCTTTATATTCGTTATAGGGGCTTATTGAGTTGGTTCATGAAATGCATGATTTTTTTCACACCTGTTGAGATTTATTCACATTTTGATGGTAAATGATCAAACTAAGATATCCTGCACATCTCACACACAACTGAAATAGCACAAATAGGGTAATTAATAATTAAAATCATTTATTACAAATTTGTGACCAGACACTTTTTTCAATTAGGTACCCTTACAAAAAAGGTGTGTCAACCTGTGTCGGTAACCACGCGTGATCACGCGTGAAAAACAAAAGAAATCACGTGGGTGACAACCTGCGTATTTGGAACGCTCTGGACACAGGTTTGACACAAATTTGACACAAATTTGACAAGTTTGACACACCTTGCCTGCCTTGAATTTCAAACCACAGGTTTTGTCTCAGAATTCTTTGTTAACATTGGTTTTAATTGCCACACATTTTGCACGTAAAACCTGTGGAAACTTGTGGAAACCTGTGGCAAAGCTGCGTCAAACCTGTGTCAAAGTGTGGCAGCTTGCTAACCTGTGTCAATTTCAAGGGAAAATACAGGTGTTCACGCAAAATACCTGTGATTACCCATGGCCGACACATGTGAAAACCTGAGGATTTGGAACATATTGCCCCAGTCACGTTTTTTGTAAGGGTAGTAATCATATATGCAACTCCTGTCCACAAAAACTACAATTTCTCACATTTTCGGTAACTATAGGAAGTGATACATGAGTAATAGTTGTAATTAGAAGTAATGTCATGCAATGGTATACTTCAAACTTGTCACACAACTAATCCATGTCAACTCAATGAGCCCCTTTAAAGCTAGTTGGTGGTGTCCATGGTGTGACGGAAAGATGTTTACAATGCTCAAAAGCGATGTATCATCAAAGCATCTATCTAAATTGCCTTTATTCATAACTACATTGTCGTGCTCTTTAGTTTTAAACTTAACACTATTAGGTATAATATCCTGGGGTCAGGCAATAACTGAATAAAAAATACCATAAACTTTGTGATAAGACTGAGAGACCATCTCAAAAAAGAAATTGGAGAAATGGGCTGAACGGTGTAGGGCGCCCCTCTTGGATTAATGACCGATAACCAGGGTTGATCTCTAAGTGGTCAAAATAGGTTTTGACCTCAAAGCGGTTTAAACAGGGACAGACTAAGTTTTAAGCGGTCAAAACTGGTTAAACCTTTGAAAATATATTTTCAGACAAGGCCAATAAGTTCATGTTTATAAAACAAACCATGGGTAGCTGGTATAATGGTTTGAAGAATTACAAGTGCACTATATAATGTATGAATTGTACATAAAAAATGCAAATCATCATATTAATGAGAATATGCCATAAAGCAGACATGATGATGACAGGTCTATAAACATCTCCGAAACAAAGCAAATGCTCCTACTATTGGCCTTCTTCCTTGCTATTAATCAGGAACAGACCCTAAAAATTTAAGGTCTATTCAAGGAGCAAGTAATATACATTTAATTATCATGGCCAACAATAACCAAAAGTCAAAAGCATAAAGAAAATTGATTTGGGGATGTTGGCTATATTGTGAACCATGCATGAGCCTGCAGGTAATCTCTCCATCCTGATCAATAACCCGTCAATGACATTGTTGGTCCATTACAACTTTCACATAATAGCTCATTTCTGTAGTTTGGTGATTGCAATAGTAATAACATTACATTAATGAATGGTGGTTGCAAAGGTTAAAACCTTTGGGAACTTCAATGAATTAAGAGCTGTGAACAGTTAGGTAGATTGGGGTATTCATGCAGAGGTTCTGCACTAGTCAATCTAATGCAACCCTTGACACTTTATCCTGTGATGAGAATAGAAATATTAATATGAAAGTAAATTCATGGCCTCCACGCTCCAAATATTTCAGTTTAGCTTGAGTTTAGAAGATTTACAGTGCATTTCAGTGTAAACATTAATGGTCACTATTTAAGTTGGAACATGTCAGGTATCATTGCCCTTCATTAAAGAAGACAAAATGAAGTGCTATGGAGAAAATTCTGACTTTTGAAAGTTCAGTAAATATAAATTTATAATAATATTTGGGTAAGGCTCTGCTGTCTTACCAGAAACAAAACAGTAGTCAACAGAAATGAAGATGCATTTCGAAATTGATATATCGATATTTCTTTGGGAAATTAACGAAAAGGCTCAATGTGGATGAACAATGAAGTGTTCCAATAGCAACCTGTTTGAACTGCTACAAAGTGAGATACTCGAAGAACAAAAGCAGCATGATTTTCGGCATTAGTTAAGGTGATTTAGCCTGGTTTTCTATCAAACAGTGCTTTTAAAGTCATGATATGAACTGAATTTCTGAGTGCAAATACAGTCATGATTTGAGTAAGGAATGTCTTTAAAAGTTCCTTGGCTTCCAGCTTTGCAAATTACCATATGTGGTTTTACAATATACAGTCCAGTCCCTTTACATGTGTTTTTACAGATTTTCCTCAAATATTTTATTGTTCTCAGCACCACCTTTACAAAGACAGAAGGCTTTTACAATCTTCACACATTCCGAATGCTTATTGAAGTTGATGGAACCGAAGAAATTCAGTTGTAGATATTTGTTTCCTTATTTTCGCTTTGTAACATGTGTAGTGTACTGATTTACATTTAACAATCTATAGATTTTAGTTTAGATAATAACTTGTATATTTCATGAAAGCAAATGTTAGGATACTCTATATCCTTTGTATTCCATTTGTTCAAAGCAAATTTGAGGACAGTAGGTGTAAAGCAGTGTATAAATTTAAAATTAGTTGAAAAGCAACCTTCTTTCCCCACTAACAGGGTTTGGCTATTTTTGACCACTTTCAGGGTGTCAAAACTCCCCGATTTAAACTAGTTTTTTAAACTGGTTTTTACCTGGCGGTTTAAACAGCCCTAGTATAAACCGATTAACCCTAGCTGTAACTGTGTATCTGGAAGAGGTTCATTTACTTGCCTCTCCACTGTGCAAAATTTAGCCCAACTTGGCTGGAGAATGAGTCCAACAGCTGTATGTAAGCTATACTAGTTTTGCGAAGTATTGTTTTATTTCATATAATTCCTGCGAACCGTACTTTTTGCAATGCCTCTTCTAAAATATTTTGAAAATGCTTTAATGAAGTGTAACGTTACCCTTCATCAATTTCCTTACGCATCAGCTGTTATCGATAATACTTGAAGAATATCCTATTACGCATTCGAGAGAACAAAACTGCAGAAACTCCGAGATTTTGGGTAAAAAACAAACCTATCATGTGTGTGATGAAGGATGAGATTTCGTTAGATATTTGTAAGATGATTCCCTCTCGTCAAAGAACGATCAATACGATACACGAAGAGATTAAGAATTAATTTTGGAGCAAGCGTTAAGCCTAGAATGCCAGATCAAAGCAGGGAGTTGCTATTTGACAGTGAATAACCAAATAGCAACTCCCTGGAATAACCACCAAATCTGGGAAATTGATTTAAGCAGGGAGTTGCTATTTGTCAAATAGCAACTCCCTGATTTAAGCATCAGAGCAACCTAACACGGTACTTTAGGCACCGTACCCTGTGAGAGAGTTTGTAAGTAATAAGACTAGTGATATTTTGGAAGGACGATTAGAGCAAAGTTCTCCTGTTAAATTTAATATACTTGATCTTATTTCAATTTATTTTAATATCAGAATCACGACATCAACGAGTGCCTCAGATCTGAAAAAAACGTCTACTTATTAGGATGGAAACGGGTGATTAGGAGCGATTCATGTCGATTTTGAACATTGTGATAATTAATTGAAAGCACCAGGTTATTTACCGATGTTTGTTTTCCATGTGAAGAAGATAATTAGTAACATTACAAATTTTGTAACTTTGCGTTATACAAGTGGAATGTCTTGTCGGTATTGAACGAAACATCCCTATTAGGAGAAACTATGTATTTTCAATTCTACTTTGTACGATTTCTGTTGCTATGGAGATGGCAGCGTCATCCCGTTACACTCCAAAGTAAATCAGAGGCCGTCGTTGGGTTGTGCCACTCAGAGTCCAGTGATGATGGATGTACTGGCCACTGTATTTGGGTGGTATTGAATAGTACTGAGTCCCTCGTAGATTTTATAAGAGCGAGTGCTTGAAAGTGGTTTATGATTTATTCATTAATTCATCAAGGGAAAGGGTAGCTTCTCTAGTGAAATAAGGCCTATAATAAAAGGTAACTCCGTCATATTCCAGAGCCCCACGGTCAAAAATGTGGTGGGACGGAAGTACTCCCCCCTCAATTCAAAGACGAAAACCCTTTATTTGTCCCTTCCTTAAATTTTTGTATAATATTGTACCAACTAACATCTAAGGACTCTCAAATATTCAAAAAGTCCCCCTCCCCTTAGATCCCTCTCCACGACGGAGGTCCGAAACATCGTCAGCCCCCCTTTCCGCCAAGAACAGCTTCCTACGCCTATGGTTTACATCGTATTCCCAATAACGAATTTCTTGAATCTTCGGACCTTTGATGATTTTCAACCAATGCATCTGTCTGCCCTATTTTCTTTTTGTTTTCTTAAGTTTACACACATGACTTTTCTGTGAGCATTCCTTGATGATTTAAATAATTTTTTATCTGATATTAGGTTCATGTTAAAATGACATGTGATTAAGTTCCTTGTAAGTAATCAAATTAAACGATCAGAAGTTTAGAAGGGGGAGAAAATACTTTGAAGTATACTCACTGCCTGGGAAGACGTATTACAGTGAATAACTAATACAGAATATTTTTATTTTATTCGTATTATTTTGTAGCGTTTACATTGTGTTTCAACTATTGTCGTAAACTCCTTCAATTTTCATGAAATGTAAACTTAGAAGCTGGTGTTAAAACAATGTGATCCAAGTACTTTCACTCGTTTACGTAGAACCGAAATATCCACAACCACCCAAATAGTGAAATCAAATGATTCAGTTACTTTAATAGTGAATTGTTCACTCTCCATAATTACCTGCAACTGAAAACATATAGCTATTACCAGATACTCAGTAAAGGTGGCACCATATGTCTGAAATCTGTTTTATTGCATTAATTATAAACAGACGTCATTCCTCGTTTGTATTCAATAAATGTCAATAAACAACATGGCGTGTATTAAGTCATTGAGTCGTAAAATCATTCAAATTAATGATAATCCGGCAACACACCACAAGGTAATACTTTGTAATTATCGCCGGCAGCAAGGGTTGTAGATAGTCAAAACTGACTAACACATAACTTACATGGCTTTCATGGTGATGAATACACTTAAATAACTATCATTCTAATGGCTGGATTCCAGTTACATTTAAGGTTTTCGCTTGCCGGTGATTATTGGCAAGTTTTATATCAAGAGCCATTTTGTTATCTCCATTGTGAGAACGCAGCTATTATCCTTTGCTCTTTCGTCAATCATGGATAAGATAACCTTGCAAGTTATTATACTGAGTTCATTTTTTAGTCCCAGACACATACACTACTCTAATTACGGTGTTTTATCATCAATAATTGCCGTATGTCATCGAATGAACATAAAGCTTGGATGCTACATAGTTACAGTAGGCCTACATTCCCTCCATATACGTAGGTACAATCAGAGTAAAGTATCGACATAACAGAGGTCAGAAATGATGCCAATGTCACAAAATGTTTGAGTTAAATTGAAAAGGTGTAATCAGAAGTGGACAATATCCATGTTATGACGGTTCTATACAAAAGAAGCCATTAGAGCTGGACAGGTTTCGCAAGGGTAGTTCTTTGAAGATGGTAACATAGTTGGAACGAAAAGTGGCAGGTCCCGTATTAGGCAAAATGTCCCAACATATGCATGGGACCTAGTCCTTCTCATAGGGCTACAATAAACCAAAGTCAGAGGCCTGAGACTTTTAACGAAATTGCAAAAATATGAATAAACCATGGGTGATGGCTACTAAATGAATTTGTAACAATTTCTCCACACAACACACAACAGCATTTGGGGGTGTGGAGGATTTGGCGCTATCCCTGTATTAATCCTTCTTTATAATTAACTATATAAGAATCTCAATTAAGTTCCCATCACCATTTAAATTGTCAAAACTTCCTTTAGGGTTAACCGTAGAGATGATTGATTACAAAGGAAGCCGTCCGATTCGCAAGTAGGCCTAAGTCTCTTAACAGGCCTTTTGTTGCAGAAATAAACGACGTTACGCTCACATTTACCAAATCAGAATGTCACGAAACAGTATGGAAATGCTAGCGAGATTTGTCATATGGTGAATGATACTAACACAGTATCCTCGACAAATTTTAAAAACTTGATATTGTGTAAATCTCATTGTGGGATTTAAGTATCACTTCTGCAAAAGATGGATGAAAACAAGTAAAATATAATGGGAGTTGAGCCGTGAGTTACATAGACCGCATATGGAGTAAATCCAAATTGTTGAGTAGCACATTAGTATCCTAGCAGGGGTCAAGCCGCATGAGCAAGTGCCAAGTTAATAATCCAGGGATCGGGTAGTGTGATGAAAAATTGACAAATCTTTACCCAAGGAGTGCTATTAAGGGTATATTAAAGAGAATAAACAGTCGTCCCAAATTTATTTTGAAACATCAACTAAATCATTCAAATCTGTTTTTTTTTCACTTTACGTACCTTTAATGATGTTTCCCAAAATTAATATTGAATATTTAAGGTAAAATAAAGACTTACTCTGCATGAATTTAATTAGGATACTCGGGTAAACTAAGTCCAATTGGGGAGACTGCATTTTCCCTTTAATAAAATATTTCGCAAAGAAAAAGAAAAATGGCTGTTACTGTTATCGAACTAATCGTACGCGATGTTTCGCCAGTAATTCGTAGCAATCTATCAATCTGCCAACTGGCAGACTGGCCTACTTAAAGGTCAAAATCAGTCGCCCCAAACTTATTTTGAAACCATAGCTAAATGTCACAGATTTCTTCTTATTTCTTTCCCAAGTATCTTTCATAATATTTTAGGACATTAATATTGCATATTCAAGGTAAACCAAGCAGTTGCTCCTTGTAAATTTTACAATTGAGTGAGAAAAATACTGTTACATGATTCTCAAGATCCATTCAGGAAATAGGATAGTCTGCTATAAAGTTCTTTATTGGGGTGACGGCATTCTCCCTTTAACTAAAATATCGGAATGCTATAAATATGGTGCAAATCAGAGGATCGATGTTGATAAGTCGCGCAAATTTGGATTGACTGACTTTCAACGCTCTGACAATATTCGAAAACCTCCTATCTAATAGGGAGAGATATTTACTTCACCAACCAAAATGTCAAGCTGTGTGTAAGTGTCTGATATTGTGAGCGAGAAAGTACGCTGCAACCTCCCTCCTAAAATTGTAAATCCGATCACGTTTGAACTTGGCAGGTAATTACCTGCCCATATAAACATGTATATGCGTGATTGATGACGTCAAAAGTCAAACTTCTAGTGTAAAAGGTCGGTTTAGGTAGCTACTTTTTGTGCCGGTAGTTTTCTTTCAGTATGTCATGCTGAAAAAGTCATAAAACCACATCATATGTTAAGATCAATAAAAAAAATCTCGAATTAGAGCTGTTTGGTTGCTAAGGGTCCAGGTAAAAGGTTAAAATGTATGTCAAAGGTCAAAGTTGTCTAAATTAAGTGAAGAAAACTTTTCGCAGACTCATCCCAAACAGTTAATCCAATCACGTCTTCTCCCTACGTACCCTAGGTACGTGGGGAGTAAAAAGTCAAAGTAGGTTAAAGTGGTTTATATTTCTTTTCATTTTTTGCCCCTTTTGCCTATAAGTATGTTAGAAAAAGCCATTAAACCACATGATTTATAGATATCTATAGGCCAAATTTCAAAACAGTCCTTTTGGCTTGCTAAGAGTCGAAGCCAAAGGTCAAAATGTAGGTCAAAAGTCAAGTTGACCTACATGTAGCGAAAAGTGTCGCGAACTCCTCTTAACTATAAATCTACAGTATTTTAGTTCAAAGTGAAAACTTGTGTATGCGTAATCGACGACATCATAGGTCAAAAAGTAAGAGGGTAAAGGTCAAGTGAGCTTTAAATTTGTTGCCATCACTTTCACGTTAGTATGTCAGAAAAGGTCATTAAACCACGCGGTAGAAAGTTATGAGACATTTTAAAATGTTTTCTAATTGCTATGGTTCGAGATCAAAGTTGATATGACCTGAAAGTGGCCTTTTTGTCATCATTGGCTTATCAGTATGTTGGGAAATTTCACAAACCACAATATATGTGGAGAAATGAAGAGATGGGGTTTGCAACCCGATGGATTGCCTTCCTTGTTGCCTATTGCTATACATTTGCTTAAAAATTAAGGCTTTTAACTTAACAGCATTCAGTTTCCTCGAAACTAATTATACCATCCACATGCATCACTCTTATATCTGGTGCAGCAGAACTGTTGCGAAAATGTGCACAATATATACTGTATATATATATATATATATATATATATATATATATATATATATATATATATATATATATAATTTACAGGAATATTTTACATATGATAATTTAATTTCAGGTACCCAAGTGAGTAGATTAATGGGCCTCAGTTCGCAAAGTAGTTGAAATATACAAAAGCGGTCTTCAAAAGACATAAGATGATTGCAGTTCTACCAGTTCATCTGCAATGATTGCAGTAAAGGTAAGAGTTCGATGGCCAGAAAACATTTAACACTCTACACACTTGTTACTGTCTGATAACTGATATTTTGGGGCCACTTTTTATGTCATATAGGCCAAAATGAAAATTACAAGATATAAAATAAGACAGCTAATGGATAAAACGTATATTATTTATGGTTCAATTGAAGTTGCAGTTGCAGCATTATTTGATCATCTGCCTGCAACTTCCACTTTCACAAATCAATTCATGCCTACAGACCCTCCTCCTAATAGCTATAACAAAGGATTGTTGGATAGTTTTTGGTATACATCGCTTTTGGTAAAATAGCATTGGCAAAAACGACTAGCACCACAACTCTATCCTCCTTTTTTTTTGAAATCGCTTTTTGGAAAAAGGTCTATTAACACCGGCGGTTTTGAACCAAAGTGGCCTTCAGACGGTTTCATTCGGAATTACTGCAGTTTATTGATTAACTGCATGCTTGATCATAAAGTATGAAAATTTGTGCTGTTACTCATGTTATCCTTCCCCGGAGACAACGCAGCTGTGAACAATATTAACGCGAGTTAACACTAATAAGGTAGTTCCGATTCGTCCGTATAGTGAAACTTCACGAGTGTAAGTATAAGTTTGAAACACACGCAATAGTTGTTTCCATGTGGTCTTTTTGTAAATTTTATATCAAATTTTTGATATCGTCCATTTCTTCCATATGGCTCTTAACTAGAAATCCCAAAGACTAAATCTAAATGATTTCTTGTCGAACGGGAATACTTTGTCGCACTGAGTTCTGTCCTTCAAAGTCATCTTTTTCGAGTCATCATGTGTTACGATGTTTTCATAATTTGACCTCTGGTGACCCTGCATATCCATTGACCTCTACCAAAACCACTAGGGTTCTTATAAACACAGTTACAAACCAGTTTTTTACAGTTTGACATCTTAATTTTAATATGGGGGTATCCACATGCCAACTATGACATCGGTCACGATTACATTTTATGATCTATCGTTTTAAAAGGTTTTCACTATAAGACCTCTAGTAACTTCATATGAAGTTTCGTCTCCACCAAAAATAAAGAGTTCTTGTTATAACTATGACATACCTCACTTTACCGCCTGTGACCTTGGATGATCTTTGAACTCTACCGAAAACAACAGGGGTATTTTTCTAAGTATAACGCAACGACGTTGCAAGTATGAAAACATCACGATTCTTAACTTAAGTGAGATACGTTATTATAGAGATTTTCAGTTTTTGACCTCTGGTGACCTCAAATGACCTCTGAGCCCCACCAAAACACGATTCTTCATCTCAACATAAAAATTCCAGTAAGTGCTTTCATGGGATTCGAACCCGGGCCTTGAGAATGGGAAACCTAGAACTTTCCACCACACCATCGACATACACGTCAATTGTAAGCTCTTATTCTATAATAATATGGTCACGCACCCAATTCTCATAGCCTGTACAGTTAAAGCTGATAACCGTTCAAGAACTATTATGAGTTTTAACTGTACAAAACGTATGATTGATAACATAGATTAATGAATGAATGAATTAATTAATTAATTTTAAAAATGGTACTTAACCACTATCAGTTTTAACTGTACAGGCTATGAGAATCGGTTGAGTCACAAAATCCTTCACACAAGTCCATATCTAGGTAATTAAAACTGAAATTTTGTTATGAATTTACGCTTGTCAGAAGATATATGCTGTTCTCTATAATTCTATCCTTGGAATGGTACAAGCAATCCTCCCTTTTTGTTGGCAACGAAGCGACACCATTTGGAGGAAAGGTCCACTGTCTATTCTCGAGATGTTGAGAATACTAGAATAGGGCCTGTTCTCTTAATATGCCGAATTTATATGCCAAATGTGAAAAGCATCCATCATTCCTATCTTGACATAATGTATTTATAAGCAATGTTCTTGGTTCTCTTAGTTTCACTTCCGGTAACCTAAGACCTTTACCTTCCTTCAAAAAAAAAAAAAAAAATAGGGTTCTTCCCGTCAATGCACTAAATCTATGTAATATGTATGGGGAGTATTCGTCATTGAAATCTTGAGATACAGTGTTTACAAGCTAAGTGACACAAACTTCACACAAACATGTATATGAACACACAAATACCTACGCATACACGCACACATAAACTCGCCAGCTTGATTGCACAGATTACTTTCGCCTTTGGCAAGGAATTAAAAACAACAATTCAGGAAGGCTTCTATGTCATTTACGAGTGAAGTTATTCTGCTTTGAAGTCCTTGTTACTAGTCATATACCTGCATTAATTTTCCTTTTATGATCGAATATGGTGACGCTTTAACAAAGTTATTGAAAGCTCAATTCACTTGATGACATGGATTTGTACTTAAGAGGCAGGCTATAAATCTATAAGACTATAAATGCTCTGAGATGGCTACCGGCAGAAATTTCTCTCAAACGAAACCATTTTCTTTCCGACGTGAAGCATTTAAGTTACCTTGATGGTAATCTATACAAAGCTCGAGAAGCGTTTTGTGATATTTCAGTGTTTGCCAGTAGGAAATGTAATAGTTATAATGATTTTCAAACTTTATACGGCGCATTTGCTATCATGTAAACTGTGTCAAGGTGCAACTCCATTGGGAAATCGATGTAATTATTCCAGAGAGAATGATAGGAAGAAAAATGTGGTGGATATGACGGTAAGAAATAGGCTCGTGCCACATTCAACATCTAATAGCATGCATTCCTATGTAGGCTAATTATATACGCTTCGCAGAGACCAGAAGTATATCTTTCAACTTAAGTGGCAGTGGGATAACTTTAAGAGTAAAGGGAAAAAGCAGTCGCCCCAAGTTTCTTTTCAAAAATCTTCTAACTCTTACAGATCTCCGCTTGTTTGCCCACAAGTATTTTCATTATGTTTTTGTAAAATAACATTGAATATTGACTCAAGGTAAACCAAGGAGTTATATTGCATAAATTTAGCAAATACGTAACAAAAATTGTTACATCATTGAACGGAGCCATTCCTTAATTAGTATGAAGGGTTACAATAATTCAAATTGGGTGGGGGGGGGGGACTTCATTTTCCCTTTAAGGCATGAAGAGACGTTAGGAGAATATACTCACACTCTATAGGTATTACTTTTACTGGCTTTTACATGAGAACTCTTATCGTATAGGCCTACTATCTAGTATACTGATACTGTGACCACAACTTAGAACGGTAGAAATAATGTGAACAATACCCACTCGTGCCTTTTCCTTCTAATGTAACAATCATATTTTAACGACACTTAATGTCTCCATTAAGCAGGTGTTGATCTTCCCTCTAGTACATTCTCTCTTCAGACGATTTTAGCATTGCACATTTCGTGACATTTTCCTCAAAAGGTTGCTATACGAATATCATGTTCTAAGTGCCTGTGGCAGAACGATTTGGAAGTTGCTGAGCAATATGTTGCAAGCTTTTATCGCAAATATCAAACTATATCCACAAGACACAAATTATACCCACGTACTCTTGAACAAAAGTCGTTCATTGATCATTCAAAGTGACGGAATTAATGTGAGATACATAGTTACCGAATTTCATTTTCAGACACATGGCATTTGAAGACATTTTCTGATCAATGTTCTCATTACATGTGAGCGAGGAAAATTCGATTGATCGTAGTTGAGAAGAAAGCTCTTAAAGATGTAATAAGGTCTACCAATTTGTGTATGTAACACTACTTCAATTTTGATTGCTAGATCTAAGATGCACATTCTAATCATAAATTAAGAAGATGGCAAATGGAAGCGAAAAATTTTTCATCGCATTACGGGCAAACCCAAACTAATATCTTGCTCGCTGAGTTACTTCATAGGTACAGAAGTGTTTACACTCTAGAAAAAAGTTGGGTAAAAATTTCACTATCACAGGGCACGTATGTGAAAATACTGTAATTGGGTACCCCGCGGAGCGGACATAGTTTTTTTCGTTCAGCTCATCGCTGCTAAAAAACAAATAAAAGGGGTGGCAGCCACAGAGGCGCTACGTAGGCTAGTAATTGGGTACCTTATTCCAATATTTATGATTCCACGAGTTCATCGAGAAGTTGCTTTTCCAGCTAATGTTAACCAGCGTCAAGTTTCTGTTTTCACAGTGTATATTTCCACCAGACTGGATAACAACCATTTGTTGCTCTACACAATCTGAGGATCTGCTTGGAATTTTACAATGTAATTCAAACTGATGTCTTTGAAATTGCTGTTAAAACAATGTATGCAAATTTATTTTCAGTACCTCTTCATTAAACATGTGTGAAGGTCGTAAATATAAAGCTCGTTTCAATCTACTCTCTTCTATATCATCACAGATTTCACACTGTGCTATATTCCTGACTGACAAGAGGAATTAATAATTTGCAAAGTATACCCAAAACATGATTGACATGTGACTTGTTCCACTAAATAAGATTTTTTTTTGCTGATTTAATGAAACGTCCATCTTTTGTCACATGTATAAAGGCTGGGGACTTAAAATTTCTCTTAAAACTGTTGCAAAAACTCTGAAGAGATTAATCGGTAAAGAAATTGTTTGAGAAAGGGCGCAGCCCTTTTCTGTTATTGCCTATCACAGAAATTATAAAAACATAACAGCCATTTGTTTTCTTAAGGAATAGTTCGATTACATCTCCGTTGCCACTCTCTTCTCAGTATTCAGCATCGTTATCTAGCTTTGTGTAAGATGAGCTCAGACCTTTACTCAGATACCTAATCTGGTATATGCGTTCTTTGTAATCATTTTCAAATTATGTGAGATTTACTGTTAAAGAAAGAAAGCTAACTTTACGATGAACATGGAGGAAGGAGAAATGTTGCATCAAAAAGGAAACAATTTATCACAGTTTGCAAAATGTCAACCTACGGCGCCAATGTGATTTGCGTAATTTAAATAACGGCGGAGAACATTAAAGCAAGTAATATTGCCTCTATACCTTATCAGTCTTCAGAAGTCGGTATATCTCAAGAGATTTTCAGTTTTAGTAATCCATTTTTAATTACATCTGACATAGTAGGTCTGTCTCACCCGGGCAGCATTACTCCCTCAGTGCCTATTCTTGTATTGGGAATCTTACAAATATGCGGGAAGCAGACAAAAGTTACTTCTAGTCCTTTTATATTCGTATTACAATACTCAAATTGCTTTAGAAATATCGACATTTCCCGCTTCCTCCTGGGCAAATCAAATTTCGTCGACTGATTATTCATTGAAAGTTGAAACACCTCAGAACCTAAGAGCTGTGGTTACACAGTGGAATCTCCTTGACACGATTAGGCAGAGGTAACATACACTAATAAACCAGAAAGCAAAAAGGCTTAGAGATTCCTTGCCCCTGAAAATATTTAAGTACTTTCACTTCTGTGGTTTCCAATTGACATAGTTTAATTATAAGTGCTTCTTAAGAAAAGTCCTGCTAGCTACCTCCCACAGCAAGCTAAAATCTGAAACTACTTCCAAAGGGGGAGTACAACCCTGTGCTGATACAAGACTTCACAAGAGGACATCAGAAGGCCTTGCAATAGTGAGAGCAAGAACTGACTTGAATGGTTCTAACTAGGTGTAATCATGACTTGCCTTGGGAGGCTCTGACAAAAGCAAACAAAGTTAGCTATTCAACTGATCCGCTCATGGTGCTTCAGATCAGGAGTAGCCTGCAACCACTTTCATCAACTACGTAAACTGATTTTGATGGTATATCTGACAGGTGGGAGAAAATCCATTTAGAATATCCATCATTGATAGTTTTCATAAGATATTGTATTTACTAGGTTCTCACCATTGACCTCTAGTGACCCAAAATGACCTTTGACCTCAGCCAAAACAATGGGGTTCTTTTACTCAATATGCGGGCATCCATATGCCGAGTATGAGCTCCATGAATGTTACCATTCTTGAAATGTCATATTTGTTACCAGACTGCAAGGGGCACCACATGACCTCCGATGACCTGAACTATCTTTTGAGCTCTACCAAAAACAACAGAAATTACCAATTAGTAACGTATCCACATGCCAATTATGGCTCCTATCTCGAGATATCACATTTACAAGGCTTTCAGTTTCTGTCCTCTAGTGACCTCAAAGGACCGCTGCCATCCTTCAAAATAATAGGGTTCTTTCTCTTTATGTGACAAACATATATACCAAGTATGATATACATCTATCATTCCTTTCTTGTGATATCGCGTTCACAAGCAATTCTAAGGTTTTCTTTGTTTCACCTCTGGTGACCTCAAATAACCTTTAAAATCTACTGATCATAACGCATCCACATGCCAAGTATGGGAAGCATCCATGCTTTCCGCCTTGAGATATCGCTTTTACAAGGTCTTCGATTTTTGATCTCCCATGAAGTTAAATGACTTTTGACCCCGCCAAAACATCAGGATACTTTCTTACAATATGGTGATTCCATACATCAAGTACGAAGAGTATCCACCCTCTCTACCTTGACATATCTTGCTTACAAGGTTTTTGACCGCTGATGACGTCATTTGACTTCTGATCTCCAACCAAACACAACAGGGATTTCTCCAAATATGAAATATTTATTTACCAAGTATGAAAAGAATACTTCATTCCTAACTTGAGATATCGTGTTTACAAGGTTCTCTGTTCTTGAACTTTGGTGACTTTAAATGACTTTTAGCCCCGCCAAAACAATGTGATTCTTTCTTACAATATGGTGGTTCCATAATATATGAAGCTATAAAAGTATCCACCCTTCCTACCTTGAAATATCGTGTTTACAAGGTTTTGGGTTTTTTACCTCTGGTGACCTCAAATGACTTTTGATTTCCACCCAAAGTAAATAGGGTTCTGTCTCTTAATATGACAAATCCAAGTATGAGAAGTTTCCATAATTCTTACCTTGAGATATCGTGTTTACAAGCACTTTCGAAATTTTCCGTAATTTCATCTCCGGTAACCTCAGATAACATTTAACCTCTACCAAAAAATATGGTTCATCTTGTAAATGTAATGCATCAACATGCCAAGTTTGAAATGTAATGCATCAACATGCCAAGTTTGAAAAGTATCTATCCTTCCAATCTTGAGGTATCGTGTTTACAAGGGTTAAATGCGTTTGACCTCTGGTGGCCTCACAGTCCTCTGACTTCCACCAAAAACAATAGGGATGATAAATCCATGTACCAGTTTTGAAATTACCCATCATTCCTATTGAGATACCGTGTTAACAAGCTAAGCGTCATAGCACTCATACATACACACACCCACACGCAATCGTGAATGCATGGATTCCTCTTGACTTCGCCATGGCATGGAGTAAATGTACCCTCATTCCTCCGGAGTATTCTTCAGTCACTTCATATATCAGCAATTGACCCTGGGTAATTCGGAATGAGCTCAGAAAGGGATCTCGTTTGAGAAGAAAGGCTGCAGTGGCCAAGTGGTTAGAGCACCCGACTTGCAGCCGGAAGGTCTAGGGTTCGAATCCTGGCCGGGTCATACCAAAGACTTTAAAAATGGAACCTACTGCCTTTGTGCTTGGTGCTCAGCATACGCAATGGAGTAGGAAAAACAAGCCAGTGAGCCACAGCTGGAAAAAAGGCCGTGGTCGTCTCGACTTGAACCACTTGGTTGGAAACTGGGACGTTAAACCTCAGCTAACTAACAAATTGAGAAGAAAGGTCAAAACAATGAAAGTGCTAAACTTAACACCAAAACCAGAACAAAGAGAATTATAGCATTATCTACACGTAATTTAACAGGACAAGTACCGGTACTCGATACTAAAGGAACATCACGGAAACTGACCCCTTTGCAAATGAAATGAAGCAAATTTCAACGTACAGTAACTCTACCCAAGCATACTATAAAACACGGCTAAGCAATGAAATGTGCACTCGACCAAGAAGCATGCCTTTAAAACACAGTGCTTACGTTCTAATATTACTCTCCAGTCGCCTTTCAGATGTTATTCAAATACCGCAATGAGGCACCCACTCATACGGTATTAAAACAATTTGGTAGAATGTTTTAACTGTACCGTGAGAAAAAGAAAATATCACTTAACATTTTCCACTCCCAAACTTTGTAACCTCTTTTGCTACAACTTTTCAAGACCTGATAAACTCGTCATTAAATCCCCCACACTGCTATTAAAAATGCCTCTTTCACTTCCTAAAAAGGCAATTTTGGGGGGATCACTGACGGTATGTTACTGAATTGTCCTTTAATGTTAAGCGAAATTGACGGCGTTTGCATTTTACATTTGCCTATTTTAATGACCGGTTTACATCAAACCAGGCTTCTTTCATTTAAAGGCATTCTGTAAGAGAACAAAAGCTTAGACTGGTCCTGGATTAACTCATAAATAACCCTCAAATTTCTGAGACTTTTAAGCCGCGGTCATACTACAACGAATTCGGATCGGATTCCGATCCGATTTTTGTGAGTTTTTATTAAAATCTTCTCCATTTCGGGTCGGAAAGAACCCAAAATTTGCCAACCTGTGTAATTATATGATTTTTATCGCAGGACTACGAAAATTATATTTATACGAATTATTTCGTGATGTCACATCGACAGCCAGCTTTTATCGGACTACGCGTGTCCAATAAAAGCTGTCCGTCGGTGTGACGTCACGAAAAAAAATCAGTCAAATTTCATTTTCATAGACCTCTGTACCCAATGTACCGTACATGTGATATATATGCGAAGCTACACCTTGATCCGTAGTTGAAACAAAGTATACTATACATTATCCAGAATTTCCTTCAGCGATTCCTTGCCGAAAGGGAATTACTCAATTCAATTATTCGTGAATAATTGAATCACAACAAAATTCATCAAAGTTATTTACCTCTGAGATATCATGTTAACAACAAAAAACTTGTGACCTCAAATGGCCTTTGACCTCCACCACATACAGAAGAAGTCTTTTGCTCAAAATAGTGTATCATCTAAAGTATTCATGGTTACATCAAAAATCGTTTCACCTTCACCAACAACAAAATGCAATCACTTAAACATAATACTTTATCAATGACAAATTTATATACCAATGAAAAGTTACAATAACTTCCATCTTGAGATATTGTAATTACATGCTAAGGGTCACAGACACATACACATCTAGCACACAGGTACATATGCACACACCTCCATGGTTGCATAGTGGACACGTACGTAATGCTGAAATTGGGTAAAGTCACAATGTAATTTAACATTGTATAAAAACAGCAATATCAAAGATATACCTGCAAAAATATTGATCTATCTTTTAAATAGCATGGGTGGGGTTTAAGTGGCCGAAATTTGCCTAGTGACGGGCACTTAGCTTTTACAAATGAAATTTACGTTGTTAATGGACTCATTGAGAGTCAACGATAAATAAGACATCGGAAATGCTTTGTGCGCTTTTCAATTTACGAAAATCATTTCATTAAAACTTTAAATTACTTTGAATGAAGTAGGGCGAATGGGATCTAACGACGACTTAGCAAGTTAGGGCAAAAGACGTTTATACGTAAAATGCACAGCATAATGTGGACTCTTTATTCGGTCAACAGTACTGGGCCCTGTTTTATAAAAGTTTATGCTCAATCTTAAGTTTTATTTCATTACGACTGTTCCCATTGTTGATCAAACTCAACATCGATCGTAACTCTTTATGAAACAGGACCCAGATGTGTGATTATCATACATAGTTATATTTTGAAAAGAGCCTGATGGCACATGACACTATGTTGGTACTTTCGTTTGAAAGCGTCTAGGTTATTTGTACTTTACTCATTCTGCATTGACTCCACTAAAATTTTTTCTTTCAAACCTCTCTTTTCTTTTGTTCTACTAGGGTATTGTCATATCACGAACCACAGGGCCTAAAGGCTATTTTCATTATTTCGCGATGAATTATCATCGCGGGTTGCAAACAGCGACACAATAGCGCATTTTCCTTGTCCAGCACTTGCTTACGTCCTGGTGAATAGTTACAACAAAACTGCAAGTTGCAAGGAATGATCTCTTTTGTATATCAGGGTGCAAGCGGCGTGCTAAATGAATTTCTCTGGAATTAGTTTGTAAGAAATCAGTGTCTCTGTATCTTTTGCCTGTGCAGTATGAAATCGCCGGGATTACAACAATCTAACAGTTGTCATGTGTTATAAATGAGATTGAAGTAGGAGAAATTACTATTTAAGCAAGTTATGTCGTTTGTTGATTTCTTTTCCAGCTGCTATGGACATGAAGATCATTAAACGCTGGGAAATTTAATGCACCTAGGCTTGTAAGCTATCGGGAGGTCTAAAATGCTAGTCTCGGTCGAAATGCGAATCAAAGTAAGGTGGACTTTTGATCAAAAGGCAATCTAACGCGTTTTGCCTACATGAGCTTCGACTTTCTAAGATGTAAAATTCCATCTTTCAGCAAATATTACCTTGAAGTCACACGACGTGGAGTTGTAACTGTTAACTTCGTACGTGCTTTTTCCACTTCGCCGTATGTTTAGATGGTTCAGTAGTTACCCTCTGGGCCTGAATCATACGAATCTGCTTTATTGAAGCCGTTTCTACACTGTGCAAAACTTAAATTTCAGTCACAGTTGTTCAGTAATGACTTACATGGACTATTGCTCTAGGTTGTGAAAAATGGCATTACAAATACGTAACAACTTCATTATTCTGTTTGATTCGTACTGCTCTGGATGTATTTTAGTAGCATATTTTAATAATTGGTCAAAGTCGCTCATATCGTGTGACTTAAGTAGGGTCATTGTCACCTTGTTCTATTTAAAATAAAATTTAATTCGGGTCTGTTTCTTGTAGCAAGGCAAAAGAAAGACCGGCAAGGCAAAAGAAAGACCGTCGATCATATTCAAGTTCGAAATTCATGTTACGTGACATTTTCAAAAACCGTACAGTAGATCATTTAGAATGCAACAAGAAATAACTTGGCTTTCATACTTCATTTGAAATTCCTCATCCTACTTTGTGCTAAACGTCCATCAGCACACTGTTTCACATCATCGATGAATTCCGAAAAATGAGTCCGGGAGATTCTCCCGTTTGGGGGTAAACCACAATTCCCCGAACGGGGAAAAACTTACGCAACACATTGTATAGGCTTGCCAGCCTAACAAAAACAAGGTTAAGCAAGAATAAAAATCACTCAAAAACTCGAAAACGGCGTGGTGAACCACCGAGTAGGACGGAGCTTTTCTGTAGCTATGACAATAAACCTTCCGAATATACATTTAATTCCATAACATTAGACCGACAATTTTTGCAAGGGGGTTCCAAAACCCATTCGCCACTGACAATGCACACAAAGAACACGTGGGATTGTGGATAAAACAGACAAAATGGCGGCGCCCATGACCAAGTTTTCTCCCAATCGGGAGAAAAGTAGATTTTGAAACTTGAAAAAAGTATCCAGTTCGGGAGATTCCCCCATTCGGGAGAATCTACTAGATTCTCCCGAATGGGGGAATTTCCCGAACTGGATACTTTTTTAAGTTTCAAAATCATGGGACCAAAGTGTTTTCCTCCGTTTGGTTAAAGGTCAAAAGCAGTCGCCCCAAACTTATTTTGAAACAATAGCTAAATGTCACAAATTTCTTCTTAGAGCCTATTTCTCTTCCAGGTATCTTTCATAATATTTTAGGACATAAATATCACATATATTCAAGGTAAACCAAGCAGTTGCTCCTTGTAAATTTTACAATTGAGTGAGAAAAATACTGTAACATGATTCTCAAGATCCATTCAGGAAATAGGATGGTCTACTATACAATTCTTTATTGGGGTGCCTGCATTCTCCCTTTAAGTATGCACTGATTTTCAGGTGTTTGTAAACAGAGTATCTAGTGGCAATCTCGAAATATATAATATATGTAACCCTCTTGTTACATCTTGTTATGATTTTAAGAGTGACACTACGTCTATTCATTTAGATCCAGAAGTATGTAAAAGTCGTTTCTTAAAATTCTAAATATGTCAAGTGTGTAAATAGTGGTAATAAGAAATATGTGCCTTTCAAAGGCACAATAGCTTAAGAACTACATGTCAGTCTATTAGCTAACTCTACTGTAGCCTATAACTGTAAACAGTTTTTCAATCTGAAAAAGTGTAGTAAGAGAGAACTGTTACATAAACGGGCACAACATTTTAGGCAAGCTTTATCTTATGTCGAACTGGCCTTCCTAAAAATTTTCAGCTTTTATTTTCCAGTTTTCGCTCATGGGTGCTTAGTTAAATTCAGGCGAAGCAGCAAACTCAAAGAAACGATGTATACGTGCATCTTCCACAGATACACATTTTACAGCTCTTTGCATTTGCGAAGTCCCCAGATATAGGGTTGGTAACGTTATTTACCCCACTTAGACAATGGGTTTGAAAAACAGCTTTTTAGCACAGTCAAAGCAGCGTCAATGCTTGACAATCCAAATGTGTTGCCTCACTGTACAGCCACTTTTCTTTATAACGTGCAGCACATCTCATTTATATACGTGTGCCAGTGATCAATCAGAATGGCAAGAAAATATTTAGACAAGAGGTCTAGTTTGAATTTGCCTTAATTTCAGTCAAGAACGGAGATCAATGACAGTTTCAAGGGAAAATGATGTGAATTTTTGGAATATGCTAGGAATGTTTCTTTTACTAGCTTTTAGACTTTGTGCAGTGGGTACGACCACAAAAATCATAATCAAGAGCTGGAGTACAGGTTCATATAACGATTTCTTTCATGATCACCTTAAGAGGTCCGTAGCCAAGGGTCCGGGGGGCGGTACTCCCTAGAAAACTTTTCGGGCCCTACCAATTAAAAATTTCTATAACCTAAATGCATCTTAGTGTATCTCTTATTTAAGGAATATCGCCCTCCAGTACCTTGCCAGTCTTGGTACGGTCTTATGTTATTTGAAGACATATACGGTAAGACATTATTTTTGAGGAAGTGAAAAGAGGCTTAAATTACGCGGTATGCTCGAAATTTGGTAAATTGAAATCATAACTAAACAGTGTGGCGGCAAGAGTTCCATTGACGTTGTCATCCAGTAGCAGAGTATAGCTACACTCTTAATGCAAAAGAGTGAAATTCAGTCCAAAAGAGACTGTAGTTTGGGACCACTCTTAATAAGAGTGAACTTCACTTGGGGTGGAGTGAAAATTCACTCGAAGTAGAGCTATATATCATTCCATGCAAGTGAAATATCGCTCTGTTTGGAGTGAATTTTCACTCCACCCCGAGTGAAATTCACTCTTACTAGGAGTGGTCCCAAACTATACACCCTCTCTTTCGGAGTGAATTTCACTCTTTTGCATTTAGAGTGTAGGCTTTCCTTTCAACAGATTTGCATTATTTTGTATCATTGCATTATTCAATAAGATTCCATGCATAAAATGCCTCTTGCTTCTCCATCCCCCGCATTGTATGCGGAAGAAGGTATACATATATAATAAATACAAGGTATACATATACAATAATAGTACAGTATTTGTTTAACGCCATGTATTGTACGAAAGCAATATAGCAACTCCCTGTTTCTGCAATGTGGCTAATTCTGATACGTCTTTAATACAGGAAGGAACATATAGATCGAAGGTATGACAAACAAATCTACATTCAATTGAATATACGATCACAGCATATACACCTATTTGTCACTATTAAAGCATAAAATTTAGGCTACCGAATGAATGTTATGGAAACGTGGGCCTAGTTGTATTTTAGACCTACGCGTAGGCATAATGGATCACCAACAACATTACGGCAGATGCAGCTATGATGACTGCAGTGGTTTGGCTTACTTTCATCAGAGACCTGGAAACGTTTCATAGGCTAAATAAAGGGACTAGAAAGCTTTCATACCTTTAGGTGCAAGTCACGTTCCTGAGAACCTCACAGTCTCTCGGCGGTACTAAAGGCTAAATTATTCCCCGCAAATCAAAACCGTGAAATGGGACTTGTTTCGTTCACATCCACTTGTCGTCTCGGGTCTCAATTCGGTTTAATAATTCCAGTAGGTAAACTTTTCTGTTCTTACAATTAAAGAAAGTGTGTCGTTTGATGAACAAAACAAAAGGCTTTTAAGAAGACTTTTTCAGCTTCAGCAACCTTTTACAATCCTAAAGCCTTCTTGGCAGCTGACAGATTTTCCGCTCCATTTCTCAAACACGAATCGAGGCAAATCGAAAGTTTCTGACTACTGTGTCCAAGAAACAATGTCAAATGAACGTGATTGCAACGGACAGAAGTTTGCTTATCAGGCTAAGTCACGATTACAGCTACGGAGCCTAGGAGGATAAAAGACCGTGCAGAGAGACAAGCTGAACAAAGTCAACCGTTTTGAATTTCCATTCAGCAGGTGAATGCTTCAAAAATGCCGCTGCACATAGTCTGACTGTCGCGCTAGATCGAGTGTTAGTAAGCAAGTATGGGTTGGCAAGTCTTCTTTCAACACTTCCCACATACGGCAGAGCATCATCACTGCACACTATAGATCACTGAGACATGCGGCATACAACTTGAAAGCTATATTTTAATTTAAACAGTCGTATCAAAACGTTGAGCCTGTGTCCATGTACACATTACGACACAAATCACATCATGCCTTCTATAGGACTTAACAATTTTAGAAACAAGAATATAATAACATAAAAACTGCTAGTCCAGAAACTTTCCAGTCCTGCTCAATCAGCTCTAGCAGCAGTAGCTAACGCATGCTAAATTCTTTCAGTCATATGCCTAATCCGTAACATCGCTTGTATTATCTTAGTTTGTCTAGCAGCTTGTCTTTACACGCGGAGCTCCAACTATTTTTATATCAATTTGACAATAGGTAAACAAAGACCATGACCTGTGTATTGAACCTATCTAATTGCTTATTTGAGAGGTCAGATGTTACCATATACTTGGCATGCTAAAAATAGTAATTGGTGTTATTTTTCAACCGACTGTGTGTAGGTGGTTACTTATTTGACTTTCTTGGGGAAATAATGCATATCTACACAGCCACAACGGAAGAACAATACAAGGACTGTTTTGTCAGTATATGTGTAAGCTTGTTCATGCCGCCTAGTAGTACTTGGCATATTCACTGTCGTCAGTATTAGAACATGCATTCTCAGCCGCTTAATTGATGCAGCTATGTCGTAGCCTATACTATATAGGGGCAAAGTTACTATAGTTAGGACAAAGCTATATTAACTTGATGAGAAAGTTTGTCGTCAAAACTTGTGGGGAAACGGCCCGAAGAACTGACACAAATACGTGTATTTATATTTCATTTTTACAGCAATCCACAGTTCAGAACTAGCACTGGCAATAGGCATACGGGTCATAATAGATCCAACAAATTTTGGCCAGTCGCTCCAAAATTTTCGAGGGGGAGGGGGGGGGGGAGATGGAATATTTTATCAAGTATACTGAAGCTTTGGTGCACCGCGAGCATGAATCTAGAGCTTGCAACAAGCATTGAGTCCAGGGGCCCGGGTAAAGGGACGTGCCAGCCTGGGCGGCCGAGGCCCCGGAACCTCTGTTACATAGGCTACTAAGAATTTGCTTAATCGGGGGATTGGCACTATCAGTGGCGTACGTAGCGAGGAACTGGTGATTGGGGAGGCATCACGGAAGATGACGTAATCCCACCCCAGATATAAGCCCCTACGAGTCGTTGTAAAGTGCGCATATGCCCCTTGCGCACATACGAAGTTGCACACAGCGTGAATTCTTCCCTTGTTACATCGTGCAAATTTGGTGCCGTTCTGGTAGCGGGATCCAATTGGGGGATTAGTGTCAGTGGACGGTGGAGTAATTTTTATTCACTTAAGATAGTTTTGATGAAAAGTAGACTTATCTTTGGCAAAGTTTTGAACTGAGTATATGTTGAAAAATTCTCATAATACAGTGAATTGTTCATGTTTTGCGTTGGGAGTAAGGGGAAGGGAAGGTGTGTTGTCCAAGTGTAGGTGGTGACAACTCCCCCCCCCCCGAACTTTTTGGTGGTAACTTTGGCAAAGCTTTGGACTGATAACATGCTTAGAACTTCTCGATCATTAAATAAGTAACATTTCGACTGTGGCGGCATGGCACCCCTCAAAGGCTGCATGGTACCACGAGATTGGGAAGCTCTGGGGTAAATTACAAAATGGCGAACTGACCGTGTGCAATGCCAGACTATCAGCTTGAATTAGGGAATGAGCGAGGAGGGATCCAAAGGATCGTGGACTAAGATGTGTGTAAATGTAACATCATCCACAATCTATCAATAATGGTTACTCGCGAAGCGCGCCTTGAAAATGCTTTGAAAGATGTCTAACGACAAATACAAAATGTCGGCGTAGTCTTCCACATCATGGTATAAACCTACCAATATTATGTAACTATAGGCTACTCATGATTTTAGATTGCTCTATGGCCCCTCTTGATGCGCTGTTGCTACTGAGGTTGGAGATATATACCTCCAATTTTCAGATAAGTGTTTAGGCCAGAATAATTTTCCACTATAGCATGGCCATTGCTAATAATAGTCATAAGAGAGCGAGTCATGAATTGGCTAAGCGCGCCGAAATTTTACATTTAAAATCATTTCTTTGACCCCATGTCCTCTAGGGAGAGCTTCACGTTTCAGTGGCCCCTAAAGGGCCATTGAGTCATTTCATTTTTATTGCCTTTCAAAATTTTTAGTCAAATCCCCGTTCCCTTCCCCCGAAATCTGCCACAGTGACTAGCCCAGGGGTTTTGTCTAGATAACAGGCTGTTTGTGGGTACAAACTCAAACAGGATCGGTATTTCCCCTTAAGTCAGACTTGGAATGTTTGTATGTACATAAATGACATTACCTCTGCTGTAAATTGCTGTATACTATTTCTCTATAAAGGTGACTCCACATCACTTGTGTCAGAACAAGAAATCTCAGAGATAAGGGAGAAACTTGAATAAATAAGGATGCCAAGACAGGTTGGTGAACTTGTGTAATGGCCTATTCACAAAAACATATACCGCATTGAATTAAGGGACGGTTCCAATTTATGTGAGGTCAAGAACCCACTTAAGTTTCATCATGTGCTGGAGTGAACTTATGAATGAATTGCTGCCAAAGAAAAATGTGGAAGTCCTGCCTTGGGAAGTTAAAGCGGTACAGTGGGTAAATATAGCATCACATGACACATGCAAATAATATCTTTTATATAAGATATAAGGATATAAGACATACGGTAAGAATCTTTATTGACCATGGAAGGAAACTGGCAGCATATCATCTCAAATAAGACATGAAAAACACTAGTAAAACTCATGCAACACATGGTCAAAAATTAAAATATAAAAAATGAAACAACTACATATAACGACAACCAAACGACAACCAAACGACTGTACTACGGTAACATACAAATTAAAAAATGCCCTTAATTCCATCTAAACTTATTGGCAAGAATTAATGTGGCCCGTGGTAAAAAATCTGTGTCTTTCCGTCCTACATTTTATGACAATTGCTCAACCCGTACGTGTACTGAATTCAATTGTTTTTCTCAAAGGATGATCAGAAGAGAGAATGCAGTCACCCCAATTAATTGCATGGTAGACTATCCTATTTCCTAAATGGCTCTTGTGAATCATGTGACAGTATTTTTCTCACTCAATTGTAAAATGTAGGAGGAGGAACTGCTTGGTTTACCTTGAATATGCAAGATTTATGACCTAAAATGTCATGAGGTACTTGTAAGAGAAATAACAAGAAATTTGCGAGATTTAGCTACTGGTTCAAAATAAGTCTGGGGCGACTGCTTTTGACCTTTAAAGATTCAATCTTTCTATCTGTTACTCTTTCAAGCAGCTGTTCATCTGAACTTAGTATCTGTAAGTGACGCACTTTTCTTAATTTCATGACTCTTAAAGTTTTATTTAGGTCATAAGCAGTGGCATTACCACCTCAGGCGGACAAACAAAAAATAAGTAGGGTCGATTGTCGCTTTGGAAACAGGTAAATAAGGGTGAGGTCTAATCTGAAGGTAATAAGGTTCCGCAAAAGAAACATTCGCCGATTTGCTTTCGAAAGAATTGTGTATGTATGCATAGGCCTACCATTGTAACTTACCAGTGATCGTCAACCCCATGTTCTTCTAAGACTCGGCTTGCTCAACTGTTTCACCATTTAATTCAATGCCTGCTGGGCTAAGGTTACGGTACCTCTAGAACTCCGCCGGAAGTCGACGATAAGTTCTTTCGTTTTAGTAACGCTCATTATTAACTCATTTTCATTACACCAGTTTGTGAAAGTTGATATCTCAGGCTTATACTCTTCCTCATCACACCATCCTTACCAATAAGACCTATGATGTGTGCGCCCTATACAAATTTTACGAATATGTGTATTTGGTTGTGTGCTACGACAGTCGGATGTATAGAGACCATGGCCGCACGGGCTAGGGGGGCTGGGGGCGGCCGCCCCAAAATGTCAGAAGCCTGATGCCAGATATTTTGTCAAGTTCAGTCGGACAGAAAATTGGACAGTTAAATTAGGTCTGGAGTCGGTCAAAAATCACCGCCCTCCCCGAGAAAAACAGTCCCGAACGGATTGAAAAAACGGGCGATATTACACAACCATTAGTTACACGATTAAACTTGACCAACCAACAAACTCTGTCAATAGCTTTGCTTTCAACAAATATTTCTCATTAAAGGAGATGTGAATCATGTGAACATTTTAAAGTTTGAGTAAACAAAGTTTCAGAAATTACATCGCAATGACGTTCTTCCTGTGAAAAACTCAGTTCTTGAAACATTCGCTTTCCCATCTATAACTTTGAATTACTCATCGTTTACCTTTTACAGGCCGTCATATAAATGAAGATTTTTAAAATGTTGCACGACAATGTTCTGTACTAAAAACGCAGTAAATCCCTTTAAGATATTTATACCTCAAATGTTATAAGTCATGGCGGAGAGAGTTGAGAAGGTGAGTTTAATTAAAATTAGATTGCATGAGTTTAAATATACAGCTTGGGGCATTTTAATTAAGCTGCCAGACGAAATCATGTGTCTCTGCATGTGCCTCTGTGCAGTACCTTATCTAGAGAGCTAAGAAACCGTAGGTATTTGAGCTTTTGTCGAAGGATATCTATATACATATGTTTCCTTTGAGGATATGCAAATATTAATTAAACGTATCTCTTACAAGGTATATAATATCAAATCAATCATTTACAGTGCATAGTAAATTGAGGGAATTAATTAACAGAACACCTTAGTCGCATCCGTAATATTATATACATAGTATTATTAAGTTACCGCGGGATTTAGCAGCCACTTATAACCAGCTAGCCAATAAGAAAGCGCCACACAAGTCAAAACAAATTATCCAATACACCGCAGTTCTAAAGGAAAATTTTCTAAGACTTTTTTGCCATTTCATTAAGTTACTGCTGGGCTAGAGTTACCTCTAGAAGTCTACGATAAGTTTGCATTTAGATATCCCTAAGAAATTCCCCCGCCCTAACCAGGGAGCTGCCACTAGACCAGGGAGCTGCCACTCTAGTGGTAGCTCCCTGGAATAACCAGCTATAATACTAGGGAGCTGTTACTAGTGGCAGCTCCCTGACAATACTTAGACCTAAACCCCTGATATTTTGAGAAATTATGCCACATAAATTTCAAAAGAAGGGGTCTTTCCACATTCCACATTCTGCTCCCGAAGTTTAACATTTTTCAAGGTAACTCCCAGCAGGGAGTCCCTGCTCCCAACTCCCCACCTGTTTCCAATGGGTAGGCTATTGACAGGTAAATTAAAGTAAGAACTCGATTTGAGATATTAGTCGCAAAGACTGGGCTAGTTTAAACTCATATCCCTAATACAAACTAGAATAAGTACTGCAATCCGCAGTTAAGTTTTAATATAACTAAGGAAGAAGAACAGGATGCGCAAACAGTAGAAGATTACACCGTCTAAACTTGTATCTTTATTTCCTAATCAAACTTCTGTGGTAAATACAGTTATGCTTTATTGACATGATAGTATAATCTCCTAACCTCAAACCATCCAAGTTACTTGAAATGATAACTTACACGAGGCTGCTCTGCACAGCAAATACGATATATCACTAGAATATGTTCAGAGGAATCATGCGTTGTAAACAGTAAGGGAATTTCCGGGGCCTGTATGAGCACTATGACTGAGATAACCCTTGTGTAGAAAAATGTCCCAAATGTGCAAACTAGATCGACACCGGAGTTCGTTTGGGGATCCAAACCCCTCCCTCAATTAAAACCCGACAAATTCACAAAGGATCAAAGTGGGAATGTTTTTAATGTTCTGGGGCAATGCGAATAGCACAGGGATTCTTGAGGTTCCTTTTACAATCCCTTTGCTTAATTAAATAATTATATTCTGTTGGGTCTTGTCATGAATATTAGTATCCATTAATGAGAAGTTCTGTTTTTGTTTCAATCGAGTGAATCCAACTGGGATTAAAGTGAAAGCTTGACGAAAAAGCAGTGACCTGCTCGTGAGGGAGGCCTACTGATTTTGCTGACCAAAGTAAAAAATCGACAATTAATATACTTCTTGAAAAACCCTACTTATAACGCGAATATTTTGAATAGGGGAAAAACGTACCACTAAGATTCTTTTAGATGTAACACAAATTTATCCTTTATGGACACATGTTGACAGGTGGTATGCTTAGCTTCCTTACCCCTCTCCTTGGAGTCCTTGCACGTGGCGAGGTGAAGGGGTAAGTGGAATTTTTCTTCACTCATAAAGGTAAATGGGACATGACATTATTCTGTGTTGTTTATTTTCTCTTTTTTCATGTTGGCGTTGCTGGCGGAGGGTGGATCATGCTGCACATGAATTACCATACTTTTGTTTTCGAGGTCAAACAATAGAGTGCTCTCTACACGGTCTTTCATATTCCTGGGCCAATACACAACTTTAAACTCACACTTTTCTCCGTTTGAAGCTAGCTACTAGTTGCAATAAGTTTGCCTACCTCGTCTAGCCTCCTCATACATGCAGAAAGGGTAAATCCAATCAATGCACATCAGTTTATACGAGACTGTGTGGCACTCGAACCTATTCGCGGCTATGCGCCGAAATTTTCCGCAGGGCAATAGACTATGAAGAGCGCCACCGCAATTGGCGTTTGGTGTACCACGTATAACAGCCAAACATGAGTCCAGTATTGCAGTAAATGGCTCTTCCCGTGCAAGTTCCATGTAAACAATCTTTCAGGATTTTTAATAACCACCGATTCTAAAGATTGATGTAGTAAAAATTTAGCTTGAAAATTTGGGGGGGGGGGAGAGCAACTGCCCTCACTGCCTCTGCAGGGTACAGTATGATGAATCTTTTCCTTAAGTTCAGGATGCCAATGCGAGTAGCTCTTATTATGATAATGCATCGGAAAGCTTAAAGTAAAAATTAATATATATCAAAGGCGGGAGACTTTATCTAAAACTCTCCGTCCGGTGACAGTTTCATTCATTTCCCAAACCTAAAGGAGTGGTTCTCAAGGTAGGTCTATTAGCAGACTGAAGGAGTTACCATACTTTATATACCAAAACGAACTAGAATCAAGTAGGAGTTATGTCAACTCATTACATTGAAGAGCAATGTATATTCTTTTTGTTTTTCCATCTAATGTTCTAACCTCGAAATAGATAGGAATAGGAGTTTACCCAAAGGGAATGTGAGGTTTGTAAAACTTTCCACCCCCATACAGTCACATTACGACAGTATGAGATTATGTAAGAGAAAATTGGTCGAAAAATCTTCAGAATAATCCAAAAATGTTGATTAATGTTAGACTATGATGCCACCTGTGCTTGCTTCAAGTTCACTTTGGGAGGTTAAACATACGGCTACCAATCGAAATGCTTACAATTGATTCCTTTTCGAAATATCAAATTAAATTATAGCTTATTAAATTATAGCCTTCTTTTAAAGCTACTGGGGCATTAAAGTTTAACCTTGTTATCAAGACCAGTACCGACATAGGCCTACACATAGCGTATTAGCCACCATCTAACACTTCCACAATTTGGGTATAGCATGGCAGGGGTTACACCAGAAGGGGAAAAAACTGTCATGGCAAACCCTCTTGCTTAGATGAAATCCCACTTTAAACATAAATTCGCACTAGACTTTGCGACCACCATATGTGAATCACCACTGAGCCCATAGAAGAAAATGTGGCATTCATGGGTACTGCATTGAACTCAGAGGAAATTGTACTTTACAAAATGTTCTAGCTCCTCGATGAATCTTCAGCGGACCACATTAATGGACGTCCCGGACCGTAAATGCAAAAATGCCATTCGAGAATGTAAGGTTACGGGCCTCACTCAACTTTTTAAGTCATGCACTCCTAGAAACTTATTTTTATGGCTAAATGGCATCGTGGCGTCCATTAAACAACATTTCTGTATTTCCTATATGCTCAGCCGGCCGTGCTACCATAAGATTTTTTTTATTTTTATTCTTTACAGGTGACAAAACCTCTATGCAGCAACCAAAGAATTCTCTTGCGTGTGAACGGTTTAATTTTCCTAACCTTCCTGGAGGAGGCCCCACGGAGAACCCTGCCGAAGCCCCCCCCCCCCGCCCCGAAGCCTTTCCCCTTACGAGTCCTGCGGTTCCATAACCGCCTCTCTGGATGTAATATGCTATCTATGCCGTTCAGTCTAGAACACCGTGTATTACTAGTGTCCAAGAATGCATCATGTATCAAGGTGTTTGGTCGTAAGCATAGGAGGGAGCTGGAGGGGTCTTAGGTCCCCCAGTCAGAAATTTGGTGGGGGATTATCTTCCGTCCCCCAATTTAAGGACGAAAACCCCTTATTTGTTCTCTCTGTAAAAAGGTCAGAAATGTGCAGTAAAATTTTCTTAAAATTTGCTCAATATGTAGCACGAAATAGCATCTAGTATCCTCAAATATTAAAAGAACATCCCTCCTTTTAGATCCCCCAAACGGCCGTCCGCCGGAAAAAACGTCCAGTTCTCCATCCTCCCCGAGCTGAGAACAGCTTCGTACACCTCTGTGCTCACAGTCTAGATTTTTCCTCATCTTTGGTGAAGTGTATAAAATGTTGTCTTTAACCTTGTTGTTCCTCTTGTGGTATTTACATCCCACGCGTAGCCTGGAGTACTTCGAGAATTTTACTTTCATTTTGATTCTTGTGAAAGAAGCAAAATGTCCTTACTGTTTTGAGAAATTCTAATTTCGCCCTGACTAGGCCTAAGGCTATTTTCGTCACACTAACAACAGACAAATGTCAGAGGTGTATACTCTAGGTATAGAGTTGTTACGTAACAGCTCCATGCCATAGGCCAAAAAATGGAAAAGCAAATTTGCTCGAAGAATCGGTAAGAACATGGGTTCTTAATAGCTCCACGGTAGGAATATAAAGTGAAAATTATCACTCAGTAATATGTAATTGCAACTAACTGTCGTCCCGTATGTGTAAGCCATTGATTATATGCACATGTCTGGACTCAATCGAGCTTGGTATGTAGTGAATACTTTTCATGTGTCATTGTACTCGTCCTGTAATAACGTTCTGCATGTGTATGATACGTATACAGAGCGCGCACCGACGTTTACGATCGATAGGCCACGTTCTAGCAAGCGCATCACGGACCCGAAGGTTGTTTACTAACGTCAGTGCGTAAATATAGCTCTTGACACGCGGATGTTAACCTTTACAGCTACAGTTAATCGCATGTCTTTCAAATTAACGCTGAGCATGTACTGTTGCTTGTCATATACCCCGGTGTAAATGGCCTCACTTCTATCGCTGCTAATAAAGGGCGTAAGTTCTGTGTCCAGGTAGCACAGGCGGAAATCCCGGGGATGGGGATATCTCCCCACCCCTGCATATCCCTCACAGTGCCAGGCAGGTCTCAAGAGAATCAGGCTATCCTCTCACTTGGTACGGCTTGTGTCCTAATAAATTCGTTCGCCGACACTATTGTGTATTATGCACGAAGTCTGTTGACAGTGAACCAAAAATAGACCGTTACAACTCAAATATTGCAGAATAAAATCCCCGAACGAAAGATCCCTTAGAATTGTATTAATACCTTTTTCTGTTTACAAGATATAGCCTTATACTTCTTCAAAATTTGACGAGCTTTTAATTATTTCATCTGTTCATCTAGGCAAAACAAGTGTTGCCACGTTCTACTATAAAGTTTTGTAAACCCTGTGTAAATTATCTCTTAATTACTTGCCAGCTGCTGCACAGTTTGGTGAAAAATAATGATATTTTGCAAGTGCACGACTCTCACTTCTATAGGCCTACCAATTCCCACAGGGCATATCCGTGTTATGACTGTCCTTGAAAGGATGGTTAAAACAGGGAGCTGTTATCCGAGTCCGACTCGGATAACAGCTCCCTGGTTAAAAAACTAGGCTTACTGAAGCATAGGTTGTATGTTCCTACTTCGACGTCAGAAATTTGCATATCTGGCTAACCTTTATTCATGATGATGGTCCAAACTAGAACTGCTTTATAAAACGGTCTATGTTTGGTGGATTTTAACGAGAACAGTCACGGTGGAGGATTTCTACGTTTTCAGTGATCAAAAGCCAACTTCATCGTTTTCATTCCACTAGAACTTCAAAGCCTTCGGATGAACTATACGTAACTGAAAGACATTTCCATTTTTAATGTCAATAAACATAATACATGGCAAGCCTGTATGGCATTTGATAGACCGCTGACAAAATGCTGCAGAGAAATAACATCCCATGTGGACACGTTTAACAATTACTCATGGAAGAATAAATGATATTAGTTCCCTACCGACATGTCAGGTGCAAACTTTGTTAAATAATTGACGTTAATTAACTGTTTGCCGAGAGAATCTTGGGGAAATGAGGTAACTGACGTTTTTGTACCCTTTCTAAAGTGTCCTTAGCGGTTTTTCTGCAGAACAGTCAGGTGTTTGTTTACGGCACCCTCCTTTTCTTCTTGGGGCAACAGAAGGAGTAGCCTAAAGCAGCCACGTTTGGTTGCCACCAACTCAACCAGCCGCGGGAGATGTTTTTTCGTAGGATGGAAATGGAAGAATCATGCCAATGGACAAATCAGCTTCTTGGAAATTGGCCACACCCCTAACTCCAAGATAACAGCTTTTCGACTAATTTTTTTTTTTTTATAATTCTGACGCCGGATTATGAAAGGACAGGTCAGATACCCCTTTTTCACGTAACTCTAACCTTAATTTTTAACCTAACCATGATTTTGAAACAAACTGAAAAATTTTTGAAAAACAAATTTTTCCATCGGCATCCTACAAAAAAAGTAGCCGGCAGAGGCCTAGATGATGGCGCCCTTGCAAAACAGACGAAGCAAAAAGAAAAAAAAATAGGTAAACGGTCACATCAGTGCGAAGGTTCAGGGAATGCAAAAGGAAATTTATCCATGCCCTACTTCACAGCTTGTAACACTGAACACATCACGTCAGCAACACGGTCTATATTGTGAACCAAAAGTTTTCTAGGGTGTTACATTCGTAGGATAATATCCTCCTCGGGGAATTTCCTTGAATATGTGATGCGCTACCTAAAAAAGTAAAAGATTTTAGTTGCTGTGAAGTAGACCCAAGTGTACGCTGTGCTACAAAGTGTATGTCGAAGAAAAAGAAATTCCCAGTATATCGAGCGAGTTTGTCGTGGACCTGTTTGTGTCTGAGTGCCCTAAGACGGATTAATAACCAAAAATGGGTAATTACCAGGTCCCCCGTCAGAGAGAGGTTTCCTTTAAACTAATAATAGTGACTAATGAAACAACTAGTTTTAAATAAAAATGTTAAACACTACAAGTAAACATTTAAAGCTCGCTATCGCATATGTATAGCCGCTATTTTTCACCTCATTGCAAACTGGTGCGTTGTTCGTCCAAGACGGCTGCACAGAAGTCCCATAACATGTGCATCTATTTCTGTTCTATAGCAACGAGCTGAGGCAGCTGCTCACTGCTCTTGTACAGTGCAGTGTTTGTCAACATTATCGAAGCCATGCTCACGATATGGCCAAAAGTTCACGGTTGGTTTTATTGCAAAACGATGCTTGGTTCTGGAATGGATGTATGGACTCCTGATATTACCACCACATGGTTCTGGAAACCTTGTGGCAACTTATCGTCTCTCTTCAAAGATTCACAGTGTAAACATATATGATGATGTACGGTATGCATTTCGACCTTCATTGTGTACTACATACAGGGCACGTATATTGTTGACCACAGTGAACAAAACTGGGCAGTAACATGGCATTTTGAGTAAACTGGCCCGGGCATGAAAGTGGTATTCTGAGATGATTTGTAAATTTCCAGGGAAAAACGTTTTCTTCCGAGTTTTCCTTATGTATGGAAGGTGTCTGTTCAAATTAAGACAATATTTCACATTTGACAGGAATGATAGGCCTAGTGATAGGTCAGTAAGATATGATGAAACGTGCTTTCAAAATTTTGAGACAACGCCCTTTTCAAATTTAGAGCACTTATTGCATTAAAGTGATGCCGTGAGATTGCAAAAAGTAAAAAACATTAAAAAATCGAGTTTAAAATTTCTGTGATTCCTTTGAGTGACCCATATGAACAGTAAGGGAGAAAAAATAAGGCCTGTTGTGCGAATTCCGGCAACAGCCTTAAAATTTTCGTAAAAATAACGACTAAACTCGAGGAAATCAAAAATGTGCTGCGGACAAACACTATTCAGTCTCCTAACGAACATCAGTTGAGCGGACCAATGAGAACGAAGTACTAATGCATATTCACTAGGTGTAAACAGCTGCTCGATTTAGCACAACAACACAAGTGAACAAGACGTGTGTGTGGATCTTGAAGAGGTAACGTTGATATTGCAATGTACAGAGTGCATGGTAATACCACTATAGGCTATATTATCCCGTTTTACTGTAGCCTAATTTAGGCTATAGTATACTGACTGGCTAGTGGTAACTCTGTGTAAATTAAGGCTAATTTAGGCTAACGTTAGATGCTCTGCCTTTTATGTGCACTTACCATCGTCTCTGACGTTCTTACTCATGGCAATAAAAGAGATAGTATTGGTGTAACTTTCGTTGAACTCTGTAACGTCCAAATTCAAATCGGTACTGTAACGCGTACCAAAGAGTGAAAGACTGTGGCCTGTACTACGGAGTAAGAGGAAGCTACATTGAGTGTATACAAGTAAGTTAGTGTTATGAAGCAATTATGCAAGCACATGCATTCTCTGGTCGTGAGCAGTGGTCGTGAGCGAACAGCTGTAGGCTACCGTAGAGCTAGTCAGGTTGGAGTGGTATGGTACGTCTTGTTAACTTAGTGACACCTCAATAACATTGCATATTCAACATCAGGTTCGTTGTAGGTGTGGTTTAATGCCGTATAATAAGGACCGTTTTTTGAAAAAGGCCTTCAAAAATTTACCGATTTAATGCTGTTTATGTTACTTCCCGAGACTATCACTATCATTTTGAGCTTTCAAATTGTATTCTTCAACTCTGTAAAGCACTCGTGGCATTTTTAAGAATAAAGAAAGACATAAGAAGAAGCAAAATCTTATGTTTTTCCTTTTTGCAAACTCACGGCATCACTGTAACCAATTTATTTTACACCCAAGGCTATTAAAATTCACAAATGGTTACCTTCATTTGATTGACATAGAAAGAGGGCAAGTTTCAAAATATGTCTTCATATACGAGCTACTCTGATTGGCCAATGACATTAGCTGATTAAAGTCACGGAAGTGTATACTTTGGAGTACACAGATTTTGAAATCACGGGAGGATATATATATATATATATATATATATATATATATATATATATATATATATATATATATATATATATATATATATATATATATATATATATATATATATATATATATATATATATATATAGATAGTAAAGCAGACACTCCGGTGTCTTCGGAATAAGTGTCTTAAGGCCAGGGCCGTAGCTAGGGTCATATGTTTGGGGGGGGGGGGGGTGTGTGAAAGTCCCAAATTCCGACTGGATGGATATTTTTTCCAACTGAATGGTGGCGCGTAAATTGCACCATTTTTTATGCGCCATGCGTTTACATACAGCAGTGGGGATCCTTCCTGGGGAGGGGCCTAAGGGGAGGGGGTGTCTCCCTCCCCTTTGAGAAATTTTTGTTAAGATAAGGTTGCTTAGATGCAAAATGGTGCTATCTTCGGATACTTTTGGAACTGATCATATATGGCTGGAAAATGTCCATAATTTAGTGAATATACTAAGATTTGGTTAGGTGAAAGTAGAAAGTATGTTGTCTAAGAGAAGAATACGTTGTCAACAAACCTCCTGAAGCCCCCACTTTAATGTCTTCTATTCTGGCATCTAATGCTAGCATATACCTGTATAGGCCTCCTGGAAGCTCTGGATCAATTATATAAAATGGGGCAATGAGTAATGCTTATTACCTGGCATCTAAATAATAATGTAGAGTATGACGCCAAGCACTTTACATCTATCGTATTTTTACTACTTTTGAACGAAAATCCAGACGAACAGCTTCCAGCAATGGGAAATGGGCGTGAGGGAGATGGGCGGGAGGGAGAGTATAGGTGCAGAAAAATGATACTAGACCTCCCAGACAGGTAAAGCAAAAGGGATTTAGGACTAACAAGCGCGTTTTCAGAATGCACATATAGTTTATGCTATAAAAGTTCACTGGTACGTTGTGCTTGTAATGTTCATAAGTGATACAACGTGGATTGCGAGGATTGCGCGCGAAGCGCGCCGAAATTTGGGGGTATACTTCAATGCCAAAATGAAAAACCTGCACGCAGACTCAGGGATGGCGCTTGATTTGCCGACATGGGGGGAAGCACCCTGACTGGAAGCCATCTACTCTAAGACCCGACTGATGCAATGTCCGAGTTGCCGAACTCAAAATATAAGGCGGGCGAAGCGCGCCGAAATTTTGGGGTTATATTGAATTTTCATTAAGGAAAGTTGTAAAGGTTTGGGCTTTTATTGAAGAATCTGAACAAAAACCAAGAAATTTTTTTCGGGTGACTGCATGGTCGTCGTCGGGGGTTACATTCTTCATCTTACCCATTAAGGATCTCTTATGAAACTGAAAGATCTTTTTCTAACAAAATATGTTTGCCACGATGGCGAGGCTGAAGAAAGAATCTTCCAAAAGTTAGGAAAAAGAGGAAAGAACTTCGCAACGATGCATTTTCGTGTTTCTCTAGAATCACGCCTACACGGAAGAACAATATTTGTGGAAACGTTGAAATCCAATATCTTTGAAACGGGGGCGTTACCACTAGATAGAACTATAGATGAAAGCGCGCGTAGCGCGCGAAAATTTTTTGAAGTTATAGAAAGAATCGTTACAGAACTTACTGGCTACGGGCCTGATAAATAAACGTTTGGAATATTTTCTGAGTATATCTATGTCTTCACCAGTATTAGTCTATATAAAATTTGCGCAATTTTGTGGGGCTCGGAAAATTTGGGGAGGGGGGGACTAAAGCGCCCTAGCTGCCATAGAACTGTGTATGGTATAATTACCTTTATAATGTTCATGAGATTGATTGTAAATCGTGACGCATGCGCGCGAAGCGCGCCCAAATTTTCATTAAATAAGATTTCCATAATAAAACCTGCATTCAGAATCTGCATCGAGATACTTTCAATTGTCCAACAAACCAACATGCCACTCAAAAAGCCAGTCTTTTACCTGGTAATTTGTAAACAGCTTTCAACTTCTGCTGTTGTGCTTCTCCGAAAGTTGCTATCGGAAGATATTGAGAATAAGAAAGCACTGAGGTAAGGTTTGAAGCGCGCGAAGCGCGCGAAAATTTTGAGAGTTTGAGAAGAATTTGGGAAAAAAGGACAGCTTTGATTTGATTTTACGTGAGGAAAATAACGTTTGGTGTTATTCTCACTTGGTCTAGTTGGAAAATATATACAAAATTGACATAGGCTCAGTCGGAAATATGTGCTAGACTTGAGTTATCAGAAATTCCAACTGACATTTCAGATTTCTATCGTAGCTCTGACGAACTTTGGGGGGTGAGACACCCCCCACACCCCCCGGTCGCGACGGCCCTGCTTAAGGCAATAATAAAACGTTAGGTAGGGGAGGTTCCAAACACTGAGTTTTTTTTAAATGGAGAAGCTAAAGTATACTTGGTTGGCAGAATTTTACTGTTTGGACTTTTCTGCTACAGAAGTAGTAACTCACACCAGGGAGTTGCTATTTGACAATAACAACTACCTGCTCACATTCGTATGCTCGCGCGTCAAATAGCAACTCTCTGATTCAACTGAAGTAACTTGTGAAAGACTACCCTGATATCGTAAGACAGGAGTGTCCAACCAGTCGATCGCGGTCTACTGGTAGACCGCGGACTGATCCCAAGTCGACCACGTGGGGTGTAGGAAAAATGAAAAAATAAAGTTTTTCTATGTGTAACTGTATGACAGTGTATGTTTTGTAGATCTCGGGAGGGTGGCTACGTGAAAAGTAGACCTTGGGTCAAAAAGGTTGGGCACCCCTGCCGTAAGACCTTATCATCATGGCCAAATTTTGTGCAAGCTCTCAAGGACGTTGGTGTTATGAAGCAGAACGAATTTTCACTTTTAGGAGGTACAGTAGATATATATAACCTTTTGTAAAGTTTTATTACCAGTACCAGCAATACCAGCATTTAGTACAATCATGGCACAACTAAGGTAACTGGAAACTACAGACTCTTAAAAGTGCCATCATGATTACAAAATCTCTTCTCTTGGGAGTTGCCCTTTTTGAAATATGTTCTGGTGGCAGGATAATGTCTTCTGAAATGACAGGAACATTATCCCTTTGTTTTCATTGAAGTCACCAAATGGGAATAGCTTTTCAGTGTAAGACAACGGCATCGAGCTCTTTTAACGTTGCAACAAACGTATAGTCAGCCAACAACCACAGCCACAAAGTGACTATAAGCAGTCGACCATAAGTAGACGATTAAATGAAACGATTAGATTTTGTGTGTCATCCAAAGACTCTTTTCCAAACAGTAATTTCAAAGCATTGTGGGATAGAAATTTGGTGTGCGTCGATTTTGACCACAGTAAAATGCCATAGACAACATCGAAGGACACCAAAAATCTATCCCCCAATCCTTTGTAATTGTTATTTGAAAAAGGCTCTTGGTCTAAACACAAAATCTAATCGTTTCATTCAGTACGATTTGATATTGCATTGAAGTTTGAAAATGAGCAAATCCAGGTGACATTAAAATAATACTATAGGGATATATGATTTTCACATGACGCTATACACCGGAGATAGGCCCTAAGAACTAAATTGCTTTACAAAATATTACTCATGACCAACTCTCTCAAAGGCAGGCCCTCCCGGTGACTGAAGTTAACTACTTTCCCAGTCACAAATTACCACACAGCTACCCATTGAACCGTTGGGTAGAGAGACTATTTGCGATTAAGCGTATAGTTCCATGAAATTTGACAAAATGAAACCAACAATTTTTGTATCCTGCCTCGATCACCTCTTTGTTTAAGTTACGCTCTTTTGCACAAAACTGTGACATGACAAAATATAAACTGTAAGAAATAGATCATGTTCCTTTTTCTATATGATATGGGTATGTTGTAAGATGAGCAAGATACCTTTAATTAAGAAAAATGTTAAGCTATGAGAAGCTGTTGTGATCTTGATGGCACTGTTTAAGTTTCGTTGCTTCGTAATCTTCAGGAAAATGTGGGTTCACATTCTAGGGTGCAAGTTCCTGTGCATTTCCATGTTCCGGGTAGGTTGCAAACTCAGGGAAGAAGAATACAATTAAATAGTTTGAAGAGGATTGTCGAAATGACGAGGACTTAGGGTTTCCAGGCAACTCCCCTCGGGACGATTCCTAACCGAAAAGTGATTCCCACCCAAACGGTGATTCCCACTTGGATAGTGATTCCCACTGGTGACAATTTTCACAGGGGACGATACCCACCAGTGACAATTTCAAATTTTCGGGTGGAAAAAGGTAATTAAGGGGTATTTGTCAAGGGTGGGAATTTTCCAGGGGAAATTGTCCAGGTTGGATATTGTTCAGGATGGGAATTTACCGGGTGGAAATTGTCGGGAGTAGTTGTCCGATCACGGAATGTGAAAAGAATACCAAAGACTAGTTGTATTGTTAACTCTCTAAGATGGCAGCGAATAAACACTTTGCAGAAAATGTGAAAACTCTGATAAAAAGACTCAACTGTAATCAGGTAATATGGAAACTCATCATCTTTCTGTCTTCTTGTTTTGCATTCAAATTTTACTCTCTGGCCATCTAAGCCTTTTTTCGAACCAAACAACGTCATGAAATGTTTCCCGAAATAATCGGAGTCTGCTTTGACGAACAGAGTGGGAGGAAAACGGTGTATTTAGGGTAATTACCTATGCAAGTACTTGGTGTTTCGTAATGGCAAGTTGATCTCTTCTCAGATTGCAAAAACCGCCATTTTTACGCATCTGAAGTATTTCTACAAGCTCAAGAACTACCATCGAACGAAGAGTTTTCCCCCTCTCAATCGGGATACAAAGACTGAAGAAAGTGTCTACAAATGGGGGGTTGTTAGGCTGGCGTCGGCGGCAGATGGCAGGCGCTGCCCTGGTCAGCAGTGCAATTTCCAGGTTCTTTGGGGTTCAATGATCCACGTTATAGGCTCCCTGCATGGTAGGGTCCAGGTTCAACGTCCAGCTTGGGTTTCATGGGGGAAACTTACAAAGCTTTCGGAAATTTACTACTAGGGGCACTATATCATATACCAGGCTGAACTTGTCCTGAAAATGACTGTGGGCAAACATAAAGAAATGCAAGTTTAAGTTGATCTGAACAAGAATCACGTCCTACAGAGGAAGGAGTAAAATTGGGTGGATACACAACCAAACCAAACTTGAAGCAGACAAAAATCTCCCGGCTTTAACGTAGGCAAGATTTTCAGAATACAGAGTGAAATATTTTCCAAAGTAAGTTAATAGGATTATCTCACGGTATTATTTTTAAGGGGGTTTGCAACAAGCCATTGCAAGGAATGAGTTAAACTGTTAGAGGGAGAAATGTTTCCTTGTTTCATCATTGTAATTGATTTATTGCAAAGCCGTATTCACATGTTGTGCAAAGATTAAAGAAAGTTTAAATACACCAAGACGCTACTAGCAAGTGTTCTTGTGGGGGAAAGTGCCATAGGCTCCATCTACTGTGCGATTATAACTGCTGACCGTGGGTGAGCATGCCTAGCGAAGTCCCAGTCGACAATGAAAGATACGAAGATATACGGTTGTTATGCAAGATGGAAACCCGGTGATTCCATACTTTTACCTTTCCGAAAACCAAAAATGATTGCTATCTTGATGGCAGTTTTAGGCCTCTGTAAGGACGGTCACATCGCAAAATCAGTAGAGAATGGATCTAATCAGGCTGGGAAACATAAATCTCTATAGCAAGCGACAGTGACAAACTGTGTACTCTTTATTGAGTACAACTTGTTGACGAAATCTGCATTCCCCACGTTGACTATTCACACAAATCTAAGTCATACAGTTGTTATAGCAAGTTGGTGTTATCGCGGACCAGTGTGAGGTAAGCCTTATTGTTGCATTCTAGGTCGTTTTTGAGTTAATGCAGAAATGAGCACCACATAGTCACCAATACATAATCTGCAATTTTCTGTTGAGAGTTAAGGAGTAGCCTGAATATGTGACATTACGTTTAGATGTGCAAGTTTTACACAGGTTGTATACGTTTAGAATAATTGTACTTGAAAACGCAGATGCGTTGTGAGCCATAGTGAAGGGCGTGGTCCAAATCACAAACAACCCCATATAATTTACCCTGGCCACGCTACTAGCCAAGGCCCTTTGTAACACATTGTAACCTACCATGGCAATATGTTCAATAAAAGTAAAAGAGGAAGGTACATAGCATTGAGCGCGATCGCCGCCCCATATGTATGTACAGGACTTTCATATATTTTCAACTCCATTTATACAAAAATGATAAAAAGGATGCATATCACACTAAACAAGTTTTAACAGTTACAGTCGAAGGAAAAGTAAAGTAAAAGTAAATATTGAAACTTGAAAGTAGGGGATATTTTGCAGCATTGGTACCAAATTTTGATTGTCCCTTACCCACAGGTTCAGTTTTAGACCCAGTCATGAATCTATTTTAGCATAGGTGTAGGAAGCTGTTCTCTCCTGGAATGGGGACTGAACGTTGTTTCGGACCTCCGTCCGGGAAGGTCTGGTTCCAACTCCCGTTTGGAAAATTTCTTCCTTGAATTAAGGGGGTCTGGGGGCGGAAGCGCACTTCCGCCTACTAAATTTTTGCCTTCGGGAAGTCCCCAGCCCCGTTCAGCTTCCTACGCCTATGCATTTAAGGGTCCCACTCCAAGCAAGAAACAAACGCTTCAAAACCTTTTTAGACATCAAATTCCAAGCCTGAAAAAGTGCCAACGCCTATGCTTTGAAAGAATTTGTAAATATAATACCACAATAGACGAGTTGGGAAATGTTTCCGCGCAATGCATTATGGTAATGGGTCAAAGGTGAAGTGTACCACGCTCACAGTGTCCCAGCGCGGGTGTTGCATGAGGAGCACGCAGAGCTAAACATGTTGCCGTTGTCATGGTACACTTGACCTTGTGACCCGACCGGAAGTACCGAATTTCCCAACTCGTCTATTTTCTGACAACAATCACCCCTTGCATTTGACAGGTTGAGCTACACCACCGTGATAATTAATTTTCATGACGGTTGTTCGCGATGTACGCCGAAAAAATCATTACAACACTTTTTATAATTTGATATTAATGTTTTACCACATTTTACATTGCAAAATATACCTAGAGAGTAAAAAATCTCTCATAAGTTCTCTGATTTCTCTTCCTTTCCTTATTTTAAAGTATTTAATTACTTTTCTCAAGTCTGGAAAAAAGTGGGAAACATGTAGGCTCCCCCATTGCCCCCGTTATCCAGCCTATGTTAGTTAGTGTAGTGCATAGTACTAGTTCTTGTACGATCCGTTTGAAATAAGTTTCTTCTATGGCAGTACTACCTCGGAGGTAGTACTTCGGTGTTTTTACTATCAATGTTTTACGAATTGGTTATGATATTACGGATAAAGATACGTGTAACAAGTTAACTTAAAGTAGCAAAAGTAAAAACTTTTTAAAGCCACCCTTTTCAACAAGCAGCCGGAGTATATGATATCTTGTTTTTAAGATCAGAACCTCGAAGAGATAAGTAAAATTCGCCATAAAACGCTGCATACAGCCCCTTTAATGGAAAGACATTCCGTCACTTTTCTTCGAGTGACATGTTGTTCACTCGTTTGAGGCGAATAATCATTCCGCACTGTGCGAAAGTTAATTCCAATTCTCCCTTTGAAAAGAGTGATAATTACACAAAGTGACATAATCGTGGAGGAGTGAATTTCAACATTTATCATAGAAATTATAACCTTACTTTAATGTCGGTGCATTTATAATGTCCAGTTTTCATTACAGCCCATTCTCTATGACTAGGCTAGCTGTGTACATGACTCATTCTCGATGAGAGTCGCCTTTATCAGTTTATCAAAACTCCGAGAAAAAAGTGTTACAAAGTATCAAACAAGGATCAAACAAAAGATACACAACTTACCTCCTTTGTGTTCACCGCCGGACCGTATGGTGTCACATACCAGGTATCTTCAGTCATGGTAAGTGATATAAACCTACTACAGCTCCTTATGACACAACTGCAGTGACAAGTGACTGTGCATTTATTTTTAAAATATTGACACATATCATGAATTCATTAGTAACGAGGCTGTTTAATTTACATTTCCTTAAAGGAAATTTGATGACTCAGTTGAGTTTACTCAACTTTGATGAACTGTCAATTGATTTGAAATAGCCCCAGCCTTTCCGATCAATTATACTTTTATCGCTTTCAAGTCGAGAAAAAGGATACAATTGCTAATGCTACCGGACAGTAGTAACGTGTGACCGATATTTTCGATTGTAATTGGGCGAGGGTTTTACGGTCACGTACTCAGTGTCGGCACAATTCCAATACCACAATGAGTTAGTCTCTAACAGACAGTCGCTTCGCATTCGCGTAGATAAATGTAGAATGGCGATCACGATAAGTTTATACAGCTAACAGTGAGCGATTATTTTTTTGCCCTACATGCCTGACCGATGAAGTTGTCGGTCTTGATGTTTAAAGTATATTTTGAACGTTTTCTATGACCATATCTCGTAACAAATACTGGTACAATTTCAGTTTTAACAACTTCAAAGTGAACGAGATATTCAACTGTGTACGAAATTGTTACATTGTCTTGCTCTGTTCCGTTGTCGTATATACAAGTGATATTATTCAGGATGCCTTCATTGATCGTTACGCAAGGGGCGCATTTATCGCTTTTCATTGAGGCACGTTCGAGCAGGGTTGCAGACTTGCCCAAGTTACTTCTGGTATAACACCCTTCCGTTAAGTTAATTAAATTGGAGTAAGGAAAATTATTCACCATGTATAGCGTCAGTAGTGTGTAATTTTAAATGTTACCGGTATATTGGAAAATCGTTTTCAGTGCTGAATGTAGATCGGTACTGGCGTAGCCAGAGTGAAGGCTTGGGCCATATGTCTCGAAACCCCTCAGGAGCTCCCCACTGGAGAACATCAAGAGTGAAAAAAATATACCCATTCCATGTATGGAACCCCCATCCCACCACTGTAGGAATATTACTATTACTTACTGTATTAGAAACGTCCACTTTCAAATGGAAACACGTGAATGAAAAATATGGTGATAAATTTTGTTGGTATTGATGCGTACAGTAGACAGACCGTGTCGGAAACTAACCGGTTTGTTGATTACCTCTTGCCACATAAGTTTGCTGTACACTTACAGCTCAGTGCAACCGGGGTGGTTTCAGGACTTGACCGACAGGGGCCAGCATTCCGAACCCCACGTTTCTGAAAGGATGTTGGAACTCAAAACTTTTGGTTTCTATTAAGAAATTGTAGAAATTGTGGGATTATATGGAAAAAATTTTTAAAAATTTGAGTTTTTATTAGAGAAAAATGGAAACATGTTGGATTTTTAGGAAAGAAAATTTGAAATATTTGGGTTTGAGTTTGTTCCAAGGGAAATTGAAATATTGGGAAGTTTATCTCCCCAAGTGCCCTTTTAGCCGCAAATTCAAGTAAATCGGCTGGTCCACTGGATGTCGTAGAGGAATATATGTTTATAGTGCCCATTAAGGCTCCACAAAGAAATTGGAAATATCTCCGACGAGGGAAGGTTTACTCGACGTAAGGGCACGCCTCCCTGGTGATATCGGTCCAATGTGAATATAAATTGAACTAAAGATGTCACTTACAGGTGGGGGACGGGGAACATGTTCCTCACTTTTGAAAGTGGGGGTTGTCCCCTCACATTTTTCCAGAAAATGGTAGCCGTATATTTGATTCTATAGCTTGCAAATACCTAATTCAATGAAATAAAACTCGAAAATGGTTTAAACAGTAATCTAACGGATTAAGCTTGTGGGAAAATGCCTCAGATTACACCACAGATTTTCTGGCTTCCAAATTTTTCCAGGGCCTATAAGTGAGCCCGGATCCCCCCTCCCCCCGCCCCTTCTAGGGCTTCGCGATTTGCGCTTGACGTAGTTGTGGTCAAGGTCATGTCCTCCACACTTTTGAGAAGCTGTTGACGTCAGAATTGCAGTACATTTATCCGACTGAAATATATCAGCCAATAATTTGGCAGGATACGTTACACCAGATAGCCTACCATGCAGATTGTGCGCACATACAAGTCTTTTTTACTTTATCATTAAACGTATTCAACAAAACGGAACACAAATACGATTACTATTGCTAAGAATGAATTTAGTCTAAGTAACTTCAACTGGCGAGTATTATAGCTATGACAATTTTAATTGCTATAGACCTCATTCGGCATTGGTTTGTCTTCTAATCCAGCTTTAAGATTTCTCAGACATAGCCGGATCATTGCTGACCTAGCTTGTACTGTTCCCGATGACATGTGTGGTGTTATTATCACATTAGGCATATCCCTCAACGGATGATATTCTGGTAAGGGTTCTGGATCTGTTGCGTCTAGTGCGGCCGCTCGAATGGTGCCGTCCTTTAAAGCCTCCACGAGAGCATCTGTATCAACAATTTCACCTGCACGTAGGACAAGTAGCAAACACGTAATATTCTACATGTTGCTGAAAAGTCTGTAGACATGTTACCAAACAGTTATTTTTTTTTACTCATTAATGTTAGATTTAGACCTCTTGATGAGAAACCCTTTGGTATTATTTGAATATCTTCTTCTGTTCTCAAGATATCACTGTTCAAAGTTTGATCATATCTGAAATTTCTCATGAGCTTGCAAAAGCTATGATGTGGAGTGCTGTGCAGTGCGTCTGTATTCCTTTTGAAAATCCTTTATAAATTACCTGTTAATTACTTACCAGCTAGTATATATTTTTGTGGTAAATATTTTTAAAGAAGTAAATAACTACTTCCAAATGGACCCCTTGAGACACACCTACATTACATCTGTCAGGGCCGTAGCCTGCTGGGGGTGGGGGACATGGGGTAGGGGGAAACTGCCTTCCTGAGATTTCCAAACCGTTAATGAAAGTTGGCCTACTTGGGAAAAAATACTGAAATGCTGAAAATTACACTGTCCTAATTATGATTTCAGGGCTCAATTAAAGAACCTGTGAAATGGTATATTAGGGTCCCTTTCCCCAAATTTTCCTGGACCCCCGTCATGTACGTGTTCTCGTCACGTGTCCCAGTGTGTTTCTCTTAGTGACGAAGGAACCCTCTTCCTCCTAAAAATTACCCAGCTTGAATGCACCAGCTTATATGCAAGCTAAAAATAAAATAGGCTTCTATTACCTTGAATTATGGGCTGAACTCAATGAGGTTGCAAGGTACTTTTAATTTAAATCACAGCTAAATTTGTTTTTAAAGCATGAAATCTAAAAATAAAGAATGTTAAGATGCTACTTACAAGGTCTAAAATTTGTCATTTTTCCCCATCTGGAAGGCACTTGGGCCGACCATTTTCTTGCAAAGGCCTACGCTACGGCTATGCGCCAACCGACGGTGGCTCCCCTAGCGGAGTAATAAGAGGGAGCAGCAAGCACAAGATACCAGCCTTGTAGGGGTGCCATGCCATAGCGGAAGAATTTAGTAAACAAGTAAAATTTCAAATCATGTAATCACTTCAAAGCTTTACCAAAGATAACACCAGTTGTGATCAAGGAAACCTTAGAACAAGAAATATTTCTGAAAGAGGTGTCATTCCTCCCATTAGGCAACATTTCCTTCAATTTAATTTCTCCCTACCAAAACAGGAAAAAAATCGCTCAATGGCCTAATGAGGATTCCTAAACGAATAATCAGTTCAACGCTTTACAAAGCTTGCAACTGGACAAAAAGGCCGTGGTCGTCTCGACTTGAACCAATTGGTTGGAAACTGGGACGTTAAACCTCATCTAACTAACCAACCAACCAACCAACCAACCAACCAACCAACCAACCAACCAACCAACCATCCAACCAACCAACCAACCAACCAACTAACTACAAAGCTTTACCAAAGATAGTACCATTTTGAATACAAGCCACCTCACATAGACAAAAATTTCTCACAGAGAAGGGTGCCGTCCCATTTTCTTAAACAGCACCTCTTGCCTTATGCCCAGCCAAAATATAGGGAGAAAATCACTAAATAATGACAATTTGTAAAGATACAATTAGTTCAAAGCTTTGTCAACGATAGCACCATTTTGCACCTTACATGTACCCCTCTCCTCACCATCCTCCCTCGAGATGGCACCCATGCGCACCTGAAAAAGGAAGGGTCTCCAGGTTGTCAACTATCTATAGGCAGGCCACTTGGTTCTCCGCTTAGACAGTGCCATCACCCCTCCCCCAGATTTCTTCCAGGCTACCAGGCTACGGCCCTGACTGTCCTGGAATGTAGGTTAGACAAACAAAGGATAACATATGTTTGCCCCTCTTACCTCGTCACAGATTTCATAGTAGTTCACGGTTATTTATGATGTAGGTGGAAAACAGTAATTGTGTTGTAGAGTGGTCATTGTTTGATGGGTGTCGATGGGAATTGCGAATATTTTAACGGTTTTGCTGCTTTTTATATCAAATAAGCAGGTATGAGATTTAAATGTCCACAGACTTTGAGGTGATCTAAAATGTATCGCTGCAATATACTACATGCAGAATGAGCCTAGGGTCATGACATGTCGATTCGGGTCTAGGGGGTGTAATTCCCCTCGCCGCCCTACTCTGTGTGGCCCAGTCATGCAATGAGGACGATAAATGCGTAAGGCCATCCCTTCTTCATGAAGAAGTTTACATTTCTCCAGACCCTTCTAAATCAACCTCAAACTTTAGCGACTAAATATTCGTAGGAACCAACGATGACATACAACCATAATAACTACAGTCTTTAGTAGATTGTTATAGGCCTAGGATGGTTAGATTCGATGAAGCACTGCGATGATATTTTGATTCGTTGCATTGAGGCAGGCCTGTACCAAGAACATTAAAGCATGCGTCCACCACCAGTTCTAATTAACTTGACCAAAGAATCGACCTGAGTATAGATAATTTGTGATAATTTGATTTCATAGTTAATTAAGCAACTTCAGAAACCGCTTAGTACATATATTCTCAGTACAGAGACTTACTGGGAGATGAAATTTGTTGATAATATTGTTGTTTAGGACATAATATACAGCGTAAGTGCAGTATAGCAAGGCAGCAATAAGCGCGAACAAACTCAGCGTAAAATGCTACCAGTATATGATTGCATAGTTAGGGCACAAGGGTAATGCAAACACGTGATGTCGGTGGTTAGTGCATATCAAGGTATTAGTATTTGGCTATCACCACTTGTTTGCTTTAATGATTAGTAGCATATGACACCATGGGCGGTGATCGGGGGGTATGGGGGATATATCCCCCATGGAACTGGATGGGGGGATACTATGCACTATAACCCCCCATGATGTCAACTTGGCAGATTCGAAAATCATGTAAAAGAGTTAAGTTAGTCATTAAAACTTCGTAATAAAAAAAAGGAAATATTTCTTACGGTTGTCATAGTATCACGTTGCATAGTCTGGGAAGGGCCATTTCCGGTGATTTCGGGGTATTTATGGCCAAACTTTTCTATGTACCCTCCGCGCAACCGATGATGGCGCTCCGCTTAGATAGTGCCACTGACTGCCCCACTTTCAAAGACTGATCGCCGCCCATGTATGACACCTCATGACGCCTCATTCAGCTACCGAAGCCTTAAGTCTCAGGTTCTCTAAATGTATCTTAAAATATGAATTCTTTATTTTTAAGATTGCTCTTTTCGTTGTTTTAAAAAAGGCTTTTCAGGCCAGTCGGAACCGGAGACCAGGGATGGTTTGGGCAACGACACTCCACAAATTTTTATTTTGAAGGGGGTTCGTCTTAAAACGTCTAAAACAACTTTCGGAAATGCCAAAAACGTTTGAATCAGCCACACCCCAAAATCTTAGAAACCTCCCGACGGTACTGCTCGCTGTTAATTTTACAGTCTTTGTAAAGGAGAAATTTGCGGCTCTACAGATTCAGGATATCGCCATCATTTTAAAACTCTAGACTCTCTCACATCCAGTTTCTGGTTAAATACATACCCTCCTTTACTCACAAACTTCTTTTTATTATGAAAAGTTAAGACTTGAATTTGACTGGACTGGACTGAATTTAGAGTGAGATTGCCAATTAAAATTTAGCATAGGTAGAAATACCTCCTCCCAAGTCTGAAACCTGCGTCATGCCCTGAGGCTACAAGGAAACAACTTATACTAATGCAAACTTCTGTCAGATATGTTATTAAATGTAATGGTTATATGACTTTCACTGACGAATATTAACGTAATTAGGCCTCCTTTGTAGCCTGACAACTAAGGCCATATTTTTTACGATATAGTTTATTGAAAAGAACCATAGTTCAAGTGATATTTCCAATTGATACCTCTTGATGCATTGATAAGTATGGCCGTTGATTTCATTGAAGACAATTCCTTTGCGCCGATGCACTTGTGCGTTTCGGGGGTTAGAGGTGCGCAGATCACGAGGAAATCAACTTGTGGAAGTAAGGTTGCTAGAGAAGAACAGTACACTGCACCGACTCGACACTCATCCTCTTCTGGCCTTTATCAACAGAGTTAAAAAGTCAACAATCAGTTGGTATAAGATTCAACAAGTGCACTGCGTTTGGGTCGACTTAGAGATATTTATTTGTTTCACTTATCAGTACTTAATAAATACTACAATCATATTAATTTCCATGTAAGACAAGTAAAGATGCGATCTACACGATAAATAACCCTTTGCGTGCTTGCTGACATACAAGATATTGAAATTTAACAATTGTATTTGGGAACGCGATTCAGTATGAAAATATTTAGCTCTGTAGCTCTACGTGCCAGGTGACTTTTTGTACAAATGCATATGCAGAGGTTAAAGGGAAATGACAGTCTCCCAATTTAAATTAGTGTTCCCCATCATCCTAATTCAGGAATGGCTCCTATCAGTCATGTGACAATATTTCTATTACTTATTTGTTAAATTCATGGAGCAAAACTATTTGGTTTACCTTCAATGTTAAATGTTTTAAAACAGAAAATGAGAGAGGTTGTGAGCGAAATAAGAGCAGATTTGTAACATTTATCAGATTTTTGAAAATAAAGTGAGGAGACTGCTTTTTACCTTTAAGTTCATAGTGTATACATATAAGCATCACATGTTAGGCAAAGGCAAAAGTGCTAAAGCCACTGAAGAAAATATCTTTCGTAGGAAAAAAAGTTAAACTACAGCTTGCAATTACAAATGTAATACGAATTATTCATTGAGAGTCTTTACACATGCAGGTGAACTTGTTTGGTATCCATGACTGATTTAGATTATTTTCGACGCTTTGCAGTAGACATACGAAGGTGGAGTTGGTTGCTTTCCATAGAAATTTAAGTAGAGGAGAATGACGTCTGCCGATCTGGACTGAAGCCATTGATTTGGCTAGGCTGTATATCGGCAACAGAGCACAGGGGCGTCGCCAGAGCATTTATCATGGGGGTGTGGTACGGGGGTGTGGTGCCGTATTTGTCGACTGAGAAGAAAGAAATGCCGACTGAAAGTGTTGATAAGAGATGCCGTTAGGGCTGAAAACCCTAATTAGTCCAACCGGTAGTGGTGGCGCCAGGATTTGCCCAACGAGGGGGGGGGGGGGGAACGACCCGAAGCCTCGACAGCCCCGATGCCGTCGAGGGGTTGGTGAGGGGAGATTTGAAGAAAACCTGTGTACCATACCATGTCATTGCGGGGCATATATTGCATAAAGTTTTGTATATACTAGAGGAAAATAGTTCCGCCCGAGTTAAGGTTTTTCCCGAAATCTAAACTGTGAAATTGCAAAGTGCGCAAAGCGCGCGAAACTTTTGGGTAAGCTTACACTAAAAAGAATCTGTATTTATTTAAAGCTTATATAGGTCAACCAGTGGCGTACCCAGGATTTCTCTCAAGGGGGGAATACAATATGTTGTGTGACCGCCGGCCTGGGGAGGGATGTAAGGGGAAAACCCCTCCCCTCTGAAAATTTTTGAAAAATTAGGTGTCCTGACATGCAATCTGGTGCCACATATGCCACCTTTGGAAGTAAAATTTGTGTATAAAACATTTACGTTTTTTAGGACCTGAAAAAAGATTGGTGTCCGTGAGGGGGACATGGCCCAATGACCTCCCCCCTCCCCGTGTACGCCACTGAGGTCAACTGTCCAGGTAGTTAGGCCCTATCGGGCACCGAACTAATCTTGTAGTTCCCTCTTCGAGTCACTAGCCGTACCGAAAGATAGACTCAAGAAAACATTAACTCAGTTTAGCGAAATGAAGTGAGATTCCCGGCATTTACATAAAACGATAAATTCTACTCAAGTTGCTTAAAAAGATAGAAAGAATTTGTTCTATATTCAGCTATTAGTAACGAAACTGAGGAGGACTGAAATAAGTACCGACACTAAGGGAGAATGGGCAAAGCATACTGAAAATTTGGGTTTTATCGCAGAAATGACCCTTTGAAAGCTAAAATAAGTAAACCGACCATGGGTGGCGACAGAATTTTCCCGACATGGGGCCGGGCCATGCCAGCGACCCCAAGTTTCGACAGCATGTCGAGGAGGTGAGAAAGGGATATGAAGGAGCCTAACTATCCCATACCATTGCAGAGTGCCGTATATATAGCATTATATCACTTAATATGTCAAGAGCCGAGTACCGCAATGATACTGTTCTTTTGAGTCTGAGTCATGAAATTGCAAAGGGCGCAAAAGTTTATGATAGGCTGATACAAAAACATGTTATCATTAAGAGAAAAACATAAAAACTGTAAGGGAACTACTGAAGAAACTGGAGTGACATTACAGCGCGCGTAGTGCGTCGAAAATTTTGGGTTCTGATTACAGAAATTGTTCTCTTGCTTTCACTTCTTTTCCTCTTTCTTTTCCTCATGTTTCCTTTATTTTGCCGACTGGTGCCAGAAACCACATGAACGATGAACTCCTTTATTATACAATGATACTGAAAAGCCCTATGTAGCTTTTTTGCCGACAGAATATGTTTTAAGTTTCAAAAGGTGTTGCTTACGGGCTTTGAAAATATTGTAATTAACGTTGTCTACAAATGCATTCCAATCTCCTGGCTTCCGTCTGCACCAGCCCCTTTCTCTTGACCTGCTTTGTCTCTCCCTCCCCTGTCCTTTTCTCTCTTCGCTCGGTCTTTCCCTCTCCCTCTTCTCTCACCTCTTTTGTCCTTTTCCCCCTCTTTCTTCTATCCTCTAACTTTCCCTCGTTTGCACTTCCCTTTTCCCTTCATTTTGCCGACTAGTGCAGGATTTTGACGACTGCGTGGATCTTGGGGGAGGGGTGTTACACCCTCCACAACCCCCTCTAGCGTCGTTCCTGTTTACAATCTCACGCGTTTGCACTAATTTCGAGAAATTTAGACCTTGGTGTGTGCAAATCCAAGCTGTTTAGGTCACGTGCAAAAGCATGGGTAAGTTAGCTAGTTAGATAAGATTTAACGACACACCAACACGAAAGTGTTATACAGTGTCAACCAGATAAAAAAGAAAAGGTTAAATACGATTTCAAATACGGTTCAAGTCCAAGCTCGGTTTCAAACACAGTTCAAACACGCTGCAATTAAGTCCTTCCCTTTAGTCTCCTCTTACGACAGGCGGGTAATACCGTGGGAATATTCTACAGCCCCCAGCCACAAGGGGCAAAAGCATGGGAAAATGCTGATGAATAAATAAGGTTTAGTCGTCTAGCTGTAAACTTCTGTCGCATACAGGCATACAGACCAGTTGATAGAAGCAGTAAGTTATACAAGAAAAGAGAAACTTGTCAAAATCATAAAGTAATCCGTTTGGCATGCCAATGACGTTATGATGCACCGTCACATATGTGCTGTCCGTTAGGTCTTTTCCACGTAATGTTCTTTGAATACATCGTTTCCATAAACAAACCTTCCAGAGGACTTACTGTATTAATTGCTTTAACTAAGAGGGCATGTCCATTAGTACAATGGGGGCTGGTAGGGGACAGAAATGAGGAAGTTTGCCCAAAGGTGCAAAGGTTTGACGCCGTCAAATTGTGATATTTGCACTGATTGTCTTGTGTCAGTTAAGTGAGGCTCCATTCGCGTAGTGTCCTTTGTACCGATAACGATTGATGTCTGTTCCGCGTAAGTTATCTGAAAACATCGACGTTGCACCCTTCACCGCTGTATTGGGCTGACTGAGATTATGCTGCTTTCGTCGAAGCCGCGCATGATTCGAATCATATTACAGACAAGAAACTCACGGTTCACACTTTGCAAATTCACACATTCCTCAAGGAGGGGGAGGGAGCACATGACTCTCTACCCTTTCGTTTTCATATAACTGGCGGAATGTACTAACTGTGACGGTTACAAAAATCCAGTGGTAGACTTTATGAACAAACAAGTAATTTTACTTAATTCGGGTGTCGTAATAGATACCTTTGATTTCGGTTATAGTACAGAACTTTCATCTTGAATCCTTTCGACCTTTCAGCAACTTTGAACCCTATGTCTCCCATTCCCATAATGCCAAGTGTCATATGACAAACATCGGTTCCAAGGAAGGTCAGTGCTTTAAGACCGGTTGTTATATCCAATGCTAGAATGAAGAAAAGTCAATGTTGTGTACTTGTTTGTGTGCACATTAAAGAAATGATTACATTTATGTGAATAATACCGATCATCCTGTCGCCTGAAGAAGGGCTCCATCGATGCGAGTGGCGGCTTGCGAATAGATGAGTACAGTCCTTATGCAATGACGTCACTCGACGTCATTTTAGAGGCAAAGCAATGAAGGCACCACACTGCAGGCGCACAGTAGACTTCGCGTGGTAAACTTTTGCGAGTATCCGATTGGTTAACAAAACAGCTGTCTGCATTTCTTGGTGCAACTTGCACTAATACGCGCTTGCCTCCAAACGAGGGAGTACTTTCTGTTCTGTAACGTCATGTGCATATATGGCAGTGAAAGGGTCGGCCATTAAAAATCGTCTTATTAGAGGTGGTAAGGCCAAAAACTGCTAAATGTAGACCGCATTTTGCAATGGAATATTGTAAGAGGTCGACAGATTGCGGGGAAGTTAATGTAACTGCGTGCATCTCACATGACAGTGATAACAACTAAGTAAGTTTTTCAACTAAGTAAGTTTTCCACTAGTCTTGGTGGAAGCACATAGCTTCTACTTCGAAAGTTTTCATTAGCTCGACTACTATCCCTCAGGGGAGAATCTACTAGAAATGAGCGAGTAGTTGCAAGAAGTTCTATAAGTAAGGGGTAAAAAATAGGGAAAAACGGACCCCTTAAGTTAAGGGACGTATAATGAGAGCTATTTAACCCCCGAATATTATTGAAGTGTTATCAATAGCACGTGCACAACAGCAGAGGGCAAACAGTAAAATGACCTGACTACAGTGTGGGGGAAAAATAGTGAAGGAAATATGGACACGTCTTCCCATCTTCACTATGCACTGTATAGGTCTACCTTTCTTAATCTGTGAGAATTACACCTTACACATCTCTCAGATTAAGGTTGCATATGCCTCACAAATCTGGGCATACCCTAGCTTATTAATTTAACAAATCTGACAGTAATTTGTTTACTTCACTATATGTTCCCATGACAAGGATTTCAGTTTTCCATTTAAATGTGTCAATGATACACATCAACACAACAGTTTGGAAAATGAGGACATCCACAAACAGAAATCCACACACTTTCACATAATGCGCAAGGTGCAAAAAGTCTCATAGTCATTCGAGTTAATTTCCTTTCAACTTACAACTGCTGTAACTGTTTCACAGGAAGTAACTATTTAAAGTTGGTCACAATGGTAATGATGGCAATGGTGGGCCTTTGTGACAAAAACACGTAAGTAACATTTATCCACCATTTGCAGAGAAACAAATTTAAGTTAGCTTTTATTCTTCTCGTACATCCAAGGCATTGCTTTCCCGAGTAACTGAGATGTACATAGCTGTAACCGACCCTTGTGATGGCAGCGTAGTAGTATTATTAAGTACGAAACAGGTAAGCATGACCATATTACCCCACTTTACAGTTAGGCATATTTACAGAGTGCTTGTATTGTATGACAGGCTTTCGCCCTGTACATGCATTGTACCCCACCCCCTCGTATCTGTTGCATATCATTGCTACCGCTAACATAATATCTCAAATAGCCTACGTCGATAGATCACGTCTTCAGGCCGCAAACTTGTACGGTAAAACAACTAGGCCTTGTACATGAAAGATGGGCAGCTTTCTTTGAATGGTAGAGTACTGAGCGATTCTATACGTAATCCAAAAGAGAGAAGAATAGCACAACTATACCCCCTGAATTTTTCATATTTGATCAAGGGTGAAGACAAATAAAGTATCTAACAGTTTATTGATATTGTGCCATACGGCAGAGGTATCCGCGAAGTAGACTTCTAATTATGCCTGCTTGAATTTGTTATTTCCATTCTTTGAATAATTCAAATTGAATTACAGTCCGTCATTACGTCAATTATTATCCTGAAAAGAAAACACTTTTTCCTCGCAATAGACCCTATTCCAAATAGCAGTTACAATGGATTGTGGGATAGAGTTTGGTTCACATCATTTTTGGCCACAGAAATTGCCATTGACAAAAATGGTGCACACTAAAACTCTGTCCCATAATCCTTTGTAATTGCTATTTGGAAAAAGTTCTATGTACTCTCTTGTTTTCAGCCTTTCTATAGACATACTTAGTTTAGGCAGTTTTGTAAGTTCATATGCCACGAAGTACATTTTCTCAATAATAATGAATTAAATGTCTGAATGCTAAGTAAATTTAAATAAAAAGATATATAAGACGAAGCTACATGCCACAATGAAACCATGCATCTGACCAAATTTCGATTTTCTTCAATATCTGACCTTGGTTAAATTGTCACTTGACTTAGTACAGTATAGCAGTATAGTCATAGGCGTAGGAAGCTTTTCGAGACGGGGGGGGGGGGCTGAACCTTGTTTCCGATCGCCGTCCTGGGGGGTCTAAGGGGAGGGTGTCCCCCTTTGAAAAATTTTTGGGTATTTGAGGGTCCTCAGATGCAATTTGGTGTAACATTTTGGACAAACTTTAGGGAAAATTACTGCAAATTTTTGACATTTCTTACAGAAAAGACAAATAGGGGTTTTTTGCCCTTGGATCTTCGCGGGCGGAAGCATACTTCAGCCCCCACATTTTTGACTGGGGGCTAAGCCCCCCAAGCTCCCCCCCCCGTTTCCTACGCCCTTGAGTATAGTATCAATTATGTGCACGTCGTGTGTTGCGTACCGAGAAAAAAAAAATGAAAGTTTAGTGCCAAGTAGGCTCTAACTTGACAAGGTACTGAAGGGGTGCAAACTAGCTTCCACGGGGGGAGGGGGCTCAATATTTTTCAGGGTGGCGAGATGTCTTATTAAAATGTATAAAGGCAATGGTACGTAAAATTTTTCTTGAGAGGCGAAAATTTTGTAGGGGGAGTCCCCTCCCCCCTCCCCCTCCTTGCATCGGTGCCGAGAACTCCTTATACACGACTGGAGAAAGCTGAAGGAATAAAAGGAATGAAACATTTGAATCGATTGGGGTTTCAGGTAAATCTCCACTTTATATGACCTTTAACCTTTCGAGAAATATGAAACGCTGCTCAACCATGAAGTTGCACATACGGGCTTTTATAGGCCTACGTCATGCATTGATTGAACTGCGTTACCAACATGAGGTGCCTCAAATACCTTAAAAAGTAGTAATTAATACGAAGATATAATAGAAACTTACCTTCTTTTAAACGTCTTGCAGAAGCCAAAATTAGCAGGAAGGCATGGTCCGCGCATGCGTCCGACAACACTTCAGGCGTGTTAGAGAGTTTAATGTTATGTTTCCTCAGTAGGGGAACATCGATATGATTTACACCGACTCCATGATTTGCAATGACCTTGAGCTTGGGGAAACGGCGTATAAAGTCTTCTGAAAGGTTGAGTCTGGTTTTGGGAAAGAGCAGTATTCCCTCAATGCGGTTGACGTATTTTTCAGGGAATGTCTCGAACTCTGACAGACGTACGAAGCCGAACTCTTCCGATATTATCTCGTAGTAAAACTCGGGAATGATTATGAGCGTAGGTCTATCCACAACCAAGATTATTTGCTCCGGCGCCATTTCTAAAGATTGTATAACCTTACCATACACTAAACAGTACTATAGTGTCGTACTTACGTAAGGCGAGCAGGACCTGTATCTTTATCAGGAAAGCAATGTAACTTTTTGTATTTGCCTTACGTTACCATAAAGGCAACAGCCAAAGTCCAATACAACCGGTTGTTCAGCCGCTTCTGTTCTGTTGATTAATAACGTTCAACCTCTTGTATTGTTCTTCTGAACAGTCTGCCATATGAGGTTACATTTCTATGAGGGTCACGATGGCACAGAACATGAGCGCCGTGTACTTTATTTTGTGTAGAAATTACATATCGCGTACATGTCCGTTAGGGAAATGTTACATACCTCCCCGGGCTTTGATAGGAAAGCCCGGGTGATCCACCTTGCTTCCTTTCAAGCGTGCTAATTGATTTGCTTGCTTAGCCGGCCACTTGGCTGCTCAAGTTTTTATGCTTAACGCTATTAATAGCATGCAATGCCAATTTAACAATGACTGCAGTCAGATCTGGTGTTAGTGGTAGCCCTGTCCTTCTCCACTGAAGAAGTCAAGTGAATAATCGGCTAATTAGCCATGCCCAAGATTGTTGATCACAGAGATGTTCGGTGATTGACATGGAGAGGTTGGTCTTCAGACTTTAACCCAGATGTTCACCTTATGATATGCTTTAACATGATTGGGAACATTTAAGTTTTTTGAAAACTGGAACTGTGGTTATGGCGCGCGGAAAGGACCACGAAATATGATGATGATGGTATTTGATACGTTGTTATACCAAAAACGTATGTCATTATACTTAATTTACATGTCATTGTACCTAAAACATATGTCACTGTACCAAAATGGTACGTCATTGTACCTAAAATACATATCATATAATACCGAAATTACATGTCGTTATACTCAAAGTATACGTCACTGTACCAAACTTACATGTCATTGTACCTTAAACATACGTCACTGTACCGAATTGATACGTCGATACTATTAGCAAAGGTGATGATGTATCTCCAAGTATGGCATCTAAGGTAATCATATGCAAATAGCCAGATGTTGTAGGCTGACTGTATTAACTCATGCAGTCATGGATATGTATATACTCTAATTGTGACGAAATGGTTTGGGGAGTCGTCAAAGCTTGCTTTGTTTGAAAATGGTATCTGTTTTACACAGCTCTTCGAGGGAAATTTATCCAGCCTCGAAGTAGCCAGAGACTGGTTATATTTATAGTTTCGTTTTACGGCTGAGACCGGGCATGTGACATGGATACCTTTCATTTAGGGAGTAAGGATTATGTTAAAAACGTACACAGTCCCGGTAAGACAATCACTGGGATTTATTATTACGGATACCTATAGGAAGTAAAGGATTATGTAAAAAAACACAGTCCCCTGATAAGACAAGTGCTTTTTGTTTTTATATTTCGTCACCATTCACAGTGTATTAGCTACATACACATAGTTTTACCATGGAGCTATTACGTAAAAGCTCCGGCATGGTTTTACCAGGGAGTCGCTGGCAACTCCCTGGTATTGTACGGGATTTAAATGGACACACGCCGCAGAAAGGCATGAGGGGTAAGAAGTAACATATAAGAGGATAAGGATGTGTCGCTTTTAGTTGCCTTAAATTGCTTAAAAGAAGGATTAAGCTTAAATCAACTTTTGATATTTAGAGGGGTACTTATTTTAAACAATCTGGTGAAATTTGCATTGAAATCCGATCTGTGGTTCTCAAGATATTAGCAGTTAAAGACAGATTTGCATCACCCCAAGTATGACTTTTAGTTGGGGTGAGCTAAAGTCTCAGTTGGTGACTACTCTTTGATTGACATCGATCAGAGCTACAAAAAATTCAAAAGATGCAGAGCAGCTCATATAACACAGCACGCACAGAGAATGTTTTGATTACACATGGGTCGATCTTCAGGATGTGGCCTTGACTAAGTGAACTATGTTTGCGTCTGCACAAGGAGAAGCAGTAAAGACAATTATGGGCGAGGCTTACCACCAAGTAAAAGTCATACTTGGGGTGATGCAAATCCCCTCTAAGGTATGGTTGCTTAGACTTCTTTGGTTTGCTGGGAAAGACGGTTTCTCGGTGGGCTAAACTTGTTAGACTTATTACAAGCCTTGACTGGTACGATAAAGCATATAATCTCCGACGGCGAACGGTCGCCCGACGGTTCACGTGGTTTGGATCACAAGGATGACAGATTTTCCAATAAAGCCCCAAAGTTTCAAATCTTCTTCGGTAAACCCCAAATTTCCAGATTTCCAATCTTCTTCGACAAAAACCTAGATTTTTTATATTTTCTTCAATATGAGACTCAAAATTTTCGCGCGCCAAAAATGGTTTCCTTTCCAGAAGCATCTGGCAAACCGTCACCTTTGTCACCAGTTTGACATACAGGCCTACAGATCACGCTGTGCTGACTGACCGACGTTTAATTGTAATGGTCTTGAACAGTTTGGGAGATTCTCCCGTTTTGGTGAAAATCAAAATTCTCCCGAATAGGAAAAAACTTATGCAACACGTTGTATAGGTTTACTAGAATAACAAACTAGGCAAGGTTTAGAAAGAACGAGGACCACTCAAGAACTGACGTTTTTCTCCAAAACGGCGTGTTGAAGCACCGATCAGGACGTGGCTATTCGGTACCTGTGACAATAAAAGTTGCAAATATACATTTACTTCCATTACATCAGATCGACGAATTTTGCAAGGGCGTTCCAAAACCCATTCGCTACTGACAATACACAAAGAACGAGTGGAATTGTGGGTAACACAGACAATATGGCTTCACCGATGCCTACTTTTTCTACCTAGTATAGAGGGAAACTAGACTCTTCCAAAAGGGGGAATCTCCCAAAATGTTGAAAGAGGAAGGGGACATAATACTCTAGAAACACTTGGGTCAAGAGGGAACTGACCCAACCTTTTGGGTCAAACATTAACCCCATTTGGGTCAAATGACCTTATTTGAGTCATTGTTTGATCCAATAATTTTGGTCGGTTCCCTCCTCACAAAATTTTGGGTCACATTGACCCTAGTGTTTTAACAGTGCACAACAGATGTTAAGTTTTGATGAAACATACAATTTGCCACAACAAGTTATTTGAGTCCCAATGTGATATTCTCATGAGCCCGAGTAAGGGAGAGGGGAGCAAATTTCAATTTCTGTGCAAAAAATTGTATCAGTGTACCGTCCTTTTATTTTAAGGGCAAAACAATATCTTGATAGTTCAAAAAATTCAGAGGAAACCCCTTCCAGTGAATGTTTTCCCCATACGCCCTATACTCTAAAAACAAAAGAGTGAAATTCACTCAAAAAAGAGTGTGCTGAGGGGCTACTCCTAGTAAGATGCAAATTCACCTTGAGTGGAGTGAAAATTTACTTCAAATTAAACGAGTATTTCATTCCATGTGAAGTATCGCTCTATTTGGAGCGAATTATCACTCCACTCCGGGCGAAATTCACTCTTACTAGGAGTGGTCCTTCAGTGCACTCCTTTTGGAGTAAATTTCACTCTTTTGTTTTTAGAGTGTATATAGGTGAAAGTTCAAGGTATGTTTTAGAAATGAATTGGAATGATGGATTAAACATATCTTTAGGCTTTAAACTTATCAGTGTTTAACTATAAGGTATAGTTGGCTTTCACACTGGCTGCTCATGGCTGACCTGGCGCCATCTACTAAATCTTCGACCCCTTAGCTCTGAGGGAAAATGAAGTACTTATGATTGAAAATATGTTTTACCCAGAACCCTTATATATTCAGTCTAAAAGACTTTCAGCTATCACAAGATAAATTATAATTCATCCAGGTCGAAAGAGAGGTGTCCCAGCAAATTTCTCCTTCCCCGCATTTCCTTCAAGCACTTTAATAGACTTCCGCTCACAATGTTGTACAAAACATTGTACAGAAATTGTAAGACTAAATCTCAACTATAACGTGAAGGAGAAATAAAACCTTAAAAAATATGGGAAGGCTCTTGTTGACTATCTGATGACTTTCTATAGACCGTACGCATATGACGTCATAGAACAGAAAGCGCCTCGGATGAAGCAAAGAGTGTAGCATTGCAACTTACACTAATACAAATGCAGACAGCTGACTGGCGTACCGAAACTCGCCGGTTACTAGTTTTTATTCGTGGATGAAAACGGAAAAATCGGTTTTTTAAAAATTTTAAAATTTGTTTCAGAATTGGGTTATAATTAAGGTTAGGGTTACGTGGATATTTGACCTGTTTTTTCATAATCCGGTGTCAGAATTGCAAAAAATTAGTCGAAAAGCTGTTATTTTGGAATTAGGGGTGTGGCCAGTTTCCAAGAAGCTGATTAGTCCATTGACATGATTCTTCCATTTTCATCCTACGAAAAAAAAAACTCGCGTACCGGTCGGATACGTGCTAAGTCCATTACCCGCGCGTGCAAACTTTACTCTTCATTGCTTATGCTTCATTGTTTAACCTCCAAACTGACGCATAAGGTCTATTACAAGTTTAGAGCCTGTTTCGTGTTCATTGCAGGTTGAACAAGTAGCATATGATACAAAGAAGGATGCAAAGTACAACGTCCTGATTTGCATATTTGAGCTGCCAACGCGCCATATGGATATGCTGAGGACTGCTTTTAATGTTATAACATTGGAGCAATTCAGTGAAGACAGGGTCCGAATCGGAAAAGTGATCGACGCTGTTATTTATTGCATGGCCAGCGAAGAACGCCTCACAAGGGATTTTTTGCAATTTTTGCCAAACCTTCAAACTGTTTGCTTCATATTTCGAGGTATTGACCAGACAGAGGTTGAACTTCTTCGTGAACGTGGAATAAAATGGACAGCACTTCCAGATGTACAGTCGGATTCCTGTGCTGATTTGGTGTTTGGCTTGATTTTGGCCTCCTCTCGGAGAATAGTTGAAGGTAAAATTTTCAAAACTAATTCTTTGTGTCTTTTTGTGCTCAGTAAACAGATCCGCCTCTGTAAAAGCAGTCGTAAGGAACAGCATATCAGGGAAAATTAAGGGCAAATGTGTTCCCTAAAACTTTTGATAATATTTTACTACGAAAACAACCCCACAGAAACGTTACCTTTGTATGGATTTTCTCTGCATATAGTAAAGGACTAAACTCATGCAAGGATTGGGAACACAGTAGCACCATCATAATTGACTTCATCTGCGGTCCCACGGAAGTGATTGGTATGTCATGGGGTATTTCACTGATGCATACTTTGGTAATATTAGTGATTTTCATGCTACAGAAAGTGTCCATCACTGGCAATAAAAGGTAGTAGACACACAAACATGAAACGAAAAAGGGTGTTGAGGGTAGGTATGGGGCTTGCATGGTGTTTCTTCTCATGGAGACTTTGTGTAATTGCATGGACAGCCAGTCCACTGGCCGGTACTGTTACTGTGTTTGAACGTGGACATGATCATGAGTGCCAATAGGTGGAGGACACGCCCTCTCATTTTTCATTCAAAGTGCATCGTTTGTTCGGGTCCCCTTCCCCTTCCCCATCCCCCCCCCCCACACACACAAGCACGTTTTTCAGAACTCTAATAAAAATGGAAGGCACATGTTTGACTGCATAGCTTAAAATAGTTGATTTAATGAATCAAAATGGTGGATGCCATTTTAATGGATTAAAATGGTGACATGTCTCAGGTTGTAACCCGCCTAGTTAAGGGTCGCGGTTTCCACGCATTCCACACTCTTGAATTAGTTCTGACCAAGGTTATACCCCATACTTTTGAGAGGATGTTGACGCCGTCGGACATTCTTACACAGTAAATTCACATTAGCATACAGACCATATTAATCTTGAAGGTAGTAAAGCCTATCATGAACTGCGAGCTTCTGTAGATCTTAATGGGAGTGCTCAAAGCAAAGTTTGAAGTCATTCATGCCTGTTTCACTAAAATCTCCAAAAAATTTTATCCAAAGAATTGCTATACACTCTAAAAATGTCCTAGTTAAATTTGAATAGAATCTAATCAACAGGGGCACGAACCGGAATTCTGTCAAATGTTTGACTAGATTCGTCTCATAAATGAAACAAATAGTTTCATTTTTGAACAATTTCTAGTCAATTTTGAAACAAATCTTGTCAAATATTTGACAAGATTCTGGTTCCTGCCCCAATTGACTAGATGTTTTTAGAGTGTATATTGCATATTCTTGTTGTTACTCAGAAACATTAATGCATCGTTTGTAATGTTTCTACAAATGAAGTGACTGCACTCTAAAAATTTCCGGTTCAAGGTTGAACGGAATCCGTTCAAATGGACACTGAACCCTAATCTGGTCTATATTTGACTAGATTTGGTTGATTTAGAACAGAAAAAGGTTAGCTGCGAACCGAAACTAGTCAAATATTTGATCCTTTTCGGCTAAGTGCCCATCTGATCCATTTTCGTTTCAATTTCAACCGTACGTTTTTTGTTTTTGTTTTTTTGCTTGTTTGTTTGTTTTTTTTTTTTTTTTTTTTGAGTGTATCTGTGCAAATATCATGGCAAGACGGCAGACAACTTTATTCCATGCCCAATAATATCATATTAGAAAGATTTATGACTGGCTGTGGCATCGACACTTAATGTACTCGCCAGTCGCCATTACTGACAGATTTCTGCGTTTTGAGAAGTGTGTCAACCAGAGCTATTTATTGTATATTCACCTTCTTACGAAATGCAACGATACTAATGTGTGGACCCACTACAGAAATATCAATATGTGATCAATAACATTCAGTTCTAGTAGATATGACGAGCCAGTGCCTAATAATGAAACTTGGTTTATCGATCGACATACCGTACCGTGGTTTATCCGTAGTTTATGCTTATTTGTCGACCGATAAACTTGTTTTTTCGACCAATAAATCAGGTTTATTGACGGATACAAAACGTTTCTCGTATTGTTGAGCGTCTGGCGCCGATGAACAAGGTCCGACTAATAGACCAAGTTTTGTGATATGCCAGGTTCACCAATTTCGATAAACTTGGTTTGTCAATTCGACAAAACCAGCTTAATCAAGTCGATGGTTTATCACAGGCATATAATAAATCTGGTTTATCGAACTGAAAAAAACAGTTGTATCAGTCGATTAACCCAATTGTCCCAATTACCGAAAAACCAGGTTTATGGACGCCGATTACTCAATAATTCAGCAAAAATATGAACAAGCCTGATAATTAAGCAAGGTTTATCAAATCGAAAAACTAGGTTTATCATCTTGAAATGATAGATTTGATAAACCAAATTTATCGATCGGTTAAAGAATGGTATACTAAATTTATCGATACAATATGCACATTTATTCAATATACCTGATTTATCGGTCGATGAACTTGGTTTATTGAATGACAAGCCAAGTTCATCGAAGCCCAATGCCCAATAATTCGATGAAAAAGCTGTTTAACAACCTATTAAGTCGATTCACTATATCGTATGAGAAATGGTGTGAATGGCAGTTTTTCTTGGGAAGGAGTGGTATGTACAAACCGGGATCGCGGCAGCTCGCTAATATACAATACTCTATAGTAATTCAGTATGAAAACACAAAGAGAACGACGTATCTGTCATATACATATGGTACATTCATTAGAAATTTCAATTTTACTTACAGGTGATAGCCTTGTAGGAAGGATGCTGAGGTAAAAATAATTAAAAATAACCTACAAATAACGTCACTCTATGTTGATGATGCTATATGCTCGGTTTCCAATTCCGACGGCCAGGGTTCAAACCCCATGCAAGCACTTACTCTTTCAGTATTTTTAATTCAGTTTTTGGCTTCTACTTATTATACTTGGGATGACGAATGTCACATGGACAGGAAGGATCCTTTTGTTTTTGTTGGAGATCAGAGGTCAGTAAAGGTCCTCAGATGTCAGGAAACGAAAACCTCTTAAACACCTTATCTCAAAGTAGGAATCATGAACGTGAATTTGTTAAACTTAGATAAGTTACCCTGTGTCTTCAGTAGAGTTCAAAGGTTATCTGAGATCACCGGTTGTGAAACTAGGAAAACATTTTAAATGTGCTTACAATATCATACACGAGGTGAATGATAGGTTATCTAGAATATCGTCTGCACTCTTAACATAGACACTTTTTCCAATAGCAATTACAAAGGATTGTGAGATAGAGTCTGGTATGCGTCATGTTTGTCAATGGCATTTTACTGAGGCCAAAACCGGTCCGTACCAAAACTCTATCCCAAAATCCTTTGTAAGTAATTGCTATTTGGAAAAGGGTCTATTGACAGAACCATCGTATTCTAAAGCAGGGGTCTCCAAACTTTTTTGCTTGGTGGCCCCAATTTTCTACTCCGGAATCTTGGTGGCCCTCAAATTGACGGGTCAGTGAGAGGAGTTTGATTTTACAAGGTTATGCAGTGTTAATAAAGCAGATCACTGGTTCTTAGATTAGAATCACTTCCATTTCTTATTTTTGATGAGAAATTTGACAATTATTTTTCGCTCCTGAATCCTTTTCGCGACCCTCCGAAATATTTTCGAGACCCTCAAAAGGGTCGCGACCCCTAGTTTGCCGACCCCTGTTCTAAAGTGTTCTTTGTCTATTATCGACTTGCAGGTGCCGTTCGGGCAAGAGATGCAAACCTTTATAAAGGCTGTTATCTTTTTCTCGGAAGAGAGGTCAGTGGGTCTACCTTGGGTATCATAGGAATGGGAAGCATCGGATACAAGGTTGCTGAAAGGGCAAAAGGCTTCCACATGAATGTTTTGTATCACAACAGGCGCAAAAGGTATATTACTTACCTTATTTGTAATGTAGGAGATGAGGAATAGGAAGAAAAATATGAACAAATGAAAACTGTAGCTTGACGGTAAGCTAATTCATGAGGTATGTTTGAAATTGGAGTAACATTGAAAGCTGGCATTGGCATTCAGAAATTAAAATTCACTGTCAGCAAGTATGCCTCGTGGACAATCGAGGGGTGTACATAACACTACTACGTAACAGGGTGCTTGATGAGCTTGACGCGGGCATTTAAATCTGAGTTTAGTACATATAAGTGAAATGTATTGTTAAACCCAAAAGATAGTGCTGTTTATTAACTTGTATCCAGTACATAGCCTACCATGCAATTCTAACCGAATTGTAAGTTATATGAGTATTTTATAAGTTTAAGTTTAAATTGCTTTTAAAAATACAAATTATATTTTGTCATAGATCGGATAAGGACGAGGCTGAAGTTGGGGCCAAGTACTTTTCCAATCTTCGAGACATGCTCCCTCTGGTTGATACTTTGGTGATTGCGTGCCCCCTCACACCAGAAACAAAGAGTGTAATAGGAGCAGAAGAATTCGAAATGATGAAATGAACTGCAATCATAGTCAACATCGCTCGTGGTATGGTCATACTTTTTTTTGCAAGTTACCATTTATTTAAACATTTTCGTTTAATTGGACTACACTATTTGTAAGAGAAACATCTTAGCTTACTTCGATCAAAGGCATGGGCGTGGATCATGGGGGGACGCGTCCCCCTCACTTTTCTGGAGGGGGGCATCTCCAAAAAGTCCCCCCACTTTTTCGATAATATAAAATAGATTACGAATTGACACTACATATTAAAAGCTAAACTGGGCCCAAATATGGCACCATTTGCCATATAGACACCTTCCAATTTCCATTTTTTCGAAGGGGAGGGGGACACCCTCGCCTTAGACCCCTCCCCCAGGACGGCGATTCTCAAATGGTGAGAAGTCCTCCCCCCACACACACCTTTGGAGATGGATCCTTGACCTTGATCAAAGGTCTGGACGATGTTTTAAACAGATAAATTTGATACAATATGTAAGTGATATGGTAACCGAATTCAGTAATACCCTTGTCGCGGTTTAATTTCTTTCAGGAAGTATTATAGATACGGATGCTCTTATTAATGCTCTTCGAAGTGGTTCCATCCGGGCAGCTGCATTAGATGCCACCGACCCGGAACCCCTGCCAGCCGACCATCCCTTACTAGAAATGCCGAATGTGTTGATTACACCACATATTGGATCTTCCACTTGGGAGAACAAAGACGACATATTTAGGATAAGTATAGAGAACGTTTTTGTCGGACTTAAGGGTGGTGCTTCAGGCCATCATAAGAATTACTGATAATCAAAAACCTCAAGTGCCGTATGGTTGAAACTGTTGTGTTTGAAGGACAGATGGTTGGAAAGGCATTAGCAATAGACTGCAGCATTTAGTTTTCATATTATTTAGCTAAGTGTCAGATTTGCTGTCATACAGGCGTACCTCTTATCGATTTTTACTTATTTTTGTCTATTTATTCATTTTTGTATTTTTTTTGGAGGCTGGTTGATTATTATTCAATTGATAACGTTCTTCCATTAACAACTTGGGTACAAATTAAAATCAAGTATACTACTTGAAATACTCATTACCATTCGATATGACATCATTATCTACTTTCGTCGATGTTATCGTAATGACATTATTTTAAATTCTCTGTAATGTATAAATGACAGTTTAAATACATTGTCACCATCCTACATTGCAGAAAGTTCTCGTTTGCGTGCCATTTTCTGCTTCTCTTGTTATTTCCCTGTCCTCTCCAACAAAATGTCACTGTGTTACTTTACCTTGCGTTCCGCAACAGCAGCCTGTCCCTCAGCATAAAGATCAGCTTCAGGTATGGTGGAGAAATTTTTGACATTCGACGCTTAATGTCAAAGACCAAATCATCACTACATACATTAAGGTCGGCTCATACTTTTTCAATTTTCACGCTCTATAAAACTATGAAAACCATACATAGTCATCCCCAGCTCTTCCGGGCCAATCGCGGACATAACTCAGAGTTGAACAATGTTCAACGTTCATAGATTTGTAGCGCTATACTGAAGTATGAATAGGCCTTGCGAGATCGAAGCTCAGTATGTCGATGACACCACTGGATGTCGTGGACCTTTATCGTGCCCATTATGGCTCCACAAAGAAATTGGAAACTTCACCGACGGGGGGAGAGGTTTAACCGACGTAGGGGCACGCCTCCCTGCCCCAAACCTGGCGAATTGGTGATATCGTTCCAATGTGAATATAAATTGAACTTAAGATGTCACTTACGAGCATGGGTGTCAACTGGTGGGAGACGGGGAACATGTCCCCACTTTTGAAGGTGGGGTTGTTCCCCTCACTTTTTTCCAGAAACCCTAACGAAAATGGTAGCCGTATATTTGATTCAATAGCTTGCAAATAGCTTATTCAACGAAATCAAACTCGAAAATGGTTTAAACAGCCTTCTAATGGATTAAGCTCGTGGGAAAATGCCTCAGATTACACCACAGATCATCTGGCCTCCAAATTTTTCCAGGGCCTATAAGTGAGCCCGGATCCCTCGCTTCTAGGGCTTCGCGATTTGCGCTTGGAGTAGCTCTGGTCAAGATCATGTCCTCTACACTTTTGAGAAGCTGTTGACGTCAGAATTGCAGTACATTTATCCGATTGATATATCAGCTAATAATTTGGCAGTATACGTTACACCAGATAGCCTACCATGCAGATTGTGCGCACATACAAGTCTTTTATTACCGTTTATCATTAAACGTATGCAACAAAACGGAAGATAAATGCGATAATTATTGCTAAGAATAAATTTAGTCTAAGTAACTTCAACTGGCGAGTATTATAGCTATGACAGTTTTAATTGCTATAGACCTCAGTCGGCATTGGTTTGTCTTCTAATCCAGCTTTAAGGTTTCTCAGACACAACCGGATCATTGCTGACCTAGCTTGTACTGTTCCCGTTGACATGTGTGGTGTTATTATCACATTAGGCATATCCCTCAACGGATGACATTCTGGTAAGGGTTCTGGATCTGTTGCATCTAGTGCGGCCGCTCGAATGGTGCCGTCCTTTAAAGCCTCCACCAGAGCGTCTGTATCAACAATTCCACCTGTAGGTAGGACAAGTAGCAAACACGTAATATTCTATATGTTGCTGAAAAGTCTCTAGACATGAAACCAAACACTTACATGTCCACAGACTTTGAGGTGATCTAAAATGTATCGTAGCAATATTCTACAAGGAGGATTATAATACTTAGTCGACCTGTCGATTCGGGTCTAGGGGGTGTAATTCCTCTTGCCGCCCTGCTTTGTGTGGCCCAGTCACAATGAGGACGATAAATGCACAAGGCCTTGGCTTCTTCTTGAAGAAGTGTACATTTCTCCAGATCCTTCCAAATCAACCTCAACACTTAACGACTAATATGCAGTGATATTTGAAGGAAACATTGATGATGACAAACAACCATAATAACTAGTCTTTATTAGACTGTTATAGGCCTAGGAGGTTGGGGTTATTGGATTGGATGAAGCACTGATATGATGTTTTGACTCGTCGCTTTGAGGCAGGCCTGTACAGGAATATTGAAGCATGTGCCCACCAGTTCTAATTAATTTGACCAAATAATTGTTCTGAGTGTAGGTAATTTGTGATAATTTGATTTCAAAGTTAAGCAACTTCAGAAACCGCTTACATATATATACTCAGTACAGAGACCTAAGTGTGACATTTGTTGATATCATTGTTGTTCAGGGCATAACATACAGCGTAAGTGGAGCAGCAAGGTACCGATAAGGGCGAGCAAATTCAACGTAAAATGCTACCAATATATGACTACGTAGTTAAGGTACAAGAGAAATGTAAACGTGATGTCAGTGGTAAGTGCATATCAAGGTGTTAGTATAGGCTAATTCACAAAGATAACGAAATCACCATTTGTTTGCTTTAACGATAGGTAGCATATGACACCATGGGCGGTGATCGGGGGGATGGGAGGATATATCCCCCATGGAACTGGATGAGGGGGGGGATACTGTACACTATATACCCCCATGAAATCAACCCGCCAGATTCGGAAATTATGTGAAAAAGTTATTTATGAAGAAAACTTCTTAATAGAAAACAAGAGGGAATACTCCTGACAGTTGTCATAGTATCACGTTGCAAAGCCAGGAAAGGGCGATTTCCGGTGATCTCGGGGTATTTATGGCCAAACTTTTCATGGTACCCTCCGTGCCAACCTACGGTGGCGCTCCGCTTAGATAGTGACACTGGCTGTATCTCCCTCCCCACTTTCAAAGGCTGATCGCCGCCCATGTATGACACCCGTCTCATTCAGGTACTAACGCCCAAATTCCCAGGTTCTCTAAACCTATCTTATAATATGAATTCTTTATTTTTGACATTGCTCTTTTCGTTGTTTTAATTACCTGATTACTCTAATTTTAAAATGGTTTTTCAGGGCCTTCTGAACCGAAGACCGGTGATGATTTGGACAACAACACTCCACTAATTTTTATGTTGAAGGGGTTCGTCTTAAAATGTCTAGAACAACCTCAGGAAATGCCAAAAATGTTTAAATCATCCCTACCCAAAATCTTAGAAACCTTCCGACGGTCTTGCTCGCTGTTAATTTTATAGTCTTTGTAAGGGAGAAATTTGCGGCTCTACAGATTCAGGACAGCGCCATCATTTTAAAAATCTAGACTCTCTCACATCCAGTTTCTCGTTAAATACATACCCTCCTTTACTAACAAACTTCTTTTTTATCATGAAAAGTTAAGACTTGAATTTGATTGGACTGGACTGAATTTAGAGTGAGATTGCCAATTAAAGTTTAGCGTAGGTAGAAATACCTCCTCCCTAGCTTGAAACCACTTCTTCCTTTAATAACAGTATAAGTTTGTCTGCGAATTGCGTCATGCCTACAAGGAACCACCATCCTAATGCAAACTTCTGTCAAATATGTTATTAAATGTAATGGTTATATGACTTTCACTGACGAGTATTAACGTAATTAGGCCTACTTGTAGCCTGACAACTAAGGCCAAATTTCTTACGATATAGTTTATTTAAAAGAACCATAGTTCAAGTGATATTTCCGTTTCATACCTCTTGATGCATTGATAAGTATGGCCGTTGATTTCATTGAAGACAATTCCTTTGCGCCGATGCACTTGTGTGTTTCGGGGGTTAGAGGTGCGCAGATCACGAGGAAATCAACTTGTGGAAGTAAGGTTGCTAGAGAAGAACAGTACACTGCACCGACTCGACACTCATCCTCTTCTGGCCTTTATCACCAAAGTTAAAAAAAAGTTAAAAATAAATTGGTATAAGATTCAACAACAGCACTGCGTTTGGGTCGATTTAGAGATATTTTGTTGTTTCACTTATCAGTATTTAATAAATACTGATAAGTGAAACATGTAAGACAAGTAAAGATGCCATCCCCACGATAAATAATCCTTTGTGTGCTTACTGATGATGAATAAATCGTTTCCATATAAACATACCTTCCAGAGGTCTTTGGATCAATTGCTTCAGTTTAACTAAGAGGGTATGTCCATTAGTAGAATGGGGAAGGGTAGGGGAGAGAAATGAGGAAGTCTGCCCACGGGTGCAAAGGTTTGACGCCGTCAAATTGTGATTTTTGCACTGATTGCAAGTTGTTTTATGTCAGCTTAGTGAGGCTCCATTCGCGTAGTGCCCTTTGGACTGATAACGATTGATATCTGTTCCGCGTAAGTTTATCTGAAAACATCGAAGTTGCACCCTCCACAGCTGTACTAGGCTGATTGAGGTTATGTTGCCTTTGTCGAAGACGCGCATGATTCCAATCATATTAAAGACAAGAAACTCTCGGTCCACACTTTGCAAATTTACACATTCCTCAAGAAGGGGGCACATGACTCTCTACCCTGACGTTTTCATTAATATGACTGGCAAAATGTACTAACTATGACGGTTACAAAAGTCTAGCGGTAGATTTTATGAACAAACAAGTAAGTTTACTTTATTTCGGGTGTCGTAAATTCGTAATAGATACCTTCGATTTCTGTTATAGTAAAGAACTTTCATCTTGAAGCCTTTCGACCTTTCAGCAACTTTGAGTCCTATGTCTCCCATTCCCATAATGCCAAGTGTCATATGAAAAACATCGGTTCCAAGGAAGGTCAGTGATTTAAGACCGGTTGTTATATCCAATGCTAGAATGAGGAAAAGTCAATGTGTACGGTATTTGTTGGTTATTGTCTATATGAACATTAAACAAATGGTTACAGATAATACCGATCATCCTGAAGAAGGGCCGGGCTCCATCGGTGCAATAGCGGCTCGCGAATATATGAGTGTGGCAGTGAATGGGTCGACCATTACAAGCTCATCATATTAGTGGTGGTAAGGCCAGGAATTGCTACACGTAGACCGCATTTCGCTATGGAATATTGCAAGAATTCGACACATTCTGGATCAACTTAATGTTCCTGTGAGAGCACCTTATATGATAATGATAACAACTAATTAAGTCAAAAGCGTTTGACACCCTGGATCATGATATTTTTATGTTTAAATTACATCATCACTATGGTATTCGCAGTATTGCTTATCACTGGTTTAATGACTATCTCAGGGTCGGGTCTCAGTATGTTAACATATCAAACGTGAATTCTCACATGTGCAGTATTAAAAAAGGTGTTCGCAAGGCTCTATTCTTGAACCTTTATTGCCCTTTACTTAATATACATTACTTACCTTTCGCAAGTTCTTGTCTAAAGTTTACTTTAGGGGATAAGGGGAGGGGTGTCCCCCTCCCCTTCTGAAATTTTTTGCTGTCTAGAAGGGCTTAGATGCAAAATGGTGCTTCTTTTTATACTAGATCCCAGTGTTCTTCACAGGGCTTTTAGAGTGGCTCAGGGGTGGCGCCAGGATTTGCCCGAAGGGGGCCAGATTCTCCGACGGGGAGGCCAGCGACCAGAAACCCCGATGCCGTCGAGGGGTTGGTGAGGGAGGATTTGAAGAAACCTGTGTGCTATACCATGCCATTGGATATATTGCATAAAATTTGTATATAGTAGAGGAACATAGATTTACCGTTTTTATCCGTAATCTAAACTGTGAAATTGCAAAGCGCGCGAAGCGCGCGAAAATTTTTGGGTAAGCCTACACTACAGACAATCTGTACTTGTTTAAAACGTATATAGGTCAATTGTTCGGGCAGGTGGGCCCTATCAGACATAACTTACATTTTACTTCCCTCCTCGGGTCACTAGCCGTACCTCACGGCAGATATAAGAGAACAGTCATTAACTAGTTTTACGGAAATGAGATGACATTGTACTATATTTAGCTATAGGTAACGGAACCGAGGAAGAGTGGGCAAAGCGTACCAAAAATTGTGGTTTTTATCTCAGAAATGATCCTTTTGAAACTACTGCTTTTCTTACACAATTCGGTCTCACTCACCAAACAATAAACCATCACCATGCCTTTATTTCCCAGAAATATAACGCAGCAAGAGAAAGCCAAAATAACTAAACCAACCATAGGTGGCGACAGAATTTTCCCGAACGGGGGCCGGGCCATGCCAGCGACCCCAAGTTCCGACAACCCACTATGGAAATGGAAATATTGAAGAAAATGGATTGACCCCACAGCGCGCGTAGCCCGCCGAAAATTTTAGGTTCTTATTAGGGAAGTTGTCCTCTTGAGAGCAAAAAACAGGTAAACCGGTGGGGCGACTGTCACCTTCGGGGACTGCATGCTTTATCCTAACGACTAAGACTCCCCGACAAAACTGTAAAAATTCCCCGACGGGGAGGGGGCATGGCCAACCTGCTCCCTGTCCCCACCTGGCGCCACCCCTGGAAGGGCGGCCCGCCCTCCGAGTGAAAATGACATTGACAACCAATACGTTTTCGGGATTTAATTATTTTGTTTCAAAATCGGGATTAGGGTTCGAAAAATGGGCTAGGGTTCAGTCCCCAAGGCATAATCAGCTGAAAAAAAGGAGAAAAAATCCGGAACACTGTTTCCAGACGAAATTACATTATTAATATCCAAGGTTTTGATTGACTTTTCGAGGGCTTATTGCCGATGCGTCCTGCATAAAATAAATATGCCGTCTGTTCTGGTGCGGATTCCACCGTCATTACTCCTCCCCGAGACCTAGATCCCTACCTCCTCCCACTCAGCCAACTTCCCATCCCTCCCTCCCGCAGTTTTTATTTTCGTTTTTTTTTTTTTGCTTTCCTTCATTTTTTCAACATCGCCCATTGCGTCCCCAAAATTTCTGTGGGGGCACTCTGCCCCCCTGCCCCCCCCTCTGGCTACGCCACTGAAGCAGATTACATATAGGGACTTGTTGAGGGGAAGGGACCGCTGTTGATCAATTAGGCTTATCACAAAGAATGCTTGAAGATTGTTGAGGGATCTTGCCCCTTCACCTATCTTCCTCCCCAACGTAATTTGGAGACTTACATCATTCATTCCTTACTACAGGCCTATAGGCCCTTTTCTAAATAGCAATTACAAAGGATTATGGGATTAAGATTTGTTACGCTTCGTTTTTGGCAAAAGTAAAATGCTATTTACAAAAATGACGTATACCAAAACCCTATCCCATAATCCTTTGTAATTGTTCTTTGAAAAAGGGCCTAACAAAACAGAATTTTTTTCAGGATCCATTAGCCTCGGCTCCGACATTGGGCGCCCTGTAAGAGAACAAGGAGGGTTGTTCGTTCACTGATTATAGGAAACATATGTGCCCCTTAATGTTCAGAAAGTGCACATGCCATGAACAACATTTTCTCAATAATAATGAAAAACATGTTTGAATGCTTTCCACATTATGCAAGTATTTAATACAAAGAGATAAACGAAGCTACTTGCCACAATGAAACCATGCATGCTGACCACTTTTCCATTTTCTTCAGTTTCTGACCATGGTTAAATTGTCACGTGACTTAGTATCTTATGAGCACGCCGTGTGTTATGTACCGGGAAAGAAGTGAAAGTTTAGTGCCAAGTGGGCCGTTAACCAGACAAGGTAGTAAAGATTGCCAAATAGCTTCCACAGGGGTGAGTGGGAATATTTTCCAGGGTGAGATGTCTTAAAATGCATTGGGGCAATGACAATGAAGAATTTTCTAGAGGGAGAAAATTTTTCTAAGGGGCGTTGCCTACTACTCCCTCCTTGGCTGCGGGTTTGGGTGCCGATAATTCCCGGCCTTATGCACTTATCAATTGAATGACGCACCCCACTACCCCGGCATTGTCAATCAAATGTGAGTCATTGACCAATGACAGTGTGACGCACATATCAGTCATTGAACCACTATTGTCAGCCACCAGTATGACTGAGGCGTGAGTCACATTACCTCAATTGTCAGTCACTGACCAAGGGCTGGATCATTGTGAGTCAATTGTTACACTTTGTGCACGGATATCAATTGTCATTCTCATTTTTCCAGTCAATATTGGTGACCCACATGTCAGTCAAAATTGCAAATTGTGCATCCATTTAGTGACTAAGGTGTGAGTCATTTTACATGAACTTACCAGTCACAGAAGTGACTGAAGGGTACGTCATAGTACATGTTCTGTCAATACCGTTGAGGACAATGATTGACCATGTCTGGGAGTAGTTGGGTGCGTCATTCAACTGATAAGTGCATTATAGACGACTGAAGAAAGCTGAAGGAATACAAGGAATGAAACAAGTGAATCGATTGGGGTTTCAGGTAAAGCTCCACTTTATATGGCTCTTAAGCTTTCGAGAAATATGAAATGCTGTTCAACCATGAAGTTGCTCATACGGACTTTTATACATGCATTGCTGGAACTCCGTTACAAACATGAGGTGCCTCAAATGCAGTGTTGGAGGACTCGAGGCCGGCCTTGGCCTCGGTCTCGGCCTCGGAGGCTGCGGCCTTGGCCTCGGCCTCGGCCTTGGAGCTTCCGGCCTCGGAAATTCGGTCGAGGCCGGGCCGAGGCCGGGCAAGACTACCTCCGACTTTTTTAATAATTTACTACCATTTTTTGCAAAGAAATAACTAAACCATGCGAAGTTTAATGTCTTGATTGCCTTGAAATTAATTGTCGATATTTTCTATTACAAGACAACATCGATGGTTGCGGTTGAAAAGTGCAGATTAGCTGTGAACGTACGATACAGCGCATGTAATCTTAGTATCTTGCAATGCATACACCATACAGCAAGGCTGAACCGGCCACACACACACACACACACGGTATACCGTATACTGGATAACCGGTACGGCACATGCACAGTTCTCCACAGTCCACACCACACACACACGTGCAGCGCAGCCTAGCCGCCGTGTCACTCGCGCGCGCACTATCACTATACTAGCTTGTTATTGTCCTGACGAAGTCGCCATGTCTGCTGATTCTCGAATAATAAAATTCGGATTTTATGACCACGAGGAGTTTGAAGAGAGGGGACGGAAAAAAACATAGGGCACGATGCAAATTTTGCAAGCCATCAACACCTTTTGGAGGCCAGACGGTGCGGCCAGATTGCGCTATCCAGCACTCTATGCCCTGGCCCAGAATGTTCTTTCTGTGCTAGCTAACAGTGCTCCGATGGAGAGAGTTTTCAGCCATGGAGGACTGATCATGAGGCCACATCGCGCCAATTAAACTTTCCCCACAAATGCTGGAATGCCTCATGTTCTTGAAGTGCAATGCACACATTCTTAGCTTCTGAGCTTCTGAGCCAGAGAACCAAGCTCCTTTAAAAGCATGTTCTGGTGACCAAATCTGATGTTTTCAAAAATAGCAGAAAAATTTTCTGCGCTAGGCAGTGAAAACCCCATCTCAATAGCATCTTGCATTTGGAAGATACGGATTTTTGAAGAAATGCTTTATTTTCATGTTCTGCAGTGCATGATGGGAAATCTGTGATGTCATCTGGGCTTTGTATTTCTTTATAATGTTGGCTTTAAGTTGGATGCAGTGGTGCACGTGGCAGTGTGTATAGACTTGTGACGTATTGCGTTCCACATAATATAGTTTGTATTGTTTTGGGGTCTTGTAAAAGGTAAAAGATCAAACTGCAGATTGTAGACTTCATGTCAGTTATTTTAGTACCTTCTGTACACACATCTGTTATTATGTACAATATGTAGTGACGGTGACACATAACAGTGTGAACTGTCAGGAGAAATTATTTCAGGTTGTTTGTGGATTTCTTCCACCTTTGGTCACGAAAATTGGCAGTTGCAAGTTCATGAAAACACATTTTCTTGTTTTTAGATTGAGCTCATACACTAATTATGCTTTCTAAAATGAGTGCACAATTTGTATGGTATTTGTGCAGGCACACATGTACTACCGGCGTCTGCTGTTTAGTTTCTCTCATTTTTTCAATAGAGTGATCAGCAATATCCTTCGCAAGGCAGATTAATTTTACTTTTAGGGAACTAATTGGAAGTTGGAACTGATCCCTTCTGTATTTTGTGAAAACCCATGTTTTTGTTTCTAAACACTAGTAGGTGACGGTGTAACTTGAGACAACTGCCCAAGTGCCCAGCTTCTTAAAATAAAGTTTGGTAAATTTAAATGAACTTGACTTACGTGTATTTACTATTTGCTCATTCTAGGTTTATATACTTCGCTTCACAAGCCCGCCCTTGAATGGCAAGATATCTCAATCTAATCCCCATTGCCTCACCACCTCTGGGCAAGGAGTACGGCTACTGAGCTCCAGCTATAATACTATGTTGGATGGAGTGAAAGTATGCTCTGATATTTTTTTTCTCTGATATAATAAGTAACCCGGCCTCGGCCTCGGCCTCGGAGCTAATGCCTCGGCCTCGGCCTTGGCCTCGGAGGGTGTGGCCTCGGCCTCGGCCTCGGCCTCGGAAGTAGCGGCCTCGACTACAACACTGCTCAAATGCCTTAAAAAGTAGTAATTAATATGAAGATATAATACAAAATTACCTTCTTTTAAACGTCTTGCAGAAGCCAAAATTAGCAGAAAGGCATGGTCCGCGCATGCGTCCGACAGGACTTTGGGCGTGTTAGAGAGTTTAATCTTATGTTTCCTCAGCAGGGGGATATCGATATGATTTACACCGACTCCATGATTTGCAATGACCTTGAGCTTGGGAAAACGGCGTATAAAGTCTTCTGAAAGGTTGAGCCTGGTTGCAGGGAAGAGCAGTATTCCCTCAATGTTGTTGACGTATTTTTCAGGAATTGTCTCAAAATCTGACAGACGCACAAAGCTGAACTCTTCCGATATCATCTCGTAGTAGAATTCGGGAATTATTGTGAGAGCAGGTCCATCTACGACCAAGATTGTTTGCTCCGGCGCCATTTCTAAAGATGCGAAGACGACTAACCGTGCACTAAACAGTATTACATTGCCGCACTACGAGTAGGACGTGTATCTCTACCAGGAAAGCAATATGTAATTTTTAGTATTTGCAATTATGTTACCATACACTTATAGGCAACAGCCAAAGTCTAATGCAACCGATTGTTCACCCGCTTCTGTTCAACCTCTTGTATTGTTCTTCTGAACAGTCTGCCATGTCAGGTTACATTTCTGTGAGGGTCACGATGGCATAGAACATGAGCGCCGTGTACTTTATTTTGTGTAGAAATTACATGCTTTCACATGATTGGGAACATTTAGTTTATTGAAAGCAGGATTGTGGTTATGGCGCGCGGAAGGGCCACGAAATATGATGGTGATATTATTGGATACGTTGTTATACCAAGGACATATGCCACTATACTAAATTTACATGTAAATTGTACATGAAATATATGTCAATCTACCCATGGACGTCCGGGGGGTGGCAAGGGGGAACTCCCCCCCCCCCCCGAAAATCAAAAACTTGAAAAAAACCTGAAGAAAAAATAACATCAACATTTTTTTTTATAAAAACGCTAGAACATTTCCAGATCATGAGCTTTCAAAATAGAAAATGATTAGATGCAACTCACAAGGCCTGGGAAGTTCCATTTTCATCGATCTGGGAGGCATTTTGGCCAACATTTTCTTGGCGCTTCGCGCCAAACTATGGTGGCGCTACGCTTAGATAGTTTGCCTACAGCTTCCTGCAAATTTCTGGCTACACCCCTGTAAAAAGCGCCAACATTTACAAGTTAAGCTCTTTTCTGGGAGTTAAATTTCCCCTGATTTGATGAATTTAAAGCTTTGCCCCCTAATTTTTTTCTACAGGGCATGTGACATGGATGCCTTCAAGAAATACTTTTTCTCGGTGGGCTGAACTTGTTAGACTTTTTCGTGGGCGTCCGCAGAAAAAAATTCAAGGAAGGAAAAATTTTTTAGGCGGTCCAACTTTTTTCATGCGAAATATTTTACTCCCAGAAAAGAGTTTAGATGCTGCTTTCACACAGTGTTGACAGAGGCGTAGCCAGGAATTTGTCAAGGAGGGGGGTGAAGCCCATAGACAGACTCTCAGCGCTCCGCGCCACTATGGGTTGGCGCGGAGCTCAAGGAAATTTTGGCCGAAGATGCTTCCCAGATCCCTGGAAATGGCACATCCAAGGCCTATTTACCGCATATAAAAAGGGGAAACATAAGCAATATCGTAAATATAAACTTTAAATAACACCAAAAATATGCTCGGGGGCTGCTGGGGCCTGAGTGTTGATATTTTTATTCAATTCCTGTTTTGAGAGTAGAATTTCACACTGATTGAACTGTTAAGAAATGTTGATGTTATATTTTCTTCGTTTTTTTCTTTATTTTTTCTTCGTTTTTTCAAGTTTTTGATTTTCCAGGGGGCAAGTGCCCCCTTGCCTCCCTTCGGACGCCCATGGACTTATTACAAGCCTTGATCGGTACGATAAAGTATATAATCTCCGACGGCGAACGGTCGCCCGACGATTAACGTGGTTTTGATCTTAAGGATGGCAGATTTTCCTATAAAGCCCTAAAGTTTCGCGTGATGTCAATATACGGTCTATTGGTCTATCTACCCAGGGATAGAGTTCCGAGTTACATCTAAGTTCGAGAAAATTATTAAGGCTTATCAGTTAAATACACCTTTGCTAGAAATGTAATTCTGGGTAAATATGCTGTGCATCGATTGACAGCGGGTTCATCCGCAATGGAAGGTCTGTGTTTAAGACGTCTGTGTTTTCAAGACGACCCTCACATTTTCCTTCGAGAAAATTATTAAGGCTCATCAGCTAACTACACCCTTGATAGAAATGTAATGTTGGGTAAACATACCGTGCATCGATTAACAGCGGGTTCGTCTGCAATGGAAGGTCTGTGTGTTCGAGGTCTGTCTTTTCGATGTCTGAGGTCTGAGGTCCGTGTTTTCTAGGTCTGTCTTATCTAGGCACCCCGAAAGAAGGTCAGGGTGTAGCATTGCAACTAACACTAACACAAATGCAGACTGCGGATTGGTGTACCCGCTAACAAGTCTACTACGCGCGCGTGTAAAGTTTACGCTTCATTGCTTTATGCTTCATTGTTTACCCTCTAAAATGACTTCAATGCTTAACTGGTCTATTACAATTTAGAGCCCGTTTCTGCGTCATTACATGTTGAACAAGTAGCATGTGATACAAAGAAGGATGCAAAGTAGAACGTCCAGATTTGCATATTTGTGCTGCCTACGCACCATATAGAGATACTGAGGGCTGCTTTCAAATGTTATAACATTGGAGCAATTCAATGAAGACAGGGTCCGAATCGGAAAAGTGATCGACGCTGTTATTTATTGCATTGCCAGAGAAGAACGTCTCACTAGTGATAATATTGCAACTGTTGTCAAACCTTCAAACGGTTTGCTTCATATTTCGAGGTACAGTATTGACCAGACAGAGGTTGAACTTCTTCGTGAACGTGGAATAAAATGGACAGCACTTCCAGATGTACAGTCGGATTCCTGTGCTGATTTGGTGTTTGGCTTGTTTTGGCCTCCTCCTCGCAGAATAATTGAAGGTAAAATTTTTCAAACTAATTTTTTGTGCCATTTGGTGCTCTATAAACAGATCCACCCTTATACAGTTATAAAAGCAGTCGTAAGGAACATCATATCAGGAGAAATTAAGGACAAATGTATTCCTTACAAATTTTGATAATATTTTACTACGAGAACAACCCCACGGAAAGGTTCAATTTGCATGGATTTTCTCTGCGTATAGTAAAGTACTAAACATTCAAGGATCGGGTACACAGTAGCACCATCATAGTTGACTTCATCATGATCCGTGGTCCCACGGAAGTGATTGGTATGTCATTGGGTATATCACTGAGGTAATTGTAGTGATTACTTTGGTAAATGTAGTGATTTGCATGCTACAGAAAGTATCCATTACTGGCAATAAAAGGTGGTAGACACCCAAACATTAAAAGAAAAAGGGTGTTGAGGGAAGGTATGGGGCTAGCAGTTTTACTTAGATAACGTATGGTGTTTCTTCTCATGGAGAGTTTGTGGAAAAAATTGCATGGACAGCCAGTCCACTGTCCGGTTCTCTTACTGTGCTTGAACGTGGACCTGATCATGATCGTCAACAGGTGGGGGACACGTCCTCTCACGTTACATTCAAATTTTGTTCTCCCCAACACACAAGCACATTTTTAGAACTCTAATGAAAATAGTAGGCACATGTTTGACTGCACATCTTAAAACAGTTGATTCAATGAAATCAAACACGAAAATGGTGGATGCCCGCCCCACGCGCGTAGCTAGACCCCCATAAATTGTGCGTGTCCCCATAAAATATGTAAGAAGTATGGGCGGTGACCGATGCCGTGACCCCCATTTGATACCTAAAATTTCATCCTAGCTACGCCCTTGGTGGATGCAGCCATTTTCATGGATTAAAATAGTGACATGCCTCAGGTTGCACCCAGCCTAGTTAAGGGTCGCGGTCTCCACGCCTTCCACGCTCTTGAATTAGTTCTGGTCAAGATGATACCCCCATACCTTTGAGAGACAGTTGAAACTGACAGACATTCTTACGCAGTCAATTCACGTTAACGTACAGATTATATTAATCTTGAAGGTAGTAAAGCCTTTCATGAACTGCGAGCTTCTGCAGGTCTTAATGGGAGTGCTCAAAGCAAATTTTGAAGTCATTGATGCCTGTTTTACTACAATTTCAATAGTATTTCATCCAAAGGATTGCTATATATTGCATGTTCTAGTACTCAGAAACATAAAATGTAATGTTTCTACAAATGAAGTGGCCATTTGTGCAAATATCATGGCAAGATGGCGTATATATATATATATATATATATATATATATATATATATATATATATATATATATATATATATATATATATATATATATATATATATATATATATATATATATATATATATATATATATATATATATATATATTGATTATACATATATATATATATATATATATATATATATATATATATATATATTTATTATACATATATATATATAGAAAAATTTGAGAAAAATTCACGTATGCTCCATGTAACATAACAAACAATAAAACACATTCCAAAGATCACACAATAAGAACACGCTTTTATCTATCTGTGCTCTTATTATGTCATCTTTGGAATGTGTTTTATTGTTTGTTTATATATATATATATATATATATAGTAGGTAGAGTGACGTAGCGAATTAAGTTATATGAATGAGTGAATCAACGCTGTATTGAATAGCCCCAATTCCTCAGTGGTCAAAGCATCCGCCTTGTATGCGAGAGGTCGCTGGTTAGAATCCTGCTTGAGGCTAAGTTTTCCATTCACATATAAGCATCATCTTGCAGTATAAGGCAAGTGTCTATGTTAGAGGAATAATGGCCTAAGGTCTGCATGCGACTATTCCATACAGCGTTGATTAACTCATTTATATATCTATATATATATATATATCTATATATATATATATATATATATATATATATATATATATATATATATATATATATATATATATCTATATATATATATATCATATATATATATATATATATATATATATATATATATATATATATATATATATATCATATATATATATATATACATAACATATATATATATATATATATATATATATATATATACATATTGCCTGTGCCAAACCTACGGACAGTCACGGACAGTCACTTATACTTACCCCAAAGCAGTTCTCATCCGATCCACACAAAAATATCAATACTTTACAGTGTAGGTTTGAGATTGCGTAGAATTTGCTCTTCTAACGACACTTACTTTAAACGTTGTGAGGAATATAAGAATTATCTACTAATGCAAAATTACAGCCCCAAGCTTATCAACAAGCAGTTTCGTCGGGCTACCAATCTTAACCAGGTGGAGCTTTTGAAAACAAAATCTAAAATCACCCGTAAAGTCTATCCTCTTGTACTGGATTATAATCCCATACTCCCTAATATTTCGAAAGTCCTTAAGAAAAACTTACACTTGCTTTCTAACCCTTCCCATTCTTAAGGAGGTTTTTCCAGGGGGGTCGATCATACCTGCTTACAGAAGAACGAAAAATTTGAAATTAGTGGCGCCCTCCAAATTCAAAAGTAGGTATATTCCCGCAGAGATTGTATCCCCTGGTTATTTCACGTGTTCCAATAAGTGTGATCTTTGCCAAAGTTATTCGTACAATTCTCGCATATTTTACTGTACTGCTACTGGTCGCTCTTATCCTATCAAAAAACCGATTACTTGTACCTCTAAGAATGTTGTTTATCTTATCACATGTAAGAAATGTATTATTCAATACGTTGGTTTCCACTTCTAATGAATTTAAAGTCCAGCTTCGCAATCATAAATCGCATATGCTAACTAATAAGAAAACCTGTGTTGTAGCTATTCATTTTAATCAAAACCACCATGAAATGCCCGAATTAACCGTTTTCCGAATTGAACGTATCACTGACACTGAAGAAATTAATAGGAAACTTCTCACCCGTGAAATCTTTTGGGCTGCTCAATTACGCACCATATCCCCGTACGGCCTCAACAAAAACTCACCTCTAGAAAGCGTATCAATTATGCCTCGTAGCTTTGTAGATAACTCTGTTAACTAATGCTTGTATAGATGTCAACTGGAGAAGGTCGAATGACCGAAACGTCTTGATATTGAATTAAAGTGGAGCAGCAAAAGTTGTGTTTCTTGTTTCTGCAGTATACTTTTCCTATTAACATGATAGAAGCACCCTTGCATCCAGCCTGGATCCTGTTGCTGGGAGTTCATTTTTTGGGTTCGTTGTACTTTTGTATTCTTGCTTTATATATATCCCGGTGGAGTCAACATTGCTTTTTCACCTCGCCCAGATTTTTCAGCTTTACCGACTCAACTCTATATATATATATATATATATATATATATATATATATATATATATATATATATATATATATACATACATATATAGATGGATAGAAGGTAAGCAAAACACGTCGTGAAGTGTAAATATAGAAAGAAAAGTTGAAATAACTTCACAAAACACCACCAAAATGGTATCATAAAATGTATTAAATCCTAAGCGCTTTCACCCGTTCCTGCGAGATTTTCAGTAAATATATATGTATATATATGGAGTTTTCACAGTGGGTGAAATGGCCAAAGTTGGGTACAGATTTGGTTTTTTTCTTTGAAATCTCTTTACAAAAAATGTATATTTCTACTGCATGAACATATTTGAAAAAAAGATATCGGTTTCCAATTCCGACGGCCAGGGCTCAAATTCCATTCAAGCACTTATTTTTATTCAAGTTTTGGCTTCTTTCACTTATCATACTTGGGATAAAGAATGTCACATGGAGAGGAAGTCTCCTTTTGTTTTTGGTGGAGGCCAGAGGTCAGTAAAGGTCCTCAGATGTCAAGAAACGAAAACCTCTTAAACACCTTATCTCAAAGAAGGAATCATGAATGCTATTCATACTTAGAACGTGAATTTGTTAAACTTAGAAAAGTCATCCTGTGTCTTCAATAGAGTTCAATGGTCATCTGAGATCACTGGTTGTGAAACTACGAAAACATTTTAAATGCACTTATAATATCATACACGAGGTGAATGATAGGTTATCTAGGATATCGTCTGCACTCTTAACATAGACTCTTTTTAAAACAGCAATTACAAAGGATTGTGAGATACAAAGTTTGGTATGCGTCATCTTTATCAATGGCATTTTTTAGGCCAAAACCGGTGTGTACCAAAACTCTATCCCAAAATCCTTTCTAATTGCTATTTGGAAGAGGGTCTATTGACAGACCTATCGTCTTTCAAAGTATGTTAAGTCTATTATCGACTTTAAGGTGCCTTTCTGACGAGAGATGCAAAACTTTATAAAGGCTGCTATCTATTTCTCGGAAGAGAGGTCAGTAGGTCTACCTTGGGTATCATAGGAATGGGAAGCATCGGATACAAGGTTGCTGAAAGGGCAAAAGGCTTCCACATGAATGTTTTGTATCACAACAGGCGCAAAAGGTATATTATTTACCTTATTTTGTAATGTAGGTAGAGGAATAGGAAAAAAATATCAGCAAATGAAAGCTGTAGCTTGACGGTAAGTTTTTAAAAGCTAATTCATGAGGTAGCCTATGTTTGACATTGGAGTAACATTGAAAGCTGGCATTGGCATTCAGAAATTGAAAATTCAAGTCAAATTCGCGAGCTACAAATTGCTTTTGATCCCCAATAGAATCCTCACAAGAATTCAGTAGTGGTTAGTGATATTTCACTTTTTACCATTTAAAAAATGTTTGCAGTGCCCTGCAACTTACGTAACTTACAATGACACTTTCACTGGAAACTGAAAAGATCCGTCCCTGTGATAAGTAGTTTACACTCTAGAAAAGTTGGGTAAAAATCTTACCAACATTGGGCACGTATGTAAAAATACTGAAATTGGGTAAAGTGTGCCTAATAATTGTTGATTAATTTAATGGGTTTATCAATAAGTTATTTTACCACTCATTTCAGTAACCTGCCTCTCACTTAACCCAATTAACATCAATTAACTGGCAAACTTTTTCTAATTTTGGTTTTTTCACATATAGGCCTATGCCCAGAGTTGGTGAGAGTTTTACACTGAAAAAACTAAAGTGCTAAACAGAGCACTTAGAGAGCTATTTTATAGCATTTCCAAGAGCCCTATGAGGGATTGCGCCCGTGGTGCTGTATTTTCAGCACCTCAAAGGTGCTGACACGCTTTTATATTTTGAGAAATTTGGTTCGCAAACATTGTTTATGTTTGATAAATTGATGTTTAACATACGTAATCTACACCATGGAATGAGCCATGACCGTTTTGAAATGACTTTTAGATAATTTCTCAGAATGGGGCATTTCATTGATATTTATAATTAATAGGTCATTAGAAACAATTTAAAGCCTGTTTACAATTCTCATATAATAATTAATAATTGTTTACAAAATAAATGATATAAACAATACCATTTAATCGGCCTTAAAATGTTTAAGCAGCGTGAAATTAGTAATTAATTAATTCCTAACAAAATTAAAGACGCAAATACATTTATTGTCGAATCTGGAATCGTTGAAGAGATAATTGTCTAGATAAATTAGCCCCTCCCACCAAACCAAGATATTCCTTTATTGCCATGAGGTGCTGTGCATTAGCACCACAGAAGTGCTAAAACAGCACTTCAGGTGCTGATTCAACATCAGCACCCGTTAGGTGCTACAATTTTAGCACTTAAGTTTTTTGAGTATACCCAACCCGACTACTTGTCGCACGTGCGGCAAGTAGTCAGTCCGTGCATCCCGTCCATGTCCGAGAGAATGCCTTTAGCTACTTGCCGCACGCTAGTTTTCCGCAAGCTAGTTTTTTTTTTCGTAGGATGGCGATGGAAAAATCGGTTTTTCAAAAATTTTTAAATTTGTTTCAAAATCATGGTTAGGGCTAAATTGGGGTTAGGGTTACGTGGACAAGGGATATTAGACCTGTTCTATCATAATCCGTCGTCAGAATTACAAACAAATAGTCGAAAAGCTGTTATTTTGGAATTAGGGATGTGGACAATTTCCAAGAAGCTGATTCGTCCATTGGCATGAATCTTCCATTTCCACCCTACGAAAAAAAAAAAAAAAACTCGCTTGCCGCACGTGCGACAAGGAGTCAGTCCGGTGCCCAAGGAACAGCATGTAAGAATGTCCTATTTGGCTCTAATTTTGTCAAAGGTTGCATGAAATTATGCAAAAAAGATCTTTTCAGATAGAGCAGTGGTTCTCAAAGTGGTCCCTACCGCCCCCGGGGGGGGGGCGTTGGGAAGTCTTAGGTGGGTACCACAGAGTACACAGAGCATGGGGGGGGGCTTTGGCACTCATTTTGGGGTCCCTGGTGATTACGACACATCGATTTAGGGCACAATAAGGCATCCAGGGTTGTGTTCCCCTCAGCTTGTTCTTTCCCTTTCTGCTCACTAAATTGGAACCAGACATTCGTTATCTCACGGCGTTACACCAAGCTCACCCTTCACACTGACTGAACTACATCTCGGCTCTCTGTAGGCTACCAGTTTCACAGTGTGCTGCCTTCTTTGGGTTTTTGTTCTTGCAAATAGAAAAAGTTATCTGAGAAAAAGTATTGTTGAGCGTCCGACTATGAATACTAGGACGAAGGGAGGGGGTAGGGGAGGGGGCATTGGGACAGATCAAGATGGTGGAAGGGGGCGGTAGTCTAAAAAAGTTTGAGAACCACTGAGATAGAGTTAGAAAATCCATTTCGAAAATGGAACATGTTAATACCTCAAAACGGAAAAGAAACTAGACCGTCCGCATGGCGTTCCAAAGTCGTGTTTGCAAAGCTTTGACCTCTGGTGACCTCTGGTGACATACACCAACAGCAACAGGATACCAAATATTAAAGGTATTCATAATTCCTTGAAATAGCTTGTGCACAAGCTACACACACCCACAATTATTAAAAGACTTAACGGTGCAGTAAAAGGTGACTACCTTGTTTGAACGACAGATACAGAGGCGTTGTTTGTGCACTGGAACCATGGAAGTACTTCCATGCTAAAACAGGGAAGATAGGACCGTATTGTACTAAACCTTCTCGGCAACACATGCAGTGCAATGCGGTGGACAGTTTGTGATTTAGATAGTAACAGTGTGCGGAAACTGTTTACACCGGTTTGGTCACGTCCATTTTTAAGAAGGTAAAAATACTTCGTCTTCACTGCGAATTAATAAATTTAGTTCTTACAGAAGTTCAGCAGACGTATCGTAGCTCCTGCAGGGATTGTTTCGAAGAAGTAGCCTATACTAACCTAGCAAGGGTTCAGTGACTAGGAAATTGTCTACTGGAATCCCTGATCCGACCCCGAAGTGCCCACGACCGTGCCGCTCTGAAGGTAATCTTATTAAACACTTTGCAAATGAAGTGTTAATCAAGGTCCATGTCTGGAAGGTGCGCTGTATGTATGCATTGCACGTATGCTCAGTAAAGCATTTAGGCTATACTAACCTAAAGCGTGCATAGAAAATTAATTATCGTATTTGGGTTTACATGTAACGTTGCTGGATCTTTCCATGCAGGTTACTAAAGGTGAAATATGCTGGCACAGTGTGTCAACAGCTGAAGGTAAATGCTGAAGAACGAGTCAGAATTAACCCAGGTACACATGATTTGGCAGCTAACGAATGCATAAATCAACCGCCAGATCCTAAAAGTGATGGCAGGCTTTATGTGTGTTCACAATTACAATTCAAACTGCCTTCGTGCAGCAATTAAGACGGTGGGCCAAAGGCCTAAAAGTGTTCTATTTTTTGACTTCATAGTCCCCTTGCCCCCCCCCCCCTTTCCCCCTTGAAAATGGCCTAGAAACATTGGAAATGATGTCCTAAGACATATTTGATATGTTACCAGTTTCCAAAATTGCACATTTGGAATAATTACGGAAAATACACTATTTTGGTACTAGGGAAATTCTTCCCTAGCAACGGTATTTTATGCGCAGAATTAACACAAAATCCAAACTTCTAGTGATGGGATTACAGATAAATGCCATTTCCTTTTCAAAAGAAAGCTCATTTACATATGTTTTTTGATTACTTACCATAAAACACGTTTTTGGTTGCTAAGGAAAATTTTCCCTAGCAACAGTACTCGGAAAGCAGAAAACGACTACATCTAAAGTTCCAATTATGGGAATACAGACGTAATAATGTCATTTCCTTTTCAACATGAAAATAATTTATGCCTATTTTTTGAAACAATCACGAAAAACACAATTTTTGGTTGCTAAGAAAAATTTTCCCTAGCAACAGTAGTTACAAAACAGAGCATTTCACTCCCAGCAGGTGCCTCTGCTTCTGAAGCTGCAATCAAAATAAATGTCAAAGGTCAATCTACAAAATACAGTTACTTGCAGGCAAGACTTGTTTTTGGCATTTTATACTGGTTCTGAATATCAGCGGCATTAAAAAGAATCTGTGCAGCTTTAAGGAATTCTTACAATCATATGCATATGACACATGAGAGGTGGGGGGACACTGTGCCCTGAAAGTTTTTGGATAACTCCAAAATTCAGGCAAAATTTTTAGTTTTTTGAGTGCAGTTCTGTTTAAAAGGCCCGTATATTAGGGCAAAAGAAACTGAGCCACCCCCTTCTAAACCAAATGGGCCCATAAGCATATGATCATAAAACTTTTTGACTCTTCGACATATCATATTCGTAGGAACTGTAACTGCTTGAGCCAGGAGCATACTGAAAGAGGTTGTGTCCCATGCAAGCCCAGCGCCCTTCCCACCAGAGACCTGCAAAATGGAAAATTCAAAGGTGAACCAAAAATACATTTTATATTTGAATGCCCCTGGTGGAATGTTGGACATATACCCACTAACCCCCCAATAACAATTTTCTGACACTGATACTGCCTTCAGGTGTTCATACAGTAGATGCATACAAACAGTTAAGGGCTAGTTTGCTAGTTTGCATACTCTGCTTTATACTTTACAAATGGTACAGAATATATGCCTAGATGGATCCATGTCACACAACAGTATATCTGCAGCAAAATGTACCAAACTGATCAATGTTTACCCTGAACTACCATATATAGTCTCAATAAAAGACATTAACAAGCATGCTGATCAATAATCATCTTTATAGTTTTTAATAATGGTAAGTCTAACCATAATTAGTTTCTATACTCTACTGTGCCACCCAGGGCACTCAGTATTTTTAAAAGGGTAGCAATTTACACCTCTCTACAGCATTGAATTAGAAGTGGATCTTTCAGAAAGCCCTGTCTTTGTGCATTTTAAAATGCTTTGTTTAACACACTTAACCACATTTCCATGGAGTTACTGTAATTGCTGGGTCTCCCTTTGGCAAGTAATAGGTTGAAGATAACCCTATGCTCAGCCTACACAATAGCATTGCATTACAATACAATTCAGTTGCATGTACCATCTTGACCAATGACAGGTGTACGCCCAACACCTTAAAAAACAAAACCGGAGTAGTGAAAAATGTAGCTAAAGATTTGCATCTTTCCTAGACATTTGGCAGTTCGACCCTCAGACAGGACTGTGCATTATATGTTACATAGGTTTCACAAGGCACACGCCTTGGTATAGGGCCTGGGAAGCTTTCAACACCCAGCTATCATGGCACTGTTCCTTCAGACTAGCTTAGCATAGCCTAGAACTATTTATATTTAAATGCAGTTTTGCATATTTCATCATACTTTTTAAATAAAAAATTACAGAATACCCCATGAGATGTAAGCTCTGTTTTTCCACTAGCTATGCAGTAACTTAGTTGCCTCATTCATAGCCAGACAATAATGGTTTAAGAATCTAGTCAGAAAGATGTGAGTTATTTCACATTACAATTCTGCTTAGAATCCGTTACCTTACCTTTTCCTAAACAGATTTTCACATGCGGAATATTCTGCAATTAATACCATTTAAATAAACTGAGAAAGTCAAATTACTTACCTTAATAGATGTGTCTCTGCCTTTCTCTGCAATACCCACCCTCTGAACGTTACATTAACTTGAAATAGTGAAGGGTGTATCGCACTCACTGTAGACTGTAGGCTGTAGTAAAAGCATGTCCTAGCAATAGGTGTAACTTTACTTACTAGTTTAGTGACATGACTATCGAACATGACAATTACTGCATCATGTTCTCAGCTGCTACGGTCTCACAGCAGGTCAGGTCCTTCCAAACAGAAATGCAATGCTCGACTCTTTCCAGCAGGCTTGGAAACAGGCACAATAAGGCTTTAGACATCTAATTTTTCATGTTTTTACGTAGAATCTTGCGAACTAGAAGAGTTCAGTAACTGTGTTATTGCGGGTGTATATACATAATTCTGTAATGTTTACATTCCATCAAAGTCATGTGGTACTCTAGTTGATCTGCTATTGGTTGCTGCCACTAATTCTTGCGTAATGTTAAGGCACGTTCGTGAACAGCTATGTTTAAAAAACTTTGGCTGATATTTCACTAAATATCTACAAAATGTGCAACTTTTGCACGTGGTAACATGTAATGTCATCTTAGTTGTATACTTTTACGATTTTTGAGCAATTGTACAAGTACTTCCCTGAGAGGGATCACAAAACAAGCGAATTTTGAGCATCGGCCCACCGTATAATTTACCGTCGTCTACGACCAGATATGTACGGCGAGAACTGAACTTACAATCTTGACCTCCCAATCAATCACCTGCGCTGATCAAGAATACGGTAGTATTTGTAAGGGGCTTTGCCCGAGAGAAAAACTTAAAATTGCCCAAGAAAATCATCAGATTTTTTCTTACAAAATCTGCCCGAGAATTGGGTTTTGCCCAATGTTCGGAGCTGCAACCGGGCCCAGCCCCTCGATCAGCTCGCTTAAGAAGAACTTGTGAGCCATGTGCTTGAAAGGCTTCTGGAGTCTGATTTCAGTTCTAGATTTAGTTACCCCAAGTGGTAAGCCAGTGTGGGCTCATCAAGGATTAAGCATGGGTAATCTACAATCTTGGACAAAACTGTTGGAACACCTCCAACCGTTGTACCGTGTACAATATGATGTCGTGCATGATTTAGGAAACCCTCGTCCCCCAGTACAGTGTTGCACACGATTTACGAAACCCCCGTCCCCCCAGTACAATGTTGTGTCCAAACTAAAGCGGTGCATCTACAATTGACATTATTACCTCCAACATTGTACGGGGGAACAGGGGTGCAGGGATACGTGTTCCAACGAGTTTTGTCCAAGATTGTAGCCCCGGGTCAACTAAAATATATCCCATATGGAACCCACGTACATGGGCTGTACACAGTTTGGTCAATATATGTGCACCAAATGGGAAACATATGTGGGACATGTCTTTGCCCAGACTTGTGTTCTTTGCATGTGGTGGCCCATAAGGGCGCGTCATGGCCAAAGGCCATGGCTCTTGCATATGGGCATAAAATGGGCTGGCCAATATGGCCTCTCCATGGAAAGAAACCCGGGTTTCTTTATGTGGGTGTTGTGTGGGCTGGACCATATGGGTGTCAAGTAGGGAAGACAATGAGCGACTGGTAGAGATGGCCAATTCAGATTCCGTTCAGCAGGAGGCCATACATACCATGTGGGATCGGTGTGGGCTGGCGCCTATGGGTTCTGTATGAAGAAAAGCTGGGACACTGCATGTGAGTTTTGTCTTTGTTGACCAATATGGGTCCTATATGGGAGGAACATAGGCCACTTCATGTGGTTGTGGTGTAGGCTAACCCATAGACAGCGCATGTGGGCAGAGTCCCCTTTTGGATGGTGTATCTTTGCTTTTCATGATTTAGGAAGGGAAACGAAATATCCCTCAAGATGGTAGACTACGTAAGAAGTTAAATATGGAACAAACTATGAATAAGAATCATGTTACACCATTTGAAATACTCAAGTAAATTTTATGCTCAAATATGAAGCATGATGATTGCGACTCTCTGAACTAAGTCAATTCAACATTTAATTGAAGCTAAACGTTATTGAACCATCCAAAACAGCTGTTTGAACATAGCTGAAGTTAGGGCCCAGGTGTGGCTTCTTCTGGGAGCAGCACCTCGTTAGAGGTAACGCTTGAATTTTGCTCTGCGGCATGCATCCAGCCGAAGGAGCTGTTAAAAAAAGGACATAGCAAAACTTCAGTAGACGTACAGTATAATGCCTGGTTTGGGGAGCAAAAACTCTCCCCAGAAATGTTTATTTTCTCCCTCTGGCTTCAAGCCGCAGGTACGTTTGTAACCAAGAATCCAAAAGGTTTAGTGATTCCGTGACTCTGAAAATATAAGTACTCTGACTTTCAATTGACACAATATGTGATCACTAATGCTTCTTACAAGTCATGCATGCTATCTCTCGCTCAGGCAAAAAGCTGGGTATTCCCAAAGGAGGTACTTACCCTAAATTACCCAAATATCCGTACATTAGAATCTCTTCCTAAAATCCACTTTGCTGGAGGCATCATGGGGTTCCTCCTCCCAAAAGGAGTTACGTCCCCTGATACTAAACGTGGTCCCGTCTCCACCGTCAGGCTCTTAAATCCTTGCATTAGTGATCGAAAGCAAGAGCTGACTAACCTGCCCTCAACACACTGCAAGAAAACGTACTAAATATTTTATCTAATGTAAAATTGACCCATCAGGCTTTAGTTTTGACTTAACGTTCAATAATTTGTAGTACTTTTTCCAATAGTCCCTTCAGTTGGATGCCGAAGGACGAGAACCATAACTTACCCAGAAGCAGTATTGTAACGAGTCACAGTTAGGTCGAGTCACAAGTCAATTCAGGTCATCAGTGATCGAGGTCACAAGTAACGTCATTCGTCAGATTGGTCCAGTCAGGTCAAGTCAAGCACATTTTCAAGTCAAGTCGAGACAAAAACCAAGTCCACCCAAAGCAAGTCAGATATTTTGGTCGAGTCAACTTGAGTCAGTTACTGGAGTCTACAAGTCAAAGCAAGTCACACTATCACATAATCATAGCAAATTTAAAACTGGTATTGCTTCTTTGGTGAGACCTGGAGAAAACTGAGTTGTTATTACCTCTTGTGAAGTGTACCTGTCGCCGACTGCAATCTTTTTCTATGGTATGCCACAAGATGCATTGATTTTACTTAACTTCATATGCAATTTGCCAGAAGTAACCTGCACATACCAAGGTACCACACGTAACAAACAATGGTAATGTATATCTGCTGTGAATATCGATTATTAGCACTGTAAACCAAATGCAGGTGATCAGCCAGTTGCTGGTAAGCTACATTCATTTCATTGTCATTTATTTCATTTAAGTGGTCTATTCGGCGTAACATTGTGACACCACAAAAACATTTCATTGTTGTAGTTCCTATACATACACATGGCAATTGCCTTTTCAACATACAATCATTCATACATACATACATACATACATACATACATACATACATCATTAGTCATGGTTATCTGTGCTATCAATGTTCACCATAAATTTGACACAAATATTAGTTAAGACGATTAAACATTTTTGTCAGAGTGTATTCCATTTCAAAGTGTCAGTGATTAGTGCTCCTAACATCAGTCTGAATGTAAAAACTGCCTCCACGTGCATGAAGAATCCATTTTACACCCCAATTATCAGTTACACAATGCATTAAACGAGGTTGCGAAATTACCAGTCCTAGTCCTTAGTAAAGGACTGTGGCCGTTCGCCGAGAGCTCACTTTATACACAGTCCTTTCAGATCTAATAGGATGTATGTAACTATCGGGGGGATCGGCCATCCTTATGATGGTTGAAATTCACTTTCTTCTGGCAGCAAATTTTGGACGTAAGATCTTAATTTACTACCATGAACTCTCTTCTACAGATCTTACAAGAGGATTACCGTTGTTTTTGATCACTGAGATCTTTTTGAAAGGGCCGAAACTTGCACTGAAATTAGCAACGTTTTCGCTCCATAATATTTACTGTGTGACTAAGCAACTTTGTTTACACCAAGTACATGCTAATAAGCTACATTGTTACGAAACTATGGAATGTTTGAAAAGGCAAATTAGTTAGTTGGTTGGTTGGTTGGTTGGTTGGTTGGTTGGTTAGTTAGATGAGGTTTAACGTCCCAGTTTCCAACCAATTGGTTCAAGTCGAGACGACCACGGCCTTTTTTCCAGTTGTGGCTCACTGGCTTGTTTTTCCTACTCCATTGCTTAAGCTGAGCACCAAGCACAAAGGCAGTAGGTTCCATTTTTAAAGTCTTTGGTATGACCTGGCCAGGATTTGAACCCTAGACCTTCCGGCTGCAAGTCGGATGCTCTAACCACTTGGCCACTGCAGTTGGCAATTGCCATGTGTATGTATAGGAACTACAACAATGAAATGTTTTTGTGGTGTCACAATGTTACGCCCACTGCTTTGTGATATCATTGAAGTAGTACTGCTATGCTTATATCAACAAATATTTCGAGCGCTTTACAGTAAATTTTACGAAGTGGCAAACTTGATGATTTTATTTCTAATTTTCGGAACTTGTCAGAGGTTGAAAGTGATCAAAAAACAACTGCAATATTAGTGTAAACTTTGGAAAGGAAACGTTATGGCAGTCAATAAGGACTTTGGGTCCTAGTTTTGCTATAAGAAGAAAATGAATTTTGACCAGCACTGTGCTGGTCGAAGAGACCCTGGATTTTCAATGCGTCGTTGTAAGGACCGTGGATAGGGAGCTATCGGCGACCAGCTATAGACGTGCCTAAGTTACTGAGGACTAAAGCAGTCTCATCAGAGTTGCACAAGCAATATATTTGAATACTTGTTTATGCAGAGGCAACAAAATTATTGCAAAGAGAAAAAAACAGACCCATATTTAATAATTTCATTTGAAATATTCACACAGGGATAAATATCTCGTACAACGAAAGTCACTCCCTGGATCAGACCAAGAATCATCCAGATGGCAACCTTGTCTGTACAACATGTTGCTTTTCGATCAAAACCACTGAGTTTGGTGATCGTAATGGTCCATGCCTGGCATGCTGTGTACATAGTCTGATATGACATGCTTTCGCAGCAGTGACTGAGGATTTGTCGAACTGCCCCGTACCGCGCGGCCCGTTTGTTGTCAAGTGACGTCAAGTGACAGCTATACTATAGTCATGCAGTGCTGGTATTGATTACACACGGGTGCTGTGTGTTGGGGCCGCGTCTATACCTAGCGTTATGCATGTGAGCAGTCCAGATATGCGTACGTTTACAAATACCGGAGTCGCATCAAAGGACTCGAGTCGCAGCAGGAGACTTGAGTCATTTTCCCTGACTCGAGTCTTGCTGTGGTCGGGTCCGAGACTAGTCAAGAAATTTAGGGTACCAGACTCGAGTCAACTCAAGTCATTTTGGCTGATAACAAAGTCAAGTCAAGTCAAAGATGCGACTTGAATCGACTCAAGTCCGAGTCAGTGACTTGACTTGTTTCAACACTGCCCAGAAGGGGTTCTACTCTCCGAAGGAGCTACGTCCCCAGATGGAACACAAAGACTTAAAACGATTGCATCTCAGCCATCAGACCCTTTCATAATAGGTCTTTCTTATTTATCCCCTTTTCATAATGGCCGAATGGAATAGGTACCACTCATAATAAAGTCTTGCAATAGCGAGAACATGAACCGACTAACATGGTTTCACCTGTTCCAAATTTTTTTAAATCATTCTAGAATGTCCTATTTCAAAAGTCGCTTCAGTTTGATACCCAAGGGAGAAAACCAAAAGTTTCCCCTAAAGGGAGCTATGTCCCCTAAGGGACACTATGAACAGGGAGTTGCCACTAGATGGAATATTGACTTCATTTTTTCATTACTTTCATAACGCAAAGCCTACCCCCATCAACTGTTTTTCTAAACCCTTTTCATTCCTTAGTCACCACAGAGTCCCTTAGTACAAATAAACCAGGGAGTTCCCTGAGTAAACCTCCCTTTGGAGAAGGACAAGTAGCCGCCAAGGAAGTTTTTACCATTACGTAATACTTAGAACTGCTGAATTGTAGTCTGTGCGGCTGATCAGCTCTACGCCTGTGCAGAAGGAAAGTAATGCATAGGCATAGATCAAAAACACACGTGCAATTACTTCTAATAAGTTTACATAATGCACGCAAACTGCTTTGAATCGGATTTTTCGTTGCAAATTCTATTGCAAACTAATAAGGTGTTTTCATATCAGACCAAGGACCCATATCCCAAATTTCACTTACAAAAAGAGGGATTTTCTTGACATCTCGCAAGACTCAGGTAACCAGGCCATGTAGAACGGATAGCTTAGAAACTTAACCACCTTTACCACATTTTGCAATGCGCAATTTTTACAGCTGTTGAGGCTGTGCAGGCAACGCAAATGCTACAGAACTAAACTTGCTAATTTGCTTTTTTAAATTTATTATGTGAAAATAGGTCAAATTTGAATTCAATAAAGATAAAAATCGCTAAATGGAAATTTGTTGTCTTATGAAGACCTAGACTTTTAAACAAGTAGAACGTTCTTTGGTGATCCGCCATGCTTCCATACTTACTTATGACTGTACAGGGTTATTGGCTGAACAAACATTCTACGTTTTACGACAGTTTCCTGAAAGTAATGTGGGAACACATTTTTAAAAGGAAACGGGTATTTAATGTGGAAAAGACGAAGTAACGCCAAATCATTATTTAGCTTCGATTTCAAATGTTGCAAGTCGAGACGATTTCAAAAGGACAACTATGTGCTTTCATCATTGTCAATAATGCCTGTCAAGGCCGGCTAAGCTACGAAAGATGTAGATGTCTGCTGACAGACATATAATGTATGTCTTGAAAATAGTGAGGAATAACAAAGAACTTGTCTCCTTTTGGTAACGCATGTACTTAAGCACATCACGTTTGGGGTCCAGATATTTCTCGCAGTCGTGGAGGATATCATCTGATCAGCCTGCAATGAAAGTTCAAAGTTTGCGTTTGGAGTAGGTTAATGAATTATAATTAGGCATTGAAAGAATCCTTCCCACTCTGCACTAATATAACTCACTCTGTATTTTGACTTTCACCCTGATTGTCCATGGCCTGTTAACATCCATCACTTCGTTTCCCCTGGCAGGGATTAAAAGCTGGAGTTGCATTGAGGAATGTTGCTATTATTGCACGGATTCACCCAGAAACACTTATTTCCTCAGCTTAAATTAATTAAAAGCATCAGACAACAGAAGTAATTTATCCTCGCTCATAAGTAGAAGTTTTCTCCATGACTGCATTCCACTCTGTCCCATATTCCTCTCACGCTCCTTAGTATGCTTTCACACCTGCTGAAAACATTGTAGTCACAATAAAAGTCAGAATCTCAATAATGCATAACTTCCAAAAGTAAAATTCCTAACATCTCTTTACAGCTCCTACTGAGCATCACACTCTGAAAAAAGTTTAGAGCTTAGTTATTCCTCATTACAGGCTAACCAAATGGAATACAAAAAGAAGGATCAAAAGCACAACGTCTTGGTGTGCTTGTTTGAGCTATCTAATCGCCATATGGACATGTTGAGGGCTGCTTTCAATGTTATAACATGGGAACAATTCGACAAAGATAGAGTAAAAGTTGGTAAAACAATCGACGCGGCCATTTACAACCCGGCCAGCGAGGAACCTCTTTCAAGCGGTTTTTTGCTTTTCTTGCCAAACCTTAAAACGTTTTGCTTTATATCAAGAGGAGTTAACCCAAAAGAAGCTCAACTCCTTCGTGAACGTGGTATAGAATGGACATCACTTCCAGACGTTCAGTCTGAATCCTGTGCTGATTTGGTGTTTGGCTTAATATTAGCCGCATCGAGAAGAATAATTGAAGGTAAAATCTCCAAACTTCGTTTAAATTATTTTGCAGCAGAAGTTTAACTTAGATTTGCTGTAAAAAATTCCGACGTATGGAACACAGTAGCGCCGTGTGAACCATTGATTTGTTTTCAATTCACGGTAAAGAATGGTGCGTCTTTAATCAATTTCACTTTAAAGGTTCGGTAATTTCTATACGCAAAATTGAGCAAACAAAATAGGCAGTTCAGAGGAAGCAGGAATAGCGATTTTTGGTTCGAAACTGGTAACTTAGAAGCTTATCCTTCTACGCGGAGGGTTTTGGGAGTTCTGTTGTTCCTTTTGTGCAAAGAGGTGTTACCTCCCTGGTTTATGCAATACAACTGTTCAAAAAACTTTGGAAGAATTTGGAGGGTACTTTTCTCATGACCTACATCACAATTTGTTCGTACTGACCTAAAGCCTGCCGACACTAGCTCAGCAAAATGCCTCGCGTGCCACTTTGCTCAGCTAATTTCTCACGTGTGTGTGCGAGTTTTGGTGGGATTTCCGCCTCGCGAGGCAGATGACTCAAATATCAAACGTGTTTGATTCTTTCTGACACGAGTGCCACTTTTCTCACCGTGTGCGCCTGACCTGAGCATTTGGCTCACGACTTTAACCCACTGCGCAAGCGTATTCTGAATGAATAGACCTAACTTTCGGCCTACTCATTCAGAATACGCTTGCGCAGTGGGTTAAAGTCGTGAGCCAAATGCTCAGGTCAGGCGCACACGGTGAGAAAAGTGGCACTCGTGTCAGAAAGAATCAAACACGTTTGATATTTGAGTCATCTGCCTCGGAAGGCAGAAATCCCAGTCACCAAAACTCGCGCGCACACGTGAGAAATTAGCTGAGCAAAGTGGCACGCGAGGCATTTTTTGCTGAGCTAGTTTCCCCTCGTGTGCGGCAGGCTTTATTCTTGACATCATCACCAACTTGACACAAGCCATCTTAGAGGTAAATAAAGAGACGTTTGAATAAATACGTTTCATCAATCAATAGGATATCAGTTGTGAACCACGGTGGCATCAATATTAAAGTATCAAAGTATTGTGGTACTTTAATCCGAGAGCAATTCAAGGTATTATGACGTAAAAATCAGATCTGAAGTTCTAAAGCAAGGCCTGCTGAGGATGCAATTAAGTTCCAATAATAAGTCCTCTTAATCCATTCAAATATGAAGAGGAATTGCGATAACTTTAGACTACTGTCTGAACCATCACTGTGCAGTAATTTCATGTTCAAAATGTCTAATATCTTTATTTCGTTAACAGCTTCCGTTCGGGCAAAAGACCCCGAAATTTTTAAAAGCTGCCATCTTTTCCTCGGGAAAGAGGTCAGTGGGTCTACCTTGGGTATCATAGGAATGGGAAGCATCGGATACAAGGTTGCTGAAAGGGCAAAAGGCTTCCACATGAATGTTTTGTATCACAACAGGCATAAAAGGTAAGTTTTAATCTAATGTAACGATAGTCTGACATTAATCTATTACCCCTATTTTATATTTGTTTGAGTGAAATAACGTCGATTACGAGCTTTGACTTCGTAAGCAGAAACGTCTTTATTAATGATATGTCATGTCAGTAAGCAAGTATGTTTCATGGGCAACAGAAGGCTACAGCACCTATACATGATAGGGGACGTGATGAGCCTGAGATAGGCTTCCTGACCCGAGAAAGTTATGTTAGCTTTCTTAGTAATGCAAAATTTACAATAAACCCAAATATTTGTTACAATGTTGAACATTACTGATAACTTGCTTTAAAAATTTCAACAATTTATATTTTGTCACAGATCAGATATTGACGAGGCTGCCGTTGGGGCAAAATACTTTTACAATCTTCGAGACATGCTCCCTCTGGTTGATACTTTGGTGATTGCATGCCCCCTCACACCAGAAACAAAAGGTGCAATAGGAACAGAAGAATTTAAAATGATGAAATCCTCTGCCATAATAGTCAACATTGCTCGGGGTATGATCCTAAGAAAAATCATTTATCTGAATATTTGGTCACATTCATACCTTTATTCTAAAATTGGCCATATCTGTAAACATTTTTTTAGTGAAACGATCTTAACTCTTACTTTAATCAAAGGAGAGCACAAAAAGATGCATTTAATGCTTTAACTATTATGTGGATACACTTTATTAAGTGAAGGAGAAACATGATTCAAGAAAATACCTGTTCCAACTTCATTTCTTTCAGGAAGTATTATCAATACCGATGCTCTTGTTAATGCTCTTCAAAGTGGTTACATCCGGGCAGCTGCATTAGATGCCACCGACCCGGAACCCCTCCCAGGCGACCATCCTTTGCTAGATATGCCAAATGTGCTGATTACACCACATATTGGGTCTGCCACCTGGGAGACCAGGGACGAAATGGTCAGAATAAGTATAGAGAATGTTTTTGTTGGAATTAAACATGGTTCTCCCAGCTCAGTATCATAATATATGTGATTAAGGAAAGAAGTTTTTCTCAATAGTGTTCGAAAATTAACAAATTTTTCAATTGATGACCTGATTCATATCCCAGTCAAATTCAGATGGCCAGTTAAACTGGGTCCGATTGGTTTCGCCCGATCAACTAAGTGAACTGGATTACACAGATCTCAACTGGGACGAGCTATGTTTACCTAGTTTTTGCAACTGGATTTTGAAAATTGCCATATGACAGCAACCGGTATCAACTGCATTAAACTGAGTTTCAGCTAAGCTTTTAATGGGATTTAATTGGGCAACTGGAAGTCGAGCTGGGGATAAAAAATAGTCAAATCAAAGGAGATAGATGCGAACCGATGTGTATAAAATGTGGTCTCCCTTAGGCTCTGTAGTGGATCCAATTTTGTTAAATATTAATACAACCCGTTGAAGATATCATGACGGCTCATGGCTTTCATATGTCACATACGCGGAGCGATATTCAGGTGTATATCACCATGGATCACAGGAGAGATCCTCTACATTAAACAAATCTGAACATTGTATCCGTGGTATCATGGGGAGGATAGTAGCCACTTTCTTCATTTTGAATGACAGTTACACTTAGGCGTGGCATTTTACACCAAAACTTTCCAAAAGTCGGCAGATTACGCAACAACTAACAAAGGGTGTCTCTCAAGTTCAAGTACAAGTGACAAAGCCTGCCAGCAATCTTGACGCTATTTTTGAACTAAAACTTATTTTCTCATAACAATAATATATCGTGGAGCATCCTTTGCCTTGAAAAAATCAGTAAAATCTGGAAACACCTTGACAAACCAACCTCTGGAAGTTGCTTGACGTATTTACTACATCCAGGCTTTACTGCTCAGCTCAGCAATCTATTGCACAAAATTGTCTCAAAACTACAGCATACAAAATCTAGCCGCTCACTACCTCACAGGGTAAAGGAGAACTAGTAGTTCAGGATCTTCAATGGCTACCGTTTAAGCACAGGATGGCATGTTATCTCTTATCCCTACCTTTAAATTTGTAATCTATGGACAGAGGGCTTTTTTATCAATTGCTGATAAGGGCAGTACGGGTTTGCAACCATATTCCCATACTGTATTAGTTGCTATGACATGTTAATTGTAGATTTCTTTCGTATTGCCTACCTTACTTAGCCCATTAAGATTTTCTTTCTAATATTTATTATCTAAAATACTTAAGTAGGTTAACTATTATTAATGTTGTCGCAGTCGTAATTATTATAAGGATGATGATGATGATGGTGAAAGGCTGAAAGCGACGAGGAACACGATGATTATTACACCATTTAGATTACTTCTCTACGGGAGAACCTTTTACTTTTGACATAAAAGTTACCAGTACCGAGTTCATGGAATAATATTTATTCTTACGTTCATACTTTTTTGCCTGAACTTCGTCCCTTCAATTGTTATGAGAACATTTTACATTTAAGGCTTCCAAACATGTCACCGTCAGTACTCCTATAATGCTTGAAGGGGAATTTTCATCATCCCAGACAGTTCCAATTCTCCCAACTACGCAACTTCTAGCTCCTCCCATAACTGTATGAGCTACTCCTTGTGCAGGAATAAACCTGTTTCATTGCTTAAGGCCATGTCCTGGTGAGCATACAAGGCTATAAAATGTAATAAAAGCACTCTCTCTGCCTTGTGTGGAATGTGAGCTACTCTGCATCTTTCAAATTTTCAAACTTTGATGTCAATCAAAGCTGCAAAGAGCAGTCACCAACTGAGAATTTTCATACCCCTACACTAAAAATATACTTTGGGGTGATGACTGTCTGTCTTTAAACAATTGGGTCAATAAACCATATCAAAAATTAATTTTATATATCTTGTAAAAAATGGAGTAAAAGTGTTTTCGGGGTACTTAACGATTAATTGTTCAAGTACAGTTTTAATTGCCCAATGTACGATATCTCAGTAGATTTCCAGCTTGCCGCGTGGATAAGCAGCAACAACTACACCCACCTAAATATCGGGGCATCTTTATTTCCTTTTCTCAGTGGGTGCGGTTATTGTCATGCATAGTTCTATCCACATTGTAAGCTGTTTTACTGCTATTTAAGAAAACCAACTATGCCTCGAGATTAAGTCAACAAAGTTTTTTCTCTGCGTACGTAGTTTTTTCGATGACGCCAAATACTGATGAATATTGACTTATTTCTAATTGTGTCCCACTCCACCCTATGTTAGACCAGGGAGTTGTTACGGATGGAGTTCAAGAACCTAATCCATTAGAATAATTTAAACCATTTGTTAGGGGTGATTTTCACTAACAGGTCTTTAGTTCCTCTTCTAGATTTGTTTAACCTAACCTTCCTTGTCAGAGTTTGCTCCTTTGAAACTAAGGTAACCATCAGACAAACATTTTATAAAGACAATGCTTTGAAGTGATCTGCTCCACCTACATATGTTAAACTTTTGTCGTTTTCCTAATATGAACGACTGTTACTGCACTTCTAAGGGATCCAATTTCTTCATTATTCTAAATTTTACGCAGGTAAAGTACCATCCCTTTTTCAGTGAAGCCGACAAGTCTTTATTTTGTCTACAAAAGTTAAAAAAGTTCCGCATTGTTCCTAAAATTGAGAATCATGGATCAATGTTCATTAAGTTATTTACACTTTTTACTGAACTCTTTTGAAAATTGTAAACTGGGGTAAAAGGATGAAGTCATTTTTGTTTTCCTTGAAGACTGGCAATGCTGGTAAAATCATCCCAAATGTGATTGAGGTGTAGAAGACGACAACAACCATTTTCGTCACATCCTATAATCCCCTTCAAGTGGTAAAGAATTGATAGGGCAAGACAAACGGGAGATTGTTGTCGACAAACCACAAGGTGTCAAAGGAGGGAGAAGTGTTTGGACTCCTTCCGTAACAACTCCCTGGTTAGACTCATTATGAGGAGGTTAGCTGCTGCTGAACAGGGTGTTATTAGAAGGCGGCGTGCGATCCGGTAATAAATCATGAGAAATCTCCAAATATGTCGATCAATTAACAGACTTATCAACATTCGACGAAACTCGAAACGTTTAATTGATTACATAGACCAAATAATAATTAGACTGCAGTACACACAAAAAACTTGAATACATGTCAAAACCCATTCTCTAACTGTCTACTACCTCCCTTTATTTCCTTATCCCTTCTTCCTATTCTACGTCTTTATCCCTCATAGCTACAATGGGTAATAAAGTTGTGGATGCAGGTCATCCATTTACCACCTCAATCATGTGAATTATTATCTTTCATCTGAACAGTTATCCTAACGGATCCCTTGGATTAAACCCAAAACCGCAATTTATTGCGTTAATGGTTGTGGCTTGTCTGTGTGTATAATGCCTCCCAAACCTGGGAGCCATTCATTGTCCAAACCCAAATGTAGTGTCAACAGTATTAGATTCCCCTCTTATGCCATTCCCAGATGACTAAGGTTGTGTAAAACAACGCCTTTGCCTCAAGGTAGAGTATAGACGAAGGAAATATAAACTAAGAAAGTCAAAATGAATTTGAAAGACAGTTTCCGCATATCGAGGTGAAGAATGTTGTTTTTCCTGGATGCAACCGCCATCATGTCCATCTACCGTTTGGTTGTCTCGGTTACGACCAAACTGGGACAGGGCGTTGCTAGGATGAAATTTTTAGGGGGCCTAGGTGTCAAATGGGGGTCACGGCATTGATCGCCGTCCTTAATTCTTGCATATTTTAGTAAGAGACACACAATTTCTGGGGGCCTGGCAAACATCTGGGGGCCCAGCACCCCCTGGGCTACGCGCCTGAACTGAGAGTATGTTTACAAAATGAAAAAAAGGTTCTCATCTATTATTTGCTCAAATCTTGCTGAGCATGGGAAGTTTTCTGCAGGATTAACTTGAATCTAATGCAAAGTTTTGATTATGCTATGTATGAGTATAGCGTTGAGATAATCATCACATTAGGGTTCTCCTTCGAAAACTCCACAGTAATTTTGGATAAAACCATTATTGGATGGTATCTCTGGAGTCGCCTACTTGGTGTGAAGAAAGTATACGGATCCCTGTTAATGAAATATACATTACAGCTAAAACGTAACGACGAGATACTGGTGGTAACACATTACAACTGTGCAATGTGTAATTATGTCTAACTATAATCCGGAGACGGTAATACTTTAAGTACACTGCACACATTAATTCAAATTGTATCCCAGAATGTTTATGTTTAGCAAATAATTTTGTGCCATATCATGACACTTATTTTTTTTTTAATTCGTAAAACGGGTAAACCGGTTTGCTAAGTACATGCTAAATTTTATGAACGACATTTTTTATTTATACCATCTGACAATGCTCAGTAGTCTAACTTTCTTTACTGGCGAGTTTGCTTGTTGACGTGTTTCCTAGCTACAAAGAACCACATTTAATGCATAATTCTAATTTAAAACACCATTCAGCCTCCCAGTCATCATTCCAATGGAAAGTTGCAAGATCGATATAATATGCCTATGCAGGAGAAGTGGGCCCAACCATTGCACTTTGAGCTCCGTTGACGAATGAGCCATTAATTAAACCTGTCATATTAAAAAGGTGATGGTCCATATGCTGCGACTCGGAAGGCTATGGAAACAAGTGCTAACTTAACTGTACATGTACTCTCGTGGCGGAAACATTCTCAGTGAGGTACTTCTTGGCAACAGTATCCCTTCAGCTGCCCACACCCTTTAAGCAGTTCAACGGACCACCCTAACAGGGGGACAGGTGCACCCACCACTTGTTCACTGTAGGCTAGGCTATGGTATCTGTATAGTCTGGAACCTTCACTATTGTTTAGACTTTCAAAACTGAATTTTTAAGCAGTCGATTTCTCGTACGGTCGACGTTTCACGTGTGAGTGCTGATATGTATGTACCGTATATTTACAATATTTGAAATGGTTTAATATGAGTCTAGTTCAAGTTTTGACAAACCTTAGCTGCCTCCTAAGTAATTCTTGACAACTCGCGTAACGTACAAACAAATGGTGTGGCTCATTTTGTATATGTTGTTGCCTATATCCATGGCGTTGCATATGTAATTATATTTAGAGTATGTCCAATGTGGCTACAAGACATAAGTTTGATACGGATATTATGGCAAGACATTTCACTTGGGGCGGAAAGCATATATCCTAAAAGTTTCCCCAATTTAATTGCCTAAACTCCTCTGCCTGTACTAAATTGATTTGTATTAAATGTTTATTATTGATTTTGCTGCTTTTGTATAATACTCTATCTTTATTCGTTGTACATTGACTCTCATACCTCCGAGGAGGTATTAAAGAGTCATACCTCCGAGGAGGTATTAAAGAGAAAATAAACTGAACTGCCAATTGAAAAACAGTCAGGACATGAATTTTGCCCTGCGGAAATCGACAACCTTTTGCTCGTGGCGGGGACGCCCTTTTCCCTGACCCCGGCCCCATAAGCCTTTGAAAATTGTGTACCTTTATTGTACTGCACCTGCAGATGTTGACCTGCACATTGTTCCCACCATATGGCCTATCGTAACTGTAAGTTTGTCTAAGTCCGTTTTCACTGCATGAATCCCTTGAATATGTTTGTTCGTGGCCACTGCAAGTAGACCTCGACAAGTGTAGGCTATGTCATGCATGGTTAGCATGAGTGCACGAACAACATTGATGGTAAATTCTGTGCAAGTGGCGCTCCATAGCAAGATTTGTAGACGTCATGCCGCCGGGATAGTCTGGGATCATTGAAATTTGAGTCGCAGACAGATAAATTATACAACTGTCATACCGACAGTATATTTAATATATTAATATCTCACATTGATTACACTGTGAAACGACGGTACGGCTGTTTCATACTATGTCAGAGAGCAATAGATGCGTTACGTGAGACGTCACATCAGTTTTGAGAACTGTCGAGCTCAGGTACTGTGATCTTGGCAGACGTTTTCAGTGCTCTCCACGTAATCCAGGTACTTGTTCAATGAGAAAGATCAACAGATACTCTTACTGTAGCTGCAAAAGTAGGTGACAAGCGTGCACGTATACTTACATAACGTGCCTATCGATGGCTACCAGTGTGTTTTCGTTTGTGCTATATCGAATTGTTTGCATTAAACCTACTGTACACATTCTACAGGTTGAATTTGGAAGTTGAGAGGCTGCTATTCTTGTACTGCTGCAATTCATAATTGTTGGTGCTACCAGTAATGTTCTGTATGAAAGACTGAACTTTGAGGCCACTGCTATAGCAGTGCAACAAATCAACATAGCTGTACCAGAGGATTTGTAAAATGACTGTGTTGGGGACTGAGGAAATGACAGATCTTTAAGTGTATAACAGAGGGATTGTTAGTAAACCATCACATGGACCAAAGTGAAGCCGTCAGAGTACAAGTTCAACGAACATTAACATGGTCAGTAGCCTGTACCAAATTTCCTTGTGAAAATTATTAGCTAAGATAAGATATTAAGAATGATGCCGGGTACCTTTTATGCTTCTTGTGTCATGGATTGTTGCTAAAAAGTACACCTGTCGTTTTTGGTATAGGCCAGAGGCATTTTGCAGTAACTGTACATGGAAAAATCGAACCTTGTAAACACGCCGATGTCTAAGCCAAATTAAGAGGCATACTTTCCATACTTGGCATGTTAGTTTGATAAAGGTCAAAGGGTTTCTGTTGGTCGGACAATCCACTGAAGGGGAAAAAAGCTTCCAAGCCCGCGACTACTATTTTTAGTGCGGACGAGACAATGAACTAAGACAATAGTAGGCCTAATTTTGAATTGTCTAGGGAAAATTTTTGGTAGGAGGGGCGCTACCCCCACCCCTCCCGCCTATAAGGTTGTCATATTTTGGTTCAGGCTGCAAAAGCCGGGCATCACCAATTGCCCACCTCGGCAGGGTATACAGGTGGACGAAACCATCTCTTTTTAAACAAAGATGATTTAAAGGGTGTCCACATGCAGACTGGAGCACCCACAGTTTCATCATATAGGCTTCCTGCGATTTTGATGAAACAAGACGCCCCAGCATGGTCTAGTACACAGAGCGACTGACGCCAGGAGCTGCCAATTGAGGGGCACGCCACTTTAAGGTCGTGTGACACTCATGCCACCAAAAAAAAGAGAGCTGTTACACTTGTCAGCTAAAGAATTAAATCTTTCAATGAAAGATCCGCTGGAATTATTTCAATATCTTTTACCGTTCTCAAAATACACGTCTACAAAGTTTGATGTAAAGAAACTCATTGCCTGTGCAAAAACAATGATGTGGAGTGTTGCACATGTTGAGATTTCTTTTGTTAACCCCATAAAAATAATCTCTGAATTACTGATTAGATAGTTCACAGTTGTGAGTGGTATCAATATTTCTCAAGGAAACAATTTTAACTTCCATGCTAAACCCCTCAGGGGATAACAATACTACCAGTGTTCTTGAAATTAAGGTTGAGAAAACAAAAGCTAACATTACCCATATATGATATGTCCATCTTTCGATGTCACTTATTTGCAGTTGTAGCTCCTGGTTATTCATGATATAAAAGTGGAATAGAAATTACCCCGTAAAATGGTCAACATTTAATGGATTTTAATGGGAATTGCAGCTATTTTCTGGATTTTTAATGCTTTTTACATCAAATATACAACTACGTAATTTTCATGTCACCAGACCTTTAAAGTGTGCACATACGAGTCAAGCGCGTGGAAATCTTTGGGTCCTTGGGCGGCGATCACGAGGGGGGACGGGGGCATATCCCCCAATATTTGTAATGGGGGACATAATATCAAATGTCCCCCCCCCTCAATATTTAGAAGTATGCAGAAAAATTAAATGTTGTAACACATTTTCGATGTGAATAATTGTGATATTAGCCTATTCATGGCAGCTGGGGAGAAATTCAGATCAGAAATATGTGATCTGTGTCCTGTAGAATGCACGAAACTGATAGACCCCAACAGGGGACCTATGGTGGTCCCCATACCAGTGGCGTATTTAGCCGGCCTTTGAGCCATGGCCCTCGCTGATGCCAAATTTTTTAGTTCCTAAAAATACGTAATTTTTAACACAAATTTTTACTTCAAACGGTATCATATGTGGCACCAGATTGCACGCAAGGACACCTGATTTTTCAAAAAATTTCAAAGGGGAGGTGGACACCCCTTTGGGCCATGATGGTCCCCCACCACTGATGCCGAATTTTGTTTGTTTAAGTTCTTAAATAATACGGAAAGTTTTTAACACAAATTTTAGTTCAAAAGGCAGCATATGTAGCACCAGATTGCATGTAAGGACGCCTAATTCTTCAAAAAGTTTCAAAGGGAAGGGGGCCATCCCATTGGGTCATGCCTCACTGATGGTCATCTTTAGTTCCTAAAAATACGTTGTTTTTAACACAAATGTTAGTTCAAAAGGTGGAATATGTGGTACCAAATTGCATGTAAGGACTCCTAATTTTTTCAAAATTTTTCATAGGGGAGGGGGATACCTACAAAATTGGGCCATGGGCCCCTATCATTGATGCCGATTTTTTGTTTTAGTTCCTAAAAATACGTAAAGTTTTTAACACAAATTTTACTTTAGAAGGTAGCATATTTGGCACCAGATTGAATGTGAGGACACCTAATTTTCAAAGGGGAGGACAAATCTTTTGCATACTTTCGCGGCAGCACGTAGTCTACATATAGGCCTATTACACTGTCGACAATGCTTCATTAAGCCACCGTGCCGATACTCATTTTCACATAATATATTTATGAATGCAAGCCTCTTTGATCGATCCCTTGAACCATAGACCCTTTTCCAAATAGCGACTATAAAGGATAAAGGATTGTGGGATAGAGTTATGGTGTGCGTCGTTTTTTGCCACAGTTAAATGCCGTTGACAAAAACGACGCGAACCAGAACTCTATCCCACAATCCTTTGTAAATCTTATTTGGAAATGGGTCTATGGAGCTAATACTTGGTCCAGGTAGTAGCTCCATGCTTGAACCTATAGCTTTACGTTTCTTTACTGTTCACTCTTTACTCCCTTCGATCGTATTAAGGAGTGACTAAGGAACGGATTACACTGTCACTCTCAGTGACTAATTTGGTCAGCGATTGACTCGGATGTTTCGTAGTGGCGTAACTTTGGCTCAGGGTGTCCGGGGGCAAAAATGGGTTGGGTGCCCCAGACAGTTGATGTCTTCTCAAGATTTCGATAATTATGGTCAAAAGTGTAATCCCAGGTGGAGAAAGATTTTTACTTCCAAAAGTCCATTGCAAACAAAGTATCATCGTGGGTGCCAGACCCTCCGGGGGCCCCGTAACCCGGGTGCCGGGGGGCTCTTCCCCTCAGAGCTCATAGAATTTACGCCACTGATGTCTCGACGAAATGTTTTCTAAAATAGTAATTTTTAACGGAAAAGTTAGTAACATTCGACCAGTTTTGTGACAAAAGTTGAAAATCTGGATATTCAAAAGTTTATAGGCAATTTTAAAAATCTTCCCGTTCGCCTAGTAGATAAGCCTTCAAAAAGAGGACATTTCGGGTAAATCCGGACGTCTGGTGACCCTTTACCCGGCTTCCCTTTGGGTACAGGCTATACTGCCTGTAAGCATGATATCAAGGAGGTTAACCATTTGGAACTGTATACTTATGTGGATGTATGCGTAATGATTACAAGCTGTGCTAATTGTTTTTTGGTGTCAATCAAGTCATTTCGGGTCACCAGAGGTCAAACTGTGGTACTGTAGAAGCTACCTAGCTGTTTTTAGAAAACTAACCTTGGGAGGTCTCAGAATTCATAGTACATTTGCAAGCCGAATATGAAGTACAATATTATTCTTATTATTTTTGCTGGAGATCAAAGTTCATTTGAGGTCATTATAAGTAAAATTCCTTATTCACACGATATCGTAAGAAGGGTAACCTCGACGAATCTCATTCTCCGCATCCCATGCTTGGCTTAGTGGTTGCCCAGAGTGGTCATTTAGCCTGTTGTATCTGGTGAAGATTATGAATCAGAATGGGGTGGTGGAGGGGGTTGCGGGGCCGCAGTATAGGAGCCCCCTGCCTATAATTTCCACTTTGAAGGTTTTGTCAAAACTCGGAGAGTTAGATAATTCAGTCCCTTGATCATAGGGAAACTTTTAATGACCCGACCGGTAAATGCCTCATATTAAGAACAAGGTCCAGATGAAAGATTTTTTTCAAATCACAGAACTTAAGCCATGCAAGCCTTATTATAACATTTCATACCTAGTACTTTAAGTAGATACCTATAATGATTTTGTTTGCAGTTTTAATTTTTGATGAAAGTCAAAGGTTATTTGAGTCCACATGATGTCAGACTACAAAAATAATGTCATAAAAGTAAACTTGTGTGACTCATGCTGTGATTCAATGTAAGGCAATGCACATGAATCTTCAGCATTCTACACAAATACACTGACTTATTCTAAGTGTGCAAACGTTAACTCAACAATGGACCCATCTAATTTAGAACCACATTACTAACAATAATCTTCTTTCGGCGAGGAATAACGAAACGGAAGTTGTAGTGTTTCATACCCCTCCCCCACCCTCTGTTCGACAAATTTGGCTGTTGTTGAATTACTGAAAATTGTCCTTAGCCAGGCGTGCACGCCCAAATTTTCGCAGCAACCGCGAGGTGTGATGGCGACAAAATAAAAACATGCAGTAATATGTCTGATTTTGGCAAAGTGGTCGCATCCTTACTGTGACATGTTTACACAAACACGCAAATGAAAGATTTAAACCTTATTTCTCTCTCTTAATTGTATATCATTTTAGCATTTTTATTTTTGTCGTATTGAAGGACATCATCACAACCTACCGACGGAGGGAAGATGGTAAGAAACCCACTGTCCTCCTATTTCTGTATGAATTGATACCTCATCACATGAAAATGTTGGAGGAAGTTTTCGACGTTATTACTCCTGAGCAATTTAACGAGAACAGAGTTGAGCGCGGGAAAGAAGTCGAAGCTATTATCTACAGTCCACTTGTAGGAGAACAAATCACAAGTGAATTTTTAGCCTTAATACCAAACCTTAGAACTTTTTGTTGCAAATCCACCGGAACAGACACTCTGGATTTCGATGTGTTTCGGCAACGTGGAGTAACCTGGTCGAACCTTCCAGACGTTCAGTCTGAGACCTGTGCCGACATGGTATTTGCTTTGATACTCTCAATATCCCGAAGGATTATCGAAGGCAAGAAATTTTTTATTTTCTTACAACAGTCACTGTAATCTGTAAGGGCACATCTGGTCATGGGACGGGGGTCATGTCTCCCCACTTTTGAAAGTGGAGGATATATTGTTCGTCCCTCCCCCTTCCCCCTCCCCTTTCTCCCACCCCTTCCTAATTTTTTCGCAGAACTCTAGCCAAATAGTAATGCATTATCCCATAGCTCAAATTGCTGTAGCTGATTTAGCTAAATCAAAAATGATCGAAACAACCATTTTATGGATTAAAATCGTTGGAAAGTGCCTCAGATTACTCTGCAGATTATCTGAAATGCAAGGTATTTTAGCACCCAGAAGCGGTCCCCGAATCCCACGCAGCCGAGGCTTTTCGATTTGCACTTAAATGAGTTTTGGTCAAGTTTATCCCCATCCCACGCCACCTTTCCCCCTCTTTTTTTCGAGAAACTGTTAACGTTCTTGCAATAGGCCAGTAACTTCTCGAATCGTATTTGTATTTTGACTCAAAGCGTAAACAGATTCTCTGGAAGAAGATCAAACCAAGGGGCTGTAAGAGATCTACATGCGGTTTCTGATAAAACACGCATATCAACTTAAATCTGCCACGTCGGATCTCATTTGTATTCCATGCCAACCAGGACCCAGGCCCGTAAGCAACGGCAAAGGGCCTACGTCCAAATCCTTTGTGGGTGTCAAACCGGTCCATTTAAAAGTTCACACCCGTGTGAATGGAGGTGGTTTGTGATCACATATGATTTTGGGCCACCCTCAGCACTGGAGATGTTCCATGTCGATATTTATAAAATGAAAACATTCCATATGGATATGAGGATAGTAATATGCAAATTGTTTTACGTCATGCGAAGTCCCACCACCTCAGTTTTAGAAGGTACTTCATGCAATCCTTACTCAAGCTGAAATGAATAGGCATCTGAAAGGGAAATCAATAAACTTAAAAGGTTAAGACGTGCAGGGGTCTATTCACTTTAGGTTTGAGGATATATAACCAGGGAGCTGTTATTTGGATGGAGATATATCGAAAAGTTTAATTTATGCTAATACTTTAAGACCCACTAAACCGAGGGGAGATTATCAACGATAAGCCGTTTATTTGGCGAAAAGGCATTTCTTTCCTTTGTTTGGTGGCTCCAATTTGATGGCATTCACCTAGCGATATCATTTAAGTCACGTAATCCTTTAACAAGTGGTCTGCGCAGAACAATACTTTGATGTGTAGGTTTGCGCCGCCAACATTTTTAGAACAGGTGGTAATAAACTCGAAACGGCTGTTCAGTTGAACTTAAAAGAATACAGTCAGCCCCTTCCCATACAAAATACCGTATGTAAACTAATTGACGAGGTATAAGTCTAACTTTTATTACAATAATATGAAAGTTTCCGGAAGTTTCCTGAAATAACCAGATATAGATTCTTGTACATATTTCTACATAAAATCTAGCTGATATACTGTCATACGCGTCACCGAGCGTCGAAAGATGCAATAATTTTTTATTTCCCTGACGACTGGCAATGCTGTGGCAGTGGAGGAAAACCTTCAGTCTTACTGTAAATGTAGCAGACGACAAATCCCTTTTGTGTTAACTTTCTAATCCAGTGTAAGCCCTATTGAAATGTCAAGAACGATACAAGCGATGGATTACTGAGTGACCTTGGCGGTACAAACCTCACTTCAAAGCGATCTATCTCCATCCGAATAACAGCTCCCTGATATAACACTGACGAAGTATACACCATTTTCTCCACGCGCATAGGGTGTGATGTTGTTGCTATGTTTTCCTGTTGTAAATTTACAGAATAAGGTAATTTGCAGCTTACTTATTCTATATCACACACCGATTATCGTCCTTTCATTATTAACCTGGTTCAAGATCTGTCGGAATTCCCTATACGTAGGACGGTGGCGGATTTGGGGGTGAGCCCCTACCAAATGACCCTGACTTAGTTTCTTGTTCCCAAAATGCATTTCAGAGGGCTCTACTTCCATTTGCAACGGCCTTAGGCCATGGTGTGGGTAACATGGCATACCTACTACACAACATAAGAGTGCCGTTGAAAACTTAGGCCATGGTGTTGGTAACATGGCATACCTATTACGCACAATACGAGAGTGCCCTTGAAAACTTAGGCCAGGGGTCTCCAAACTTTTTTGCTTGGTGGCCCCAACTTTCTTCTCCAGAATCTTGGTGGTCCTCAAATTGACAGGACGGTAAGAGGAGTTTGATTTGACTTGGTTATGCAGTGTTAATAAAGCAGATCACTGGTTCTTAGATTAGAATCACTCCCATTGCTTATTTTTAATTAGAAATTTGGCAATTATTTTCCTCTCCCGAATCTTTTTCGCCACCCTCCGAAATATTTTCGCGACCCTCAAAAGGGTCGCGACCCCTAGTTTGCCGACCCCTGACTTAGGCCATGGATGTTGGTAACATTCATACCTATTTCACGCAATACAAGAATGCAGTTGAAAAACAGATTTTTTAGCGCAGTGAATGCAACATAATAGATATAGAACTGCGTAAGGAAATATGTGCTTCAGAGTACAATTTCATTCCCAGAATCTGGGGCTTTTAGGATGCCATTTTTTCCAAGCAAGACTAGTGGAAAATTTGTGGTTTTGAGATTCACTGCTTTCAATCGGAGCTGAATTGGGATTTCAAGTTTCCTTCGCCCAAATAGTGGTTAAAACATTGGAGGATTGCAACCAGTCACTCTTTCTGCGGTACGCCATGTTAACTACAGTCACCTTGTGTTACTCGTCATTGACTCGAGTCACTGTCTGATGGGGGAAGTATCATTTTTTTTTCATTTTCATATAGACTACACCATTTTGTCATATAGACATTAGGGTATTCTGTGAGGAGTCTTTGTCATATTGAAAACAGGGTTATTTTAAATGTGAGAAGATGGAGAATTCATCCTCACAGTATGGATATACTTCGTACTGTTGAAAAGAATAAGGACTGGACACTCATTGCATTATATCAGATAAGCTATAGGCTAGCTCAAAGTTCAAGTGCAAATCAAGCACTATTACAAAGAGACTTTCGATCTGTATTTGTTTGCGGACATCACTTATTCATGATATATTATCTCAATAGACCTTATGCATATGACGTCACATACCAGAGCTTCATTGATATCCCTCCAAAATTACGTTACTTGACGTCAACGTATAAGGTCTATAAAAGATAAAACATGATTGTAGTCGCTAACTTACAATCAGCCTATGCATAGGACTAGGCTATATGAACACTTTTATGGTTTCCATTACCGTCACAGTACAGGTACCATGCAAGTGCCCTTCCTAACATAACCCCGTCACCACCAAACCTTATTAGCTAGTTTTGAACCCGACTTCGTATGAAGAAGTTATTTGCATTCGTGATTAATCAACAGGGAGCATCCGAGCAAAAAGACCAGATATGAAAAAGACGTCCTATACTTTCCTTGGACAAGATGTGAGTGGGACCACGCTTGGCATTGTGGGAATGGGCAGCATTGGATGTATAGTCGCTGAAAAGTCAAAGGCTTTTAGAATGAAAGTTCTATACAACAGTAGACGTAAAAGGCAAGTCGCACATACTTAATACTGTCGTTAATTTTACAGGAGAAAAAGTTATATTTGGGTTAAGGTATTGCTAGTGTTCCTGTAATAAAAAGTACCACCGCTTAATGATTTCCTTGAAGGTCACTACTTTACGACGCTAAGCGGCTGTAACGAGGGTAAAAAGAGCAACTTCTTAAAAACTTAATTTCAATCACAAACTTTTTTAAAGTCATCTCGACTCTATGGCGAAGAGCTTCACGTAGGGATGTTTCACCGTCATCAATGCGTGACACTCTCTCATTGTTATCTCATCTCCCTACATATATACTGTAAATGATGTACTGTGAGATGAGATATGGTACTTTACCGCAAAAAAGTGTGTCGCTAACATGCTCCTCCTAAACCGTACGTTCGATCAAGTTCAAACTTGGTGAGTAGGTACCTGACCACATGATAAAAACTTTTGCATGAGCAATTGAAGACGCCGTAAGTCAAAGATCAGAGGTCAAAGGTCAAATTTTCTAAAAGTTGATTTTGCCATTATTTGCTTTTTAGTATGTAGGAGGGTAGTTACACCACATCTTATGTTAACACTGATAAGATAATTTTTACAATAGTGTTTTTCGGTTGCCAAGGTTGGGGTCAAAGGTCGAAATGCAGATCAAAGTTCAAATTTGCCTCAATTTTGCGAACAGTGTGTCTCGAACTCCTCCCAAACTGTAAGACCAATAAAGTTCAAATTTGGTTGGTGGGTACCTGACCATGAAAACTTGTGCCTGCGTTATTGGTCACGTCAGAGATCAAGGGTCATTTTAGCTAAAATTGGTTTTAGCCTGTATTTACCTATCGGTATGTTAGAAAAAGGCATTACACCACATGATATGACGAGACCGATGAAACAAATTTTTAAACTTTGCTTTAAGGTTGCTTAAAGGGTGTGAGGTCAAAGGTCAAAGCGTAGGTAAATATCAACTCTGCCGAAATTTTGCGAAGAAGTTTATTGTCAATTCCTTCTAGATTATATCTAATCAATTCAAAGTGGACAGATAGTTACCTGACCATGAAAACTTTTGCATGCGTTATCGCGGGCGTCATGGGTCAAAAATCAAAGGGTGAATGTTGAAAGAGCTTTTATTGGTTTTTCCGCAATATTAGCATATCAGTATGTTAGCAAAGATCATTAAACCACATTTAATGTAGAGGGTGATGAGATATATTTTTGAATAGTGCATTCTAGTTGCTCCAGTTCTAGACCGAACTTTAAAGGGCGGGTCACACTGAAGCGATTTTCAGTCGGAAATCTGATCCGAATTTTTCTAAATAAGACCAATAGTTTTTTTTTTTTATTCAGACCTTGTTCTAAGGATGGTCACGCTATATATCAATAACTGATGCTAGTTTGTCTCACGATAAACTGTTCTGTTGCCATAATATAACTTATATCGCTCAACGCTTGTTCGAAAATCAATCCGATTTTTGTACGCGTGTCCGATAAACGCTGTCTGTCGATGTGACGTCACGAAATAATTAGTTTACATTTCATTTTCGTAGTCCTCTGATACAAACTATATATTTACACAGGTTGGCAAAGTTTTGGCTCTTTTCGACCAGGGATGGAGAAAATTTTAACTAAAACTCGCAAAGATCGGGCCGAAATCCTATCCGAAATCGCTCTAGTGTGACCCGAGCTTTAACGACCTAAAAGTGGTCTTTTGTTATAATTTACATATCAGTAAGTTGGGAAATTTCTTTAACCTCAAGAAATGTAGAGAATATGGAAGAGATGAGATTGCAACTGCATGGATTGTCTTCTTGTTGGATATTTTTGCCCATGAAGCGTATGCTGTATCACATTGGTGTCTTAGGTCCTGTTGTACGTGCGATAGTGGACGAGGCAACTTAAGTACAATACCAAATACCTTATATGTATTATGTGCTTCAGGCTCTTTACATACATACACTGCGAGGCAAATTCAGATTTCGAATGGACCAGTGGCGTAGCTAGATATTTTTTTTTTGTGTGTGTGTGGGGGGGGGGGGACAAAAGCAAAAACTTTCCGACAGATTATTATCTTGAAGTAATGATGTACTATCTAAGCGTAGCGCCACCATCATCTGGCGTGTAGAGCGCGGGAAAAAATTAGACTAAAATATCTCCGAGATTGCCTTAACTGACACTTCCAGGCCTTGTCAGTAACCATTTTGATGTGTAATTTTGCTTAAAAACATAAGAAGTGTTGTAAGTAAACCCCTAAGAATATAATTTTAGCTAATAATTTCCGTTGTAAGAATTTTAAACTAAGGTGGTAAAAATTTCCGACAGAGACTAGAAATTTCCGACAGAGGCCTTTGGAGGCTTGTGGGGGGCGACCACCCCCCTGCCCTCTCTAGCTACGCCGCAGGAATGGACCAAATAGAGCCCATTCAAATTCATTCCTGCATACTAACTTGGGAATTCTAATGCCAATATCAGCAGTGAGATAACTGTACAATAATTCACGCATTATTTTTACTTCTTCACAGACCAGACGAAGATGAAGCAAAGTTGGGGGCGGTATATTACCCTAAACTTCGAGAAATGCTTCCTCTCGTCGACTTCCTCGTCATCTCATGTGCACTTACACCAGAAACAGAGGGCGCTATCGGAGCAAGAGAATTCGAACTTATGAAACCGTCTTCCACGTTAATCAATATAGCTCGTGGTATGGTATATGCATTCCTAGTCTGGAAAGATCAGACGCAGCAGAATGGTAGATAAGATTGGAAACCTTTCCTAGATTGGCATACTCACCCAAACTAAAAACAAGCACATATTAGACAAAGAGAAATTTTAGAAGTTAAACCGACAATATGCTCTAAATCCTGTTTCCGATGATTTTTTGGGGTCAAGGTTATTTTATCACCCGATTCTGCTTCTCAGATTACCTATCTTCCGTAGATAGCTTACATATGGCCCTACATGGCGAGGTAGTACGCGCCTCCATAATTGCGTTCCTTCGTTAAACAAATAGAATAACGAGTGCATTTTTTTTCTTTTTTTTTACCATAGGAGCAATTGTCGACACTGATGCCCTTGTTACTGCTCTTCAAACTGGTGCAATTCGAGCCGCAGCATTGGATGTCACAAACCCAGAACCTCTTCCCAAAGACCACCCCTTACTAAATATGGACAATGTTTTGGTCACGCCCCATATAGCATCATCGACTCGAGGAACAAGAGACAAGATGGTGGAATTGTGTATTGAAAACGTCATAGCCGGTTTGGAGGGAAGGATATTTCCTGATGGATTGCGGATATGTTAGTCCAAGAGTCTCTTTTTGTTATTGCTGATTTGGATGAATCTAAAGGTGACGAAAGAGAATAGTGGGAGGGGTTCTCAAAGTGTTTGGGGGCTATGGAGCCACTTTTACTTAAGATTATTACTTTAAACCCTATTGCAATAGATAGGACTTCATTGAACAGCTTGTTTTCATGTTAAAATTTGGGGCCCATGGAATCCTCCGAGGGCCATTGTAGTGGCCTTTGTGGGCCGCAAATGGCCCTCGGGCCGCCACTTGAGAACCTATGGAGTATACATAGTGCATGGAGAATGTGAAAGGATTCAACCATAAACGTAAAGCTCGCTCAGATAACTCCTCAGCGAGAAGAACAGTCTAAATATATTTTGCGAGCCTGTGACGTAATAAACTGTAAATGTTGTTTTCTAATAATTTCTGACAATGAATTCTTCACGTTGTTTAGTTAACCCATACACATTACTCTGTATGAGGTTATGCAATCCTGTAGTGGAGTCAACTTTAACTCCTTTCGAAAGTTTTTGTCGTTCACTCTTTACACTAAAATTTTGATGAGCTTGTTTTGGACAAAAGTATATACAATTTATGTTATAAATATATAGTTGCTTGTTCATGGCAGATGACATGCTAGTCACAAAGTATCAGTTTAGCTAAAACCGAATTCTTCAAAATTTATGCAAGCTCAAACTTCCTACTAAGATATAATCAATATCACAATCATAAATAACCGCTCTGTCGACGTGTGTCGATCGATTAAAATTTGTTCTTTAGTCCTTATGTTGCTGGGTAGCCTATATTCCATTTTTAAATGTGCTGAGGTGTACCCAGAGGGTTTGGAGCAAGGGAACTCCCCTACCAGAGGCCAGTCACCTCATCCTCTACCCCCTCAAAATGAAATAATTATTTTTATTGTAGTTTAATTCTCAAATTTACAGTTTGCGTTGTTGATTACAGTTTATCGCATGCCGCAAAATCCAATCCTGCACTAGTCTACCTTCCCTCAATACAGCCGTTCTTTCTAAGACTAGATATATTCACAAAAGTTGAGACAGAAAGACTAGAACCTTCACGTGATGATCTCAGTGTGACTTACTGAGTTTCTTGAGGCTGATCATAACCAGTCAATAGTCTTGTTGCTTTTTTGTGGCCTTTAAGTTTGACCGCGAGAGAAAACCTTGAGGCCCCCTTCTTGTCAAAGTTTTTACACTTTTTGCATTTTCCATTTATATTTGGTTCACTAACCAAACTTGGTTCATAGTTGCAAAATGGGTACCCCCATATTGTCATGAGTTCAAAGGTCACAATGGGCACATTGATATTAACAAGCATCAAACGCCCTATAGGATTTGCACATGGAAGTTCAGCTGTTCAGGTTGGAATCACCAAACAGTGCCAAAAAAGACTCAGGAACTCGAGCGTTACCCAAAGTTTTGGGTCAAAGAGACCGTCGTCATGTGATATGCGTCCCCTGTTCGGGGTCCGTGAGAAAGTTGAGGGCAAAACCGTATAGGTTCCGGCTATTTACAGTACTGTGGAATGAGAATGAAGCATTTATTTTTCTTTGTAATGCCACTGCCAATTTTCCAGCACACCAAAACTTTTACTGCCGCATGGAAACCGTCCTCATTGAAAACAATTTTAGGAATAAAACACATACGCATACGTATACCCTTCAGAAATCCATAAAGAAGGTGCTATATCATCTCTCCTCCCATATGGATGTCAGGTTGTGAGAGTCCTGTTGGTCCCCCCTTTTCAGTGTGTGCAATTAATGCAGAGCTCCCGGGAGGCTCTATACCGAAACTTTTCGGCGCGCAATTGTTTATGCTTACGGAGAGAGGTACGTTTTATTGAGTAACGGATTTATTGTTATCACTTTTTACCAAAAATCATTTGAAATCTTTCACGATTTTTCAAAGTCTTCTCAATATTTCTTGATTTTCGCTTGCTCTGCGCACTTTTAGCCTTGAATTGCTCTTTTTACTATCAATAAGGTCCCAAACGTATTCGCAATACTCATCAGTGGGGTTCTACCATAAGCCAATTATTCGTGTGCATAAACGTGTTTTCAGAGGAGCCAGCATTGTAAGGATGTAAAGCAACTGATATTCATTTTTTCACCCTCCTCCTCTTAAGAGAACTGAAAACTTAGTATCGAACCCACCTTCTAATTGATAGACACACATTAAGGGAATTGACACCGTTAGTCATAGCAATGGTTTTAAATGTAAATTCAAATTTTCGGCGCTCTTCGCGAGCAAGTGTTTCATCTGACGTCCTGTACCCGAATACCGTATAACGAAAATAAAACACTCATTATGGCAAAAATCATCTCAAGTTACCTACACGGGCTCATAATGTTGGCGTGTAAGTTTTAAGATAACTTAGATTCTCCGGAACTTCTGCAGGTACATATAGTAACTTACACTGAGCCATACACATCAAATTCCATGCAACATGAAAAGGTATAAAATCTCACTGACATAAGAACTGGAGCCGATTTCTGTGCTCGTAAAATGCAATATTGCCAGAGCTTCAGGGGGCTTCGCCCCCTGGACCCCACCGGGGCTTCGCCCCTGAATCCCGCCAGGGGCCCTAACGCGGACCCCTGGACCCCACGCGTAGGAACTCGCGCTTCGCGCTTGCAATGCACATTCGATGCACATGAGATTTTCCATCTTGCCCCCCCCCCTCAAAATTTCTGGTTCCGCGCCTGTATGAAAAGTCTGCTGTGCTCGAAGAGCCGAAAGGTTTGGAATTGTTTTGAGAAATCTGTTCTCTTTGAGAGCAAAACTTAACTCACTGCAAAACCCTGAGTGAGGCGGCTGCTGACAGCCGTTGGGATTCTCTCTCATCTTATCCACTTCATGTCCTATGAAACTGAGAAAATAATCTGACGGGAGGCGAGCACTCGGAGTTAGCGCATATGGCTCCTTCCCCCTCCCGAGGCGAAACCCTTTGATGGGATTTTGGAATAATTTCATATAATCAGTGAATCATCATGCTGGCTGAACTTATCAAAGATGCGTACACTGGCAGCGCAAGAGAAAGTGAAGGTGACAGCCGCCCCAAGTTGAAATATATGACCCCCCAAAGGGAAAACACAGGTGAACTATCCAAGTGGCTCTACAGAGGAAGTTGGTCCCAGCGGGGGTGACATGTCCCGGCCTGCGACCATGGACCCCTGATTGAATCTTTTCCTTTGGAAATTAAGAAGGAAGTGGACAAACATGCATCCTTTTTATTTTATTTTGGTACTTTAATAGGTGAGTTTCGGATCAAATTTTGGGAAGTTTTTTGTTGATTGTAACTCACTACGCGAAAACATCATAGGATACCCCTTTATGCAATTTTCGGTGAAGACAGTCTATTTATTCCAGACAAATACAAACTAAGGCCAAAAGGCTAAAAAGGAGAGGAAGGGGTTGCTGAAGTGTCAAGAATAGTTCACTCGAACCTTGAACTCCCCTTCCGACACACGGATCCTTTTTAAAAGACTGGGAAGCGACGTTTATCTTGATGTAGATTTGGTTATAACCAAATCTCCATCAAGAAAAATATAGCTTCCCGGTCTTTTAATTCGCTTCCGACTTATTGCATTTCAGTGTACGTTCGGTGTATGTTGAGGACATGGCTGCTCACAGGAAGAAAATGAACAGTGTCCCTTACCTACTTAACTAAAAATGGTCGCCAGCCTAACCAAAGCTGGAAATCACACAACCACCTGAAATAAGTTTCAACTAAAGTTTAATACTCAATCATGGTAGTCAATTAGGGTTGCCTGCCTAGTTGGGAAAAATTTTACCGATGCACACCTGCGACAGATATCTGGTAATGAAATGTGGCCATCTGTTGGGATTTTACCTGACTGTGGATGAACGTGTGTGTTATGTGTGTGTGTGTGTGTGTGTGTGTGTGTGTGGCGGGGAGGGGAGGGGTTGTTAGGAAGTGTCCGAAGCTGTGAACATAATAGCGGCTTAAAGGCAATTTTTTGTGTAATTCTAATATTAAAAAATATTCTCTAAAATCATTTTGGGCAACCAAAAACGCAGTCACTCGCCATTGGCGAGTTGAACATATGAAGTCGTCCCATGGACGAAAAACTGGGCTGGCTGCCAATCCGATCAAAACAATCTCAATGCACATTTTTATTGAGGAAGTTTATTTTTACTGAAAATGAAAGTTTTTTGCAATGATATACCACAGAAAGGTATATTATACAAGATACTGTATTTACTCTTCAAACTTGAGGACAGTTCAACGCCCATAGGCATTCCTGCGAGGATAGCATCCATTGCAGCTATAGTAGTTGAATGTATAAAAAGAGATGCAAGGGGGTTTTCCAAGTGAAAGGGGACTTCGGTGGTTAGGGAAGTTAGCCCAAACCCCAGAACCCCCTCCCCGGTTATACGCATTTAAGAAAGGTGTGCGCAAATAATAGTAAATGAACGGGAATGGGGGAGGGGTTCTATACAGAGAAAAGTAGATGTTTGCATTTTGGTATATGAAAAGGTGCGATTTAGCGCCAGCTTAGGGCAGTTTTTCACTGTAGTTCGTCAGGTTTTTTTTTTCTTTTTTTTCCAACAATTTATGGAGCCTACTTAATTTTGCAGCTGAGAAGCCGTAGTATACTACCGGTATTAGGAATGGTGAACAATATCAGTACAAGTGGATGCAAAGGCAGATGGAAGGGACTGCGCGGCCACCAAGTAACAGGGTGGTTCGCAGGACGAGGGAGGCTGGCCCGATCCGATTCCCTCCCCTCCCCCCCCCCCTTCCCCCCCCCCTCCCCTTATTGCTCGCTTGCAAATCATGCAGTTTGGGGGACTTTCCTTAACCTTTAAGATCTGTTAAAAAAAATTGAGATGAAATGCTTCTTTGTGTTTAACGAATTTCTCAATCAGAGATATATTTCAGAACCATAGCCTACAACAGCACTGGCACAAAAAATTGATCAAATACCTGTATCAACAAATCTAAGTGCAAATTCGGATTGTGTGATTTTGTAAGTAAACGGTAAAATGTTTTCTAGCTTACATGAAGCGAAAAGTTTTGTGTACGCTAATTCAGTTTCTATGATGAAGGCTTTTGAAGTAAACAGGGCTCTCGTCTGCTCGTATCAGCCAAATTTTTCACCGCAAGCGTATCTTGGCAACATCAGCAAGAGTTCCAGCAGTAACCATGAGCGGCGATCCTGGTGGGAGACAGGGGGACATGTCCCACCAGTATTTGAGAAATCGCCCATTGTCTTCTGATTTTTCACAGAGTAAATTATTTGCGAATGAGGTCACCCCCCCCCCCCAATATTGAGAAGAAATCTCGGCCAATGATGAAATAACTTCGACAACTGCGGATGTAAAAAAACATTAATACGTAGAAAATCTACCTAAAAATTAGTACCATCAAAATGCTTTCGTGTATCGATCATTTTACAGCTTAATTTCTACTTAACACCTACATTATGAGTTAGTTAGATGAGATTTAACGACACACCAACACGAATGTGTTATATAGTGTCAACTAGATAAAAAGGTAAAGTATAAATACGGTTTCAAATATGGTTCAAGTTCAAGATTGGTTTCAAATACAGCTCAAATACGGTGCAAGTCCTTCCCTTTAGTCGCCTCTTACGATAGGCTGGAAATACCGTGGGCACGAGTGAGTATCAGCTAAATATGTAAAACTGTGACTTGTAAGCAGGAACTGAAGAGATGCTTGCTTTTTCATCTAGCTGTCAAAATGTAATTTTTCTAATTATAGAATTTCTGTGTATTTTCTTTCTGCGATTAGCCACCCTAATAAGGAAGATCTGCATGTTCACGTCACTGAGTGGTGAGAAGGCGCTCGAAGCATGCAAGGGGAAATATTTTTCCATGACCATGAGTGATTGGAACGTCGTCTGAAATAGTATTACAAAAACCAGCAAATAACACTGTGAAGGGTACTCCGTGTCACTTAACCAATTTATTTGAGAGAATAGTGCCTCATACTCAAAAATATCAGCAAATGGTAGGTTCGCTGAAAAAATATTGGGTACGACAAGGGGCTCCGTTCCCAACCAAAAAGCCTTTTGGGGACCATGTCCCCCACCTTCCACGGTATACTCCTAGTCATCCCCATGATCGCCGCATTTCACTAACGAATAAAGATGAACTTAAGTTAAAACTGCCCTTTCTTGTCTTAAGAATAACAATCCTCCTTCATAATGCTAAACTTCAAGAAAGTGACTGTCGTTATATCAAAACCTCTCACTCATATTAGAAAGTTTGGTTCAGGCATCGCTTTTCGGTCTTTTGGCTGATATCATGTGTAGTATCTTTAGACAGCCAGTCAAGAACGGGACCACGCATGACTGTCGACAGTCCAATAATATAGAGGTCTGAAGCTCAGGCGGTAGATCAGTTAAGTTTGTTGTCCCTTCGAGGACGTAGCTCCTTTAGGGGTAGAGCTCCTTCGGGATCGAATAACGTTTGGTTTCGCCCCTTAACGCTTCACCAAAGAGTCGAGGGGATTTTGGAAAAAGTAATTGGTTTAGGAAGTATTCCCGATGAGTTGAAAGTATAGCAGTAAAGTTGTATTTTAAGGGTAACGCAGCTTGGTATGAATATTTATGATAGACCAGTTTCAGTCTTGTCACATGATTATACTTAAGCTTGTTTGCAATCTTATCTATAGGTTTGTTAAAGTGCACCTAAAGTCTGAAAATTCAAAAATATATATTACAGTACATGAAAACTGAATTCCAATGGTCCAATTCCCATCTTCACAGGACTTTCTTAAGCTGAGATATTAAATGTTGAAGTTTATTCACTCGATTTAAAAAGGTAGATTGCGCAATAATTTGTGATGTCATTGTTGTACTACTCAAATTACAATCTTTGTATTTCTTTGTTTTTCTGAAAGCCACCTCACCTTGTGCCAAAATGTGATCGCGTTCTTACTGCTTTGGGGTGACTTGACTATATAAGCCCTCTCTGTACATCATGTCATGCAAGAAAACAGGAAGCGGTCAAGGTCATATAAACATTTTTTATTTTAAAAGAAAACAAAGCATTTAATGTAAGTTGTACAACAAGAATGTCAAAAATTATTGCGCAATGAACTGTTTGGATTTAAGTGAATAAATTTTAACATTTAATATCTCAGCAATGGAATAAGCTATGACAATGGGAGTTGGACCAATAAGATTAATTTTGTAACCTCTAAAATATATATTTTTGAATTTTTAGACTTTAGGTCCACTTTAATAAACGTTATATTATCTTCAAAGCCGGGTCAATACAATTTCCGTCCTTGTCATTCAAAAGGACATGTCCTAACACATGTTTATGATTTATAAAAGGAGCTTGACTATAAACAAACTTCGATATTCCTCAACCAGCTGCCAAAAGCATTTGATAGGCCTACAAGAATCAATCGCAAAATTTTTATTATTCAAGCTTCACTTTATGGTGTTTAGTCTTGATTAGATCAGAAGTTATCTGTTTAACATGCACGGCAATTACTTCGTTTCATATCGAGATATTGGCTCTAAACATTTGCATATTCAATATGGTGTGCAACAAAGTCCTATCCCTGTGTCCCCGGCTACTACTTATTCATTCTTTACGTACGTAATGTATGTAATTTAGTGATATAGATGAAGTGATGTAGATCGTAAGCATGTGACTTTGCAGAACAGGAAGTGCGCCCCCGACTGAGGTAAGCGCGTAGGATAACGACGTACACCCACACAAACTCAAACAGCCAATATGTGGAGATCGGAGAGTGCGAAAGCGTACAAGTGTACCAAAGTCATTAACCTTATCTAAAGCTTTCTTCATTGTTTGTTATCAAACATGACGTCATCTGAAGTCAATGCAAATAGGATCTATTGATGAATTCCAAACTGGGTTATCGTCAAACAATTCGTCGTGATGTTCAGTTATATTCGTAATTTACTTTAAAAAATTATATTGCCTCTCTGTATGGTCCGGTGCAACAGGCTCGGATCAGGGAGTTGCTAATATAGCAACTCCGCTCTTATCTAGAAATTCCGAGATGAAAAATATCAAGTGAATCATTCTTAATTTCGATTGGAAACAGTTTGGCAGGTACTCGCTCCCATCTAAATAACAGCCGAGTCCCTACTCCCATGCAGTACTTGGTTGCGTCACTTAAATGTTTGTAGCGAGTATACTTTTGGCAGGAGTTTTGGCGCAGTTGTCCGCACGATAATGGTGGCGCGGCTAGGAGTTGGGGACAGGGGAGACACCACAGAAGATGTAATCCTACCCCACATAAAACCCAGAGAGTGGGTGCAAAGGGTGCATGAGCGTGCCTACCATAGTCGTGCAGACGTACCGTTCTGGGAGAGAGGTTAAGAAGGAGGGGTGTCAGCCCCTTTGAAATTTTTTTTGTTCATTTAAGTTGACTTTAGATACAAAATTGTCCTATCTTTTGGTAAAGTTTCAAACTGATCATTTGTTGAAAAATTCTCATAATTTAGTGAATTTTTGTTATTATGTGTTGGGTATAAGTGGTGGAGGTGTTGACAACCCCCCACCTGTTGACAATTACTTGTTATGTAAGGTGGCAAAGATGAAAAATGGTGTTATCTTTAGCACAACTTTGAGTGGATAACATGTTTAGAACGTCTCATCATTTAGTGATATTTTGGATGCGGCATGGGACCACCAAGGCTGGTACCATGAGACCGGCATAGGGAAAATATTGGGGTATAGTTATAATACGATACTAGCATGAGCAATGAGAACTCAGACGATCAGCGTGCAGTGGGGAGTGAGCAAGAAGGGAATATGAATAATCAAAGGGTCATGGATTTAGAAGTATGTAAATGTAATACCATAACCCTCACAATCTAAAAATAATGGGTGTCCGTGAAGCGTGCCTTAAAATGCTTTGTAAAATGTCTAACGAAAAGTACATACTTTCAATTTTTTACATCATGCTACAAAACTTACAAGTTTTATTTGGTTACCACACTCACTCACTTACCATCCCCTCTTGAAGTTGATGCGTGGCCCCTACAGAGTCTGGAGACAAATCTAGTAATTTTTGATATTTATTTTGACCATGCAGAATAATATTCCGCCGTCTTATTGCCTAAATATTATGGCCATAAGACACAGAGCGCCAATCATGACGTATGCGCGCGAAGTGCGCCAAATTTTTGCACTAAAAATCATTTCAATGACAAACTAGTTGAAAGATGAGTCTGCACGGAGACATTATCAATCCCCTTCCTCCCACCCAAATAATTTTTCAGCCAATTAGAATGCGAGTCTGCTACCTGTTCATATTTTTCATAAAATATGTCTTCTCAAAAGTAGAGGAAGACGATAAAAATCTCTTGCTTCACATTTTTACAATGCTGTGCTCTTCTGTAACCAATCACGCCTATGTATACGAACACTTGGCTTAATTGTAAAATACTCACCGATGAAGAGTGCAAATACGTTTGAGACCGTATTGATAATAAGCGCAATGAGGCTATGAAAGGGCGAATAGCAAGCGAAAATTTTGATAGATATAGATGAGGATTTGAGAAAATTTTGATAGTTTTCAGATTTTGTGATAGAAAATCCATCACTCAGACAAAAACACACCTCTTCCTACCCCCTGCAGAAATCTTTAGTTTAAACGGCCCTTTGAGGTCATTTAAAAAAAAATCAGAAATTTTCGGAAATAATTCATTTGAAGAAAAGCACGCGTCTCCCATGCCCCCTTGCCGGCGCCACTGCGTAAGATAGCCAGTCCCTTTGCCAGCTTGTGGTCCTTAATTATTCTAGATGGCCTGTTGGGAGAAAATTTGGTATCTCAATACCCCTAGATTTCAGAATTTTCACTCTGTAATGCAAATTTTTTACTAAAGTTCAATGCAGCTAGCCGTGCCCACAGCACACATATGTCATTATGTTCAACAGTTCAATGGAACAACGTTCCGCCGGAGGGGCACACCACAATGAAGGACAGTGTCACTGGAGGCGTCGTAGTGACGCGCAGCGCTCCCCTGAAGGTATTGGGGCCCCGGGCCTACTATAGGGCCTCCGGTATGGTCCAGGGACAACTATCCAGTGGAGGTCTAAGGGCAAATCCCACAGAGACTCTTGGGTACTTACAAATTGTGTCCATTAGAATGAAGCATTTGACTATCGCCAAAATGCCTTTGGATGCCCAAATTAGCTACAAAAGTAACAATTTGATCATTCTTTTGTTAGCCTTACTCGGAATTACGATTTAATTATGGGGGTGGGGGGACGGGACGACGGATCTTGTTAGGTTTACATTACGCTTTACAAATATATCCAATCAATAGGAATTAATGTCGAACGAACTACCTTCCAAGTCATTTATAGTATGTCACTGCATGCGGAGAAGCCTTCACATTAGAGAATGTACGGCGCGGATCTGGGCTAGCCGGGAATGTTTGGAAAAAGAAACCCTTTGTTGTACACTGGGTTTGGGGTGCCTTAAAATTATAATTATGACAGATGTATTTCCTGGGTTTTCTTCAGCAATAAGTGAAAAAGGATGGCTAGTGCCCGATGAGGCCACTCTTGGTGCACGCGCGAAGCGAGCAGAAAATTTTGGTATTAAATACAGTATCTTTGAAAATTTCGTGGAGGTTCTTGTACTCCTTTTGCAGGTATCATCACTTTATGATTCCCATTCCCGGTATGGTGCAATTGGCTTGGCCTCGGCGAGGATTCAGGAGAGAGCAGTTCCCCTTGTACATTTGAAGACACCGGTTTTTAAAATAAACGGAAATTAGCCTATGAGGGTGAAACTGTATATTTATCCTCATACTTATCTTTGAAAAAGGCAACGAAATTAAAAATTTTAAGGCTTTTGAACACAAAATCTGACTTAAACATAATCTATCTTAGTTTTGTACTGAAGAAAGAGGAATCACGGCCGGAGAAGTCCCATATATAGCTGGGAAAATGAAAGTTCAAACGATATAGCTGTGGATTAAATCTCTCAATAAGGCCTAGTCCTTCACACAGTTAAGCAAATAGATGCGAGCAAAGCGCGACGCAAAATTGTAGTTTTGAGACCATTTTGTGCAATTTTAGCCAAATAAACGCTGACAGAATGACAGTGGCTCCTCCAGTTGCCCACATCGCTATATAAACGAGGGCACAGCCAAAGTTTGGGAGGCACGTTCCCCCATATGGCCCCCTTGGCGAAGCCACTGATTATGTTCACGTCCATAGATCTGTAGACTAGCATCACTACTCAGCTATTCACCTGTTTTCACACAATGTAACCCTTTCCAACCACTTAAATGGAATGTTAATGTAGATGATTTCAACTAGAAGCTCCACCCAGTCCAGAAGTGTGTGTGTATATAGGTCTTATATAGATGTATACATGTATGTGTATATATATATATATATATATATATATATATATATATATATATATATATATAAATATATATAAATAAATATATATATATATATATATATATATATATATATATATATATATATATATATATATATTCCTAGTAAATGTTTAGATAATTTTGTTCATATTTGTTTTTTTTTTCTTACCTTCTCCTTTCTTTTTCTTTCTTTTTCTCTTATTTTCCTCCTTTCATTTTTTTTCGCAGGGGGAGGCAGCTATGTCCCCCTAATCCGCGCCTACGGCACAAGCCTATAGTGAAGTACATTTCAGCAAGCTAGCTACGGTTTTTCAAACTGAAACGAGCTATTTGTCAAGTTTTCTCTGCCAGTTAGTGATGGAAACAGGGCGAGCAAACTTTTCTTATCGCTACTCTTGCTATTCCAATTCCCGATTAAATTAGTTAATCAACGTTGCCATATGCTTCCACGGTTAGTATCGACAATCCACGCATGAACTACGAGACTGCAAAATATGGTTATATCCCATGCTGCAACTTGAACGCAGCTTTTCCTAAGAATAAAGACGAGCATCGAGCTGCGCTGAAAGTCATTACCGCAGATAATCAGATAATTACCTCGAGTTCTGTAAAGCCATCCAGAGGCAAGTTGAGTTTATTTTGAGTTTATTTTTATAAACTCTTATTTTTTCTTCACTGAAATCAGAAAGTTGCTATTTGAATACCAACTCCCTGATGTAATTTTCAATACTGGCAAAAATATACACCATTATCCTAATTTTAGGTCACGTTTGTGCTATTCGCAGTTTTATTGAAGTATTATAGACATTATGCATATGATGTCACAGAGCAGAAAGTGATCCCTCGTTTGGAGGAGTACGGCGTATCATTGCAAGTCACACCAACAAATGCAGATAAAGTAGCGCATTTGTGCACCGGGGGATAAGGCATGAGTGTTCTACACACGCGTGCGAAATCTACGCCGTGAGTGCACATGTGCTTCATAGTTTTCCTCCAAAATGACGTCAGTGTGACACCACTGCATAAAATCTCTAACATAACTGGCTCTTTTGAACTTTTTTCTAGTCATCGCAAGTCTTCCCTTTTAGCAGGCCACTAATTAAGATTCTCCGACTTTGTCAGTCAAACACCTGGGGCTTTGGTGAGAAGCCTGCAGGTTATAACTTAGGATACTAGGTATATTAATACGCAAAGGTGTACTCTGGTAGTCGACAATAATAGCTGCTGAGGTATTTCTGCGTCAGTTTTGACCACATGGTAAAAGCCCCGACTAGTACTTCAGAGTAAGGCTAATTAGGGCAACGGGTACCCGACTCCAATTTCAGAAAATTATTGGAGGCGCCGAAGCCTAAAATGCATTTACTGTACGCTATTTTTTTCGTTTGCATAGGGAGTACTGCTAATAGTTAAGCCTACATAAAGGTTTTTAAAGCCATAGGGGGTATTGGAAGACATTTCTTCCTCTCTCTTCTTCGAGAAGGTGATCCATAAGGAGATTCATTAACCTCGCATGCGTCGAGAGGTTTAAGAACTAAAAGCTATTTCGTTTGGTTTTGGTTTCTTGTTTTTGGTCTGGATTATAGGGCATGTTATGGGACTTCTGCCCTCCTTTGCCCTTTAATGTGTTATGTTATGTTATGTTATGTTATGTTATGTTATGTTATATGTTATATTATATTATGTTATGTTATGTTATGGTATGTTATGTTAGTGTTATGTTATATTAGTGTTATGTTATGTTATGTTATGTTAAACTTGTATAGCAAAAAGTGACAGGGACCGTATACGGAGAGAGGCAGAACTAATTAGTTGGACTCGAAGTGGAGCTATTCCAGCCCTATTACAAGAAAAGGGTCGAAAAGCAGTCATTTTGGAATTAGAGGTGTGGCCTATTCAGTCCAAGAAGCTGATTGGTCCATTGGCACGATTTGCTCATAACCTCGTGAGAAAAAAAATTGTGCCTGCCGGAAGACGGCGAAAGGGATGAGGGCCTGCCCAAAAACAAGTTTACCAAAAAAATAAATAAAGAATATGTCTACTGCTTTCGCCGACAAGCCAACGGGGCCAAGTCAGTTTCACGAGAGGGGAGGAAGGTTTTTGCCCTGTAACGATTTCCCCTCATAGCCCTGAACGGAACATCATATTTTTGTTTTGTTTGTTGTTTGTTTTTGTTTTGTTATTTTTTTTTTTTTTGTTATTTTTTTTTTTTTTTGGCTTGCTAAGATGGGACCCTGACATCAGCCTCATTCGCCTATGCTTGAAGTCCTTTTTGCAAAATGATGTTCAGTTTACATAAATATCGTTTAGTATGCGGAGTGTGTTGATAAATTGACGGTGAATAAACGAACTGGTTGTGTTGCAGTAGGCTTAGCAACAAAACTAGTTTAATACTGGTCTTCTCGCGTTCCATAGTTGTTGACTTATTTACAAAAGTACCTGCACAGGGCACAAGAATACATATATACACAGCCCTGACCTATCACGTATGCGCAGCATTCGTATTAGCCTTGTCTACAGTACAGTACTGAGTAAAGTCAATTGAATGAATATTATGATATATTGTATTTATGTGATATACGATACCGACGTACGCTTCGTTGTGGCCTAATCGACAGTTGAGGAAAGTTCTTGCCTTTTTAGCGTGAGTATTTTTAAGTTCATCGTCCCATCATGTTGATATTTGGCATGATTGAGAGCAAAATGCATGAACACTTTCATTTTATGAATCTTGATCACTGAATTTGAAGGTAATAGGCCTGACGTACATTGGTACAAACGCATGCTTACAAAGTTGCTGTCTTTGCAACTGCCTACTGTTACTCCAACGTACAGACATGGAAACACTTAGGCCTAGGCCTACCAACGTTACAACTTTACTTAGGCTACAGTCATTCATAGTGTATTAGGCCCTATAGTGTAACTTGAATATTTGGGTGACAAGACTGTTTTTGAAAAGAACGGAGATGGCGGGGGGGGGGGGGGGGGGGAGGGGAGAAAGAAATGATAGGCCCTAGGCCTTATTGATAAAGTCAAGCCTAACTGCTACAGTGCTAGGTCTCATATTGATGAAATTGAGTCTGTTCAAAGGCGAGCGACCAAAATGGTTCCTGGCCTTAGGGAATTTTCTTATTCTGAGAGGTTTCGCAGATTGGATTTGCCATGTCTTAGGTACAGGAGACTGCGCGGTGATATGATCTATATGTATAAATATTTGACTGGCGATATGGCTGGAAACGCTACACTTTTTCAAGGGGCGGTTGACTCCAGTACTCGAGGGCATCCATTAAAGATTCTTAAGCCACGTTGTATTAAAAATGTTAGACAGAGATCCTTTACTCAGCGTAGCATAGATGTTTGGAACTCGCTGCCAGCGCACGTCGTTACGGCACCGTCTTTAAACGGATTCAAGTCAAACTTTGACAAAGTTTGGAAACAAAGCGAGTTTTATTTTGACCATAAAGCGGACATGATTGCTAACTAATTTTTATGGGCGAAATGGCCTCTGGCCAACAACGTCTTTTCCATGATGATGATGATGATGATGTTACACTTAGGCCTAACGTTACAGCCTACAGGTACAGTGAGAGAGATTTTCAGAAATTATAGCTTAGGCGTGCATACGTACGTACAGTATACATGTACGTGATGCATACATGGTCACCATACATTGGCAATGCACGTACAAGTATATAGCACACACACGTTAGAACTAGTCAGTAGCAATCCTTAAGCGATTGTACGTACGTATGTATACTGTACATGGGAGCCGTGCCATTCGCCATAGGTACTTTCCGCCATAGAAAATGTGTTCATTCCGCCATAGAAAACATGTCTTTCCGCCATGGCAGTAAAGAGTTAATTATGATTATTTTAATAGTGAATGATGTGTCGTTCTCAAAATAGGCCTAACCCTTTGAAAAAATTTTTGCAAGGAAAACAAGACCTTTTGTTTCTCAGATTTTAAGAAAGTGCCTTTCCGCCATAAATTTTGCACCTTTCCGCCATGTTTATGCACCTTTCCGCCATGGCGGAATGGTGCAAAACCCATGGTGGAATGTTATGGCGGAATGTACCGATGGCGGAAAGACACTAGATTCACTGTACATGTATGTACGTAATGCATTGGCAATACAAGTACAGGTATATAGCACAGTACTGTACTAGCCTAGGGTACCTAGGCCTAGTTCTCACGTACACTTTGCTCCCTGAACTAGGCCTAGGCTATTGCAACACAAAGTTTTTCCCGCGTTATTACTGTGAGAGTAACATCGTCTGTGTGCGTTTCTGCAATGATTGTTGCTACATACGCGTATGTGCGTACATGATTGTAACCATAGCTATGAACTATGTCACAATTGAACAGCAGTGCGTGCTATATAGCATACAATAGTGTGAACGTCCTAGTAACAAGATTTAGAATGTTTTAAAAAACAAAACAGGATTGTTTGTATAAATCAAAATTTTTGGTCTCTTTTTGGAGACTGAGTGCTAGTATCCTTACAATGATGGGTCTTAAACATATAAGTGACCCATAGAGGTCAATCACCTAGGAGTATATGTGAATTTGAGAAAGACTGAGACCATTCAAAATTTTTGAAGGTGCGGTAGCCCAATTTTGACAATGGGTATATTGCTGACCTAGTATGGAAATTCCCATACTAGGTCAGCAGACTGCGGACTAGTACTGTACGTGATCATACGGCGGGAGTTGACCGATTCGGCCGGTCGGTACGCCAGGAGTACCGTTTGCCCGCCGCTACGCCGAGATGGAGTCGGTGCTCATGCCGAAGATCTTCGTGTTGTAGTGCATGGAATGCAGACTGGGTTGCCAGTCAGTTGCCCCCAGACAAAGTCCCCCTTGGCCAGTAACGTCACCCAGCCCCCTTGGCCAACATATATGCTAGTCACCACCAAGCATACAAAATCACCCCTTTACCTACAGTGCGTTCCACGTCAGACCCATGCCAAAGTTACGCCAAGAAAAATAATAGAAAGCATAAGGAAAATGCCAACTCCACGCTGAAGGTCTTCAGATCGGAGTGCATGGGATGCACCCTGGCCCTGTACAAACTCGCCCCCTGACAAAGTCAACCCTGCCACAGTCTCCCCTCCACGAAGTCAACCCGGGAAAGTTTCATCAGAAATGATTGAAGTAGAGATAGTACCTGGGTGTAAAACTTGGTTTTAAGAAAGATAATCTTGTTAATTAGTGCTTATCAAGTGCATAATTTGCACTTTTGTTGCTGATTTGACATTTATCACCAAATAGTATTTTGAACTTAACATGTACGTACAGTTAGGGTTTGCGTTTCTCTGAAAAAGTCGTTGTAATTTTTCATAATAGTATTTTCTTTTTTACGACCATTCAAAATTTTGCATCGTAATTTTTAAAATTTCTGGCGTAAATGATTAAATAAATACAATGCCAAACCACGATACGCTGTAAACGGCAACGCTAGGCCTAGCCTATGTAGGCTGTAGCCCACAACAACATTAGCGCAACTTATCGATTAATTCAAGTGTGAATGAAATAATTTAATACCGACCAGTTTTTGTGATGAGAAACGATCCTTGGATAATAAAAATATTTTCACTTCACTCAAAGAGAAATTTAGCCGAAAATATCCAATATATTTCGTGTATGATCCAGCAACAGGGGTAGCTTTACCTAATGTTAGCAATATTAAAAAGACAATGACAATTGTACAAGTTTCCATACAGTGTACACTCAGTACATATACTGCAGTACTAGTAGTATAACCAGCGCAGTATATAAATCCTGCTCTTGATGCAATGTACAGTATACTGTACTACAGAGAATGGAAACTTGTACGCTAGACCTACATGTTTTTAGGTTTGTTTTATCACTACGGTAAACTTGTGGATTGCGTAGTGTGGACAGTATTATAATTCAGCAGGTGAGCGTTTAGTGAGTTGAATTTTGTGTCGTAAAGATGCGCAAGTCAAAATTTATATTTCCGACTGAATTGTATTTTTGGTCGTAGCAAAATTTCTGTCTGCATAAAAAATGCCCATTTCGGCATAAAACGCAAACCCTGCATACAGTAGCTTTTCAGTCTGCTAATTTACATTACTATTTGAACATTATATTAATTAACATTTGTAATAGAAGAAATGTGTTAAGTAATTAAAATTACAAAGTTGACATTTTTTTCCAAATGAGAAAAACAATTTACATATTTTTTCTTGTTGTTTGAAAAAAAATCAGTTCTGTAATTTTTCTGTAATTTTAATTACTAAACACATTTCTTCCATTAAAAAATATACATTAACATATGTTCAAATAGTAATGTAAATCTGCAGACTGTGAAAAGATGAAAGTAGAACTGAATGGTTTGTTAAATTACAGATTGAAAATCTTTGTTGTTTTCAGAAATGAACAGTTAAATGTCAGCAAGTTGTTACATTGAAAAAGAAACCTCACTTGCCAAATTTAATGAAAATTCAGTTATGTCAGGATCTTGTCTGAAAATATCACCTCATTTTTTTTAGAAAAAGGCCAGAAGTGTTTATCTGCCTGCTGTCTCTGCTATTTTCGACTTGTTCTGCTCCTCACATCACCAACCAACCAAACAATTGAAATTATGTAATGGCACATTTACACGAACACGCATCTTTTATTGCAAACATGTTTATACCCTTTGTGGGTGGGGAAGGAGAAACCATGTACACCGTAGATATATTTTGTACATGTATGCAACAGTAGTTTGCTGTATTATGTGCAACTGAATCATGTCCTCCCAATTACAACCTTTATTTTACTACTGTATACAAGTACAGCACCGTGTACTGTACATCTAAGCAAAAGTTTAGAAACAATAACATTCATGATTACAACAATAAAAAATATGACAAGTTAGACCCGTCTGCAGTGTAACTTACACACTTAATTCAGTATACTCTAGTGTATGCATGCAAGTATACGCTAAAGCAGCTAATATGGCCATGTAAAATTATAGCTACACTGCCAGTGACTACCATTCATTTCACTAGCAGTACACAGATATGCTACCATAAAGAGTAAGCAAACTGTTTGTCATGATGATTTTTTTTTTTTTTTTTTGCTGTTTTATGCTTCTACAGATTGCAGCTGATCATGGTGAACATGCAGATCACATAGTAATGGGACAGACTCAGACGCATTATGACAATCTACCTACAGGGGAGCACTCTGTTTTACCTGTAGATGGCCATTCTTACCAACCAAAAGGTCTGGAGTACAGCCTGCTAGTTACAGAGTCAGCAGCAGATGCAGGTACATTGTACATTTGTGTAACACCAGTGTTTGCACTGAGATAATGCAGTGAGAGAGGGGTCCTGAAGTTCTCTCCCTCCCCCCCCCCCCACCGTCGGAGAAGTAAGTAAGAGAGTGGGGTTTAATGTTTGGAGTGAAGTTTTGCATCTTTCATTAGGCTTGTCCAAGCAAGCAGGTATAACTCCTGTACAGTAACAGTATTATTTTGTAATATTTGTGATACCTTACTGTAGCCTGCAAGATATTGTGCATACTGCAAATTGCACAGAACTTATCCTGATGCAAGCCCTGAGTAACATACATGCAGGAGACTCTTTATGGGAATAATTCTGAAAAAAAGGGAGGGATCATTGGTAGATTCAAATTTTGGAGTGAAGTCTAAGTGTCATACTACATCTTTTCATTACGCTTTCTACAATTCAAGTAAGCAGAAATTTTTCTAGTGAAAATATTTCCTTTGGGGTTGTCTTGCACATAACAGTAGATACTGTCATGCACAAATTGTACACTTGCTCATATTCTTGCAAGCCCTGAGTTACAAGTCCTTTATGTAATTTATTTTGTTTCATACTGAAACTTAATTCTACCTGGTATCTACATTGTATGTTTATTCTCTTTACATCATTCATGGTGGAATTAAAGGAAAATGAGACCAGTTCTATTTGCCAGTTGCATTTAAGTTAGTCGTTTCACAACTTTTTGGACTATTTTTCGAAGTTTGACTCCTTTTTAGTGAAATCGGGATTATTAACTGTAGTCTGGGTATTCTTGTACATAGACCCTTTTCCAAATGGCAGTTAGAAAGAATTGTGGTACAAAGTTTTGGTATGCGTCTTTTAGTCAATGGCATGTTACTGTGGGCAAAAACAATGCACACCAAAAAGTACACATTGTAGCAAAGACTTGCTATCAAATAAGATGTCACTAGAAATTGTTTGTTTTGTCCAAAACCGACGATTTGATGTTCTTCTCAGAGTGGACTTATTAGATTCCACCTTTATATATCTTGTATATTCTGTTGCTGTCCGCAGAGTTACTTTCAAGGCAAAGAAATAATCTTCAAGCTGTCTACCCTCTGGTTGCTAAGTTTTACAATGATGGATTCACATTGAACCAGTTGAAGAGAATACCATGTGTGAAGTTTGAGAACAAAACCCTCTTCCAAGTTATCCTTTCAAAACAAGCCTGGTAAGTAGCACTTGTGATAAAATGAAACTCTGGTAATGGGCCTCAGAGGGCCAGTTTCCTTGTCTCAAAGGTACATTATCAAACTCTCCCATCCCAACAAATTTTAGTTTTAGACTTGCCTTAAATCTGTCTAAGTACAGTACCTCTCACAAAGCAATCTTAGTTCATTGCGAGGAGATGCAGTTAATGCAAGGATAGACGTTATCTATGACAAAGGCAAAAAGCAAATGTGCCCTTCATGTTTGCGATGGTGCACTTAAAAAATGGCATCAAGAAACAATTGTAGAAGTTGCTGTCAGTGAGTCACACTTAGTATTGCAGTGACCGTTTGGAGGTTGGACAAATAAAGCAGTACCTTAAAGTTTGTAAACTGCCAGCGATGGAGATGCTAAGTTCAACATTTGAATTGCACTACAGGAGGCAAATCTAAGGGACCTGCATATTAAAAGACACAGCTTTTAGAACCAAGTTTTGAATTCTCATTTATGTCCTTATACATTACTGTACTGTATATAATGTACAGTTACTGCATCACCGGTGGTGTACAGTAGGGTATTTGCTACTAAGAGTTGTGAGCATATATATAATTAACTAATTGAGCAGACATGCAAGCATTAGTATTTGAAACTGCTATCAGTTCTGTCATTTTTAAAAATATCAGGGTATCTCTTTTGGTCAGGAAGGCTGTTCATTAGAATGGTTTTGTACCATATGTGTAGGATACTCTACTTGCACAGGCATTAAACAGGTATTGTACATCCTATACAACAAGGAATGTTACTGGTATTAGTGCACAAAATAAAAACTGTACGGAGCAAGGCTTTTTGGCTTTCTGCTGGCAGATGTGTACCAATGCTAAGCAAGAGAGAATCAAGGCCAAAATAATGAAACAGAACATAAGGGTACTGTAGCAACAGAACTAATAAGAATGAAAGAGAGGGGTTTTTTTTTCAGAAAAGGCCACTACTGTATGACCATCAGTGAAAATGATATGGAAGGACAATTAGGTATTGTATGACTGCCATACAGTACAGTAGCTTGCAGTGCAAGCACAGAAGTGTGTGCACTGCTGTACACATGACAGTACTAAAGGTTTGCATAGACGGCCCAAAATGGAGACCAAACCAAATCCACCTAAAACCAAAGTCGGCTTTGGGTGGTCCTGGTGATGTGGGACTGAGGGTTGGGGGTCTGACCTGTCATGAAACCAACATAATTTTGGTTAACTTCTGTTCTTGACCCAACCAAGACACCCCCAAAAAGGATTCAATTCTTGTAAAGTTAAAGTGTACCTAAAGTCTGAAATTTCAAAAATATATATTACAGAGCATGAAAACTGAATTCCAATGGTTCAATTCCCATCTTCACAGGACTTTCTTAAGCTGAGATATAAAATGTTGAAGTTTATTCACTCGATTTAAAAAGGTAGATTGCGCAATAATTTGTGATGTCATTGTTGTACTACTCAAATTACAATCTTTGTATTTCTTTGTTTTTCTGAAAGCCACTGCACCTTGTGCCAAAATGTGATCGCATTCTTACTGCTTTGGGGTGACTTGACTATATAAGCCCTCTCAGTACAGCATGTCATGCAAGAAAACAGGAAGCGGTCAAGGTCATATAAACATTTTAATTTTAAAAGAAAACAAAGCATTTAATGTGAGTTGTACAACAAGAATGTCAAAAATCATTGCGCAATGAACTGTTTGGATTTAAGTGAATAAACTTTAACATTTAATATCTCAGCAATGGAATAAGCTATGACAATGGGAGTTGGACCAATAAGATTAATTTTGTAACCTCTAAAATATATATTTTTGAATTTTTAGACTTTAGGTCCACTTTAAGGTCTTTCTTCCAAGGCACAGCTGTCATACCCACTGAACAAAAAGTGCTCTGTGTATCGACGTGAACACTGTTTGATGTCCCTATAAATGCCCAGATTATTTCTCAGTATATTTTCAATGTACTTTTTCAATTTGCATATTGCATACCATGAAGATCTAAACAACTGTAGGCCCTATATGTGTTCCATGAAAGCTTGCTTCAGTTTTCTTTAGGTTGGTCTGGAGTGGTCTGAGAACTTGTCAGTTTGGCTATTACCTCCAAACCGATGCTGGTTTGTTCTCAGCTGGCTGAGCACAATGCTTTGTCCATTTTGGGTAGTTCTGGTTGTGTCCAAATTGACAGCTGGGTGGTTTGGGCATTAAAAACTTTGACTGATGCACATCTTTAGACTAAATGTACCTGTATAGCATTTATGTGCCAATACTGTTTGTATAGTTGGGTATATGCTGCCTCTGAGTAAGGTACATTACTGTAGGTTGGGCAACAGCTGTGATCAGGGATGTAGCTAGCCAAATTTGACTGCCGGGTAATTGTCTGATCTGGGGAAAGCACCTCACCCCACCCCCATGGCACCTACCCCATCTTTCAGGCATTAATATTTCATTTTTCCCTCATTTTACTTAAGGGAGTAAATTTAGGGCTAGTTTTAGGTCTCGGTAGGCAAATTTGTGGTGGGCAGGGAGACGTGTGTTTGCCTGGAGTGCCGGGCGGCAATATCGAGTGCTGGGTGTCACCGCCCAGTGCTGCCCACCATAGCTACATCCCTGGCTGTGATGTGAGTTTTTCCCCTCATTCAGTGAACTACTTCTCCCTGAAATTTACGTGTATATCAGCTGGCAGACCTGAAAACATTGTGCGCACTAACTTATGGGTGTGTGATACAGTAGTTAATGCTGTGTGGGCATTGAGTTGTGTTTTGTGAAACTGTAATGTCACCACATGGCTACTAGCAGTGGCATCATGCTTGTGAGAAGTGGTGACTGGGTGAAAGTATAAGAGGCCTGTGTCATGCCCAAAAATATTTTTGGAGGGGGAGGGTAAAAATACTTAGCACAACTCAAGGCAAAGTGCTATATTTTTCAAATTAGTTAACTTCTCATATGTACTTGGCATGTGAAGGGTTTTCACATGCAAAAAATATGGCACCCTTCACAAAATTTGCCCCCCTCGCCCGGCCCCAATGGGCATGTCGCCTCTGGCTGCCAGCCTACTGTAGTAATTCACCTTTAAGCCATGAGCTACATTCAATAGCTCAATTTGAGGTCAATATACTGTACAATCTGTAAACTTGATTGAAGAAGAAGCATCAGGCCTAGATTTTACAAGTTGGTCCACTTGATAAAATATTCAAGTATATAGAAAATATTCTGTCAAAAATAGCAGGCAAAGCTACCATTTTGGTGCTGCATTCAGATACAGTACTGGTACATTGATTTTGTACACAAATTTGTAGTAATACAATACATGTTTTTCATGGCAAGTGCATGCAACAAAATGTAAAGAAATGCTCTATGCTTGATTTTGGTGGCAGAAGACTTCCAAACAGGTCCATCTGCGTTCATACATATATGAAACCTAAGTTAAGTAAGTGTGATTTGAGTGAACTGTTCAACCCAAATTCTTTTCTGGAGTGATGACTCTGACAGATGCAGGTACAGTACAGTACAGTTAGTACAGTACAGAACAGTGTGTATATCTAAAATTTTGTGGAATGTCCAAACTCTAATTGCAAGGTTAAACCAGAAACCACTACTGTACAGTATACACTAATTTGCAGACTTTCTGTGATGCCTGGATAATGTGCATTGTACCAAAACAGCACCAAAATCAACTTTCAGTTCATAAGTACAATAGTACAAATATTTCTATTGTTGGAAGTTTCCAAAAGTCAAATCTACGGTCATTGTTAGGTTTTGTTACAGTGTACAGTACCTGGTACAGACGAGTAACCTTTTGTCTTCTATTTTTGTCTAGAAATTTGTTCAAGACTTTTGACTAAACCAATTTTTCAACATTTTGGAACCTTTGTGCTATATTTTGGTCACACTTTAGAGCATGTGCAAAGCTTGTACAATACTCCACAGTTACTGTTAAAATAGCAGAGATTAGGGTAAAGGCTTGAAGCAAATGCCATGAACTCTGATAGTACTGTACTTTGATCGCAGTGGCTCTTTTTTCATTAATAATCCAAGATATCCTTATTTTGCCTCCAGCTTAGTATAAATATTTTAAATTATGGACTTAATGTTGGCATGATGTAGCAATAAAATTGAACATGCTGTAAGATGAAAGATCTTTTAATAGATCTGACGTGCACCATACTGTTTAGCAGCATGCAACGACGATTGCATTTTGGAGTAGTCGTCACCATCAAAGCTAAAAATATAATTTCCCTTAAGTGCACTTTTACACACTGAGATGGTTGCAGATGGAAGTAATTTTTATTTATAGGAATATGCTGTCAGTTTGTGCTATTACAGCATGGGTAAATATGGCAATTTGAAAATCAGTTAAAGTTTACTGTATTCCATGTTCACTGCATTATTGACCTAATGCATTGACGTCAGACAAGATTTTGGCGGGTAAACAATATTAAAGCATGTTGCACGCACAGTGCAGACTTATCAGTAGTACAGTAAACTAACACATGTATCCAACCAGTACACAAATCAGAGCCTCTGCATTTGCTGGTTAAAGTTGCAATGATGTGCCCTTGCCTCCATCAGGGGATGCTGTTTCTGTTCTGTGACATCATATGCATAAGGTCTATATACCTAGAGTGTAGCAGTGACTCAAATGAGTGACGTGCTTTAGAATTCTGCACTTCACAAATATTGCATGCAGTTACAAGTACTACTGTACTGCATAGTGATTGTACATACATACAGTATGAATACACACATTTTTCCAAGGTACGTTTTATAGAAAACTGGCATTAGACGTGTACTATTGAACAAGGGAGATCTACTCAACAAAGTAAGCATTACTGTATATACACCAGTAATATTCTATGTATTAGAAGAAACTGGAGGTTAAAGACATTTACTTAACCACATAATATAAACATAATACTACTATACATATAGAACACATATAAATTTGTATCACATTTCATTCAAGGGTCTGAGGTACAGTATAGTACAATATTCAGCAGATGTGTTCTGTACAGTACAGTAAATGCAGTACACTGTACAGGTACACCCTTCTTACTGTCAAATACAAATTTAGACCATTTATCAAGGCTGTAGCAAAACCAATTTGATTGGTGGGCTCCAAGTAAAGAGTCCAACCAGAGTGTACAGGTCTAGCGAAACATGTGTAAAATGGTAAGTGTTGCATATTCTTGATTTCAGTATACTGCAAAGAGTTAAATTAAACTGAGTGTATAAAGCTGTACAGTAGGCTATAGGGATTTATTTTAATACTGTAGCATGCTTAGAAACACCTTTCTGATAACATACAGTACATGAGAGGAAAGTGCCCTTATCTCAATTGGAAAAGTTGTATCACCCAAGCAGAAAAAAAGTAAAGCTTGGCAGCCAAAGTGGCTATTGTGTTCAACTTTTTGGAAGAATTCTGTTAAATGCAGTGCTTCCATTGTACTGGTCATTGGACATTTCTTGAGCAGCTTCATTGATGAATCCACACACACATAACACTCTGTTGTAACCCTCCACCCCCACTCACGTACTGTACATTTGCCTGCGGTGGGGGGGGGGTAGGTTTTGACAAATTCCCTGCCTGACAGTCCGGGACAAGTAAAAACTTTCTCGGGCAATTGCATTGTTCAATATCATAGCCTGCTCGACAAGTACCCTTGTGAAGCATCTCCTCTACAAACAAAGGCATATTAAAAGTGGACAAGTAGATATTCATGCAGACAAGTAGACTAATAGAACAGCTAGCTAGCCTGATGGGCAGTAAATTTTAAAGTATCTAAAGGGCTTTTTCTTAGCATGTATGCTGTTTCATGTGGATGTACAGTTTGCATGTACTGTATGTATCACTGTGGAAATCTCATGTACAAGTACTGCACAACCTTCAGACTTTAGATAATGTAAAATCTGTACTACCGTACATGCAAGCTGAAAGTTAAGGGCTGTGGTATTGCTCAGTCCATATTACTGCACAAAACCGGTTTTGATTTTAATACCGGTTAAAACTGGTTTGGTTTGATTCAGTTCGGTTTTTTAATTTTTGCACAACCGAAAAAGTGGTTGGTGAAAATAAACGGTTTAAACTGATCAGGGTTTGACTTCCTTTTCAAAATTTTACTCTGCCAAGCATTTCACATCTTTTCAACACAAAGTATGCTATCTTCTTAAACAAATGTATTGTCCACCGTAACTTCCAGAAAGCTTCTGACAATTTCCAGCACATAGCTAGACCTCATGCATTGTACATATATATGCAAGGCCTATGTACTTTTTGAAAAAAATGGTTTTGATTTAAAAAGGGGTTTTAGGGGCTGCAGAAACCGGTTTCTGGTTTTGGACTTACCGTCACAGCCTTACTGTGCAACATGAAAATAAAATTAGTCAAAAGTACTGTGGCAGTTTAAAAAGAGCAGTTTCCAACTGCACATACTGTATGGTAACTGTTCTACAATGGTAACTGGAAGTTGCTTTGAGTGCAGTTTACTGTACTTATAGTCAGTTGTTTGGCAACACTGTACTTGCAGATCATCCATGCATGCACTGGGTTGTGTTTGTCTTAGGTACAGTACAGTATATGTGTTGTCTACACTGTTGTTGAATGCTAAGTTAATTATTCTGTGAGTAAACAATTTAACAGTCCAGTCTATGATGCAAGTTTGTTTGCAGAGACAATGACTTTGATTGAGAAATATGAAAAGAAGAGACAAGTATGTGTACCTGGTGCTTGCTGTTTGCACAGTACCAGCCTTATCAACCTTTGCTGTAAGTTTACAGTACTGTATTTAATGAAAGCAAACAGGGTTTTTTTTTTTATTTTATCAAGACTTGTGAACTTTACGTGAAGTGGCAATCAGTCATGAAAGTAATTCATGTCAGAGCTCCAGAAAGCAAATAATGTTTTAGGACTATGCTGCAGCAGAGTTTTCACACTTCCATGTAGCATACTCTACAGGACTATTTTATTGTTTTAGCTATTAAATTTACGATTTACTGCAGTATAAAGTGAAGTGGAATCATGAGGTTGGGTCTGGGAAGTGGTTACCTAGATAAAGTTTAGGAAGTAAGGGCAAATTAAATAGAGAAACCAAGTTGAAAATTAATACAAACATGCAAATATTAAAACACTGGTTTGGATTTTCCATAACCCTCATACCTGAGTACATGAACATGCCAAACCTGTCTACTTGATATAAAAGCTTGTCAACAGCAAACAGTCATAATTTTCATCAAAATTCATCAAATATTGACAATCTTAAACGACTGTTGTACTGAACACTGTACATACCTTCACATTACTGTATATTATAGTATTAAGTACTGTACCAAACTGTGTGCACACTGTATATTCTCTGAGATGAAAGTACAGTAGGCACTCATGAGATGATGCTTATCAGATTTTATATTGGATTCAATCATTATATCCAGGACTTTTGAATACATGTACTGTAAATATTGACATTGACTGAGAGGTGTACACTGGAATCTTAAAGATCACAGTATACTGTAGTATGACAATTTTGGAATAGCTGCAGTAATAAGGTTGTCTTAGACATGGCCAAACTTTGAAGAGACCCCATAATCTCAAAAACATTCATGGATAATAAAATAATTCTGTGAAGCTTTTTTATTGGGAACTTACTGTTACACTACACATTAAATAAGACTCATGAATGCATGTGTGAGATTCTTACTGCAGAAGTTCTGCCAAAACATATTTACAGTAATAGCTTTGATAGTGCCACTGTAATTGTTATGTACGGTTTCTGTATTGTGATATACTGTAAAGTATACTGTAGTATTGTATACTGTAACTACAGTAGTGCTCTGTACTGTGCTGAACTGCACAGGTACAGTACAGCAGTAGTACACAGAGAAACACTCCTCTTTTTTTGTCTTTCTTTCTTTTTGTGTTGAGATTTTCCTTTGAGAACTAGAACTTCATAACCTATAGTATTTTGCAATTCAGTGTTACCATTTATTAGTGAAAAACACTATACTTGTATACAACAGTATCTTAAAGGAAACAAAGTTTTCAATGTACAGCATACAGTAGGTGTATTGTTTCGTCACTGGTTGCAGTTTTTTGCATTGAAACGTCTAAAAAGTGTATTTCTTTGCATAATTTATTTGTAATATGTTGTTTGGAGTAGCTAGAGCTCATTTTCACAATCTATTTCTAAACTGCAGAACTCATCATGGAGATTTTAAAACAGTATTGTATTTAAAACTTTGCACAGTGGTCCATACAGTAGATTGTTCATGTTCAAACTGTCTTCAGGTAATTAAGATGGTGTAAAATCAGGGTTTTTGTACATGCATTTTTCAATCTGGAATTGACAATTCTGGAAGATTTGTACCATTCCCCCCCCCCCCCCTTACCTCCCCTCAGGGTACTACATGTTGGTTCTGTGACCTGAAATCTTGGCTTAAAGGCTCTATAATCTCACCTCAGACAGTAAAAAATCTCCACACTAAGTTTACTTAGAACTAGCCCCTCCTCCAATTTAAACAAAAACACCTGTTTAGTATACTGTACCTCCAAGACAGAGCCACAGTAGCCTGCACTGAGTTTCAAATCCTCAAGGCAGTATTGGTACACAACTGTGTGTGAGCTCAGTTGGGAAAACAGTTTACTGTACAAGTCATCGTTGCACAACCAGAGTGGAACTATTGTTTGAATGAATGTCAATTAGAGTGCAGTCACCAATTGTTTTTAGAACTATAGGGCTGTTCCTTTTGTGTTTGGGGGATGCTACGGCCACTTTAAGTCCTGTAGACAAAGTATAACAACAACAACAACAACAACAACAACAACAACTTACTTTTTAGACCTTTTGTTGCAAACAAGATATCTCAACTGTCTTGAACCTGTGCTACTCTGTTTGGATCAAAAAGCCACCCTGGCTCATTGAGGACCCACTCTGAATGTTTGTATACTGTACATTCTATATTCTTTCATGTCAACCCTATTCTTAATCAAGGATTTGCCATACTCCAGTCCCAAAGTGAATAATACTGCATACTGTTTATAATGGTAGTACAGTATATTTTCATTTTGGGAGTGTTCAGTACTATAGGTAAAAGGTAGTATTGTCACTGATACAATACCCTGTTCTGTAATCAGTTGCTTTTACATCAACTATACACAATAGTGAGGTGTTAATTGTGACTTGGATTTGTTTGCTTAATGCGTGGTTGAGTAATTCTGTTTTTATGCAGTACTGTACATGCAAGAGGTGTAGTGTAGGAATGTGTCCACAATCTGGTATTTCCTCTATGAGGTGTAGAATGTACACAATGCAGGCATGTACTGTATGCTGTTATTATTGTGGCTGTGTGATACAAAAGAAAGAGTGCAAAGCATACAGTAAAGGCACTCATGCCTTTCAAAGGTTCCTGCATATTCTCAAATTTGAAAAATCTTGAAAATTGTGCTCATTATTATATGTTGTGGGAGAGTAAGTGTTAAGTACCATATTCGTGACAAATTGGTGACTTCTATGTCTTAAATATTACTTACAGTAGGGTATGCTGTTAAAGTCCTGCATGAACAGTATAGCAGTGGCACATCCAAAGTGCATTGACACACACTCCCAGAGAATTACAAGTACCCTGTACATGTATTGTGGGATCCAAGAAGTATGTGTAAGGTGATAACTTGAAGCAGGAGGGCTGCTTTTAGTTCCAGTGGGGTGCAGGGTAGCAGCAGCATTATAGATTGTCCATACTGGGAGAGCTAACAGTTGTTCGCATTTTTATAATGTACAGTACAGTACGTACAGTGTACAAATGAATGTGCATGAAAATCATGCAGTCAAGTAAAGATTTCATACAATGTAACTACAGTAGTACAGTATGTTTGCATGTTAAGATGTTAAGCACTGTATACTGTATGTTACTGTGTAAATCTTCCACTGTACTGTACATACATGATACATGTACAGTACAGTAGGGTAGTGGAAGGGGCAGTAGGAATGTGCCTAGAGTACAGCTACCAGCTATAATGGCATTTATTGGAAAAGGGGGACTTTCGCTGCTAGAGTTAGAGTTAGATGAGGTTTTACGGCTCAGTTTCTAACCAATTGGTTTAAGTCGGACCGGCTATGGCCTTTTTTCCAGTTGTGGCGCACTGGCTTCTTTTGCTGCTGCTGTACTCTAAAGCAGTAGTCATGGCTTTTGTGATACCTGCCGTCATACCCCCACTCTCCACTTTTCATGCATTGCAACTTACCATATGTACTCAGGGTGACCAGATTTTGAAAAGTAAAATACGGGACACTGCATGGTTGGAAAGTGGGTTGTGTGCATGGGTAGCGCGAAGCCCCCATTGGATTGGGTCCAGGGGCTCGCCTTAGGGCCCCTGGTGGGGTCCAGGGGCAAAGCCCCCGAAGGCTCCTGGATTTAAGTGCATTCAAAGCACCAGAAAGTCGTAATTAGACCGTTACAAATCACAAGGTCCAAAAATGTGTTGAAAATATCTTGTACAGCTTTGAATAATTGCCTGTAAGATTGGGCATAACTGTATGTAACAAACTCAGAACATGTCATATAAAAGTTACAATTTGCAGTTCTGATCTAATAAGGGAGACACTGCAACTATTTCTGCAGGCTACATACGACTAATATGCCAGAGGCACCAGTGTTATGCGGGACTAAACTATGAACCTCGACACTATCTTACGTTGGCCCACAATCACAATACATAAACGTGAGCAGGCTTTGAAAAGCTGCTAATGCATTTTACAGTAGATTTCAAGGTCGGTTGCAGTAGTTGTATCCGTCCATTCTACCAATGCAGTGTTGTGTCTCCATTTTTGTCTGTTTTGTAAGGAGTCCCTGAAGCAACATGGAAATACGGAACAAATAGGCGTCCCGGGGAGGTTCAATACGGGACGCGTGGTGAATGAACCAAATACAGGACAATCCCGTATTTTACGGGACGTCTGGTCACCCTGTATGTACTGTAGTTCCAGTATAGCATATGTACTGATACTGTACTATGTGCCAATAATTTTACTTTAATTGCAGCTGTATTATTTTTCAGGGACATTTGGCTTTACACTCTGGGTGTTGCTGGACAATGTATTGAAGTTTGCATCCTAGGCTGGTTTCACCCTTTGAATATTGCTGTACAGTATATACTATATATCAGTATATACTATATACATGTAAATAGCATGGCATGTCATTTGACTTCTAAACTTGATCCATTCCCCTCCTCATTTACCCATTTCTAGAACCAACTGTAGATTTGTGTATGCTGTAAATTGCAGGGTGCACTATTCATGCATTTGGGTTAATACCAGTACTACACACGATATACATGGCAGTACATTGACTTTTCAAAACTTAGGCTAAAGTTGATTGCCCTGCATTTGCCAGTATTGCAGAGGGTTACACCTCTGTACAGTATATCCAACATCTCTTTGTTCTGACATCTCTATATTTCAACAAGTGTACATTGAGGTCAGTGTTAGGATAAGGGTTAGCTAGGTTCTGACCTAACCCTTATCCTATCACTGACCTCATATAAGTAGACTTGTCAAAACATAGACACAACAGAACAAAAAGATGTCAGAACAGAGAACAGTCCCCACTGCAGAGTGCATGCAGTAGATACAGTACTGAAGTTGGTTAGTGAGTATATTATTCTGCATTATGAGCAATGTTTCATACAGTACATATTATATGTTGATTCATATGTCAAATAAGAAATTTCAGAAAGCAGAGTTTATTGTAGAAACTAAATCCGTGGCAGGTTTGGTACTGTATCTGTTTGTTTGATACTACTGTACTGTACACTGTAGTGTTACTCTGTGCTGCAGATGCGTGTGCAGTAGCTTGTTATGCATACCAACATGTTGAAAGGCTTCTGTCATACTGTACATTAAGTTTGACATTTCACCTTGAAGTTGCTGTGTACCATAACACCTCTATCTTTTTGTAAACACAGGGATTACCTTGTTGATGAAAGATGGCAGCTGCATGTGAAACGAAGTTTTGTTACCACAGAACATTCCAACAGCACCATCACGACTCATGTCACAGAACTGTGGAAGGATGTGAGTATTATGAAAATAAATGAGTTGTTTGCTTAACTTTTTGGTGTCACCTTTCAGATCCATAATTGGCTGGTTCAGTGGTTCTAGTGCTTTTCCCAAAATTTGAAGGCTACAGTAACTCTGAAAGCATTTCTGAA